>CM066915.1:20329576-21529576 GCA_033964015.1 Scolanthus callimorphus
TCCAGTGGACCAACAAGAAATCATACTTCTTCAAGGGCACCGATTATCAGGGTATTGATGACTTTTCAGTGTCGGTTGCCAAAGTTGACCCACCCTACCCTAGAAAGACTGCACACTACTGGATGGGCTGTTCACCTGAAAAGGTGAAAGGAGGGAAGATTTCTCCGGTTGGAAATTCAGCTTTTGGTTTGGTTCCTAATATTCTGATGTTTGCAGTGAGCGCTTTGTTAACTAAGCTTTCATAAGACAGTTCGATTTGAGATATATATTTTATTTGATACACCTAGGAAGCGCATATCGCTTTATTAATAATTTTATTGGGAATATTTTCACCGGCTTTTAGTTAGTGTCTCTTCGTGCTTTTAGCGCCAAAACTGTATATCACTTGCGGATATGTAAGTTATCTTCTTTATGATCTTTTTCACCAAGAGTCCATTATTAAGAGTAAGAATCTGAGGCTAGTATTGTAGCCGCATGACATTACCATATCGGGTTCATTTTTGGGCTGATAAATGTATCACCTCTCCTTAACTCATCTAAAGATCATATCCTTCAATTTTAATCAAAATTTGGAATGCAGTGTTTGGCTATGCGGATTACTTGTGAACAAAATCTTGAGCTAATATAATCACAAAATGTCAAGTTCAGTTCAGTTCAGTTTATTAGCACATATTTTGTTTACAAACAAACAAGGTTATACACTACAAAAGAAAACAACTATAATAAAGATTTATAATGTATAGAAACAAAAGCAAGGTGCGTAGTGACCATAGTAGCGCATGGCTTTCGAGATGGTCACTACCACTGAAAATAGAGAGACTAATGAGATCAGATGTCCTTGGTGATGAGATCAGAAGTCCCTTGGTGATGGACTTCTGCTTTAGCTATCTCTGGTCAAACAAATGGACTGCATTTGGGACTTTGAGAGAAAACAAGAACATAACATAACATAACACACAATACAATACAATACAACCAGACAAAAAAAAAACAATTAAAAAGGGGGATGGCGAGATTTTTATTTATATAGAAAGTAATATTTATATTTGTACAGATTTTGCTAAGAACAAAATTTTATAAGGGACGTGTCATTATTTACCGGGGGGGGGGCTCCCATTTTTTTCAAACAAGGAAAAAAAATAACCACCCTCCCCTTGAACATAACAAAAAAAATGTGACCCTCCCCCAGTCGCAGGTAAAAAAATTGGGACCCTCCCCCGTGTAATTTATTTCTGAAAAAGCTGTCAGATAGACTATTGTCCGAGTGTCTCTTTCATTCTTCTTAATATAGAAATACTTTTTTTCTTACTTCTGCCAAAGCTAAGGAACCGCGGTTATTATTTATCGCCTAGAGTATTTACGTGAGGATTTTAGGCAATACACGGGAAAAATGCAGTGATCCGTCCTCTATGGGTAGAATGATTAACATGATCCCACCTCTCCAGTCTCCTATTTGACCAGTACTGAAGACATTTTACCGAAAAAAGGGACATCTTTCATTGCGCGCGAAGCGCGCTCGAATTTTGATAAACGCATTTCATCAAGCCTCAGAGAAAGGATATATGAACATGTGTTGTGTACGGTATAGTAAACAAAGCCTGTCAGGAGCCCAGGAAGTACGCTACCTCAACTATATAGGTTAGATGAAAGCTTTTATTGATGGGCTCCTGAGCCAACAAGGTTATATTATTCATGCGCACAACTGCGCGCCGCAAATGAAGAAGTTAATATCATGTGCGCAAAGCGCGGCTCAACGGACGAATTTCTATGCTTGTAACGTCGAAAACTCACGCTTAGGTATGGGGTCTTCTTTCAAACATATAGTAAGTTGCCCGCCAGGCCTATCATTGCAGGGCATTTTTGGGAGAGTTTGCTTTTCCTCTTCAAGAAACACTTAATGTTCTTGTTCATTCTTTATGCGCGCGAAGCGCGCCGAAATTTTTATAGAGAATTTGCTGAAATAACCACTATCGCCATCTGTTGAACCCTCTTCATCGTCCAAATGTTTGATGAAAAAAATTATGACCCTCCCCCAAACAGGAGTGAAAAAAATTTGGACCCTCCCTTTAGACACGCGAAAAAAATTAGGACCCTCCCCACAAAAATAGGAGCCCTCCCCCCCCGCTAAATAATGACACGTCCCTAATATTTCTTTTATGTGAATAAGTTTAAATGGAAATAAAGTATCAATAAACTTGTAAGTAAAGTAGTGGAGAAAATTGTAATTCGCTGTGCAATAGTAGAATAAACAAGAAACAACATGGAATATAAAGTTTCATGAGTATTAGTATTTTGTCTGATAACATGGTTCTCAACTTTGGCCTATTTCTACGACATTTTCCATTGAAAGGTCCTACATCTAGAAGGCATACATGATACATACAAACTTTATTTATATACGGAAAAACATCAGTAAAATTAACATGTAACTATACAAAAATACTAGTTAGAAATATACGTTTGCAGCTACATTTACTGTTTTTCATGTTTGCCATGTGGGCCTCATTTTAGAAAAAATCGTCCATTTTTTAAGGCTTTCAAAGTTGGAGCACTGCGCAGAGACACAGGTAGTTCATTCCACAGTGACCCCCCTACTAGCATACTAAAATTTGGTTCCCACTGTCCTAATTCTTGGATTGCATGTGACGTCACTGGCGGCCATGCTGGTGATACAGAACCAAAGAAAGTTCATTTGCTCCCTTTGTTCAGGGCACCAGCATGTCTGCCGCGCTTTTGTTATTTAATTCCCAAAAGGAATGATTGCAATCCAAGAATAAGTTAACATAAGTACACATACTCTTATGCCCAAGAGCAAAAAAACTGGCGACTTGCTCGTCTGTAGTGACTTAGGGACGTCAACTCTCCCGGTTTTGCCGGGAGTCTCGCGGTTTTTTTTTTTTTACCTCATCTCCCGGTCTCCCGTTTTTTAAGTAAAATCTCCCCGTTTTCTTTGAAAAAGCGACTTTTTTTTTTGCTTCTGGACCTCAAAAAAATGCTAAATACAGCGAAAATTTAGACATATTCATATGAAACTCCTCTCATTTCCTTGTATCCCGTTTTAGTCACAATGTCACGCAACACCCGTCACATAAATTCATGGCAAATGTTGAATATTTTCCCATTTTGTAGCACTTCTGGTTCCGTGCCTTGTTTGTTACCTACGGTTTGTGAAAGAACAACACTTAGACTATTATATTTTATTCGTGTAAACTCAAAATTAAAAAAAAAAAAGTCCGGCATCAAGCACATTTTCGACGATGGGTAGGCTCACAAATAGAGAGCGTGATCGACTGACGCAAGACTGCTCGACGATTATTGGCCCCTAGCTTTGTAATACGACCACCAAATCTTTCGTTACCCCGGAAAATGAGACGTTCGATAAATTTGGCGCATTTTGATGTATAATACGCTAGGGTTCGTTAAAATTATAGTGCGGGATATGGGGTTCAAAGTTTGCGCTTTGGTTGTTCTGTTGCTATCTTTGTCTTTCACGCGAGAGGGCAAATGCTCAAATCGATGGGGGAAATTATCGAGAAAGTCCCGAAGGCAGCAATCTCCCATGGTTTACCTACGAAGTAAACAAGTAAGTCTTTATATTAAATATTCGTTCATCGCATTTCAAACCGAGGAAAGCACAACAAGTCTGTTGCAGGGTAGCCTGTAAATCGTTTTGCCACTTTGTACAACACCTTTGATCACGTTTACTCATCGTATTACTGCGGTTTTCATAATTCTGCGAACTCTCGCTAACGATTTCCAACCGTCAAACCGCCTTCTGGCTTCCGTCAATCAAACTCCCGAGTCTTTTCGTCGTTACTCTTAGTGCTTTTGATTGGCCAGCACGTAACGTTGCTGTCGCGACAGGAAGCCATTTTAGCACTGCTTAGGCGCTGGCCAATGAAAAAGTACAAAGAGTAACGACGAAAAGACTCGGGAGCTTGATTGACGGAAGCCAGAAGGCGGTTTTACGGTTAGAAATCAATAGCGAGAGTTCGCAGAATTACGAAAACCGCAGTAATACTCTATCCAGCATAATGACCCATGATGTTTTTGACCACTTTTTTCCCTTGTCGACCTCAGTAATAACCACCTCGTAGAGATATCATTATCCTTTCTATGGATTTTTCTCGTTTTATGGTTAAGATTTGGTGGATGATTTTGCTCGATAAATCTGAGCGGAGCTTTCGATTCGCGTTTCACTCTCGAACACGCCATGTGTTAAAGGTCCGGAATACGATCTCATCAAACCCCATATATGGACGTCCCGGTTTACACAACAAAGATAAATGCCATAGTGTTACCAAAGAGGTCACTCTAGGTCAATGTTCATTTTATATGACATAAGTTTGATATGTATAGGTCTTTTCCCGCCTCAAAAGCCCAAATTTTGGTGTCTCAAGGTTTTTCCAGCGGCAGGGTAGGCACGGTTTCCAGCCGTAGTTTGTGTCGTTTCTAACGAGTGCGGGCTCACCTTCAACCGCCAAGGCTGGAACCGAGCCTAGCGGCAGGGTTGACGTCCCTGGTAGTGCGAGAAGGCTCAGGGGCGTAGCCAGGGGGGGGTTCCAGGGGTTCTGGAACCCCCCTCTCCCGCAGCGGAACCCCCCCTCGCTTCTGTTCTGGACCGACTTACTACTAAAATTGTAAATATTTAATAGACAACAAATAAAAGCTCCAATAAAATGTAGCAAATTTCTTCAAACGCTAGTTTTTCCCCGACATCAATATTTTTGGCTGGGTTTCCTGTGGCGAGAACGCAAAAAACACGTCCGATCTATGTGGAGTTTTTTGTTTTTGGAATTTTGGAACCCCCCTCTCATAAGTGCTGGCTACGCCCCTGAGGCTATCAACTTGTCGACGTTATAAAACTTCGTTATTAGGACCATCGTACCTTATTTGTAAGGTCTGCAAGTATCTTTCCTCGTGTCTTAGCGAATATAGCCGGAAACTACAAAAACTTGCACATGTTCGACTCGTTCTCTTGGTGTCGTCGACCGCGCCATTTTGTTTTTGTCTCGGCCAAAGAGCCTCGATCGAACACAGGCAGCCCGCGCAAATTCGTAAACTAAAAAATGACAAGCACGACGTAAAATAATTCGGACCCAAGAACAGATACGCCGGTCACAGTGTTGCGGGCGCACAAGGACACAATGCATGCAGCATTTTCAGCTGATAACAACTTTATTTAACATGCATTTGCCAAGGCCTAGAGCTAAGTTTAGTCAAGAGTGGATTAACAAGAGTTAGAATCTTTCCCTACTGTATTTGTCCACATCACAGTCAGAAAAGTGTCTATTTTTAGATTTGAGTTTCGCGCGCGAAAGTATTCGAATGCTCAGACTCGAATGCTCGTATACCCAATACACAACAAAATAGAGAATATCCTACCTTATCTTTGCGATTTTAACGGTTTTTCCATTGATCTGCGATTTAATTTTAGGCTAGATCTCACAACTGTTCGCGTGGCGAGAAAGTGGGAACCCTGTGGATGACGAATTTTCGCGGGCATCCTAGTTCTAAAAATAGACACTTTTCTGACTGTGATTCGGGCGTACATAGTAAATATGGAAACTCTTGGTAATCCACTCTTGGTTTAGCCTAGCCTCAGCCCTGGCCTCAGCCCTGGCCTCAGCATAGCCTACATCGCGTGCACCGGAGGCATCTCTCTCAAAAAGAACACGAAAGAAAACGAGAAAACACTGTCTCGGGCGTCCTGTCTCCGCACTTCTTCACGTCCCATTGAACCCGAAACACAGGAAGCCCAAGCCCTCTCAATTCCTCGTTTTACCCATCGAGCCTTTCAGCATTGAATTTTGAAGGTGGCTACTTGCATCTTTCTCTGCAATGTCTTGCTTTATTTACACATTTAAAAGGAATATCCATGTGATAAAAACATCAGCGAAGAGATAAGGTATCACTTCGCGGAAATGTTGTCTGCTTACTTGAATCTATTGATTGATTGATTGATTGATCTAGGGGCGCATTTGCATGGCAGAATTTCTGGGAATTTCGGTTCGAGGCGCATCATATTCTATTGTGATTGTGTCAACGAGTGCATGTTGTCACGGCCATATAAATATCTCAGCGCAAAAGTCGAAACCATCCAGGTTCTAGGCTAGATACAGAAATGCTTCGCAAGAAATGCTACTTCCAGAACAGGTGAAGTTGAAACGTGAAAACCGAAGGATTGATAAGCAATTACCGCACCAATCACGCTCACCCTGCACTCGAGAAAGTAGACCAAAATGCACGCGATTATATCCGCATGCTCCGCCCCACAATATCGCGCATTATGCAAATCTCTTAGCACCGAACCAAAAGGTTATCACACGGCCCCTTGTGTCACACACTTGCAAAAGCGGGCACCCAGATAGCTCGAATGAGCTCTGTTTACTGCAAGTTGTCACATAAAACTATTGTAGCTCCAAACCATACCTGTTTCCGTAAGTCGCCGATACGTTTTTCAGGACTCCCAAAGGTGCTCTAAAATGCGCTTTATTACTCGACTAGCTTTACTCATTGTCGTTATAAGCGCGTTGATTTACTTAGCTGATTCTCGGCCGGCCAAGGACCCAACTAAAAAGCCGCCCAAAAAGCCTGCTAAAAAGCCCCCGAATCCGAACAAAGAAGTACGTGGCAAAGGAAAGACTGGACTTAAAACGACCAAGACTCCAAACCCGAACAAGCCAACGAAAAAGCCCACGAAAAAACCGCCAAAGCCGAAAAAGGTCGAGCGTGCAAAGTTAGAGGTAAGGAGGTTTACTTGTTCCACTGACATCTCAATGAAAGCTCTATACGAGCACGCTAGTTAACTTTTCTGCCTTATGAAAACAAAGTGTGGCCCGAACTATAGTTTTGAAAATTTCGTTCTTTATTCACCTGATGGTAGCGACTCGTGCAATTTCCCGAACCCAAGGCATTTGGCTCGGTTGAATGATTAATCGCAGTTGTGAAATAGCTCTCAAACACTGATTTTCATAACATGCCTTGTGTTACGGTGTAAAGATTCTTGAGACGAAAAATTAGAGGTATTTTGATATCATGCTGTGAAAAGGCTTGCGGCAAATATCAAAGAAGGACAGGGAATTGGAGATAAAATATCAGTGACTTGTATCCCATCTTGTGGACACTCAAACAGATTAGTAATTTTGTAGAAATAACTAAATACCGATTTAACGTTAATCGCAGATAACGTCTTTTTATAATCTTTTATGTCATATGAAGTCCCTAAACAGTTCCTAAACATCTGATAAAACTGATTTTTCACATTGCTCGACATCTCTTAGAATCGTCCTTATAATCCGTTTGCTGTTTTATAGAAATACTTGAACAAATACGGCTACCTAAAGAAGCTGAAAGGATCCGAGAAAGGTCGG
This sequence comes from Scolanthus callimorphus, assembly GCA_033964015.1. Lineage (NCBI taxonomy): Eukaryota > Metazoa > Cnidaria > Anthozoa > Actiniaria > Edwardsiidae > Scolanthus > Scolanthus callimorphus. The sequence continues at coordinate 20,336,950 of CM066915.1, forward strand.
AATAGAACTGAGAAAGAGATGAAGATTGCAGTGAAAAGGCTTCAGCGAATGGGAGGCCTGAAATCATCGGGAGATCTGGAAGACTCCGCACTAGTTGATCTGCTCGACAAATCTAGGTGTGGCATGCCTGATTATGGACCCACTGATGTCGCTAGAAGAAAGAGACGCTATCTTTTACAGGGATCTGAATGGCAGAAAAGGTAAGCAATTAAGGTTATTTTTGGCCGATTCAGCTTTTTTACGAATTCTGATCTCCGATAATTTTCCGCAACTTGCCACGAAATGGCTTCTCGGTTTTTGCAATCAAAGTAACTGATAGCATAGAAGAGTTGTTTGTGGCTGCCCTCTCCTGCGGCAAAACAATGGGCACATTTTGATTTGTAAATGAACTCTTTTTGACGGCTGTTTGTTTCTGTCAGAATTTGCAAAATATTAGAAAGTGCAAAAACCACCTAATCCATTAAGCTAACTTGTATTTGTCTTCTATACAACATGTGGTTTGACCTATTGCGTGAAACTCTTTGTAGCGGGTGATTTGGAAAGTGCAGTGTTAATTTATAGTAAGAATGTTTTTTGTTGATCACAGATTAAGTTATGATTTTTATGACACATGAACAAAATGCAGAGTGAATTATTTATGAATGATTAACAAATATTCTTCTAGCATGTACTAAGCTGTAAACACCTTGAGATAGGCATTCGAGTGAATAGCTTGTGGTCGTATTTGTTTCATCTCGGCTTTCTTTGGCTTATTAATACCACCACTTTATCTTTTGACAACACCACACGCCTTTACCTACTTTGCGAAAACAACCTTTTATTTTTTTCACCGTTGTTTCTGATCACTAATCCCGAATATGATTTGTTTCTTACTTATACCAAAACGTGAAAGGGACACGGTAGTAAACTTATGTGACACAAGAAAAAAAAGGCTATTAGTGATTTCTCGGGTAGCCATTCGGATTGCACACAGCCCCAGAAATATATTTTAAAACGCCCGTTATTAACATTTAGTAAATCTTTTCTGGCGCTGATTTCGGCTTTAGCATCTGAAGTAAGTAAAAGAATTGTCACTACAAGTACATCGTTATAAACCTTATTTGGGTTTTCTGCGTTGTCAATCAATGCGAACCGACGTGTGAGCCAATCGTTGCCCAGCCTTGCTTAGTGCAGTTGGTTTCCATTGCGCCACAGTGCAGAAGCCAATTCACTGCACTAGGCGAAACGAAGCAATGATCTGATTGGCACACGTTCAGCACATTGTTTGATTGACTCTGACCCAGAGAAGCCAAACTGCCAAAAGCCAACTACTCAATGGTACCTGAAACAGCTAGCTGCAATTTGCTTCAGTTTTACCATAGGTTTGCCTCATATTTGATCAGATTTGCTCGTGAGGCAAACTTGAGCAAATCCAATGTTTCGTCCAACCTGCGCCTGAAATGAAGTATTTCAGATACAAATAGGAGTGCTCAAATCCTGTAGGTATATTTTTGCCCAATGAAAAACATTTTCAAAAACGTTTTCTCCTTCCAACCAGCCTTGTCATAGTCGGGCGATGCTGTCTATTTTTGAACGTAGTCCCTCTAACTGTTAGGGCCCTCAAACGGTCCTTGGCGAGCACTTGCGAGCGCTAGCAACCCGCGATTTTTCTGTGTGAGACCAATACAAGCATTTGATTTGAGCAAATACGAGCAGCGAGCACTAAGGGAACTTTCGATTTGCGAGCACTACCACCATAATTGTTCGTCATTGGCGAGCAATCAAGCACCGAATAGTACTCCGTGAACAATCAAGCGAGCACCGCAAAAATCATCGTTGCCCGAGTTGCGAGCACAGTCGATTTTTGATAGACCATTCTGGGGGCCCTGCTGTTCACGTTGAATTTTGTCTTGATCCTAGGCCCTGACGTTCCGAATCATGAACCGTACACCGGATCTTAGTGCAGACGAAGTGGACACTACTATGCGTAACGCGCTGGCAATGTGGGCTCAGGTAGTCCCGCTCACATTTACCGAAGTGAAAGACGGCGACGCTGATATTCTGATTCGGTTTGTAACTCGTGATCATGGCGACGATTACCCATTTGATGGCCCGGGAGGCACTTTAGCGCATGCGTTTTATCCTCTAGACAACAAAGGTAGGAGACTCACCGTCCCCACTCCCCCCAGGAAAAGTACCTCCGCTCAAGATGTCTAAGTCTATGTAAAATGCGCAGATGCGCAGTGCACGCATATTGAGTCTGACGATTCAGCTTTCGCCTTTGGTTTTTTCTTCTTAGGCATTTGCAAACCTTTGATTAACTGGTTTTATTTGTGGAACTACCGTCTACACCTCATTTCAACATGCTTCAGGAACTCGTCCCCTTAAGTTCACACTAGGGGACTTATCCCTGCGACCTGTCCCTAGGACTTGTCCCCTTAAGCCTTAAGGCCGGTCTACACTTGCGATTTTTGTTGCATTTGTGGAGGCGATTTTTCTCGCTCGAGTTGCAATTCCAACTCTCTAGTGTAAACGAGATGCAAACCAGTGTGATTTCTGTGCTCACTTTTCTTCAAATCGCATCAAGTTGCAAAGAGTTTCGAGCATGTTTGAAATCTCCGCGACATCACTCGACAAAAATCGCCGAGTTGCACCTTTTACATTAGTGATTTTGAGTTGACGCGTACGTGCGAGAAAAATCGCCGCGACTAGCGTGACAAAAATTGCAGCAAAAATTGCAAGTGTAAACGGGCCTTTAGAAATCCATGTTTACACCAGGTATTTCTGGCGACGCCCACTTCGACGAGGAAGAGATGTTCACACTAAAAGACCCAACCAATAGCGGTATCGACTTGTACTGGACGGCAGTGCACGAGTTCGGTCATAGCATGGGCCTTGCTCACTCGGAGCACGGAGACGCGGTCATGTATCCCTACTATCAAGGTTACGTACCTGACTTCAGGCTGCATTATGACGATATACAAGGCATGCAGTACATGTACGGTAAGTCTGTAACCTTTTCGTCAATGTGAAGCAGTGATTTGACTGAGCTGCTTACCCTTAGCCTGCGAACATCCGGTACACGCGAGCTTAACCTGTACCGGATGCGCGCAGGCTACTTACCCTCGTTTTGCGCTAAAAATGTTTCCCCACGTCTACTCTAAATGGTCATCACTTTGTAATCACTCACATAGGTTTTATTCAGAACTGTCATAAAATACACTCTAATTGAAAAAAAAAGGAGAAAGACATGCATTTCTACAATTGAGATTAGTGTTTACTAGACAAAGGGGAAATCACATATGTTAGTGCAAAGCAAGTATTTTTGCTTCATATCAAAACTCAACTATCTATCCATTCTATATTCTATCTATCCATATGAATATTTTACCGACCATCCACTTGCTGTCACGACGTCTTGTTTTAATCCCCGTGCTTTTTATTCCTCTGATTCCTTATGACAGTGTGTTGAGAATATTGCAAATGTAACTACGTGTAATGATGCGGCACGGCATTGCCTGTTTCTGTAATTTGTTTTACTAACACACAACGCCATAACTTTATGTCTGACATGAAGTGAATAATCATATGACTAATCAGAATAATCAGAATTCCTAAAAGGGGCCAAATATTTGCTTGTAAGGGAGTAGCTGGTGAGGATCAAAATTTGCTGCGAAACAAGGCCTCCATGTACAGAACAATCCAAAACGTGGGGCTGCACCGCAGCTTTTCTGTCGTTCCTCTTAAACAATCCGAATTTTAATTAAAATTCTGTTCCAAACTCCCTAGGGTCCAATACTGCCACGGAAGGCACAACTGCTGTTCTACAGACAGTAACTCCTCACGTGCAACCGACAGAAGGCACAGGCGTCCCGGACAAGTGCACTTCGTCTTTCGATGCCTTCGTGCAAACAAAGGAGGGCGTGACGTACGCGTTTAAAGGCGCGTACTTTTGGCCCATAAGTGACACGGGTGCTTGGACGGGAGCGCTAAAGATAAGCACGTATTGGCCACTTGTAGAGGACAGCATCGACGCAGCTTTCTATAATGACAGTTTCACTTATATCTTCAAGGGCGACAAGTGAGTATTATTCAAAGCGCGCGCTCTGATTGGTTCTATCATGGTCACGTGTTAAAGTACAAACTCAAGCGTAGCCTGCGCTGTTTTCCTCCGGAGCAGTCATTAAGTGTATATTGTTCTTTACCTTTCTACTTTGTTTGCGATGACAAGTGAGCTTAAAAGGCGTTTCTAAACGACGGTTGGCAACCGGAATTACAACGTTTTTAACGTTTCGCTCCACTCAATGGACGTTTTTAATGTTTCGCTCCGCGCCAATGGACGATTCAGTGCTATAATGAATGCGCGTGCTACATGTTGGCGGTACTTGTGTTACATTTCACGACCCAAGTGCATTCTACACGCGCGTTGCACCCTGGTATTGTGTTACATTCCTTATAATATGACCTCAGTCATTCCTGCATTTTGATTGGTTGAGAGGAGTGTGATTTCAGCGTAACAGTGCACAGGTGGCCCAAGTTTAGTGTTTGTACTTTGTGGTGCTCAGATCCTTTTCCTGTTGGCCGCGCTTGACGGTTCGTCGATGTTTTTCTGTACGATCTACAACATAGTCAAAAAATGTGTTCAAAAACTAAGTTAAGTAAAAAATATCGTATAAAAGTTGCTTGTTTTATGTTGTGGGATCATACTTCAACAATGTTCACGTGAAATCTATAAGGCGAATTCAATCATGTTTAGGGTTTTTTGTTCGCTTTCAACGAGAATGCCCTCCTTTCTCCTTATATACGTAAGTACTCGCCGAAGACGGCTCGTGAAATTAAAAACAGTTTAGACTCATCACTCGTGGTATTTATGCCAATATCACTACAAACCATGCTATTACCTATACAAATGCCTTCTAAAGAAAAGAGCGCGCGTTTATAGCTGGAATCGTCCATTGAAGTAGACGTATCTACTTTCTCACGCGGGTTTACCTCACAGACTTAGTGTGAAGATTCCGAAAATGGAAAAAGCTCGATTCCCGGTTGACGTCTGTCGTCCAGAAACGTCTTGAATTCCGTATAAACGCGGCGCGCAATGATCAGTTGGACTCATCAAATCATCCTCTTAAATCATCCTTCGTTAAAATGATGTATATGAAGGGGGGTACAGCCCCCTTCCCACACACGCATGTACCCGGGGAAATGCGGGGAAAGCTGACAGATTACCAATTATTTTCTTCTCTGCGTTAAATTCAGGTTCTGGAAGTTCCAGAATCGCATGCCTGTTAAACCAACCGCAGTTGCACCTTTGCCTATCACTGATCCAGAGCTGAACCTTCCCGCCGAAGTGGCCGGCATGGACGCCGCTCTGAAATGGGCTCGTAATGGCAAGATATACTTCTTCAAAGGCAGCCAGTATTGGCGCTATGACCCTTACAAGAGAAGCATGGATATTGACTATCCCAAGAGCATTCAAGCTGGCTGGCAGGAATCCATACCGGACAATATAAACTCGGCTTTGCAGTGGGAAAATCAAGTGACGTACTTCTTTAAGGATGGTGAATACTATGCTATCGATGACTACTTGGTCAAACTCAAGCTGGAGGACCCTCCCTACCCAAGAAAGACTGCTCACTACTGGATGGGATGCTCGCCTGAACCGTTTGAAGGAGGGAAGATTGCGCCTGTTAGAAAGGGCTCCGCCTCTGGGTTACTCGTGAACTCTGCGTTACTCTTGTTGGGTTTCCTGTTGATAAGGCTTGCTTAATCGTCTTGGTGTCACTGATTTTAATTTATTGTGGCCATGTTACCTAGTTTTGAGCAGAGACTGAATCCCTAACTACATGGTGCCCGGTAGTGCGCGCCGCGAATAAATTAAGCGTCTGGCGACTATAAAATTGGGCGTTAGTTAGCTGGTGGCCTACCTTTCTAAGTTGTTAGCCTTTTAGTCTTACGCCCATGCGATTCAGGCCGAGCTATTCGGCCAAAGGTTTTCACTAAATGTCCAATGAAAATAATATCTGATTTACTGCAGTTTCCGCACAAGTGGAAGCACAAGCAGCTCATGCAAGCAAGGGCATAGCTACCAATACGCAAAGGTCGTAACTGCGTACTAAACGTTTCACTTTGTTATACTTTTTCTGATGTTTTTCTCTGATGATGTCTATCAGACTACTTTCTTGCGTACCTGTGAAAGTGGAGTTGCAATCACTGTCATCGGGTGTTGTGTTAAAGAGTAAGTGACTAAAGTGTGTTCAAGTAGGACTCATCTATAATGATATTTAATGTAAGCCTAAGAATTTATCTAGACTCAGTTTTGCATGTAAAATCAGAAAGGAAAGTCCACTAACGCGTGAAATGTACCTTGTTTTCTTTTAGTTTAAATATTTTGGATCTGAGTGGTAGAGTACACAGTAGACCACGACTGCGGGGAGGGGGGGGGGGGGGGGGGGGGGGGGGGGGGGGAGGTTACTCCCTATATTTTGATGGAAGTCTCAAACAAACAAATGATTTGAAATTTCCAAAGATAGCAACCATGGCAATCAAACATCAGTTTACGCTAAATTGCTGATGGCAGCCTAAACAACGATGCCTCGTCCGAATGTCGTTACTAGAACACGTCGTGTAATCTTGGCCAGAAACATTTTTTTTATAACTCCACCCAGAAGGTCTTGCAGTGTCTTGCAGTGTCTTGCAGTCTTGCCAGGGGGGTGGGACAGTCACAGTTCCACAGTGATTTTCGGTGCGCTTCGCGCGCAACAAGAATAAAGTTACATATAGTTTATTTAATCCTTGAGGCCATAGGTAAAACGCACGACTAATACACCCCTCAGATCTCTTCTTGTTGCAAAAAGAAAAAAAAAAAACGGCTGAAAAGTATTTAAAGAAGTTAGCGTTAGCGAGTAACCAAAAATAAGAGGACCATACTTCCAGACAGAGCTGAAGCGTCGTATGGCGACCGTGGGTACGGTTCTTACGCCCACGCCAGAGATTTCGGCCCTGACAGTCGCTATCCTCGGTGTTAATTGCTCAGTAGCGACTCAGGGACTCGGTCCAGGGACCTAGGTGAGGGAACGCCCGGCCACCAGACCATTAAATGAACGCCCCTTGTAATGAGTAGTGAACAATAAACGGTCTATAAACATCCCTTTACGTATATATAGGCCTGGTTAGCGATTAGGTATTCCATGTGGGACACTTGTTTTTGGCGATGTGTTCATGGTTGCGCGTAAAATTTAATCAGCTAGTCGACTTATTCATTCTCCAATCTTTGTGGGCCACTCGGTGGTATCTTTTCAAAACAATCCGAATAAGGTGTTCAAATCGATATCTGGATTTCTACGCATGCGCACTCATATTCGCGACTTATTACTTTTATCTTTTTATTTATCTTTTAATTGATCGTAGCTTCTGCATTTGCTTTGTTATTTGTTTTTACTCGCAGCCTTGATTTGATTTGATTTGATTTGACTATAAAAATAAAATATGTACGGAAGCTGCATACGCTGCCGTGTTTGTGTGCGCACATTCTAAGCGCTTGGTGCGACAGTATTGGTACTGAACTATGACTGGTCGAATTTTTACCAAAACATATGATTTGATAACCCAAGCAATCCAATAGCAATCGGTACCATCCTACTTTTTGCTCCGGATACGGCTATCGGCCACCCTACAACGGGGAAAACGATAAAAGTGTGGACGCAAACGTTTTCCTGTGAAAACGGTGTAGTGTGGACAAGGTCTTAATGGCTGACTTTGATGTACATTAGGAAATCTACGAAGCAAAATCAAGGTAAATTTCGTAAAAGCAAAACAAATGATATTCTTAGTAGGGGATTATTTTACCAAATATCACCTAGAAATTGTTGAAAACTGCAAGTTATTTCGGGCAACTCTCAAAATTTTTTGACGGAACCCCTACGCGAGGACTGGGAACTAGGCAGTCCAGGTGCGCGGTTACCCAGCGGAAAGCTCGAAGAACCGTAATGGCGACGTGGCAAGAATGAACGACCAAATACGGCCGAGAAAAACATCCTATTACTCCACTCTCGAGCCTAATTACACCCGGAATTCAAAACTGCAATAAAGATGGGGCTTTGCAAGTGTCCCAAGAAGAAAGTGACGAATCAGTTCTGCTTTGAACACCGAGTAAATGTCTGCGAATATTGCCTTGTTGCCAACCATCCCACGGTAAGAGAACCTCGGTTTCAGAACCTCAGTAGCAGCGGGGAAGGGGTTTATCAGTGTAGCAAACGTTTCTATGGAGTTCTTTGATAAACGGACAGAATAAGGGATAAAAATGGATCATGTCTGACCAACAGTTTTGGCATCCATACTTTGTTGATGATATTGAAACGCTTTCTAGTTTCTATGCATGTCAATTTCAACTTTAATTAATGTCCACATTATTACTACGATCTATTACTATTATTAGTTTACTTAGAGCTAGACTTGCCTTATTGATTTGTTTACTTAATGTACAATAAGCAGATTTGTTTGGGTATTTTCATTTCTATAGCGAATACACCTATAAATACCCAAACAAATCTGCTATATGTGTTAAACTAATTTTCAGGGGTGTCGAATTGAATGGCCCTGGATTTTGCAGAGCTATCATTATTGTTTATTGTTTTGGTGTCATTTTCTTCTTCTTCAAAGATTGACTAGTCTGACAGCAGCATCTCTACAAACTAGATCATTTAACTCTCACTATTTGCTAAACTTAAGACTTGTTTGTATATGTGCACTGCAGCAACCTAAAAGCCATGCTAAGAAGTGACGTACTTGTAATGCAATCAATCTAATTCACTGAAAATACACAACAATTGTGTGGAAAGTTTGCCTAGGACAAAAGAGCCCTGTTGCTTTTATTGTTCAATTTCTAAATTTGAGCAAAACAGAAACCATAAAACAATTAGTCACGAAATGTGAAGATGTTCGTTTTAGTGACTATTTGCTGGTAATCTCAGGGCATGATGTGACTAATTGTTTTAGTATAATTGCTCAAGTGATTCATGTTGGATTTTTTCATGATCATAACAAATCCCAATCCTTCCAATATCTAATTGTTGATAATTGCCCATGAAAATGAGCACTATCAATGTCACATAATCACTCTCGACTCATAGAAATGTGCCAACATTTAGCATAGTACTGAATGACATTATGATTTTATTTTAGTGTATTGTCAAGTCCTACCTCCATTGGCTTCAAGACAGTGACTATAATCCAGTCTGTACTCTTTGTAACGGCAGTCTATCAGAGGGTGAAGTTGTCAGGCTAATATGTTATGGTGAGTTTTGTTTATCTGTATATATCAGTTCTTTGTTGGATCATAAAGGGTGCACATACTTGAGAATCCCATGGTCTTTCAAAACCATTCAAATTCAAATTCAAATTCAAAACCTTCAGAAAATATTGAACTGTGATTGGGCATATTTTGGTGATTGAGAGTCACACACAGTTAATATTACGAAAGTCAGTATCAGCTCTTTGACAGCACCCAAGAAAATGGGGCTGGGAGAAACCAGAACAGATTCTTTTCCTTGCAGGGTGTTTGGAGCAAAACAGCATGCTTGGAAATGTTCCCATAAGCTTCAGAAAATGTGTTTTTAGCTTCAATTAAATTCCTTGTTTCATGTTCAACTGATAGGACTGGGACAACTGATATGACTATGTCAATTTATCTGGGTTTTTTCCCCATACAAATGCTGTATTCAATATATAAATCATCTTCAGGGACTTAGAACTAAAAATCCCACTCAGCCTGGATTTTTTTCAAATCAACTTTTCAACACCATTCCGTGGGGGGGGGGGGGGGGTTGGGGGGAGGGGAACGTGGTCCGTTGCATGGGCCTTTAAAATAGGTTTGTGTTTCAGTGTATTGATTGTATTTTGCATTTGCCTTCCAGATGTGTTCCACTTGTCATGTATCAATAACTTTGCTCAGGGCCTCCCTTCCAACACAGCACCAGCAGGGTATACTTGTCCTAACTGCAAGGTATTGTCAAGCACTATCTCTACAGCAGACAACTTGTAAGAACAGGAATGCTAACTCTCCCAGTTTTACCAAGAGTCTCAAGATTTCTCATCACGTTTCCCAGGAAATTTTTTCCCAATAATTTTTCTTCTATTTCTCATGGTTTTAGATAAATTTTTTTTTGCTATATTATAGAGGGTTTTATTATATAAACACCAATGCAATACCAGGTGATCTCCCATGCAAAAACTTTATATTTTCATATGTGACCCTGCATGGGAAAACGTATCATAACGATCTAAGCGTTAGGTGGTCAGAGCGTTAGGTGGTCGTTAGATCGTTAGGGAAAATCGTTAGGCGAAAATGTCAAATCGTTAGGTCCAGCTAGGAGATTGTTAGTGAATTATTCATGTTTCGATAGGAATAATTCATGAGTGACAAGAGCGTTAGATTAAACGACCTCGCCAAACGGTCTGTGAACTTTTTAATAATCGGACGAACCGTTTGATTAAACGATCGTGTTTTGCATGAAATCACTTGATCCACCACTCTTCTCATTAATTGGTCGGATGCCCTCTGAAGATGTTTCAAAAAGTGATATTCAGGGCCACTGATGTCAAAGCCAAGGATACAGAGAAACCATTGCGAAGGTGAAGTTCTTGCATCGCTAAAATATAATTGCCGCGCAACTTTGGATAAAACCCGCAAATTCTTTCCGTAACATCTAATAAATCAGCGAACGTTTGCCACAAAACCCGGAATATTTTGATAACCGTTTGCTTGAAAAAGCTTATCATCAGGTTGAATAATATTTCCACTCCTTTTTCATGTGTTTTTCCTCATAAAAGCTCAATAAAAACATCGCGAAGATCGATCATCAAAGATCGATCTAGTAATTCAGGGAAGGTTTGGGAACTAGCTTAGTTTAATATGCTTTCTGATTGGTTGCATTTGACACATATTGTTTTAGATAGCGAATCAGAATGCACGTTATATTGTAAAAATAAACTAAACATAACTCCTCTTCGGTTTCGCTTGAATACCGTACTTCATTCTTCGCTATCACGATGCAAATAAGGTGGATTTCCCTAGCTTTTCAGTGTAAATATTATCGATTCATCTAAATAAAATATAGCCACACTCGATATTAGTTTTGCAAAGATTAGTTTGGCTAATTTTCCCGCTAACACATCCCGCCCGAAATTCCGCAACTGGTTTGGCATCGCACCTCATCGGTAACAGGAATGGAACTTTTGGAAGTGTTTTCCAGGAGTTTTATCTAACACCCAATGTGCACGGACGGTTGAACGGTAAGTTTCTTTATTAACAATTCAGTATGTTTTGCAAACCGGAATGCAGCGTTCATAAAGTTTGAAGAAGCACGAGTAAAGACGCAACGCATGTGCTAGGAAAAGTCAAACCAATGTTTACTCTTTTATATGTCTATTATTCTGTTTCGTAAGCTCTTTGCAAATTTCTTGATGGCAGAATAGATTCTGACCGAATTTGCTGTGGACTTCAAAACTAAAAAAGCATGAAAAAGAGCAAGTCATTTTTAACGCTCATTATTTTTATCAACAGCGTTTGGCATTACGCCGTTTGATCAAACGCTTGTATAAATTAATTGAACTGGGTCGTTAGAGAGGTAACTAAATCGTTAGGCAAAGCGTTTGCATTAACTCCTCATTAACTTTGTGACCGTTAGGTGTACTCAGTAGATCGTTAGGCAATTTTACTAGATCGTTAGACGAAACGAAAAGATCGTTTGGTGATCGTTAGAAAATGACCGTTTAACGATCTATCGTTATGATACGTTTTCCCATGCAGGGTCACATATTTGAAAATCACATGTTATTTCACATGTGAAAATAACACACTTGCCTGTGCTCCATGCTCAAGTTTTAGGTTTAACTCAACTAAATTACAATTTGGTATTTCATTGATGTTTATATAATAAACAGAACATTACATGGCCGCTTGGAGATACTAGTATCTCTGCTATGATACAAGTATCTCTATGGAAATACGTTCACGGCACTCACTCGTGAGATAAACTTTCAACACTTTCATTTGTTTGTCTGTTCAGCCATGTAATTAATATCCTCTATGTTTTTATTTCACAGAATGGTATTTTTCCACCTGAAAAGATGGTGTCCCCAGTAGTGGACCAGCTCAGACAAAAACTCTCTACTACAAACTGGGCTAGAGCAGGCCTTGGGATGCCTGTGGTGAGTATGGGTGTTTGCCTGTGACAGAGTAGGTTGATATCAAGAGGTGTAATGGGCCTTTATCACACAGCAGCCATCTTGGATAAAATCCTTTGTTTTCCCCATGGAAACTCAAAATCATGATGAGCCTGCACATGCAAGAACAAAAAGATTTATCCAAGATGGCTGCCGTGTGATAAAGGTCCATTTCCAGCATCTACTGAAGTTGTGCAAAACTCATGCTTTGCATATTTTGATAGTACTGTGTATAAGCTGGTACTAACCGGGCTCAACATTACGAAAAAATCATCGATGTAATTTTACACCTTGTACCAACATTATAGGCAAATTTGTTCTTGAAAATCTAGGCATAAAACTATTAGAAGAACAGTGCTCAACCTTAGCTTTTTTGGCCACTAGTCCCAGGACAAGTAGCACAGAAAAGTTACTTGCCCTAGCCAATTTTCTAGTTGTCCCTGAGTTTCCACTTGTTCTGAAGCATTTCTTACTTGCCCAGGACAAGTGGACAACTGCTAAGGTCAAGCACTGGAAGAACACTGTGAAGCCGAAAACAGTATTTTGTGCCTTGTGCAAAAAGCTAGGCATGAAAAATGTTTTTAGGCATTTTATTTTATGCCTGTATCAGGCTCAATTTCCAGCCCTGACCAAGCAACATTTTGGTCACCTTTAGACAAAGCTGAAATTGAATGTTGTTTATACTTTGTCCAGATCCCTGCACCCCCTCCATCTCAAGCTCAGGCTCCGCCCCAAGTCTTACAACATTCCATGGCTCAACAAACAACACAAGGTGAATATAAGAGGAAACCTGTCACTAAAGTAAAACCTGCCCAGGGGGCCATTTCTCAAAACTTGCAGCAATGTGTGCAGAAACTGAACAAGACCTATATCTGGAAACTTTACCAGGACAAGAGAACATTTCTCAGATGTCTTAGTAATGTCACAATAGTTATTGGCACCCTGGAATCCCCATTCGGAATCCCCATACTGTTTCTAGAACCCAGAGTCAAGCAAATTGGCAAATTGGCACTGCTGTAAGCTGAAAGAATTAGACATAACAAACATACTCTTATAATATGTATACATACTCTGTATACATACTCTTATAATCTGTATACATATGATTAAACACATAGCTAAACAAGCAACCGTAAATAAAAAAAAGCAACCAACAAATCCATTAGCCCACTGACTGGCCATTGTGAAATGATTTGCAGTTTATTAGGATTTTTTGGGAAATTGTCTGAATTTCTTCAGATTGTTTATAATTATTTTCCTTTCCTAGCAACCTCAGCACAGTCACATTCCTTTATTACCCCAGAGGCACAAGCGCAGCACTATACCACACCCACTACAACAAAGGTGGAACAAAGACAACAGAGGGATCATGTGGTACAGATGAATCAACACCCACAAGTCCCACACGTTGCCTCTGTACAACAGGCAGAAGGTAAGGGCTATAAGTATTTCCCTGTAAGGTGTCAAAAAGGTGCCCCTCAAGGGCTTTCAGTGGGTCCTGAGAAAAAAGAAACCTGTCCCACGTGTCCCACAAGGGTTTTCATTAGGCCCTTAGCAAAAACTGTCACGTGTCCCACAAGGGTTTTTATTAGGTCCTTAGCAAAAACTGTCACATGTGTCCCACAAGGGTTTTCAATAGGTCCTTTGCAACAAAACAGTCACATGTTGATTATTTTGCTTGAACACAATGTAGCAATTTTTCCTTCCATTTCCCAGGCACTGTATCGCGTAAAACATTAGAAAAAAGACCTGAAGAGTCACTAAACACTTCATATGATCATGATGAGAACAAATACCAACGGCGTGGAGCCATCGACTGGTTCTCACGGTGGTTTGGGTAGGTATAAATAATGAAAATAATATTTCTATGCTGTAAAGTTCACGCACGCGTTTTTTTGCTTGGAGGAGCGTGTGTAATCATGGAAACGTTTTCCTGCACGTGTTATCGAGAAAGGTTATAACGAAGCAAAGATACTATACGGCTGAAATTCCGACTAAGGACGATGTTTCCATGTTCGCAATCCGAGTTCTCCAAGTTACAAACTTGAAAAAATGAAAAACGTCAAAACGTGAGGGGATCAGGGAGGATCCAGGATCCAAGGAGTGTGATTGGGGATCGACGGGGTGGGATCCGGGAACCAAACCTTCTGTGGATCCATTAACATGTAGCCTGTGAACATGGTACACGCGAGCTTAACCTTAGGGTACTAACCCTAAAGGTTAAAGCTCACGTGTACCGGATGTTCGCAGGCTATTAACATGGGGGCGAGTTTTCGCTATACGTCTTTTTTTCGTTTGCAAAAGTCGAGCAAATAACTGGTGTACTCTAAGTGATACTTGATCACTAATTTCTTGTTCTTCATTTGCAGGAACCGAGTAAACACCAAGAAGTCACTGTATGACGACCCCAACTCGTCACTAAAGAGAACCCTCATGATATTCTTTATATTCATTTTAGCATTCGTCACAATTGTAGTCATATTTACACGGGTCGGTCGAAGTGCCGCAAATCAGGACCCATTTCTAGACCCAAGGGCCAACCCGCATATAAAAGTTAACAGAGACACATGATGGGGGGTAACGGATCTACAAAATGGAACAGTCCATTATGTACTTTCTATGTCAATCTAGTATTTCTGCGGTTTTCATTATTCTGTGATCTCTTCACACTGCCAACCGCGTTTTGGTGTCCGTCAGCGGAACGTATAGTACTTTCTATGTCAATCTAGTATTTCTGCGGTTTTCATTATTCTGTGATCTCTCCATACTGCCGACCGCGTTTTGGCGTCCGTCAGCGGAACGTCTAGACTAGCCCGTATAGATTTTAATATCCCTTCGCGAGATGTCATAGGTTAGTTTAGTGTATGGGAGTGTTTTTGAATAGAATTGGATATCTGAAAAATTGGCCAAGCTGACAAGGAACAGTGCTATTCCGTTTAAAACTTTGATTAACGACGTCAGAAAGCAGTTTGGAGCTGGAAGTTAAAGCCCTGGCTAAACTAGGACACATGTAGCGCGCAACATTGTAGCCGGACACATGTTTCCTTCATGTTACCCGGTTTAGCCACGCGAGAAACATTGTTGCGCGCGACAAATTTTGTAGCCGGGACACTAAGAAATGTTTCTTCGCAAGACAAGAAACATTTTACTGTGTCCGAGACGCGTGCGATGTTTGCTAGTTTAGCCACTCGGGGACACAACAGGACACAAATGTTGCGCGCTACATGTGTCCCAGTTCGGCCGTAACTTAAAAGTTGGAGATAGCAAAATTATGGCGTAGTAAATGTAGCGACACATGCGCACACAAGATATTGTGACATAAATCCTACATGGAACTTGGTCATTCCCTCCGTCGTCGATGGGGCAATCACCACACTTGAAATAGTTACAATAGGTCGATAGCCCAATAAATGGCCAACAGTTCGTTACTTAGACAAGACAACTTTACAGTTACTAACAAGGAAATCTCGCCTTTCTTGCGTCCTTGTAAAGAGACTTCCTCTGTTGGTTCGAAATTTAATGAATGAATTTTACCTTTAGTTTTATTAAAAAGAAAAAATGTAAATAAAGCAATAAAACTAATTACTACTAGAATACTTGGATTTCGTTTCTGTATCAGTTCCTCTGGAGAGAACGAACTACACGCTGGTCATATATTTCTTGACTTTAGAAAAAATGGCATTTATTTTATTGCTAATGCATTTGATTACTAAGAAGTATGGATGGACGTATTTCTTCTGCTCAGAACTTTGTTCTCGCGTCCACATTCCCTTTGGTTCGGGTTATTTTATCTGCGATCGATTGCTAATAAACAATGTGTTACTTCATTCCACGCGATTCTAATATGGCGCTTTTAGTGCACTTGTTTTCCCCTGCCAAAGAACGTACGCTTTCCGCAGCGTTCAGTGTTTGTGTGATGGACCAGGTTGCACATTCCACCTTCACCCTTGTCCGTCTCAGTTCTTCACGTCCTTGACGGCGCCGCACCATCTCCCAAATCTTATAAACTTGCATTCACAATATCAAATGTCCCATGGTGGTCTGCCACTAATACAATGTTTAAAATATTACCCGGGAAGGAATGAAGTAATCTGTAGCAACGATGCAGTTTTTCATTTCATGCGAGTGTAGGCGGTTTCAGTATTCGCGTACTGCATTTTGCAGGATTCGCGAGGATTGTCTTGTGTGCCCACTCTTGATGGTCTTCATCAGGCGACTTGGTTATGTCGGCGCCATCTCCCAAATCTTATTTTAATTCACAATATCAAACGTCCCATAGATCTGTCACTAATTCAATCATTAAATATACCTGGAAAGAAATGCAATGAATAGTAACTACAATATTTTTGTGGTAAGAAATGAATTCAGAATACATTTAAAAAGTACAATTTTGTAACTGGGGGAAACCATACCTTGCTAACTACAGCTATTTAAGTCCCGCCCCTTTATTGGGAATGCTCCAGATCTTCAGGCCGGAATTCCAAGAACACAAGTTCCAAGATAATCCGGATAATAAACATCGCGATATTCAGGGCTGTGAAGACACGAGAACACAATTGTTTTTCTCATAAGATGACGCGAAAAAAATATGCGAACTTTTGTGGTAACGCAATCATACCTGCAGAGATGACACCCATGTAAAACCCTACGTCGTTGTCTGATAATCCATTGTAGATACATCCTAAAATCGCCATCGCGAAGGACACGCAATGCATGAACTGTTAAAATGAACACAAAACATAAGCACAAAAAAGACATCAGGAGACTGAAAACCAGAGACTCACGCCCTGCCATGCCGTCATTTGCCGGAAGTTAGCGGCTTGGAAAACTGAAACTGTCAGATATTTCTTGTATGTTGTTTCATACGTAAGTTCTTTGTGTCTCTGACTCGGCCATACATGCTAGTATTACTTTAACATGTTTCATAAGTTGGGTCTACAACTTTCTAAATAGGTTTACGAGCGAAACGCAATTTACCAGCCGAAATCACAACCATAAACGCCCATGGTTGCTTTCGTATGAAATTAGAGAGACCCTCATTTGCACATACATACCAAAACTAAGAATGTTAAGTTGTGCGAATTCGTCTCCGGCGACTCAAGCGACAACGTTGCAATGAAGTCATTGACCAGGACCCCGAATAAAACAATGCAAAGGACCAGAGAAATTGTGGTGTAGAGCTCTTTGCGGTAAAGCTGAGTTCCGCGGCACCTAAGCTGGAAAGAAAAAAGAAGACGAATGTGTGAAGTTTCTTAACTAATTTTGAACTTGAAAAACGATGTGGATGAAAAATATCTACCATCAGGCATTCCTTTGTCGATAAACTTCGTACTAGAAGTTTTTTTGATCTCTAGGATTTCAATCGAAGAATAACATTCGTACATTTGGCACGCTCTAGACATTCGCAAAATCGAACGCTAGCTGTTAGTAGCTATTGCGTCATTAATTGAAGTAACGAGTTGCGCGTAGTACTGCGCACCATTAGAAAAAATATCGAGAAGACTAGCAAGTTAGCGATTTTGAATGTTAGAATGGATAAATATTTCCCTTTGTCAATAAATTGTAGCAGAAAAGATTGTGCGAGCCTTATATGCCTCTATTCAGATAATGCCATTTCTGAATACTAGGTAATTGTTATTTCCAACGGAACTTTATTTCTAAAGAATTCATAATAACAACCATCATTTTAGTATCAATAAGTTTTCCCAATTACCTTTCAAGAGCCACAAATCACTATAAAAAACAGGAATTTCGGCAATCTAGGACGTCGCAACCTTATAAATACGTTTGGGTTTCCTGTGGTAAGTCCTTTGGAACGGCTCAGCAAGTCAGCGGATGTTCCATTAACGCAGAAAGCAAGATGGCGGACGATGCGGACGATTCACGTGTTTGGAACAAGCGGCATTTTAGGGACGACATACTGAAACCTGCTATCAAATGTATAATAAAGAATCTGGATCTAGGTAAGGGATGATTCGGAGGATATGAGGAAAGCTTCTTTCACGGAGGTGGTAGTTGTTTTTCACACTTAGGCAGTGAGCAGAGTAGAGTGAGAAAACTTGGCCTTTTTGTCACGAGTTTTCACGTTGCTAACAAAACACAATGAATGTTATGTGGTCAATATAAAGAAATCTAAATTTGTTATTTAATGCAAGTTAAGAAAGGAGCAGAGTAATGCAGAATGGTTCTGCTATACCAATAAATTTAGCAATAATTGCTCTACTCAAAAATGAAACCCTAGAACTTCAGAAACCGGGAGACACCTTGGGATTTCCGGCGAAATACAAAGGTTATATGAGAAAAATTGAGAGAAATACAGAAAACATGAAAGGAGACATGAATGAAAAATCGTGAGACTCCCGGCAAAGTCGGGAGAGTTGTTTCTATGCTTTCTTCCTCTCTCAGGGCGGTTTTCAGATGAACACCAAAAGTTAGCCATACTTGCATTTAGTCTGCCTTTCTATTAGTCGAGAGCAAAGTCTTTGGTCATTCAGCCAATCAAATTGCAAACTAAATCAAAACATGCCATTGCTCACGTCATGACTAAACGCAAGTCTGGCTTCGCCTCCTGATTGATTTGTTGTTGAATGGCTTCCACTTCTGATTGGCTAGTGGTTTTGTATGCATTTAGTTTTGATAGTCATCTGAAATCTGCTCTATGAGTGGGTTTCAGATGAGTGTTGATAGTAAAGTAGATTTTCTTTGTTTTCTGTATTTTCTTCATGTTACCATTGGCTGATCTCTCCGTGCCAAGCAGATTGTGAACAAAACAAAAAGAATGATTACTTGCATTTAGTCTTGCAATCATCAGTGTTTTCTTCATGACTAAACATAAGTCGTAATATTTCATCTCCTTTGTCTCCTTGGTTGGTTGTAGAATGGGTTTCATTTGCCTTTAGTTTTATATATATATTGTTAAATTTGATATTTGTTATTAACACAGTTTTCTATTCTGCACTAACCCTAACGTAAGCTGAAAACCAATGCTAACATTGCGATAGAAAAAGAACCTGTTTTTTTTTCAGAGATGGTCATGAACACAACCAAGCATCTCTCTCTTCTTGGTCGCAACATTGCCAAGAACCAGTTATGGTCTGAGGTGAACATTCTACAGGCTGTCACCTATAAATACCACAACCAGCACAGACGAGAAAAGTACTTTCAAGGACTAGAAAGGGTAAGAAACAAATAATAGGAGGGACGTATCTCGTCTGGCCCCATCTTTTTGAGAATGAAAATACAGTAAACATGTGACAAATATCTAGATGTATGGGATAATTAGCAACAGAAATGGTGGCTACCTCCCTCTGGGTGCCCTGTGGGCAAAATTATGGCTACCAGGCAGCACTTCTCCTTGGGGGTATGGGAGATTGTCGTTTAGAGGTGATGGTTTCCAAAGAATCATTTGCTTTTCTTAAGGGGGCTCTTGAGTAATAAAAATTTCTACCCCTGAAAATTTGTATGCTATATGTGCTATCTCCTAGGGTTAAGAATTCCTTTGACCAACACAGCTAAATATGCTATTGACAACACCCTGCTTGCTGTCCATTAGGGTTGGGAGTTATTTAAAAAAAATCATCTCCAAACGGTGTTTTAAAGGTTTGAATGCTGTTGCAAGCCGACTTGTGATTCTAGAAAAAAATCTGTACCCTCCTTACAGAAGGCACTGGGAATTCAAGAGGGATGAGAGTCTCAATTTTTTTAGTTCTGCCTCATGCAATCACTGGAAATTTTCAGGGAGGGGTATGGGTATTTTCTGGAATCACACATTGTTACTACTACAATTACACTTACACTTACACCTAAACATAACATTGTGTAGTACTACAATTACACCTACACTTACATCGACAGATAGTTATGCAAGTTTATTTTAATCTTTAATTGTCTGGTTCCAAATAGGCACTCAAGCTTATTGGCAGGTTAAATCAGCTGCAACTAGACACCTACTTAGTAGGTCTATCAAAACAATTTCCAAAGTAAGTATTAATGATTTCTTTTTATGTTTTGTGTAGGGTGTCAAAACATAACTGTTCATTAACAACTACAGAAATTGTGCATATAATAAAGGTTTCTTATATTGTGCGCAATTCAGGTTAAAGAAGGTGACAAATATAAAGGTTGGTGAATCAAGTTTTCCATCTTTTGTGTCAGTGCAAAGTGTTCTGGTTCTTTTACAAGGAGCTGCAAAACTTGCCTCTGAGGTAAGTACCATTAATGTCCTGTTCATAGTTTCTGCTTCATTCATCAAGTCTGATATTCAGAAAATATTCATACATGTACCTCCATGAGGGTACTGAGTTTGAACCACACCCAACCCCTCCAGAATTTCCAATATAAGATACAAGGATTGTATGGGGAACAAGAGGGTAATTATTAACCTCCTTTCCCACCCCTCTGGAGTTTTTGACCCCCTCTTTCTGGGGATGGCATGGATATTTTCTAGAATTTCACATTGAAATTGTAACTGAAGAAGAGGTTGACAATGTGACTGTCAATCGTTTTTTATTAACACTTCATTTGAACCCTCTGGAAAGCTCAATCTGAGTTACAACTTCACCTAATAAGAATATTAATCTTGTTTTTCGCAGATCATCAAGCACTTAAAAACAACATTTCAGTATCCTTTGAGAAGTAATAAATTATGCAAACATTTCAATGTCTGCTCCTGGGAAAATAAAATTACTAGGCCAGGGCCCTATAACCCATCCTGCCTGACACTAAACTAGCTAAACTGTGCTTGCCTAATATGGTCAGTCAGAGTAAAAATATCATCACCTTAACCCATTAAAATCAGTAAAGCAACTCATGTTATAAAACCATTCCTTGACACTTCACGCAGGCACATTTGTGCCCAGCTTTGTTTGGGGTTCTTTGTCACTTTTCACATTATCAATGCAGCTTTGGCCAGCAGATTAAGGTAAGATAAAATGGTAGCCTGCGAACATCTGGTACACGCGAGCTCAAAACAATAGCTCCATTTAACTAAACAATGGGAAATTGATATTTGACGCAATGCAAGAACATACCTGCCAACTCTCCAGGTTTTCTCGGGAGACTCGAGGTTTTTACCCTCGTCTCCAGGGAAAAATTGAAAATATCTGATACATCTACAGTATCTCCAGATAAATTCCTTGTGATTTTCTCTTTTTAACACATTCTCCAGATTTTGGAGCTTTCAAGGTTGGTAGGTATGCAAGAAAGACCATGTTCCATGTTTTTACTGTAAAAGACTATGCAGCAAGACTAGTACCTGGAAGTGTATGGAAATGTGTTGGCATGGGACATGTGGTTTGCATTAAACTTTTTAATAATCCCACAATAAAAATCAACAATAAAAATCAACCTCGTCAATTTGTAATATTATTTTATTTTCAGTATCCTTCTGAAGAGCTTGTGCCAAAGTTTGTGCAAGGGATATGAGGTGCTGTTTCCATGGGTAGAAGTCTTGAAGGATGGCCAGCAGGTGGGCTGAGAAGGGAGAAGAATACATTGAAAAGCCTTATGGGGTGGTCTATTTAGAAAAGTAGGATGGAGAAAGGGAAAAGATACATTACAATTATGATATTTACAAGCTGGGAGCTCTGAATAGTCTACCCTGAGAAACAAAGTTAAAACAAGAAAACATGAAATAATCAAAAGCTTTTTATTTCCAGGTTGAAATGCCAGAGATTCTTGCATTGCCAAATTGCCTGGAGACATGGCTTGGTGCAGGTGATGATATTAACCTTACAAAGAACAAGGAGAGGTAACTTATGATGTAGTTCTATGGTACGCCAGGCCAGAGGGGGAGAAGGAGGGGGAAGGGGTTTATGGGCTCTGAACAAATTCTTATGAGGACAGCACGTCGCTTTCAATGGCCTCTGAGCGGAAATTTAGTTGAGGTCGCGTAATCCGATAGTTAATTAATATCCAGCCCTTAACCTGTCAGTTAATGCCTAACTCGCGCGGCGGGCTCCGTAACGCAGTGCTCGACTTCATACTGAAAACGTGATGCTCAGAAGAGAGTGTTGAAAGATATTTATGCGCAAACAACATATTTAGAATGCTTAGGTAATGCAATCACCAGAACAGCATGATCTGTGGTTTGTACCTTTCCGTCGCGTCGTGTTCTCTCCGGTTTGTTGCAACACAGTAGATATTACGAATGTTGAAATAAAGCATCTTTATATATAAACTGCATGTTCCACGAAGTTTTCATGTATTCAACATAAAGTCTAAACATATCAACAACCCTTTCTTAGTTTACTGCGAGGCTCGCCTTTTATGGAGGAATTCGCTAAACAACACCTAGAGATTTTTAATATCGTTTGATAATGCGCTTCGCTACTCAATATGGCGGAGAACGTCCCGGCCTGAGAGGCATAAGGCTACGCCACAGACGCTTTGTCGAGTTTATGGGGCAATTCCTAATAAAGTCGAAAGCCAGTTTCGATCGGAGCAAATCCTGCGACAGCTTTGCACAACTGTTCAAGGAGCATTTTCAAGTCGATAATTGAAAAGTCAATCGTGAAATCTACCCTCCCGATTTTGTAATTTTTGTCACCTCGTTAAAAAGAGTAATGGCTCTCGAGGAAAAGCCCGAAAATGAGCTATCATCATTTATTATATTTATCTTTTCTCACTTGCACAACAACTTTAGTCTCGTGCAGTCGTTGATCACATTATTAATTTCTTTCTATCCTCGAGAAATCCTTCTGGTGCTTGTTTTAAAAGCTGCCCTACACAGTTGCAAGAGGTTCGCATTAAATGCAAGATTTTACTATTACTTTTCGTTTGACTCACAAACAAAACATTTTGACTCAAACGTTATAAAATGTTTATTAAATTATTATTATGTGTATTTTCGTTTAATAGCGTGGAAACAAACCCAAAACATGGCAAGTGCCTACTTTTACTAGAAAAACCTGTCCCCAGCTGCTAGAAAAATCCCACACTGTACACGATAAGTATCCCAATCTGTTCTCATTGTCTGGCAAGGTCCACTTTAAATACAATGTTGCAAAAGCAATAAATGAAGAAATACAAAAACTAGGTATGTGATCACATAATAAGATCAAGGTTTGCACCTCGTCTCATTTTAATCATTCCCGTAGACTCAAACTTGTGGTTTATTTGCTATCACAGGACAGGTTTCCTGGAATTTGAGTTTTTATAAGACAAAGAAGTAAATTTCGCATGCATAGAAAATAAGTCAGACCCTCTCTCACTCTCCTTTTTTGCATAACACATACTGCTGTAGACTAGAACATGTGTTGTGTTTTTTAGTCATACCCTTCCTCCCACCCTCATGATAGTTGGATAATGTAATGCAAATCATTCTTGGTCTTACACCATGGTAAAATGCTTCACTTCACATACAACATAAGTGCCACGTTAAATCACATTTATCTGTTTATAGTTGCAAATTTTGTCTCATTCGATTGAGGAGCAGACATTTCCAGACTAGTAGCCCAAGCTAGTCCACATCAGAAGGCCATGTTCACCAGAAAAACATCCTTGAAGAGCACTACCCGGTTGTACACCCGTGGTAATGCAGGGAGACTTTTATTTCTTCAAAGCATGCAGCAAATAATAAATCTGAAAAGAAAACAACAACAAGAATAAATTTCGGTTTTCAGCAGATAAGCTTAAATATTTTGTGTACGATGAGCAAGTCGCAATTTTACTTCTTTGTGCACTTTTACAGTGTAAAGAGTAAAATTCACTTCTTCGAGTATATTAAAAAAGCTAACTTACCTGTATCAGGTTAGGGACCGATCGTTTTTAACGTCCACGGGGGGGGCGGTGGTTTTCTAAATTTATTGAATGTTAAAAATCGCACCCCCCTGAAAAAAAGGCGATCCAAAAAATAACCCCCACATGACATCGATGTTCTAAAAAACTTACCCCCACCCACTAACCGGGTTTGCGTTTTCCTTTGCCAAACTCAGCCTTCATATATGTTCGGACCCGGATAATATATAACAGCAAAATATATCTATGATGTATTGAATTATTATTGTAATTTGATTGATTGATCGTATATTTACTCATCTATATTCTGTATTCGTATGTTTACTCCTATGTATCAGTAATGGTGGCTTGGAATAAATATTATTATTATTGCATATTATTAATTTGGGTACCATTTTTTCTTGAAGTTCGAACAGGGCAGGGTCGAAGGCTTGGCCACAAAGCAATCCAACATGGCGACTAGCGGACAAACAAAATTTGTGTCTGACTCCAAAGTCGAACTTTCTTTGAATTGGCAAGAGAAAAGATCATTTGTAAGAGAAAAATCGTCAAAAGCGAAGTATCTGAGGTCATCCCTTCAAACTCTTGAACACAAAGATGTGCTTTTATTGCTTGAGTCTACCATACGGAGATCAGTAGACGGAACACAGAGAAACAACACAGCCCGGGGGCTAAGAGCAGTGCTAGAGCATGCACTCGCCTCGGGATATTTACTTTTCGAAGAAGCTTTTAACTTGTTCTCGTCATTTTTCCAGCTGTCTTGCCCTGATAGACAGGCCTTTAGAGACAAACTCCTTGACGATGTCCACGGTTTGCCGGTTTACATAGTTATGCAACCACTAACATCTGCGGTCTTTGTTATACTGAAAGGCACTTCCAACATGGATGAATTTTTGATAGAGTTCACTAACACGATGGATACTGATGATTTCAATGTACAAAGTCTTGATCGTGATACATTAACATTACTTATTAACAGTATGGACACGGAGTATGATAGAAATGTGGTACGAACAGTTCTAGCTATGTGTCATACCCGTCCGGAACTATACAATCTGGGCATTGATCCACCCACTGCCAAAAAACGCATTGATCAAATGATTGAGATCGGAAAAGAGTATGAAAATGCTTTAGTTGCAGGGGAAGATCTTTTTCGTCTGCATCTGGTCGAGAAGAAAGAAAAGATCTCAAATCAACTAAAGGAGTTAAGTGATAAGTTCGAAAGAAAAAAGAATGTCTGGCCAGAGAAAAGAGTTCAAGACCTTGAAGAGGAGATTGACATGTGCAAAGAGAAGCTTGAGAGCACTGAAAGTCTTCTACGAAAGGAAAGTGAGGAGGCTGTGGCGAAGGTCCGCAGTGCTTCAAAACGACGAGCTGAAGCATTGCTGGAAGACCATAGGGTCAAGAGGAGACGGCTTGGTACCAAGAGGCCCAGAGAAATGGATGAAGACGAAGAACACTTTTTATTAAAGGCCATAGAGGACATGTCAACGTCTCATGGTAGAAGACATGACACTGTGATGTACTTGCATCACAGAGTCAAAGCCAAAGACATGCTGAAGATTGTGAACCAAAGAAGAAAAGCGAAAGGAAAGAAACCTCTGAAAGCTGTTTCAACAGTGCTAGCCAGGGGAAAAGCTAAGCGGGCCAACAGCATTCAGGCTAAGAGGCACTTGGGCCAGTCATTGTTCTGTTGTAAAAAGCCCCCCAAGACAGAAGATAGTGAAAGTGAGCTGACTCATCACCAGCGAGCCCATGTGAAAAATGCGGTAGAAGACTTTTGTCGCAAAGATGAAGACAGGAAATATACAGTAATAAAAAGCATGGACGATAAAGCATACGTACGACCAGGAACATCTGTAGGTCTACGTGATGTCAAACGAGGAGGTGTCTTTCAACCAAGTGATGACTGCAAGGCAAGAAAACTTCCGAAATACGACTGGGTAAACGATGATGTGTATGTAACGCCGTCCACGCATAGAATTTTTACCAAAGAACTACAAACTGCAGGAGACAAAGAATCATATGTAATGTGCGAAGACGAAAGTTTTGTCTTTATGCGACCAAAGGCACACGTCGGAAGTAGCGGCACGGTTTGGAGCTCAGAAGACTACGAACTCCGTGCATCTAGACCAGACTTGTATGAAAGTTGCGATTCTTCATTTTCACTTAATTTTCGCGGATTCTGTACAAGAGTGAAGGACAAAGTGGAGCACTTCGTTTTAACATCCACTGAGGTGGACGTTATGGACATTACTGTAGATGCTAATTGCCCATTTCGACGCTATGAGATTGAGCGGCTACGCAATACATCGGAATATCTGGAAAGAGCTGCAGAAAGAGCCGATGCCACGAAGATGACCGAGGAAGAGATTCAACATAGTAGTAAGGTTGAGGAGCTCATTCAAGCGGCTGTTGCTTGTATGAGTAATTTATCTACTAGCACCAGTACTCAAGCACAACTTTGGAATGAATACGACCTTCTAATCAAGAAATGCCAATACATTCTGGCGTTCCTGGATGACTTGAAACTCCCACCAAAGAAGCCGCGTGTATTAGAACTGACAGATGCTGGCCTGGAGTGGGTTGTAATAATGGAGCAGTTCAATATAGAATGGCTGAGGCAATTTTAATCCACGGTCTCGACAAGGTTTTGCGCGTACATAGAGCAAAAGGCGATAGCGGTCAAAATGAGGCCGAAAGAACAAATGCGTCTATCGGAGAAGCACTGGTCACTGGCGAGACCCTTAATTGGGAATACCATAAACGCTTTGAAGGTCTAGGTTCAAAGGAAATCGATGCCCTGTCACTACAAGAGTACGAGGCCCTCGAAGAAGAAAGGGCAAGAAAGAATGCATGGAGAGCTGCTGCTGAGCTGGCAGAGCGAGTAGATGGTGAACCTGCCCCAAATGGTTTTATATCTTGTAGTGTGACTCCTAAAGAAAGTGATCAGTTCCTTTGGGACAAAGAATACATGGAGAAATACATTTCAACTAAATCTGAGTCTGGAAAGTGCAAATTGCCTGGTCATGGGTACTATTGCAAACTAGAGAACTTTTGCGACCTACACCTGAAGAGGGAGAATTGTACATGGAGTACATCAAAGGATCTTGTGAAGAGAGTGGGGAGCTCTGTAATTTTTGCACAAAATGGACTGGCCCAAGGACTGGCTGTGTTCCACGACCTTACCCTGATTATACGAAGCCTGGTTTTCATTATCTATCTGCACGTTTTACACTGTTTGCTGATGATGAGGGAAAACCACGACCTATTGATGACTTTCAACCACGCGCCCAGCTTAAAATGCTCTACAAGCAAAACAAAATATCATCGTCAGACGAAACCAAAGTAAATGACTTCTCTACAAAGTACATTGTTCCTGTATGTCTAGTACGAAACTATATTCTCCACATGGAACATCTGGATTTGATCAAAGAGAAGCGACAAAGAGAAGAAGCAGCAAAAAAAGTAGAACGGGAGGAGAAACGGTACCAAGATTATGACTGGCAGGATCTATTTGAGAAGAGAAGTTTATCTTCCCTTCGAGTCTTCGAGCTGGACAAGTACCTGGAGCATCACAGTCTCTCAAACAGGACCCAGAAAACGAAGAAAAAAGACAAAGTGTCTCTAATAGAATGGCACATAGCAAAGTCAAGAGTTCCCGATGCAAGTCATCAACATGAGCTGGTCCATCATGAAGATGAGCATTCTGAAGATGAAGATGGCGATATCGTACTGTGTGAATGGGGTGTCTCAGATGATGCTGAGGAGCTTGATGTATTTTGTATATGTAGGCAGCCTGAAGATGAACGTTTCATGGTTTGTTGCGATGTATGCGACGAATGGTATCATGGAGAGTGTCTAAACATTTCAGAGGAAGACGCTGAGATGTACAAGAATCCTGAACAAAACTTTACTTGCCCGTTTTGCATAATCACATAGTGAATACCTTGCCTACACAACATCTAGCTATGGAGCTACTATGATAGCTGAATCAACTCTCTCCATATATATGAATATATATATATATATATATTATTTTTTTTTTTGCAAAAGCGTGCCAATACAAAACATCACGAACTGCTATCAGAACTCTCTTCAGAAGAATCTTGGGTATAGTTCCCATCCATTTGTTTTAGCAGTACATCGGACAAATAGTCAGGGACAAGGTCGATTATTGTGCATCTTGCTTTATGGGAAAAATTACCAGTGTTCAAAATAGATACAAGATGCTTAATGTTACCACTGGTAATGGCCAAGTATTGTTCTCTATCGACCTTAATATCAGAATCATAAATTTCTTTTCCCTCTCTAAAAACATCTTGCCCCTCTTCAGTAAGGATATACTTAACAAGAACATCAATATTCTTGTTAAATATCTGTTCCTTCCTTTTTTCATTTTTTCTTGCATTCCTTTTTCTCTTTTGGGTCTTTCTCTGCCCTTTCGGGTAAGTACTCCTGTTGAAAATTCGACAAAACCTTTTTGCTGCCTCTTCAGTTTTGTTCAACGTGGTTGTGACTTCACCGATAATTGAAAGAAGCTCTGTTACCAGCTCCTCGTTACATTTATGATGAAACAACTGCCACTTGTGTTTCAGTTGTTGGGTGTTGCCCTGGAATAAAATCTGGTCATGCTCTTTTATCTCTTCGAGCAGGACCTCTAGTTTTGCTAGTATATCTCTAAGCTTACTGGTTACATCCAGCATTACATTTCCATCATTGGGATGAGGTGTGTAGCCCTCATCTAAGCGCCCTCCGATGCCTGCTTTGTTTTCAGATTTTAAGAACGTAAATGATTTTACAAGCTTGTCTTTGCGTTTGAAAATGCGCCATTGTCTGTTTTTCTCTTCGATGAAGAGATTGCGAAACAAGTTATTTCCAGGAACAAATGGCCTAACAACTGCGAAAAACTTCTCTAATAAATTATTTGAAAATATAATATCTTGATGACTGCTTCCATGTGGCAAATAGCCCAGGTCTTTATCCTCCCATAGGCATCTATTATTGCTTGATCCTACAAAATCATCAAAATAGTAATCATTAAAAGGATTTCAGAATTCCATGCCATTGTGTTTTCATTTTATTGGTCTTCATTCAGCCTCTAGTGTGATTGTTTTCATTGTGTGATTCACTAAATTATCCACACCCCTCTGATCTAACATATTTTGCCCAAAACCCACATTATCATTTAGGGACCTGTAAGTTCCTAGCCCTTTTTAGCTTACTGTGGTTTTGCATTTCATTCACTTACTAACAACAGTAAAATCTGAAAAGCTTTCACAACTATATAACTACCTGAAGAAGAGGCTTGAGCATTTTCAGTAGCCAAGGTCTGGCTTGTTGGCTTGAAACCTGGTTGCTGGATATAAGACAAGTAAATAAAGTCAAGATAAGAGTGTTCCTATGTTCTTGATGGGATCCCCCGGACAGTAACAAATGATCTATTTTTAGGACACAAAACCATCAGAATTCAATGTGCTATGTTGGCTGGAATATTTTCTTGATGTATCTGAGTGAACTAGGCATGTAGGGCACATAACATGGAACCTTGTGATTGGTTAAATAGGTGGCAAAGTGTGATTTAATGGGAAAAGTGTATCTAAAAATAGAACAGTTGTGACTGCTTGCTGAGTTGAGGACATAAAGTGACAGAGAGACACTCTTATCTAAATTTCTCTTGATGAGAAAGAATAGGGAATATAAAAAGTCTTACTCTTTTTTAAGAAATGCACACCCTCAAATGAAATGCACACCTTTTAAATATATTAAAAGATGCTTAGTGCTCAGACTGGAAGCAGCGAGGTGGTACTCACTACCGTCACATGCGAGTTTTCCGACGTATTTTTCTTTACTTATAACGTTTTGCATTTGGCTACTTTGCACTATGGTTTATAGAGAAACACGTCGAATTATCTATTTTTCAACTGATTTTGATCAATATTTCTGATAATATGAGCAATTTTATCTCCTTACCGGGTGGGGTCTGGTAACTAGTCAAACGCAAGATTCCTTTCTTTTGCAAAAAAACCCACTTGCACTCTCCCAATATCAAAAATTCGAACGGTACACAACAGTTGGAAAAATCACCAGTCACAACGTTTATATTAAAACCTTTCTTTTAGAAATGCCATTTGCAAGTGTTTCTGATAACACCTGACCCTGTAGGTTCAAATCTAGTGAGCCTTTGGCAGTTAAGTTGGCTGCGTAGTCAATCACAATCGTGTGAGCCAATCGGATCCTTGTTCAGTGCACTCCTTTGGCTTGTTTTTCGAGACATGTCGCAACAGACATGTCGCACTAGGCGAAACTAGGAAAGGATCTGATTGGCTCACGAGTTTGATTGACTACGCTTGATTTTCTTGACAAAAAATGGTCTTCGAAACGCTCTTGGCCTATTTCTTCAAACTTATAGTCTGACCTCATTGGCGTTGGTATTGCGAAAAGTTATCTTGCATGTCTGGGTGGATTCTTCAACTCAAAAATGGAGGGCCGCCATTTCGTTGCCATGGAAGCGTCAATTTAAACAAAACATGTAAACACATATAACGATCAATTGCATGTTTCTTGTAAAGTGGCTTGCCTTTCTGTGTATGTATAGCACGTGAGATACAGGCCATACCAGACCGAAGAGTCAACTAAAAACTGCTATAAGCCACCTTAAAGTGCAAATTTTCTTAGTTTTTTTATTAATAACACGCAATGGCAGTGGTTCAAAATACCTATTTTTTTGCAAAATACAGACAACGCTTCAAATCTACTAAGATACCTATTGTCTTGAATAAATTCCCGTTGATTTGCGATAAATGTGAAACTAATCGCGCGCTTAAATTATCTGAAAAACAGAAAAAGTGAAGAACTTTTTCTAAACTGTAATGAATTTCTTCCGAATTGCATAAATTACAAAAATAACATAGTGAGTTTTAAATCTCGTGTGTTATAGCCGAAATCTACCTCGTCGGTGCGAATGGAATCTCAGATGTATAGGTTTAAATAGTTTGAGCAAAAAAACTTGATTTTTTTTAAATGTAAACGAAGAAATTAGAAACAAACTTCGGTAGCAATCACATTTGCTGTCGTTTGTTTAGATATGTAAATTTTATGAAGTGGGGGACAAAACTTTCAGTAAACTTCACGCCATTGCTAAACTTTCTCAAAATAGGCTATAAGTCCGGGCAATAGACCAAATGACTGCAATTTTATTAGACCACACATCTGTAGTTTCTTAGTGCAATAAGGCTTATGGTTATCTATATATTAAAGGAAATGCAAACCCCGGTCGTATTATTATGCTTTAAATTTTGGTGGGGGACAATGCTTTCAGTAAACTTCGAATTTTATATTTCCAAGAACTTATTTCCGATCTCAGTCAGAATGCCACATTTCGACATAAAAATCTATAGACCACAGTTGGCTCAGTTTGTTTCATTGCGGCGTTGCTTATTTTGACAATAAATCTAAAAAACCTGAAATACGCTACAATTATCAAATTTTTGGGACACGAAAATGGCAAAGACGTTTTCACTAATAATATCGAAGAAGATGCATATATTGAAGAAAATACCATATAAGTTATTTCATTTGGCCTCGCGCACGATGTTGCGCACGCGAGCGTAACAAAAATTCTAACGCTAGGTTTGGTACTATTTCTCTGCAACCACTAGCGTTTTCTTTGTATAAATTTCCAGAAATAATATTCAACTGATGTGCATTCCAAAAAATATATATGAGCTCAAATATTATGATGAAGTATCATTTTAGGCCAATTCATTAAATGCGTTCTGAAAAAGGCTGTATTTTTGGACCTAATTTTCTACAAGCACTTTTTTAAATATTCGATTGTGAAAAATGCGTTGTTCTTTGACTGGAAGCAATTGCAAAAGTGAAATGCACTTGAAATTTACTTTCAACCTGTGCAGATTTAATTGAGAAAGGATAAATGGTGAGAAAGAAAATAATTCAAGAGTAGCGTTAGAATTTTTTCGCCACGAAAAAACATTAAAACAGCCAATTTTTTTACGCCTTTTCGCGCATATTTTTGCCTTTTGTTGCTAATTCGCGCGTTTTGTTGCCCACCAAAACGCGCCAATTTTTTGCCCTTTTTTGCCCTGTTCTTTTTTGCCTGTTTTTCTTTTTGCCTATTTTTGCCCTGCGCGTTTTTGCCTAATTTTGCCCAAGCACGCCCTTTTTGCCTTTTTGACAATTATTTTTTCTCTGAAGGATTTTTTTATCGTGTCGAACAGACGACGGGCTATCGAAATAACTAAATCGAAGGCCTCGACACTGAGAAAAGGATCTGAAGCGATTGATCATTTATGCTCTCATTAATGTTAATGCGACATCATCTAATCATTGTCCAACGTCTTCTCAATGCAGTCCACCTTACCAAGTATTCTTGCTACGTTTTCTTCGAGCTTCTTAAATCTTTTTTTAAGGTTAAAACTGCTTCTAAAATGGAATTCTCGGTTTCACGGAGAAGCTCTACATAATTTAAACGACCAGTGCCGATTTTCTTCATCAAGGTCACCTCGTCGATTTACAAAACTGCGTATTGCAATCCGTGTGTGCACGACATTTTTGCGCAATTTTGCCCATTTACGCCCAATTTTGCCTTTTTTGCCTAGAACGATTTTTTGTGAAATACCGTAAATTCTCGAATTAACGATGCACTTGACTGTTTTTTTCGTCACTTGCCCCAGATCAGGATGTTGTTTTATTAATTTGTTTTGTTAAGGTTGGAAATGTCCTTCCTTGTCTGATCATATCTCCAAATTACAGATAACATTTTTGCCTCTCCGTCTGGTTTTATCCTTTTTTGCCTTTTTTGCCTTTTTTTTGCCCAACTACCAGATAATTTGATGGTTTGTTTATGTAGTGAGTATGAAAAAACTAACTTGAAAGGAAAGGCTTATCCAAGCACAAGAAAAGGAAAAAATACAACAAAGACAACAGGTTAAAAAACACTAAGAGGAAATTAAGAGTTTGGGGACTGCATTTAATAACAGAATGAGCAAAAAACGCGCACTGCAAAAGCTAATTTCACTGAAACAATTGTACAACAGTAAACAGGGTAAATCGATTTGATAAGACATTGACATTATGACCTACCTGAAATAAGTTTCTTGAGAAGACGGTGAAGTCGAAGGCTGCGCTTTCTAAGTTTCTTTCTACTTAAGTTTCTTCTCGACGACAGTTCGACTCTCGGCAAAAAAGGGCAAAAAAGGCAAAACGAGGCAAAAAAGGCAAAAAGTAACAAGGCAAAAAATGCGCGATTAGGCAAAAATGATTTCGAACGATGCGCGAAAAGGCAAAAAAAAGGCAACAAATATCACGCAAAAAAAGGCAAAAAACAAGGCAAAAAAGGCAAAATAGGCAAAAAATCAAGAGAACGCAATTCGAGGATCAAATGTTACGCTTCATTTTCAAAATTTTTATATAGGTGTGTTACAAAAACACAAATTACACAAACTTCCCAGTTCGTTTCACACACCGAGCGTGATATATTTCCAAAATACGATGTTTTCTTAAATTAGAGCAATTCTAAAACAAAAATAGTAGTGTTTTTGTAGTGGATGTAGCCGTGCGCAACATCGTGCGCGAGGCCATTTAGGATCGGAACTTCGATTTATGGCAAATTTTGCGTTGTATGTTTTATCCATGAAGAAATAAGTAAAAATATTTTTACACCAGGCGCTGAACGTGTGACGCTGGGACATGCAAATTTGCATAAAAACAGAGATATTTATAATGATTTTTCGATCCTAAAAAACTCTTTTTCACAAAATTATTTTCCAGGGAAAGGTGAGTATTAGGTGCATAGACTTGTGCTTAGAGAATGAGCTTACTGCAAACCGATGCTTTAAAAATTGATTTTAAAGGCAAAAATTGGCGAGTGAGTACCACCTCGCTGCTTCCAGTCTCAGTCCTCCCCTAAAGCAAAAGAGCGTACCTTTTCAATAACTCTTAGCTTTGCCCTTGCCTTTATTGCGGTATCTGACTCCAAATCTACAAACGTTTGCCAGTCGTCATCATATTGCTGTAATATGATATCAGCATCCTGGTGGATATCAAACACCTTCTTAATCAAGCTTTTAACACAAGTTGAAGTCGAATCATCTTTCAGCACCTCGACTACTTTACGGCTTTCGCCAAATTCAGCAAGAACCTGCAGCAAAACAACGAAGTCCAAACACTTGATCAAAGGTACACATGGCTTGTCTGTTACGATTCTACGCACAAACGATAAAACTTCACCATGATTCTAAGCCACACGAGTAGGCAAAATAAAATAACAAATCAATTTCTGCTATGCGAGATTTATTCTACTGAAATATCTTTCCCGTAATCTTTTACTTGACTAAGTACGAAGCTGCTTCAGAACAACTTTCGCAGGCATGCAAAAGTAGCAGTATCATTTAGTATCCCGATTACGATTTCTTCCAGAATCAGCCACAAAACAAATCGGTTATTTAGATCTTTAATAGTGAACATACTAGCGTCAATTACCCTAAGATATTACTAAGTGTTATCCAAAAAATACTCTCACCTTAATTCTTTCTGCCATGCTAGAGAATAGCACATCGGCGAATCGCGCAACGTGACCAGAAAACAAAAATACCAGGCGTTCCTAGACTTGACAGCATGTTGACCAGTCCCTCTCCGAAATGTCCACGAGCGCTTTATGCCACGATGGGAAAGCTTGTACATTATTTTGAGGTACTTAGTTTGAGGCACAAGCGTCTCTGAAAAATTTACCCCCTGTTTTGAGAGAGGGTGCCAAAAAATTACCCCCCGAAAATCCATATCTTCTAAATTTTTACCCCCACCCCGATTCCACCGCCCCCCCCGTGGACGTTAAAAACGATCGGTCCCTTATCCCTGCCTGTATACTCTTAGAAGGCATGTTTAACCACCCCGTGTAGTGCCTAAACGTGCTAGAAAACAGCCTCTCGTGACGAGAAAGAAACACATCACATTAAAAATGGCGATCGGGTTGCCATCCGAATGCTCCAACTTGGAAGTAGTTAGATCGCATCAGCGAATTCCTCCAGTAACACTTCCCATCGATTCTTGTTGTTTAGTCATAGTTTGTTGCTTCTGTAGTAGCTAAAATGCAGTGAAAACTTCGTGCTTTGCAAGAAATTACACATTCCAGAGCGACTAGAAGCTTGTTCGATTCCCGGGTAAAAATATAGGTTCCACATCGAAGTCCCAAATCTCGAGTATTGCATCGATTTTCGTCGTGTTTTCGATAAACTTCACAAGCTCCAAGCATGTCCGCCATGTTTCCGTCCTCTCAGTGTCATTCTCTGCTTTCTAGGGCTTTTTTCATTGGTTCTAAAACAATCGCTATTCTTTCCCGAGGGGACATCAAATCAGCTGAGAGCGTTGCTACGAGCAACGAGCCCGTCCGCGATCCAATTGGTACAGCGTTCTTCCCCATTAATCTAGAACTAAATTTCCGCTCTGAAAGCGACGTGACAGAAGAGCACCGACTATTTGTTGCACAGAAGGCTAAGTTCCCAACCTGTCGTAACATCATGTGCGATTGCTTGGCTCCTGTACTGATGGCTTGGTGAGGATCGTGGGCACTCCAAAGTCCCCAGGGCTGGAAAACGAGCCTATATCGAAATGGGATGAGCTAGAAGTTGGGGTCTAAATACCAGGTATAAGAAACAGGGGCAGATACAGGGATGGGGTAAAAAAAAGTAAAAAAAAGTAGAAGTCCATCTTTTTGTTTTAAATAATATGATAAATAAAGTCTCAAGCTCATGTATTAGATTAAGTTTAGGGGGCGGAATACAGCAAACCGTTATCAGGGCATTTTTTCGAGAGTGTTTTCTGTCCTCATTTCAAGCCCCCCCCCCCCCCTAAAATACTGATCCACCTCCTCCTATCCACCCACCTTTTTTAAATCCTGGATCCACCCCTGAAGAAAGAATGTATCAGTGTGGCCGCTGAATACAAAAAGTGTATGAACATTTTTTATCAACAAGAAGGCAGATTCAGCTCCCTCCCGCCTTTCCCTTCCTCTCCACAGGTCATATACTCGTATTTTATCTCCCTGCATTTACTTAACCTTTGAGTTTGCACCTTGCAAAAGTAGTACAAATGACATTTCTCTTTTGTGCATTTGTAAGAAAATAACATGGTTTTGGAGAAATTAGCTTTTCAGTTTGTTAAGCCTCAGTCTCAAAATTGCGATTATTGATATCTTTTAATTATAATAATAATAATAATGATAGTTTGCCAGGGAGCTTACTCGCATAAACACGGTTTTCAGTAGGGCCCTGCAACTAATAAATACAAAAGTATGAAAAGTTAAAAAAAAAAGAAATGAAAAGTTAAAAAAAGTTATATACAAAACATTTCGAGTCCTGCTTATTTCGAGTCCTGTTTATTTCGAGTCCTGCTAAACGGAATTGTTTTCCAAAATTGGCTACAATTCTCTCTTCATACAAAAGTTGAATAACCCTGCCTTCTCCCCCCTTTCTCGGGAGATATTCCCATACAGTTACTGTATTTGCTGGAGGAAATTTTAAATTTTCGTCCCATGTTTTCCCTATACGCCCCCCCCCCCCAGTTTCGTACACGCCATTTTGTACAGTCAAGTGTGCAAAACAAGTTCCAAAGGGTTTGAATTCTGATGAGAATTTTTTGATAGACAGCGCAGAATCGCCCAAACGAAATCGGAATCTTGACTTTCGACCATCGCGATACTACGAATTCGGCAGTAATAATTAATCAAGCTTAAACAAAGAATATCATAAGCGTGAAGGAGATTTGATTGAGATTTTGTTCCTTCTTTTTCACGGCACTAAATGATTCGTTTGAGAATCAGAAATCCAAAACACCTCGAAATTCGTTAATCAAACTCGGCTTTGCCTCGCTTTTCAACCCTCTTCTTAGTGGTTTGATATATTAATTGTAGCTTCAAAAAACTTATTATCATCTATATCGCAATTATGTATTGTACAAGATAAGAGACGCCAACATTGAAATTGGAAAACATGCCAGCTACTGCCCCATATTTGCACATTCAGTCAGTAAACTTTGACGTGCTTTCATGATATCGGAAATGAAAACTGAAGTATGTTCTGAATTTAATTTATTTTTCGCCGGGCAGTACCAAGCAAAATATGCTGGAAACTTTATTATTCAAGAGAGCTGTAGCTACAGTGTTGCTTATTTGCTATTCGATTTGCCTCTTCAGCTGGCTTTTGCATACACAAGAAATTTCAAATATCAAGCGAGGTGAAAAACGTGAAGAATAGAACTTAATCATCTTTAATCCTGCTGACCAATCACACTGTTGGCGAGCGAACGAGATTCTGTTTTTTCGAAGGCTTCTTGCGTTTTTTCAGTGCGCGAAAATTACTTTACTGAGAATGCTCTATTAGCTTTAGGATACATAGTAGAAAGGAAACTTTATTGGCAGTTGTCACGCCTTTGTGGTCATATTAGATTGACTTTCAAGACCATCGGAGTCCTCGATTTGTGACTGTAGAGTCGACATCTTTTACGACGAAGCTGTTGTTTTGAGTCAACGGACAGGTTAAACTGTTCCAGGACAAATCTTGACTGTCAGATGAACAACCAGTTTCAACTCAGCATGCGACAATGTAGAATTCTGAGAACTCTCCTGTGATGAACAGATAACAAGGAAGACAGTTTCAGATCCTGGATATTTCATCCCTCAAATAACTGTTTTCTCTAATTGTGTCAGAAATTACGGTTGCGACTCTGCAATATCTTCAATATTGAACGAAAGTCTCTCCATGGCGAATGATTCCTACAATTGGAGCTCTACTTGTAATATTGTCTTCTCTCCTACCTTCACCGGAAAATTCCCCATTGTCGGGTCACTTGGTTTCGTGATCTCCTTTGGCGTGATCTGCAACATCTTTATTATAACCGTTATCATGAAATGAAAACTAGAAAGAACATACATTACTTGATTATGAACATGTGTGTAGGAGATATTCTAGTTCTTGTGGTGACGTGCGGGCTGATGACTTCGTTTATTTTGCCACAGCTTCGCTTTTTCACCAGCTTCGCATGCAAGCTGGTTTGTTTTCTCGCGATCATTTCTCGTTTTACGTCACTGTTAAGCCTGTTGATCATCAGTATCGGGCGATTTAGAGCAGTGAAGCTGTCTTTACGTCAACCAGAGTCTTCTCGGTCAAGACGGGTTGCTTTGGCGCTACCTTGGGTTATTGCTGTGGCTATGGGTAGCTATCCGCTTGAAGTCGTAAACAGCAATGGCTCTAACTGTGTCATTACTACTTCCTTGTCAAATATTTTAGCATATGATCTGGGTATAGTGACGGCTTCTCTCTCTTTAGTCGTCGCACTTGCTTCTATTAGCATGCTAACAATAAGAAAACTTCGGAACTCCCAGGACCTAATTTCTTTACCTGCAATACAACAGCAAAAACGCAAGCGCAATATCCAAAACGCGTTACGAATGGTTCTGAGCTCGCTTCTGTTGTATTGCTTATGCTGTCTGCCATTCTACATTCATTTCGCGTTAAGGAGCATTTTCCGAGTTGTGGGTAGAAACCAGTTTTCTCGTAATTGCCTCCATACGGATGTTCTGACTTTTGTTTTTGAGTTTCTGATTCTTTTGAATTCGGCACTGAGCCCTATTATTTATGTTGTTTTTCTGTCTGACTTTCGGCTTTTCCTCAAGAAAGTTTATTTATGTCGCTCGAGTAGCAGTCCCTAAAGCTGTGTACGTAAAACAATAAGACATTCTAACCTGTAGGCGTCTGTGAGTCTTTTCTTTGGCGGATATGGAGGGTTTCCACTCCCCGTAGGCAGCTTCTGTTTATTCAACTCGCACAAATAGAAGTTACAATT
Source organism: Scolanthus callimorphus (assembly GCA_033964015.1). Taxonomy (NCBI): domain Eukaryota; kingdom Metazoa; phylum Cnidaria; class Anthozoa; order Actiniaria; family Edwardsiidae; genus Scolanthus; species Scolanthus callimorphus. The sequence continues at coordinate 20,375,746 of CM066915.1, forward strand.
AGAGCACCCACACTTGGCTAGCGAGAGGCTCACAAGAACTACTAGAACAACAAGGCAAAACCCCGAAGGTGAATGGAACAGATTAATCGTAGAAGTAGAGCCCCACAGAAAGTATTCCTTACAAGGATCTCTTCCTTAACTACGATACGTCAGCCCGATGGCCCACTGGTGTCCGTTGATGATGTTCGTCTTTTCCTAGCAAGGGAATTCCCTGAACTATCAAAGAGTGACACTATTAGATTCAAACAACGTTTTAAACTACAATGGTGGACAAAGGTGTTGAGACACTTGCATCCATTACCCTTTTCAATTTTACGAAAACCCGAAATGGTTCAGTTGCCCCTCCCCTCCCCACACCCATTCAAAGTCATGTGTGGCAAGTTGTGCCGGGGTCCGGAGCTCAACATTGAAAAGGGGAGGGGGTGAAAACAGGATGGTTTACCGGAGAGAGGTCTATTCGACATAGCCGACCAATTTTATGTATGTGTCTCAACAATTCAATAACATGTTTAATTGTCTTGATCGGCAGCTTCTTCTCTTTCTTGTTCTTTAGCGCCAATCCTGCCCGCTCGTCCCGTCCTTTCCTTCTGCGTCCAGCAAACGTCTGAAGTGAGCAAATCTAACAAAACAAAAATGTTATAAATAAGACTAGTGTTATCAGAACATCCAAACACCAGTTCGTTGTTGCACTCGAATCTTGTTTTGCCCAAAAGACCCAAAATATTTTCAGCAATCAAAACTAGCAATCCATTTCCATCCGCTTTAATTTGAACCATAACGCTGCAAAGCGCTGTTAATTTATCAGTCGAAAGCTTACTTAACAAACGTAGGCTAATATTTTGGTTGCTCCTAGTGAATTCACTGTTTTCTAGCTCTCCAAATTACACTGATAATATCGTGGCTAATGGCATGCTTGGAGCAGAAACGTGGACATATAAATAAACTAACCTTTGTCGTTGCCATCCAAGAAATTGAAATCCAGGTTGGGCTTTCGTTCCAGCACGTACCGACGTATCTCGCACACGATTTGGTAGAGAGTTTTGGGTGGATACTTGACTGCGCCATGTTCAAGGTGAAATGGCGATTCAATTAGCAATTGATTAGATGGCATGTTCTTTGCCTGAACAAAGGGCTGATGTAATCAGCTAATTTGGCGTCTTTGGGCTTAAGTAATCACGTTTTTGTTCTTTAACATTCTAAGTGTGATTGCATAACATGGTATAGCCTGCTAGCCGGCTCTCCAGTGGGTTTTCTTCTGTCAACCCCCGCGACACAGGAATCCCGCGCGCGCCCTAACGAATTCTTCTCTGGAAAACCCACTGGAGAGCCGGCTCGCAGGCTAAACATGGTATAAACTGTGTATTTTATTTGTGTGAGAAGTAATTCCAAAAACTCGTTCTGCGTGTTTCATTGGGATTACAAACAACTCGAAAACAATAAAACACTCGCGGTTACGCCGTCGTGTTTCAATGGTTTTCTCGTTGTTTGCAAACCCAATGAAACACTTGAACTCGTTTTTGAAATATTACGTAAAAACCTTTTCAAAGTCATTAGTGTGAAGTACGTTTGGATACGCGATCTCTTTCTCGGCATTAAATGATTCGTTTGAGAAGCTATACCAAAACTGGAAAAGATTTCATCAGGTTTTCCAAACACCACGAAGTCGGTTTAAAAATTCGGTTTTGCCTCGTTTTTTCAATCCACTTCTCGGTGTTTGGAAATCCTGGTGAAACACGCTGTCTCGTGTCTCATATACACCTAATCCAAAAAGGTTGCTTTGGCGTTTGGTCTTTCAATTATAGCGCGAAACAAAGGAATAGACCTCCTCGGCTTGGGCGTTATGTTTTCCCATTTCAGATCACGTGGCATTCCCGTAAGTATTCTCTCTTTTTTCTGCTACGCACTGAAGGATATATGAATATGGAAGTAACGCAAACAAAGAGAGAATACTCATGGGGATGGCACGTGATCTGAAATGGGCAAAACATTACGCCCAAGCCGAGGAGGCCTATTCTTTGCTTCTGTGACCACGAAACAAAGGCGTTCAGGGACCAAAGACCAATTACCAAAGCAACCTTTTCTGAATTAGGTATATACCTATACCCTTGTAACGTGGTAAGCACGATAAATAAGGCGAAAATGTTATGACTAGTAAGTGTTTCTCAATACTGTTACGGGACATGTGTTTTTCGTATGATTTCTAGACATGGCAAAATATGGAAATCCGTCACTTGTTTTTCCTGTCAATTTCCCTCGGTCCAAAGCACGTCCAATAGCCTGCCCACTTGCTTAGCTTAGTTTCCTATTCTGGGCTTCAAAGCATTCCACGCGATCTTGAATAAGTATCCTCATTGGCCGATAGGTCATGAATATCTAATATAGTATGCAAACGATAGTACAAAACACTTGTGGATATTGAAAAGGCGATTAAATGAACATGATGAAATAATGAATATTTGTAGCCACTAACAGGAGCGAAATATTCGGGAACTTCAGTTTCTTCAGTTTGGTTTAATTTCGTTCTAACGCTCGACCCAAACTTTGAACTGTTGTGGCATGCAGATAGATTTCTCGTAAAATGAGTTTTCGACCTACGCCAAGGATTCTCGCGATTGCGAGTAACATTCGCTCATAAAACCTGACTGATTGCTTCAGTGCGCTTTTAAGAGCGAATACTTCTCGCCGCCGTGTGTCTCCTGTCATAAATTGAAAACTCATTGTTCGAGTGGTCTCGGCTTTTTCAGTAGCCAGAATTTGCTACAGATTGAGTTCGTCAACTTTTTCGTCGCACGCAGCACCGAAGAGCCCTCGAAATAAAATGAAGGTCATCTGTGCAGGATTGCCCAAAACAGGGACGAAAACCATGGCAAAGGCGCTTAAAATCCTTGGCTACAACAACTATGATACACTACCACAGACGATGAACTTTTATGAAGAATTTAATAATCTTGTTTGTGAAAATAAAATGCCAAATTTCAAGGCTATGTTCAGTGATGTAGACTCAATTACCGACGTTCCCGGTTACTACTTCTTTGCCGAGATCTTGGAGGCATTTCCAGATGCTAAAGTGATACTTATGATTCGAGACGAAGAAAGTTGGAGCAAGAGCTTTACCAAGCAAATGAGAGTTGATGACAAACCTTTGCTATTCAAGCTCTTTCACTACCTCGGTCCATGGTTATCGCCAACGGTCACGAAAATGAGGCATTTAATGTCAAAAGTCAATACTGCAGGAATTGGAAGCATAGAGCCGCACTCCACTCTAATCCACCGGCATCACTGCCGCATGCATAATGCCCGAGTCAAGGCGACAGTCCCTGACAATCAACTACTGGTGTACAGCGTCTCTCAAGGATGGGGGCCCTTGTGTGAATTTCTAGCCTGTGAAATCCCTTCCGTGCCGTTTCCACATCAGAACAAAAGCGCCGCTATATATACGTTTAACGAGGAAGTAGACGGATTGGAAGAGTTCCTTCGGATATATTACTTTGAAGCTATTTCGCGAATGATGTTTGTTCTGTGTGCCCTGTTTTTCATGTTTTATGCGTCTCTGTATTGGCTGTGATTTATAGTAGTTTTTAGGGATTCAATAACACCAGAGAATTCTCAAGCCCGAAAACTTCGTTTTGCAATTCTAATTCATTTATTCCCACGTTTTTATGTTTTGTTCACTACCCTGCAGAATTGAAAAATCTAGGACTTTCTATGTGGATATCTATATTATTTACGTCTCAAAAATAATTTTAAATTTCATACAAAAACGTAACCCCAAACTCCACGAAAAATCACCCGAAAATTCTCGGGATAGCAGCTTCTCTCCCGAATACCGAGAAAATCGGGTAAGCCTAACGCAATTCTGTCAAGTTATTTTTTGAAGAGAGGAGAGCATTGTGGCGCGTGCGTTATTCATGAAACACTTTGAGTAATACTGAACTTGAAATTAGCGCCACACATTTAGCAGATTAGGTTTTACTTACAAAGTTGCATTTAAAGAGCCCTTGTCAGCTACAGTAAAAACCCGCATATAAAAACCTGGATTTTAAGAACCTGTTAGAAGGCTAGAATTATCCACGTGAACCCCTTGTTTCATTGTATTTTCAAATATAATAAGAACCTGTTTTAGGCTAAAATTCTAGGTTCTTATACGCGTGTTATTACTGTATTCGATGTTAGAAGACGAATTACATGTAGTAGTCCCGAGAAATACTAACCGAATTGCGAATTCACTAGTATTAACAAAATATACAGAAATGTGCTATAACATTCCTTAGGGTTCGGCCGTACATAACATTATACGAATCGTTTTTCAAGTGAAATTTAACGTGGAATTCACGAGTTGAGTGATGCATTTTTTTTGAATCCCATAGCAAAGATTTGATATTATGTTAGTGAAATGATTCGAGTTTTGAACTTTCTTTGCGCGCGGGTAAGCTGTGTTTTGTTGAATATTGAATTCCACTATTGCGCTATGGGATTCTTCATTAAACAGAGCTTTGTTTACAGCAATCTCCTGTATGTAGAAGTACGGCTTCAGACAACGTTTCTGAAATAGCCGTCACGGTGGTAGATTCTTTTCCAATATCTTCAAGTACTTTCACGAGCAAGCCCTGTATTCTGTAATTAATTAACAATTATTCCTCGAGCCCGAATGGGCTCTGAGTCAATAGCCCATGAGGCCGAAGGCCGAATGGGCTATTGACTCAGAGGCCATGAGGGCGAGAGGAATAATTGTTTTAGTCAAATCACACTAGTAGGTCAATGTATGTAGCAGAAAAACGTTTTCTGGTCTGGTCATTTGCGATTTTCTGGCTTTCAAATCCGAGACTTTTCGCTACTAGTAGGCTATAACTTATAGCCTACTAGTAGCTCAACCAATCAGAACGCAGCATTGACAATAGACCACTAGTGTGATTTGACTAAAGAGTATTACCCTCTGCCCCTTATAAGTCTTCCCCGTTGCCGTCCACATAAGACTTTATCAAGAGTAGCGGTTATAATTTTTGCAAATTGTAGATATCATTATAAAACATCTGGATATGCAAAATGAGTTAACACTTCACATGTTGTGTGATTTTCATCGGCTACGGTAGAGCACATTACGCTATCTACCTCCGCGTCTGATCACTCAAATCACTGGTGCACGTCTGCGGGCCATTCCATTTTTTAGCCGCATCCCCCCTACGGAAGAGGTCATTTTCTTTAGTAACCCCCTCGGAAATTCTTGCCCTACCCCCTCGGAAATACCTACAGAAGAGCCTTTTTTGAATTGCACCCCTTGGAAAAACCCACGGAGAGGCTTTTTTTATTGCATCCCCTAGGAAAACCTACGGAAGAGCCTTTTTTCGGTTTGATCCCCTTGGAAAATGCCATTTTGTTATACCCCCTCTGGGGGGGGGGGGAGTGCAGATGGAATGGAATGGCCCTGAAGTATGCACAACAGCGACATTAGAAAGCAACTGTTGTTTGATGAATGTTCTCCGGGTTGGAGCAGATTGCAGAGACTGCTGGGTATGGATGCCAGCAGTTGAGGAGAGAGATGATGGACAGGACAAACTTTCAGCACCTACTGGAAACAGTAGACGCAGCCAAAGGAGCCTCCAGAGAGGGGATGATGAAGATGGGGATGGGTTTCACATGGAGGATTTTCTTCCAACCACCATCGGCTAATCAGAATTTAGCTTATAATCTCGTCAGCTACAAAAGTCCCCCTGATTCAAGACAACGATATGGCATGCTAAGAGAATATTTTCCCCCCCGATTTTAGGTCTCGATCAAAAATTCACTCAGCGAACTCGCTAGAATATGGATATGGTATCATAGGTAGCGATTTGAACAGATGAAAGACAATATTCCTTCGCAAATCGACCTGGAAAACACTTGACCCCGTGACGTTGATAAGAAGCGGAGGTAGAAAGTGCAACGTGCTCTACCGTAGCGGATGAGAATCAGACTGACACACACGCTGATGTATTTATTCGTATTTATTCATATTCCTAATATTCGTATATTTTAAGTACTGACCCCTCTTGTAATTTAGCTGCTCAATTGAAGCTACAAAAAGAGAGATTAAACATATTATTATTACGCTAACTGTCATAATGTTCTATTACAGCATAATTGCTGCTGCTGCTCCGTTCAACCCTCACCCGTCATCTCTCCTGGACAAAATGTTTTCAGTCACTCCGGAAAACAAATCTTTACATTCAGCACTCGTAGAAGTAGAGGCGACACCCGTGGTACAGCCATGTTATACGATGATGGACGAGATCGGAGGTAAGTAAACGAGTTGACGACGCAAGTAGTATAGTAGGGACCGGTTAGGCGGTATTTTTGTCAAACAAAGAATTGTGCGCCTAACAATATTTTCCAGTATAAAAAAACGTATTTCGTTGTATCGCAATGATCCAAACCCTTGGCGATTCGGCGCTAAAACAGAGAGAAGACGTCCAGTTGTATAGAAAAAGGTTCACAAGTTTCGGACGTTCATAGACGTCGTGATCGTGTCCAAGTTATGATTGACAGCGCAGAATTGCCACAAACAAAACACAAATTCTAAGTTTTGGATCACCTCGAAACTAAGAATTTGGCAGTAAATTTCATTTCGCTGTAGAAACGTTTGTTCTTGCGATTTTTCTGGTTCTGGGTGACTTTGTACGTGTAGGTGTTGGGAAGCACTGCATACATCTAATTCGTGAATGATTGCTTTGGGAATAATCAAAGTGGTTGAATCTAGGCCATGTGATGAAAAAATTCCAACTTCCTAAGGCAAACCTTATTGAAGCAGAGTTCTCAAACTTATTAATAATTTAACAAGCTTAAACAAAGCAAATCATAAGTGCGAAGGAGGTCTGGGTACGTGGTCTTAATTGAATAAAATGTTGAGAGTTTATTCCTTTTTCTCGCAATTAAATGATTCGTTTGAGAAGCTGTATCGAAAACTCGACAGTGTTTCCATCAAGATTTCTAAGCGCTTCGAAGTCGTATATTGACGTATAACAACCCCCTACTTCTCGCGTGTGTTTGGAAATCCTGTCACGTGCTTTATATATTACATATACTGTCATTGAAATATTCAGTTTCATTTTGTTTTATTGCAGAGCCAGTGTCAACTCATGACGTGTCATTTTTAGCAGCAAGAAACGAGGAAATGCCGCCGGTAAGCTATCACTAATTTGTTTATTCCGCGTGAGGGATAGACAGCTCAGGAAGTCTACTACTTATCTCGCCTCTTCGCGCTCTGTTGCGCATAATTCCTCGACACTGCTTCGACATTTTGTCCTGCCTTTAGTAAGGTTTCTGACCCTCTCCCACCACCACCTCCTGCCTGCTCCATCCCTCTCTTTCTCTACAGTTCTGTGCCATGTTGTTTTGGCCTCCCACCTTTCCTCCTTCCTTCCGTTTTCCAGGTTAATGCCCTGACACAGTGCTGGTGACTCTGCATCTTCAGAGCACGTCGTGGTCGTCTCCATCGCCGTCTTTTTTTTCATTATAAGTCTACTTCTGAGTTAGTATTTTCTCTCTTTACATCGCAGGGAATGACGCCGTTCTCCGACCCAAACGGAGAAAGACTCAGTGCCAACTATGAAAACCATTCAAGTAGTCTGCGCGAACAGCTGAGTTCTTTTCGGACACCAGAACGGCAAATACTTAGGTACAATGATGAGACCACCCCATGTCCCAGCACGTTAAGAAATGCAACGAATACCTCTAGTACACAACAAAGAGTGGGAGAAACTGAGAAAGTCGACGATCGCGCCGCTCTTACTGTGAAGAGGATCATGAATCTCGTTAAACTCAAGTCACCGGCGCGTAGTACTGCAAGAAATCGTACTATCGCGAGATTTCGTCAAGTGAACAGAAATACAAACACGTATACAGGTAATAAATGGAAAGCGCAGGCTATCATGAATCAGTTGAAAGAGTGGAACGAAAAGTGGAGGAAAAGGCAAAAAGCAAGGATGTATGTAACTGGGAAAATCAAATGTAAAAATGTTAAAAGGAAATTGAAGAGACTTGGTGTGGACTTCGCAACGGTGGCGCCTGCTATGCCTGAAAGCGATGTTGAGGATAAGAACGATGTATCGAGTAATGAAGAAGAACAGGAACTAAAACAAAAGGATGGGAAGCGTAAAAAGAAACGCAAAAGAAAAGCAAAGGTTACGGAGTTAGAGAAAAGGGATGCACAAATTGTTGTAGTGGATGAAGTCAACCCGGAAGCTGTAAGAGGACAACATACTGAAGTAGCAGAACCTGAAGGACAATCAAGCTTGCGTGTTGATGGCGTAGAGGAAACAGAGTTTGTAAACACCAGTAGCGAAGGTCAGAATAACAAGAAAATGATTTCAAATTTGGAAAAAGGAAATGCAAACCCAGCTGAAATAAGTAACGTTGAAGTTGTCACAAGAACAGTGAACACAAATTCAAATGTTGAAGGAACGAAAATTAGAGAAACGTTAAGGTCGCCTGTCGATGACACCGGAGAAACGAAATTTCTGATGTTTGATAAGGAAGCTGGGGAAGACAAGGTGAAAGGTGTCTCTAATGTTACTGCAAAAGACCAATGTTGGGGAAACAGTGAAAAACTAGATCAAGACAGGAGAGCAGAATCGGTGAATCTTTATGTCGGGATTGACCGACAAATGTTTGTACCTGTGAAGGACGCTGGTGACTTTGATCAAGCGTATTTTCTTGGGAATGTTAGGAATTCAAAGAATGTGGCACAGCCATTACATAGGGGAAAGGGAGTGTCAGATGACAGGGCTGTATGGAATAATAGACTACCCATAGCATTTCATGATCTTGCAAATCGCAGCAAAGAGAAGAGCGAGTTGCCAACGAGGACGGGCGGTCCCTTTGACAAGGGCGAACACCGCGCAGAAGGAGAGCTTACTTTAGAAGACTTTGCACGTATTGCTAAACCTAGGAACAGAAGAAAGATGAAGACAAATCAGCGAAAGAAAGAGATGCGGAAACGAATCCAGAATTATCTTGATTCACAAGCTGGTGTTTACCGTTCAGTCCACGCCGAAGGGGAGGGATCCCCTTATGGTAGTCACGTTAGTAGTAATACCCCCCTTACTAGTGACCAAACGTTTCTTCCACTGGGGCAGAACTCAAGACAGAGTGAAAGTCCGAAAAATAGTGATGATATTGATAACATATTCAACGTACTGGGATTGTAAGGGATAGAACGTCTCAAAAGTGAAAAGAAGAGAAGTAAATGGAAGAAAAAAGTAAAGGCTCCACTGCTATTTCTTATGTTTACAAACAACAGGTTAACTGCCTCGTACCCAGGCACGATATGAGACGCCTGGGTATTAGGCAGACAGGTCAATGTATTCCTGTGGGACTACGTCAACCGGGCCATCCCGTAAAAAGTTTGTCATTTAGACATCCAAACCATTTTAAGCAAATTTAATACCTGCAATACATCTGACGACGAGTAGTTAAGTGTTTTGAAGTTATTTCTGGACATAATTTCCACAATTATTACGAGAAAAGCGATATTTCGGTCTCAGAAGTCAAGAAAGTCGAGATCCTTTGTTCTGTACTCGCTTTCTGATTGGCTAACTTTGGCTAAGCATTATCAGCCGACGTACGTATTGGAGAAAGCGGCTAGGTGTCTCCCCTATCACATCCCATGTTACGCCCAACGCTACAGGCTTGTTGAGTGGAGTGGAGTTTGAGGGCAGTGGAGTTTGAGGGCAGTGGAGTTTGAGGGCAGAGAAACCGGGGAAAAAGCGCTTCACGAACGACAGTTAAGCCGCGCGAAAAATGGGGGCGGCGGTCCAAATGTCGACCGAGCTTCTCTGTCTGCACGGGAACGCTTGGTATGCAGGCTATATTCACCGAATCGAAATATGGCGGCAAATTTGAATAACTATTGTTCTTGACTTCCTAGCCTCTCATTCATGTGATTTTTTTTGTATTTCCAGGTGAACACGATGCTAGTTAGTCAAGAACAATAGTCATTCAAATTTGCCGCCATATTTTGATTTGGTGTATGTTGATGCCAAATATGTGTGTATGACGTTATTTCCTTACCCCACAGAAGCATGTAATGGAGGGAGTGAAGAGTAACTTCGCTCCACTCGGAAAGCGCGCGCGAGAGTTTAGACGGGACCAGACATCAGCGTCCAAAACAAATCAATCAAAGTTTTGAGAAATGATTTATTGTTCACATTATGGTGCTTGCTTATTACAATATTCTACAAGAGAATGAGATATTATATTGAAAGTAACTTCATATGTGCGATTGTCATTAACACAGTAGTGGGCTGCCTTTTTTTAGAAATAAATGCAGGGGTAGGCCACTTGTTGGAACAAACAATTTCCATAAATGTACTCTATTTCTATGCTACCCCTCTTTACTGGTACCCTGGGCCCGATTCCTAGAAGGTGGGATCATAATCCTAGGCAATGTCCAACATATCAATAACTATCATGGATGCTCTTGATACTGGCCAAACGGTGAGTGATAGTGGGCTATCGTTTTTATTTTGTCAGTTAAGCCGGTTTAAGGGTAAGGCCCTGCTGCTGATCGATTTGCTATCATCCTTCCACTATCACGAGAGTGGCCAAACCTACAGTGAAAGTATCATCGCCATCATGTTGAATATGATAGTTGATGATTGATAGTCCATGATGGTGGACGCGAAACGCACACGATAGTTGCAAATCGTACAACCTCATCAACTATCTAGGGATTATCTTATCCCTGGGGCAAAATTCGAAGAAATTAGGCATATTTATCACTAAACTTATTCCACTTTTCAGGAACCAGGGGTACCACCAGAGTCTCTGGCCTACTAGGTTTGGGGCACGTGCACAGTTGACAAATTCACAGGTGAACGCCGAGAGAAGCTAGAGACCCGGTCTCCAGGGTCCTGACTTGTGGAAATTCTGGACCGGCCCGAGATTTAATTCTTACAATATTTACAAATTATTGACAATTATTACTGCGGTTTTCGTAATTCTCCACCACACAAACCGCGTGTTGGTCTCCGTTAGTCAAACGTCTAAAAAGCTTGCTACGTGTTAGATAATGTCTTTAATATCTCTTTTTGTGGGTAACGGAAAATAAATGCAAAAGCCCAATGAATTTGACACCTTTAGCCTCGCTTTGAATGGATGGCCAAAATATATTAAAATTACCTATAATATCTATGAGTGGATAACTCTATGAAGAATTCCATGCTCTACAGAAGAACTCTTCCAACTGGAAAATCTTTTTTGTGACACATTGTGTCAAGAAATTGTGAAAGTAAAACCTTCTGAATGATTTGATACATATAAACTACTTGCATCCTCTTGGCAAATGTTGGCACTTAAGAGTGCTGCAAGACTGTTGTTGTTCGATCTTTATCTCAAATCAATGGTACAGCATCCCAACAGTGGCGAAATGGAATGCCTTCCCATATTGCTTCAATGTGATGGGAACATTGGAAGTAGTTTTCAGGAAGGGCAGCATATTCTACTTTTCCAGTGGAATCCTACAGTCATTGGCATCTAACTGACAACATGCACTTCTGAAACGTATAATTGAAAAAGCAGCAAACTAGCATTCTGATTGGCTAAAAATTAAGCTGCCCTGCCCTGCCCTGTTTGTGGCTCAAACATTCGGTGGTGCTTGTTGTCTGTTAGATGCAAATAACTGTATATATTGTCCTTCTCTTTACACATTATATTAAAATTTACTCAAACAATTGCCTCTAACTTTGCCCATCCCCTGTTTTCAGCTTGGATACTGTATGCCTTGCTTTCAGCTTCCAACTTCAAAGAGCATTTTAATTGCCTACAATTAAAGAACAGATAAGAAATAATTATAAATTATGGAAGTTCTGGATTAATAATCTGACAACTCTCTTCCATGGGCAAGGGCATTAGAAATACACCATTCTGAGTCCCACTGGGGCAGTTTTATGGGAGGCTGTCATGCAACTGCGCAGCTGTTCTGCGCATCTCAAAACAAAGAAGTATCGTCCTGTAACGATGACCAGCAAAGGCTCAAAGCCACGAAAACAATCCGTTTCAATCTCGCTATTTCACGAGCCATCCGACCAAATGTTTACGTTTTACATATTCTTCAATAGTTTTCTGATAGGATTGTCTAAATAGTTTTGCTCAGTGATCGTTCCTGGAGCATGCGCATATCGTGACAGCCTCCCTTTAAGTGTTGTGATCCATTATTACTTTGTTTTAATCACCTGATAAATCCAGCTATTTGAAACAAGATAGCTGTCTCTCACTCATGAATGCCAGTCAGATGCCAGGCCAGGTGCAAATTATTACCTAAGAGGTTGGTGCATGTTTGCATTGAACTTTCTAACTGTAACTTACTCTTTGCATGGCAGCAATCCAGGCCAAACCGTGCTTTTTATCTGTCTCTGGTGACTGAACAGCATGAAGTCTAACTTCTAGTACCTCCCCATTCTCTTTATACTTCAAAACAATTCCACTGACTCTGTCATCTAGAAGCAGAAATAAAAATATTGTTCACAAAGTGTTCCAAACAATAAAAAAACACGGATGGCACAGCACTGCATGGTCACGGCACAGCCTTTATACCACACAACTGAGTTGATGACCCTACTGCTCTATTCACATTTCTACTGGTGTTCAATAATGTGACTTGCTGTGATATTCAAGCAAATAATGTGCAAAAAATACCTGGGTTGTCGGCAATCAGTTGCACTGAGACAAGTTTCGCCAAACCAATAGGCTCATGGTAAGCATCTCCATTACATTCAAACAGGATGTCTCTATAACACAAAATGACAAGAAGAGTAAATTTACAGGACTCAAATATTGTACATCATGTGACTTTGAACATTAGTATGTCTGGTACCTGTGGTTTTTGTGTTCCAGTTTACAGTTGAATGTTAAGGGTGCTGAGTTATCGACTATGAAGTTAGCACCTACAATAGAAGACAGAAAAACTAGCTTAGATTGGCTCACTAAAGTATTTTACAGTGCATGTCTGATCAAACCTGTATTTTGGTCAAACATATTTCAAAATCAAAAAATGTTTTAAGAAACAACAACAAAAGTAAATCCTGGAAAGCTTATACTTTGTAACAATATGGCTGATGAGGGAAGCTGAGTACCCATATGGTAACTTGAGATCAGACCTACCATTACACAGTGTCTTCAGATGTTTATTGAAGAACTCTTCTTCCCTCTTGGCCACATGTGAACACTCCTCACACACCCTCACAGGATCAACAAATGATAACCTCTCCAACATCACCTTGTGGTTGCAGCAATCGCCGCAATATATCCTGCCACATCTACGGCAGTGGTGCTGTAATAAAAAATTACTAGTTATCAAAATATAATCCCTGCTATACACTGGAACCCTTTGGTTCTGTAGTTTTTATAACAAGGAATTGGGAAAAGTCAGCAATACTCATAGAACCAGAATCTAGCAATTGCCAGGAACAAAGAAGTGTGGGGCAAAGTGTCACGGGCAATTACAGTCAAAAGACATGAAGCGTGCCCCCCTAGAGTTGAATATTCAATTCATTATTCCATTATTGATCCAAAAATGCAATTTTCAATTCAATAATAAAAAAAAGTTATAGCCATTGCAAAGTAAAAAGTCATTGTTTTGTCTATGATTCCATGACAAAGCACGTTCTCGTTTACACTTTGGCGCCTGTGTGTCTCTGCTTGAAACATTCTGCACACTTTTTGCTCAAAGGGCGTGCGTTGTCATGGGATCATAGGCAAAAAACGAGTTTTCCATTTGCAACGCTTATAACATTTTTATTATTGAATTGAAAAATGCATTTTTGGATTGAATAATGAAATCAATAATGGAATAATGAATTGAATATTCAACTCTAGGGGGGCACGCTTCATGTCTTTTGACTGTAATTCCCCAAGGACCAAGATCACAATCCCACAAATTTACTGCAATATCGTATTTTTCAAGCACAGGTATCTAGTGTGTTCTGTGAAACAACGATACGAATACCGCGTGAAAACTAGCTCGTTCTGTTTGCTTCAGCTTCGTGTTTCAATATCAAAGACCTGGAAATTTGTACCCATGTTCTGTAAACATATTCAAAAGGAGCTATAATCACACCTTCGTCACAATATACTATTGCCTGCAAAAACCCACAACAACAGGATAAACATCTTACCCTACGATGCGTAAAGTCGAACTTGCGATTGCACTTGACGCAGTTGGGAAACTGCAAACGGTAAAATATCAGAAATCATTGTTTGGTGTTGAGATGTGTGATGTGAACGTGAAACTCGAGAACGAAATATTCAACATGTTGAGCCTGGCATTAAGCAAGACTCGATTGTCTGATTCCTAACGTAGTATTACCAGTGCATCGTCCTCCCAGTGAGGTTCCTCCAGCAGAAAAGGCGATCTTTCAGCTTCACTCTGTGAGACCATACGCAGCCCACTCTTGCCCTTCAGTAGTTGTTTGGCAGACATTTTGTTTTTACGAGAGAAAATAACATGTCAGCGGTCGCGTCGGGATACCGCGGGCTCGGTTCACCTCGATCAATAATAGCTCGGTACTTTGCTACGAAATTTGAAAATACCTACAAATTTAGAAAAACAATAAAATTAGTGAACAAATATCCTAAAGAGTATCAAAAAGAAACGCTAGTATGTAGTTTAAAGTTTTACTCCTTGGAGATATAAATCCGAGTATTTCGGGGACATATTGACCTGTTGCCGAATGCCTCCCGAGTGTAATCGGACACCCGAGCAAACAGAAGGCTTGATCAAACCTCAAAACACTTCCACAGTTTGTAGGGGAAGAGAAGAAGAGAATCTCATTATAGACTTCCTCTCTTCGGTTACAGCCACACGGCGCCTTCGAAATTGTTATTCCAGAGTAATGGGAATATTGTTTGATTAATTAGAAACAAAGTGCCCACTTGGACAGAACGGAAAAGAGAGGAACGGTCAAATTTTAGAAGTCTCGCGTACAAGTTTTCTTCTTCATGAATGTGAATCCAACATGAGGGTGAAAACATGAGTATTTTCTCGTAATTTGGATTAACACGCTGGTTTTGTGCGCAGTAATCGAGTCGCGATTTGTGCAAGGTGTACAGATCAGTGAAGGTTAGTGAGCAATTTCCTGTTTTCCTCTTCACTTTCGGGATAAAAGGTGATTCTTGGCTCTGTATAGCTCACGCGCTGAAAATAATTGAAACCGTGCATCTGCAACATGTTACGTACGGTATATAACAGCTACATTGATTTATGAAAAGAAATCCTGCTTCATAATGCAGTTTCAGTCAAAAGACGTTGCTTTTAACTATATTATTCGGTATAATATCTATATACTGTGAAATTTAAAAGCAGAATTAATGGAAAATAATAACAACTGTGGCGTCGAATGAGGTAGTGGGGGGTTGCACGATTAATACACATAAATTTTATGCACAATGTTAATCATTTCCAAAATCTGCCTTTTTCAATAATAACTAAGCAAATCCAGAGAAATCGACATTTTTTTCAGATTACTGTACCTTTTCTTTGCAATTTCCAAGAGTGACAGTATTTATTTATTTTAATGTTTTTCATATTTTTCAATTTTTTACAGCTCAATGGACATGGGTTGGGAAGCAACATAGGCAATGTTAAAACCACTACAAACACCTCATACCCTGGTGCTCGGAATGGTGCTACTACCTGGGTGGATGACAAGAAAAACATCTGGATGTTTGGTGGTCATGATATGTCTAAACCCCTAAATGACTTATGGATGTTTAATGCCAAGTCCAAATCATGGTCACTCAAGGACAAAGGCATCAGCAACATAACCAGACCAGCGCCCTGTGTACACTGTGCTGCTTGCAGTTTTAATGGGAAAGCTGTGGTATTTGGAAGTGTCCTCAAGAGGAAAGGTAAATCAAGTTCTTATACCTGGATGTTTGACATGAAGCAAAACACTTGGAGGCTTTTGAAAGGCAGAAATCCTACACCGAGAACAAAGCTCTCATACTGGTGTGACCAAACAGAAGGAAAGCTGTGGGTTTTTGGTGGAGATGATCAATCTAAAATCATAGAAGACTTATGGATGTTTTCACTAAAGAACACAACTTGGGACGCCATTGGTATGTCCAAAATGAAGACATTTCCTGATGGGAGATTCTCAGCAACAACTTGGGCTCTGCCTGGGAAGCTTTTTCTCTTTGGAGGCCAGGGAGAAATGGGAATGATGTCTGATCTCTGGGTTTTCTCAACAAAAGATGCTTCATGGAAGATGATGAAGGGAAGCAGAAATGCATCCCAGGCTGGAATTTATCAGAGCAAGGGAATTGCCTCCAAGAAAAGCATGCCTGGTTGCCGTAGAGATGCAGCATCTTGGGTCGATGAAAATGGGAACTTGTGGATGTTTGGTGGAAGTGGGTGTGATAATAAAACTGTAAGCAATCCAGGTTTTCTCTCTGATCTGTGGCTCTATAACACCACAAGTAACCTCTGGAGCTGGATTGGCGGGCTATCTGTTAATAAAGGTCGTGCAAAGTATGGCAAAAAGGGCCAGAGGAGCCCAACAAATCTGCCAGGTCCAAGAGAAAGTGCTGTCCACTTTACCATTGACGGCAATTTCTGGTTGTTTGGAGGATCAGGGCATGACAGTAAAGGTGCTGACAGACTTCTCAACGACCTCTGGATTTATGGTGGAGCTGTATCCCTATCCACACTGGGCCCACCCACGCATGGTAAAGGCTTATCTGGCGACACCCTGGAAATGTCATATTCCCAGAGAATTCTCATTGCCATCACTATTCTTTCTGTTGTTATGATTGGTTCATTGTTTGTCTGTTATCGTAAGGAGTGTAATATTTGGTGCTGGAGAGTGAGACATCAGGCTCCAAAGATTAGATATGAGCCTATTAAAGTCAAGATGCAAGTTCCTGATGTCTAGGACTCAAACACTTTTCAGGAGTACAAACGCCCTACCATATTTCATTAGGAGTTTATATTTATTAGTCATGAAATCCTCCAGATTTAAGTAATCAACATTAAACTTCTCCCAACAATAATCTTAGGTAGAGGGAATTAGACTGGTATAATCATGAAATAATTTAACACCAAAATCTCCTATTAGCCATGAAGGGAAGTTTTACTGGAGAATTGCTACATGTTAATGGGACGGTATAAAATACTGTAGTTGCAAGTGCATGGATTTCCTGAAATGGAAGAACTTTGTAAATTGTAAGAGGCTCAAAACGTCAAGGAATCTAAAGTTTGTAAATTTCATTACATGAATGTGAATATTCTGAGACTCAGCAAACATTTTTGGGTTAACATAATATTTAATATTAATGCATTATAAGAAAAGGTTAGTAGAATTGTAGAGTACAAAAGGGCTTTCAAAAATGATATATTATTGTCTCCAGGATTTCTTGCATTCCAAATTTCACCCCTTGTTGTTTGATAATTTTAAAGTTTCAAAAAAGCTAATTTACATGATGCAGAATTCTTGATAGATTATTGATGGTGCAATAAAGAACACCAAATGGCGTCACACCATTAGTACTGTAACAACGGTCAAGAACAAATACCTTTTTGTGAGACAATATACAATGCAGTACCGAGACCTTTAAACAATGTAACACCAAGAAATTCCCACATTGTTGGAGCTGGAGCCCAAATAGGCCATGTTCGAATTACGCTCTAATGTCTACAAACAATAACCTCAAGTCAAGGTTTTCTTCTGAAATTACTGTAAATGTATTAGAACTTGGAGAAAGCCTCAATTTGAAGCTTTTGTCTTGTGGGCATTGGAGCGTAATTCGAACCTGGGCTATTGAACAAGCAACAAAAACACAAGTTAGACATATTATTTTGCCTTTTTAAAAAGTAGCAATTAAAACTTGTTTTGGAAGCCCAGAGGACATATCACAAAAAAACTGAGGTGTCAAATATGACAATAAAATGTAATTAGAGATGTCACCTAAAGTTTAATAATTTTGATAACCTTAATTTTTCTTACATTCACTTTAATAAGTTAATTTTCAGTCTTGACATTGAGTTTTATTTGCAGAATGTAGGGCACATTGCCATTTTCAAAGACTAGGTATAATCAGGGAAGTGTGTAATAAAAGGTTTTCCTAATTAATGTACAACTTGTGGCCCTGCTAGAAGATTAGATATGATAATAGAGTTATGCAAAAACAACACAATACTAACAATAATCTTTGTAATAAGGGTGACAGTGTTATTGATTGATTGTATATAGTGACATTTAAATAAAATCATCCACTTATTCAAACTCTCTTATCTCATAATATGTTTCGTAATATCATTTAAGTGTCCATATTGTTATCCCATTGTTAACAATAATAATTCTTCTATTCTAAAAAAATGATCTCCCTACGTATTAGCCTGCTTGCAGGCGGTACTGGGGCGCTCGCCCCCGGGGCCGCGCGCCACAAAATTCCAAGATGGTGACCGATCAGCCAACGGACCGGGTTTTCCGCGATAAAAACACCCAGTACCGCCTGCAAGCAGGATACCTACGTATATATTTTTTATCTAAATATAAAAAATTATCATCCCAACAATATCAGATCATCTGTAAGAAGTTTTCTGAACATCAACATAGCTTTGCCCATCCCTGGTTTTGCATTCATATTCCATTGACTTCAAACACGAGCCCCACATCACATGTGTCTTGTCTTTGAGTGGGTACATCTTGCTCTGGATATTTGTATTTAATTCATGTTGCTCGCTAAACTTGAGGGAAAGTGTAACGCATGTGCGTTGCTGCTTTTTTGTAGGAGACATTGCCAGAGTTGAGAATTTCCCTTCATAGACACTGCATGCATCATCAGTCCTCTTCAGTTCTGGCTTGATGGACACCCCAGAAAAATCTGCATCACTGGGAGATAAACCACAGACACTGTATTTTTTAGGAGTGAACACCTTAAAATCTCAGCTGCCCATTCTCTTACTGAATGTCCACAAAATTTGGTGGTGTGATAGTGAGATTTGTTACTGCAAACTCTGCACCGACTGTAACTAATTGTGCAGGGCCCTAGCCAGGATTCTTAATAAGAGGGGCCCAAATTTTTACTTCTTGTGCCACACCCAAACACTTGAGGCTTTAGTGTTTTAATGAGGGTTTTAATCCTGTCCCACCCAAAGTAGTAGGTAAGATGATAAAACCTGCTAGCCTCCAAGGTATTTGTTTAAAACCTGAGTAAAGACAAATCCAAGCCCTGAGCCTCCCATATTTTTGGGCGGGGGTGCTCGTCGGGAACTTTCGTTTTCACCCCTATAAGGTACCAAACATGGCGTCGGTTAGTTGATTTTGACCCCTAAAAGGTACCAAACATGGCGTCGCTTAGTTGATTTTCCCTCGTAATTTTCTCGCGTATTTTTTACGAGGGAAAATATGCTGAAATTCAGGCTACCAACAAGTGCGATTTGCTTGATTTGCTAGAACGGACCTCTAACAGGTACCTATCTGGAAAAAAATACACGTTTTCGAATTTTACCCCCTAAAAGGTACCAGAGGCCTGATTTTAAACCCTAAAAGGTACGACGAGCACCCCCGCCCAAAAAATATGGGAGTACCCCCCCCCCCCCCCCCCCCCCCCCCCCCGGGCAGAATGCAATGCATTTCGCTACAAAAATCCCCCCCCCTCCCAGGCTACAAAAATTTCGAATAATTTGCATCTCAAAATATACTGAAAATGCGTGTAGTCGTGTTAAAAACAACAGCAACAAACAAATTAAATATCAGTCCTTACTTGAGAACCATAGGCGGTCGAAACTCGAGTACAACTCTGTAGGACGTATCCACATGAAGTTTGAGGGTACGGGAGTCTTTGAAGCGCTCGCCATCAACCTTGAAAAACACCGGCGAGGAATCCTCGAAATGAGAAAGCGTCAGAAGGACTTTGAAGAACTTCTGTTCTGGATGAGCTGAGGCCATAGTCAAGGAAATCGGAGAACAAAATGAAGGGAAAACTACGCGCGAAGTTCCATTCACGAGATCAGAGTATGAGTACCTTGTTGTTCTTTTACTGCCAATGCAACGCGGGCTCAAAATTGGTTGTCACGCAAGTAACGCAATCTTTATCCCCAGGACCTCGGATTACCCGCATTCTTTGTACAGGCGCGCGGGAAGTTTGGTTTTGTTCTCTGCTCTGAGCTCATTGTTTTCCGATAAGATAATAGACGAAGAAGATACAGGATTGTGTTGCTTAGGATTGGAAAGACGGCATACAAGCGAAAGGAACAAGGTAAGAGGCGAAAAATAGTGCGAATTATGTTTATTACTGTAATATAGTCGTTCAACTGGCCGTTCAACTGACCACAAGTTTGTACCAGCATGCTGATAACTTAAACGTTGGCAACGGGCGGCAAACTCTTGCAATTTTCCAACAACACATCGTATAATGAAATAGATGTTGATGAATACATGTACTTGTAACTTTTGATTCAGCAATCATGTCCTTTCGGCCCATATTCGTGAACATCTTGTGAGTTTCACAGAAGGATGAGCTAACAACAGGCCTTTTCGTGGGGGGAGGGGTGTGTGGGGATTTTTTCGTTACATCTTCCTGGCATCTGTGAAACTAACTGGATACCCACCAATGTATACAGTTACACACTGCTAATTGTTATGTTCATCTGCCCAACTGCCCGTTAGCAGGCAGGGGCGCTAGAATCTTTTTGTAAGGTAAGCAAGAGCGTAGAAATAGAAATATTTTCTTGTAATATTCATGTCTATTTAGCATTACAACTCCTGCCACCAGTCACTGTTTGCTCCAGAATTTGCAATACAGGAAACATCCACGTGCATGTCAAATGCAACTTCTTTTGAAAAATTTATGAAACAACATGTCAATAAATATTTAATAAAAGAAAAAGAAAGAATTAATATGTTAACAAATGTTATGGTATGCAACTGGATACTTTGCATATTGGAAGTTACACCCCTGGCAGGCATTGTGTACAGGCATGACTTAATCCCTTTGAACCCACACCATCCTTTGAACCCACAATATTCTCAAAGCTAGTAAGACCACACTGTTTTGTTTTTGGCACAAGAAAGAAGAAGGACAAAAAACATACAAAATATGGCGTTTAATCCAATATTCTTATAAACACAAGGGGATGGTGGTTTGTCAGTACCCGGGGGATGGACTTGTTGTGCTTGTTGTATCTTTTAGGGGTTAAAATTCAAGTTTGAGGTATCTTTTAAGTACAGAAGGAAAAATCACATCTTTTAGGGTGCTTGTGTGCGAGATGATAAGCTGCACTAATTAACTAGAATTTGATTTGGTGAAATGCGCTGGAGATCAGTATGTAAATATCTTAATACCATAAACCATTCATACATCACAGACCTTGGTCTTCCCGCTGAAGTAATTCAAGTTTTTGGAGATTGGAAATCAGATGCGTATAAAGGTTATCTAGAAACTGATATGTCTGCTAAACTTCGTTTGGCTACCACCCTGGTGTAGAATGTTAATTAGATTTAAGTCACGGTACCGTACTCCATTTTGTTTGGGTGAGGTTTGGTGGATCCTGTACAAGGTTAATAAATTCAAATCAAGTTGTTTTCTTTTTCGACCTTGTAATATATCTCAAAGACTGAACACTGAACTTAAATCATGTTTAGCTTAGTTTTGTTATGTTTGGTTTGCCTGTGGTTTGTGAGCCCGCAATTTACTCAGCAGTTACCCTTATTTCTCTTGGCAGCCATCTTGTTTTACTTCGTATTATTGTACGAGATTTATGCTGATTAAAGCCTTATGTTTGGGCAAAAGGTCTCTATTAATTTTACAACAATTTAATCAGCATAATCTCTTAGTCCAATGGATAAAGTACTGCGACCAGAACGTCTGGAAACCGATCCAAACAGCAGTTTAGCAGCGAAGGAATGGCATCACTGGAAACGGACTTTCGAGAATTTCCTGACAGTTTTACCTCAAACTGGCCTCAACAAACTCAATGTGTTGACTAACTACATCTCTCCAAAGATATTCCAGCACATCGAGGACTGTACAGAATATGACACAGCAATCGACACGCTACAGGCTCTGTTTGTAAAACCACAAAATGAGATTTTCGCTCGACACATTCTTGCCACAAGAAGACAACAGCCAGCTGAAAGCCTAGATGAGTACCTCCAAGCACTGAAAACACTTAGTAAAGACTGTAATTTCAAGAGTGTTACTACAACAAAATACTGCGAGGAAAGCATACGGGACGCTTTCATCACTGGGCTGCAGTCCAACCTAATTCGGCAGAGATTGCTGGAGAATAAAACGCTGGATCTTAAAACCATGTTTGATCAAGCCCGAGCCCTTGAGTCAGCCATGAAAAGTTCTGAGTCGTATGGAGCACCACAGGCCTCCATCAATGCGGCCGTTCCGAACCACTCGTCAGTAGAGCAGCCCGATGAAAGCACACTAGCTGCAGTTGAATCTGAACAAGCCACCTGCTTTTTCTGTGGAAACAAAAGGCACCATCGCACTCAGTGTCCAGCTCGTGATGCCGTCTGCCTCAAGTGTCAGAAGAAAGGCCATTTTGCTCGAGTTTGTCGGGGAAGCCTGTTGCCAAGGATAAAGATACAGTTTCTGCTGCAACCAACACTGGCCACGTTAACACCAAGCGCACCAAAATCTCTCTCAAAATCATGTGCGACTGTTGACATCGAAGGATTACAAGTCAAGGCTTTGTTTGACAGCGGAAGTAGTGAAAGCTATATTCACCCCAGTTTGGTGGAACAAGCAAGTTTAACACTTCAGCCATCATCTAGTACAGTATCCATGGCAACATCTGCACCTGGCCCTGTCAAGATAAATGGTACCTGCACAGTTGACCTAACCTACCAAGGACGTAAATATAAAGGCATCCAATTTTCTGTACTCCCTGGACTTTGCGCCGACCTCATACTAGGAGTAGATTTTCAATCCAAGCATGAAAGTGTTGTATTCAAGTACAGGGGCTCGGAACCGCCTCTCTCTGTCTGTGGTTTCAGCACCCTGAATGTAGACCCGCCTGAGCCTTTCGCGAACTTGACATCGGACTGTCATCCCGTCGCCACTAAATCTCGCCGATATAGTCAGGAAGATTCTGCTTTCATTGATGGGGAAGTTAAAAGGCTGCTCGCTGAAGGGATAATCGAACCGAGTCGCTCCCCTTGGCGGGCCCAGGTCGTAGTAACCAAAGATGAGAACCACAAGAAGAGGTTGGCCATTGACTATTCACAGACCATCAACAGGTTTACCCTCCTCGATGCCTTCCCATTGCCACGAATAAGTGACATGGTTAACCAAATTGCTCAGTACAAAGTCTTCAGCACAATTGACCTCCGCAGCGCCTATCATCAGATCCCTCTCAAGGATGAGGACAAACCTTACACAGCATTCGAAGCTAAAAATAACCTGTACCAGTTTACCCGTCTCCCTTTTGGCGTAACTAACGGGGTAGCCTGCTTTCAAAGGGAGATGACAAGCTGGTGGAAGAAAATGATCTCAAGGCGGTCTTTCCCTATCTTGACAATATCACGATTTGTGGAAAGGATCAGAAAGAGCATGATTCAAACCTTCAGAATTTCCTTGAAGCTGCCAAGCATAAGAACATCTGCTACAACGATGACAAAAGCATGTTTTCGACACGGCGCCTCCCTATCCTTGGATACGTGGTTGAAGAAGGAAGTATCAGCCCAGACCCGGAGCGCCTACGCCCCTTGCGCGAGCTCCCGGTCCCACATGATTCAAAGTCTCTAAACAGGTGCCTGGGACTGTTTTCTTACTACTCACAGTGGATACCAACATATTCTGACCGAATCAAGCCCATAACCAGCTGTAAGGCATTTCCTCTATCAGAGCCAGCTGTTGAAGCATTTGAGAGTATCAAGAAGACAGTGGAAGAGGCTTTGTTACGGCAATCGATGAAGCCATTCCTTTTGAAGTTGAGACGGATGCCTCCGAAGTAGCACTAGCTGCCACCCTCAACCAGAATGGGAGACCTGTCGCATTCTTTTCACGAGCCTTACAGGGTAGTGAGCTCAAACATGCCTCAGTTGAGAAGGAAGCACAGGCTATCATAGAAGCTGTGAGACACTGGAGACACTTCCTAACAGGAAGGCACTTCACTCTTGTGACTGACCAGAAGTCAGTATCTTACATGTTTGACCAACGCCACAGAGGGAAGATAAAGAATGATAAAATCATGCGATGGAAGCTTGAACTGTCTTGCTACACGTTCGACATTGTCTACCGTCCAGGAAAAGAGAACATTCCTCCTGACACACTATCCAGAGCCACATGCGCTATGGTAGATGAAGACCCACTCTACAAGCTCCACGAGTCACTCTGTCATCCAGGGGTCACCAGGCTCAGCCACTTTGTGAGGACCAAGAACCTGCCATATTCCCTTGATGACATCAAGACAATGACAAGCAAGTGTCCTGTTTGCTGTGAATGCAAGCCACAGTATCACCAACCTCCCAAAGTTCCTCTCATTAAAGCCACACAACCATTTGAGAGGATCAACATTGATTTCAAGGGTCCTCTGCCAAGCTACAATGGAAATAAGTTTTTCCTCAATGTCATCGATGAGTATTCCAGATTTCCATTTGTCTTCCCCTGTCCTGATGTCTCGACACCAACGGTAATCAAATGCCTCACTACACTTTTCTCTCTATTTGGGATGCCAGCCTATGTGCATTCAGACCGTGGTTCTTCCTTAATAAGCCAGGAGTTACGAAACTTCCTAGGAGAGAAGGGTGTGGCAACAAGCCGAACCACTGGCTACAACCCCGAAGGAAATGGGCAAGTCGAGAGGTATAATGGAGTGGTGTGGAAAGCAATCAACATGCCTGATGTCTAAGAATCTACCAGTAAAGCGCTGGCAAGATGTCCTTCCTGATGTTTTGCACTCTATCCGCTCTCTATTGTGTACAGCTACCAACGAGACACCACATGAGCGATTCTTCGCTTTTCCCAGACGGTCTTCTGCCGGCTCTTCCATTCCAACCTGGATGAGTGAACCTGGACCAGTTCTCCTTAAGCGTCGTGTTCGTGCCAGCAAGACAGATCCCTTAGTAGACGAGGTTGAGCTGCTTGAAGCAAATTCTCACTATGCCCATGTGCGCTATCCAGATGGTAGAGAAACAACGGTCGCTACCAAGCACCTTGCCCCAAAAGGCGAGGTAATGTCCCAGCTCCAACTACCAGCTAAGGCTACCACTGTGGAAACCGAGCATCTCCCTGCTTGTCCACCGTCACCCTTAGTAATAGATGTACCAGTAACAACGGCACCTCCAGCTAACCCAGGAACTGATGAGCAGCCGTCCCTGCGACGTTCAGAGAGGACACGCCGTGCAGTGGACAGACTCGACCTCTAACGGAGGGGTGAATGTAATATATCTCAAAGACTGAACACTGAACTTAAATCATGTTTAGCTTAGTTTTGTTATGTTTGGTTTGCCTGTGGTTTGTGAGCCCGCAATTTACTCAGCAGTTACCCTTATTTCTCTTGGCAGCCATCTTGTTTTACTTCGTATTATTGTACGAGATTTATGCTGATTAAAGCCTTATGTTTGGGCAAAAGGGTCTCTATTAATTTTACAACAGACCTTGTATGGGGTCTAAAGTCACTTTGAATTGCTTAACATTGCTTTACGTACTCCCCCCCCCCTGCAAAACGGAAATAATAAAAATTGCAATTGAAAATGGTACAGAGACAAAATATGTTTTCTAAAATTGCCTTAATGTTACAGAACACCTTCCATGTATTTTTGTTTAAATGTCATAATTTTGCAAAAAAAAGTAGAATCTTTACAATTGATACGTCCTAATTTCTTTACCTCAACTATGGCAACTTTATTTCTTTAATTTGATAGAGCATAGATCTTTAAATGGGTAATGCCTCTACAATACTTCAATTCAAGCTTGAGAGTTCTTCCACTGTGAATATACACTGCTTTTGTTCTTTGACAACGTTTTTCCATGGGCTTCTAGATGTGTTATAAAAAACCATGTCAGTGGTTTTTAACTTCTTTAAAGAGCATATTTTAGAGCAATTATTGTGACTCCCCTTGGAGTTTGAAAAAATTATAATAGGATTTCACAAATCCCAGAGTGTCCAACCATCCCGAGTTTGCTTGAAATTCCCGAATCCCGACTCAACCTCGATCGGGATACGAAAATCCCGATATTTGAGATTTTGATGCCTTACATCCTGATTTTTGAGATTTTGATTGCTTTTTACACCGAGTACCAAGCCCATAAATATTTCCCCCTCAATTTCTGATTATTTCGTACGTTGAACAGAACATGATAAAATCATTATCAAACGTTTGCTCGTTTGCGCTCACTGCATGCATTCCATTTCTCAAGTTTTTAGGTTTGGCCACCATCTTGGTTTAGTATTAAATGTTGACATTTCGTGAGAATAGATTTTAGGTAGTCGAAGCTAGTTCGGTGCCACCTAAGTTTATCAATGCCAAAAAATGCTGAAAAGTTCTGGGTTCGTTTTTTTTCCTTCTTTTCTTTTGCGTTAAAATATTAATCATGTTTTTTTTTTCTGTACAATAACTAAGTTTTATATTAAGAGAAATAAAAGTCAGTCCACTTAAGGAGGCTGCGTACAATTTTTTCTACACAAACTTGCACCGGTGTGAGCTTTCACATGGTTACCCTGGAGGGTTTGAACTTTATTTTAATGTATATTTTGTTGTGATTGAAGTTGCTATAGCAACATAAAACCACGCTCTTGTTTATTATGAGCAGCCATCAGACGCGTTGCGCGACCTAAACTTTTAAAATAACACCCCTCACACTAATCCCTGAGTAGCTGACAATAATCACCACAGCAAATTTGGAGAAAAAGGTGGATCGACTCAGTAATTTTGCACCCATGCCAACCAATTGAACTTTTCATATCAAAACAGGTTGATTAATATAACACACTTACTGCCCATAGACTGAAATACACGTCAGTACAAAATTGGGTAGATCGGAGTTAGTATCAGGGTAGCACTATTTCGAGATACAAGATACGAAGGTACAAAGATACGAAGATACAAAGAATACGAAGTTATCGGATTTCACATATGTTAATTAATTGCGGCTGAGATACGCAGCAGGGGCAGATTTAGGAAAAAAATCTGACTGATAGCGCACTAACATTTGTGTCGATAAATGACACAAAGAAATATGAAAATCCGTAAAATCTGACTGTAGCATTTGCTACAGTTACAATAGTCTAAATCCGCCCCTGCAAAGTCAATTTGGTATGAACATTCGAACGGGTTTTTGCTACTATATGCGCTGATGGCAGGAATTTCAGAAAACTAAAATATCCAAAATACAGGACAATTAACTCAAAGTCAAACAATTTTGGCTGATATTGAAAAAAACTGAAACCTGGTTCGTTCGTTAGGTATTATAATTTTTGTACCCCTCGCTTCCAGGGAATTCACTGAGCCTGCCCGTTAAGCCGCATATAATTAACTTCAATCTCGTATCCAGAATTAACATATATGAGAAATCCGATACCTTGTATCTTTGGATCTTCATATCTTCGTATCTTCGTATCTTCGTATCTTCGTATCTACGTATCTACGTATCTTCGTATCTTCGTATCTTCGTATCTTCGTATCTTCGTATCTTCGTATCTTCGTATCTTCGTATCTTCGTATCTTCGTATCTTTGTATCTTTGTATCTTCGTATCTTTGTATCTTGTATCTCGAAATAGTGCTACACATAGTATCACGTGACAATCGAGCCACGCCTATTTTACTCTCAAAGTTAACTAAATTAAAACTAAATTCAACAAGCCCGATCTGGAGATATTTTAGGATTTCTAAATCAGCAGTGAATTAACATTTCTAATTTCTTATGTAGTGAATTAACATGGCAGAGTTTGGTACTTCATTTAAGTATCAACATAATTATCCCACGCATCAGCTCACCGCGAAATTTGGGTCTACTTTCTCGAAATTTGGTCAGATTTGAAAAATTGTATTTTTTTCACATCAAATTTTTGGACGACTCCGATTAACAATAGCTGTATTCACACTAGAGACGGAAAACTCGTCTGAGACGAGTTTCTCGCCTTGAATATGGTTCCCTGTTCTTCTGTTATCACGCGAAAACAATTTTTTTGAAGAAGAAAGTTTAGACAGATAACAAGCGAGTGTTTCTGAGTAGAATACACGATTTTGCTAAAGCTCGGTGCACACTAGCGACATAACGACATCAGGACCTTATGTTGCAACGAAAAAAGCACGGGAAAATAATTGAAACAATCAATATTTTCCATGGGTCTGCATTTGATTACTTCACCAAAACAATATGTTATTTTTTGTCGACTTCAACATCTTGAAACCACTAAATTTTGTTCGCGTGACATTTTTCTTATGTCGTTATGTCGCAAGTGTGCACCAGGCTTAATGCATGAAATGTCTAGTCACCATGCTCCTCAGGGACAAATAACAAAAGAACGGAATGAACGGCCTCGTTCAACCGTGGCTTCCTTCTTTTGTTTCTTGCTCCTTGAGGGGCTTGGTCCGAGGTATTACTCGTATTAGCAAAGTCGTGTATAGCGCTATTCACTGTTCATCAACATTCCCATTGTAATGCTAATGTGCCAACCGTAGATTGAATAGCGCCCTTTGTTCTGTGAACCAATCGATCTCTACCCTGGAAACCAGAGGCTCGAGGTCCAAAGAATTAAATTTTCGAGCGTAGCGAAAGGGCAGAGTTTCAGCCTCTGGTCCCCAGGGTAATCGATCTCTGGTTGGCACATTAATAACAATGGATGACGTCAGCGCGAACAGCGCTATTGACATAAGACAGGAACTTTTCGAGTTTTCCGTCTCTAGTGTGAATACAGCTAATGTAAAATTTGTCTCCAACGTTTCATATCAATTGAAAACCTCTATAGTTATCAAACGTGGACGCAAAGATCGTTAAATATTGAATGGATTTCTGTAGTTTCTGCTCTGGGACTATAGCTATTGTTTTACGTTCGGCATAATTTGGGAAATAATTTCGGTAGCAGAAAATGCGTTTTGAGGGCAAATGTAATCATTTAATAACTAATTGTGAGCTTTATTGAGAGCAAATTAATTTAAGGGGTTTTGAAGTTGCCGGCAGTCAGCAGTGAAGCAGACGTCGGCGGTTCACCGCCGGTAGCCACCGCCTATTGAAACCTGTTGAGACAATGTGATCAGACAAAAATGACAAGAATACTGTAATATGCAATTGTCCAGAAGTTGGTGTCCCATTCTTCGCAAGTTAAACAACATTAATTTTAGTTAACTAATTCAGTCACAGCTTGCAAGGACTAAGCCAAACGCTGAGAGGAATGATTGAACTTTCCGACTATATTTTAAGCTTTAGGACCCCCGAGGAATTGACCGTCAGCTGAAGTTATTAATTTGTTTCAATTACCTTTTTTACAGATTTGTATTAATTTTCAAGTACTGTAAAGTAAACAGCACTGGAAGTAAAAGCAGAGAGGTAAGAAGTTCAAAAGGGTTATATTTATTAGTTTTTTGAACTCGCTTGATTTGAGTAATGAGTTATTGTTAGTTGCTGCTCTAGCAAGTGCACACACAGCGACAAGAAAAGCAACACAAATATTGAAAGGGTAAAGTCACGATTTTGGGGTAAATTTAGGTAGCATTAATGCAGTCAAACTCACAAGTAATGAGAAAAATAATAATCTAGATTTGTTAAATAACCTTTCAGCTGTTAGATAAATGGCAAATGAATAAATGATCATCGCAGTTAAGAGAAATGCTGGATAAATACAAATTTGAAGTATTTTCGTGTGTTATCAAGCGGCTGGAATTGGATAGCAAATTGGTCTTTTTCTGTGATTTCTTACCAGGTTGAACAGTTTTTAAACTTGAAGAAAGGGATAGCGAAAGCTATAAAATCTTACACAGGAACGCCTATATAAAGCAAATTAAAGTTCCCTTTTCTTTATAAGTATTTATTAGACTGACCACTGATCTTCTTTTATAACATTTTGTTGAACAATCGTGACGTCTATGGGAAGGCAAAAAAGACGAAATAAACAGAAGTGTGGTTACAGTACTTGCAAATATGCATCGAACAGAACAGTTTCTTATGCCTGGTTTCCATATAGTCTTATCTGTCGTTCTATGAAATTTGGAATTATTCTTTTGTTTCACGGTTGACTGATACGACAGATGAGACTATATGGAAACTAGGCTTTAGGCCGGCAAACGTTGAACTTCAGTCGCACTTCTTCTGTCGAACCTTTCCTTTTTTAAAGAATGCCGCTTCATTAGACTTTATAATAGAAAACTTTCTATTGTTTTGGATTGGAACGGCGCGACTCCGGCGCGACGTTTTCCGTAGGCCTTAGCTTTCCTTTCGCTTGACTGTTTTATGTGTGAAACATTTACGTTTTTACTATCGTTGTTTGAATTTATCATTAACCGATATAATGATTAGCTGCCGGAGAATCGCATCTATAATGTTTATGAGTGAAACAGAATGAATAATTAAATTTCCATTTAATAATTGACATTAATAGATAAATGTGAAACATCTAATCACGTTTTCGTTTTTAAAACATGCGAGTTTTCCGGCCTAGATTTGTCGAAATTGTACAGTACTAGCATCATAGATCATGTTTTTGCACGCGCTTGTTACGTTTTCAAATGAAAAAGTTTGAGTAAAACTTTTGCTCTTATGTTTCGAATACCTAGAGTTCTTCCAAACTGTTCTCGTTTATCTTTCTCGTTGTAAACATCCCTCTTATTGACGTAACCACACACGAGTTCATTCTGCTGATAACATTGTAAAAAAACTTTACAAATTAAAAATTGTAAAGAACTTTTTCCAAACTTGTAACGAAGCAATGCGGGGTATCTTTCGGTTGAATTCTCCGACTCAGTCATCAACAGTCGAGTTACATTTACTTATGAACACTAGTGTCTTCTCTTTTCATTCAAAGGTGAGGCTTCGTAGCTTGAAAACCCTTGTTATCGTCTTTATTTAATTTACTTTCATTCGATAGCTGATGTAAATCTACCGACCGTACAATTTGCGCACAAAATCCGGTGCTTTATTGACCACATCGCAACCGAACCTTTTTGTGTTTCCGTCTATAAATGAGCATGGAACTGGATGTCTGTAGCCTTCGAAAACCAACACACTTAGAACCCGTCCACACTACTCTGTTTTCAAACGAAAACGGATACTTTTGCTCCGTTTTCAAAAAGATCTGCGTCCACACTACAACGCGTATCCGTACGAAAACGCTCTTATGCATTCAGTGGGCATGCTCAAACAAGCTCAAAGCATGCGCATTTCGATCTGTCGGCCCGCGAAATTGGTCGGGTTTGCTGTGGTGACGTCATCGTTTTCAGATAGCATCGTTTTCGCCCGTCCACACTAGAAAACAGCGTTTTCAAACAGCTCCGTTTTCAAATCGCTCCACTCTGGAGAGCGTTTTCGGATTGATCCGTTTTCGGTATCTTTTTCGGCGTTGTACGATAGCCGTATCCGGAGCAAAACGTATCCGTTTTCATTTGAAAACGGAGTAGTGTGGACGGGGTCTTAGCGCTCACCGAAGACTCACGAAGACTCACGAAGTGGTGTCTGCGCGCTCAAGCCAAACATTCCATACTGATGATGTATTTTGAGACCCAAATCTGGTCAAAAGATTTACGTGGCCAGTTAAACTTATTTGAACCTTTTTACATCTTATTTGAATTGCTCACAATTTGATTTGTATAAAAATCAAATATCATATCTTCAAACTGGCCGCGTAATACGTTTGACCAGATCTGGGTCAAAGTACGTCATCAGTATGGAATGTTTGGCTTGAGCGCGCAGACGCCTCTTTGTGGGAGTCTCTTTCGGCGGGCGTTAAGTGGTGTCGGCTTTTGCAGGCTAAGATTTCATTAGCTTTCCAAGGATATGTTTACTTGGGTCCACTTATAATCATTAGCAATCCAGTTTGCAATGGACTAATTAAATGTAGAGCTATAGTTTTGTTCTTCCCTAATTCACAATCCTGCAGTACAACTCATGAATTAGTGGCGGATCCAGAATTTGGATCTGCCACTGCAAATAACATTTTCCTAGTAAATTAGTATCATTCAAGATAGCACAGCTATTTTTGTGTGTTTTAATGTGTTTTTCAACGGCTCGCCAGAAAAGGCTCGGGGCTTGCTAAGAGGCTCCCGGCTCGCAGGCTCGCAAATTAGACAACCTCGTGTAGAAACAGAAGTCTAATATCCAGGAGAAGGTGAGTAGCGCTGGAGGGTTGTTTGTATGCCTTGATAAGAATGGCACGTGAGAGACAATGCAGCAGCATTAGAAGTCGACAGCGTTGAATCGTCCAAACGAAACATAGATTCTTGACAAGGTCATCGACTGTAATGGCAGTAGTTGCCAGCTTAAAGTCCCTAAATTTTGGTCCATCTTCAAAACACAATGTCCAGGAAACTGGGATACGAAAGCTGGGATACAGGTAGACGATGGTCGCTTGATCACACCATAGTAATGCACCCAAAATTGCTGAAGTAAAAAAAAAAAATCAAAATTGACTGATTTGATTTCGTCTGTTAAAGTGGATTTCAGATAACTTTCGTGAGTAATTTGCAATTACTTTTCAGGCACTGTGACGAATTCTCCGCAGTCACCCCCAGGAATTTAGCGTTTTCAGGCCTTGACCCCCAAGAATTCTTTCCTAATCGCTGCTATAGCCCAATAATAGCCATTGCCTGATTTCAAACCGTGAGTGACTGGGGCGAATATTACTATTATCGAAACAAGACCCACATAAACTGAATGGGCATTTCCAAGAATACGAGCGATTTTCTGTGCGTGGGGAGGTTTTAAGATACTGGGCGTTTCCTAGTTATTTCATTGGACCTGTAAACTCTCAGTAAAATTTTATTAAAAAAAATAAAGAAGAAGAAGAAGAAGAAAAAAAAATGAAATGTGCTGGAGGTATGAAATAAAGTATGTATATTTAACAATTAAACCTTCAGCCCGAAAGGGCTACGGGTCTAATTGTTTTAGAATCAACCCAACTAGTTGGACAAAAAAGTGAAAAATTGTCCTAAAAATTATCAGAAACCTCGACGAAACGAGAAGCGGCCGCCATTGTTTTCATGTTCAAAATATTCGGTTTCGCTAGAGGTCTATTGATAATAGTCCCCTAGTAGCGTAGCCAGTCAGAATGCAACATTGACAGTAGTCCACGAGTTGGGTGATACTATGCAAAGTCATTTCCATAATAATAATGAATGCCCTGGAATGTGCAAATCATGAATACAAAAGGGTCACGCGGTATCCACCCATTGTCACTCCACTCTTGGTCGTTGTTAGCTGTACGGTCGAGCGGCCCACCCTCCCGCCCACTGAGGAAGCCGTGGTTTGGAGTGCAGTAATGCTCACTTTATACTCGTTTTGGTTTGGGCTTGTCCCAGGCCAGAGCAATTTCCCATAACTTATTTACATATCATGAATAACAATAGCCAGGGCGGAATATTATACTATGCGTATATGTATACGACCGCGTCATGTTGATCTTGATAAGGGGATGTTTCAGTTTTTTTGGTTATTAAATTTTTTTTGAGAGTTTTCATGCAAATCATTCGCCAAACATGACATCTAAGTGAACAGCTGTGGACATTTGTTTGAAACATTTCGAAGAAGTACTTTAATCCCGACATTAACCTTTTTCGAGAGCTGCTATTGGTCCCTAAATAAAAACATTATAGTCGCCAAATAATGAAGTTTGGTCGCCATATTAAAAATCTGGTCCCCATATTTTTCTCCCGAATTAATGCCGACAAAAGCTTATTTTGATAAGGGCATTTTTAAAAGCCTACATACTTGAAATGTAAGTCTCATTTTGGCGACAAAGTCTGAATATCGGGCTATGCACTTTATTCAAACTTAGCAGTTTGAGTAAGCAGTGGACAAACCAAGTTATTGAACCAAGTTCATTTGCATTGCATTAGCAAACTTCTGATAGACTGTTTTCAATTTCTTGTGAAAAGAAACCATTTCTAATAGCACCAAACGCCATGACTGTTGCCTAACAGAGAGAGAAAGACACATGGAGGAACAAAAAGACAGGGGTTTTAAATGAAAGTCCCTGGAATTTTGAATTCTACAAAACACTGGGAACGGTAATGCACTGAAATTGACACCAAATATTTTGCTAATATGTTTGCACCATTATATTTTTACAGGCTCCAATAGGAATTTGCTTTTGTGTTACTTTAGTTAATGAGTAATATCTATAGCTTTTTTTTTATAAAGCAATTTGAATACTCCTAATATTACTCTGCAGTGTAAGATTTTGTCCACCAAATCATGGAATTGCTCGATCTCCAAATGGATTTCCTCTTAATTCGATCGATATGCTATTGTTTGCTATTCTGTAGCAGACGAGTGTTACCGACGAATCTTGTGCATATTTTAATTTTTCCTCAAATTTGCACCCGTGTAGACGTTATACATACCACTGTTTATACCAAGACGTTCACGTTTTTTTGATACACTCTTAGGGCTCAAGTTGGTCGACCTCCTACTAGCTTTTCTGGACCTTTTTTTTTTGTTCACTTGCGATGTGTGCAGCGCATTTTCCTTGCGTATTGTCCAGCTTGTCGAGCATCTCGTGAATAAATCACCTGACCCGGTCACCCTTAAATGAGCAACTTCACCCAAATTATGCTCAAATGAAAAGAGCGTGGTGATTTTAGACAAAAGCCCAAATTCACAATTCCCCTTATAACATCCACCAGAATCCTCTTCGAATTCGTTTTGTTATTCAAAAGTTTGAGGTCCTTTGGGAGCTGCAAGATAATGGTGTTAATGAGGCAAACAAAAGGAACTACGAAAAGGATTCTGGGAGTAGTGGTATCAAATGTGATAAAGGGACTTGAGAATTTCGGCTCATCTCCAGTGTAAGAACTCACCAGCTGCGTCACAAAGCTTTCTTTGTTTGGTAGAACGAAGGTTGAACCAATCATGATTAAATAGTAACTAAACACAAAGGTGTCATCAGGGAATGGTTCTTACACTGGAGATGACCAAGAATTACAGCAAGCCAATTTTCATTGCAAGGGGCTTGATCGAACATTGATCGAGCAAGTTTTATTTTTGATCCCATTCTTTGAGTTTGCATTGTAGCTGACTGAAATTTCGGCTTTTTGCGAAAATCAATATGCTCTTTTCATTTCTGAGCATCATTTGTGTGAAGCTGTTCAATTTAAGGGTGAATGGGTCACGTGACCTCTAGTGCAAAAGCCCTATTCATATCCGCCATACATGCATACAACGCTTGAATAATATCCGAGATACCCCAATCACGTTTAGCATACACGTGCGAGCATGAAACATCGAGGCGAAAAAAAACCCAGACACTTTCCATTCCGTTTCCTCACAATCCCCTTTTGTCACGATAGATTCTTTCTGTATAATTTTCAACCGAAATTTTCAATCATTCACGTGACGCTTCCCTCCCCACGGGAAACTATTCACTGTGAGCAGAGTGTTCTACATGTTCGCGAACCAGGGGAGGCCCTGGGAGAGGTTAGGGAGGAACCTGACGTGCGAAGATGTGCTTGTTCCATTTCTATGAGTAGATGGGAGAGCGCGCTAAAGCTCTGGCCAAACGAAACGCAAATTCACGCAAGTCAATGGAAGTGGTGACTTCCACAGACTTGTACTTGCACAAACTTGTGTTGAGGTGGGCAAACGAGATGCAAGTTTTGATGCAAGTTGAGTGTTTTGGTGCCTTTCGCCCGCTGATTACGACATGATCACGACAGTTTCAAACACTAGCGCGCGCTCAAGCTAGTGCTTTTCTTGGTAAAAAAGACACGAAAAATAAAGAAATCTCACCCAGTTTCTTGTAAATAACAGCTAGAAATATAAGAGCAAGATTTTCATGACTTATTTTGGTCATTATATTTCGTTAATTTGAACACGAAGAAAATTTGAAACTTGCATCAACTTGCGTACACTTGCGATGTGGTGGCCAAACGAGACGCAAGTTGTCGCAAGTTGCGTGAAAATTTGAACATCTTCAAATTGGACGCAAGTCATCACAAGTCCGCGTAAGTCATCGCAAGTTGGTGGCCAAACGAGCGCAAGTCGACGCAAGTAGCAAAACTTGCGTCGACTTCCGTGAACTTGCGTTTCGTTTGGCCAGAGCTTAAGGGTCATGAAAGAATAAGCACGCGCGCGAAGGATTGTGGATCGAGTGGAGCAACTCGTTCTTCCCACAATACATTGCGCGCTTCATCTCTTTGAAATGATTGAATAAAAATCACATCGACCACATTGAACGCGTCCACATTGAACAAAGGTCCAGTTTTAATTTCAAAGACTTTATACTTTACATTGTAAACATTGAAGATCGGAGACACGTCATGTTCGCTAACAATGTGACACTTTTCCAGAGGTTTGAAGAAATGAGTAATTATTAGCTCTGCTAGAAAGAAGGTTACATGATCGTTTTTCAAGTGGGCATGTCACAAGAAGATTTTGATTACGCTTAAAATTTGTTCAGTCCATCATAACTGTCAATTCATGTATTTCAAATGTTAATACAGACTGTTTTTTTTTTTCAAAGCAGTTATGATGGAAAAGGCACACAAAAATATGTTTCTCCTAAATTGAGTTTTCCTAGAAGCAAGTATGAACAAGTTTTTCTACAGTCTTGAGTATGACTACATAAGGAATGAAATAGAGTAAAAACCTAATATTGTGCATACCAACCCCATGTTCCCTTATATTTTAAATCAAATAAGAACCACCAGAGATGTTTATTAAAGTATTATACAACTATTGAATAGTGGTTGATATATATCCTACTACTGTTAATCGACCCTGAGGTGAATAGTTGTTTAAGTATTTACCAAATCAGTTGGATAAAATACGAAATTATTGTTAATATTGCCTAGAAACATTTGCGATTGAGAACGAAGCTCGCGCGCGACACAAAACAGTGAATATCCTCGGATATTTCAAGTTTCTGGAGCCAATCAGATATCCATCTCTTTGGTGAATACTAATTACAGATAACACCACTATATCCTTGGTTATATTGCTGGAGGCGCTACAAATCTTTAATTTTCCCATGCAGACAAAGCAACCTTGTCATTAAAGTTGCTAAAAATTTAATAATGAAAGAAAATGTATCGCCCATGGAGAAGCATTATCATATCAATCGACATCAACGGCCTAAGTGGCTTCAGCTGAAGTCACTAAATACCCACATTAGTGACTATATAAACATGTCTGATGTCGGTAACGATGACTTGTGATTGATAATTAAGGACAAACCTTAGTAACGAGGACTCAAGGTGTTATATTAAGAGAAGCAGGCGTGAAATAGGCAAACACACTGAAGTGAAGCATACGTCGTAGGAAGCTGCCTTACTGGGAGGGGTTTACTCCAACGAGAAAGAACTAACTCCATACCGAAGTTTGAAGTAAGTTCGCTTTGACCTAAATGTTTCTTATTTGTTTGTTTTTGTCCTCAAGTAATCTAACCTGTTTTCAAAATCAAGGCATTTTATTGCTTTCCTTTTCCTTTTTCATTCAGCTTCAACTTGAATCCCCACAGGATAAAATTCAGGGTTTCATTTGATGGGAGTCCGAGTTCCCGGGGTAAAATTATAAGGAAAATATATTGAATGGACGTGAAACTTTGAGTTAGCGGGAGGCTTGAGTTACTGAGGTTTCGAAAGAGCGGGAGCCAAATTTAGTGCAATTCCCGGTGTTTTCCTTTTCTGTTTTTTGTCTTTTTTCTTCTAGTTTTTAACAGCTAAACTTGTTCATTTTCCCACCTTTTCTTTCACTGTCTTTCATTTTTGCCTTCCATTTTTGTTTTGTTTATATTTTACACTTTATTTTCTGCATTTCTTGCTGAGCTCTATTTATTTTTGTTATTTCAGCCTGCCTTCAATTGTCGTATTTTCCCCCACTGATATCCAGTTTATTCAGAAACCATCACATCATTTTACATGCGCTTCCTCATTTATGACCTTCCTCATTAATAAGAAGCTACATTATTGCTACATCTATTTAAATTTCACTGAGTGTACTTTGCTATAACGATTCTCCGAATGCCACACTTCTCCTATTTACTTAGACGATTCTTCCTAAGAAACATTTTCAAACCTATTTTTTGAAATACGAAATCTAAACTTTTTTCGGCATGGACATCTACATTGCTATGTTGCCTCTATGTTGAATAGCATACTGTTATCTTTGAAGAGGTCTCTCGGAAAAAATAACTTGAAGCGATAAGAAAAGGTTGATTTTTTTCCTTTAGTGATATGTCAATAATACTAGAGTTATTTTTTGGGCTAGACTTAGCAGTGATGTTTTAGAATTTAAATTCTCGTCATTGTGTGTATGTTTGTCAACGATTTAGAAACAAGAGGCAAATTCTCCCTCACCTGCTTCTTGGATTGAAGGAAATGAAAGCGTCGCTCTTTTGTGTTCTGTTTGCTTTGGAAACGAAATCGTGACGTTAGGGGACCCTCTTTTTTCTGACAGTAATTCTCGATAAAATACACAGAGTCTAATGATTCTTAGGTTTCTCCGGCTTCCGCGAAAATCTCACAACGCTAACTATTGTTGAGCCACAATCTTGATTTTCAATTACTGGCATTTCGAATGATAGAAGAAAAGACGACTTTGAAGGTAATTTTAATTCCTCTAATTGGCTTTTATAAATAGAAAGGATGGAAAACTTACGGAAAAGCGCCTCGTTTATTATTTTGCAAATTAAAAGACTCTTGGCATATGGACTTGCAAGCGGCGGGCTGGTATCTACGTGTTTTATTACATAATTATCTGAAAATCAATATTAACCTTTGAACTGAGAATTGGGCTTGTGTGGTAGCTTGCCATTTTGTGACTGCTATCTAGAATTTTTATTCTTTGGGTCTTTTTTCAGAAAGAAACTCCCGGCATTATGAGCTATGATTTCTAGTTTTGTTTTGATTGTGAAAATTGAATGGGGCCTGTTGGCGAATAGCTTTCTTCTCGAAACTCTGAGTACATTTTCTTACCGTGCGCGAGCGTGCCGAGGATACGATAAATAAATTCAAATAATATAAATAATTAAGAATGTCATTATATGATTTGGAATTAGCAACTGCTTCATTCTTAACTCTCCCTGCAAGGTGCTGTGATTGCGGGGGAAATTAACTAAGTGAAAATAAAAGTTTTCCAGACTCATTACCTTGACACCACTAGAAGGAATGTTTGGTTTTGAGAATGAAGTCTTATTGGGGATCACTTTAAAAGGCGAGTTGATGAGAAAGTATAATTTAAGATCATTTTAAACGTCCATTATCTTGTCGTTTTTGGTCGTCTAAGATTGTTTGTTCAATGGCTGCTTGTTTGTACAGCGGCTTTGCATAGAAAAAAGACCTTTCACATTTGTGTTGGCTGACTTCTGAATTTGCATGTGGTTAGAGCTTAGTCCCTATCTGTTTTGGCGAGTTTCGGAGCAATATTACGCTTTTCTACTGATACTCCGTCAACTTGCAAACTTCTTTCGAGATTTTGAAGGTAAGCCATACGTCTTTTGTTGAATTTTTATCCTGAAAATAGTCAGTTTAACTTCTAAATCCACAACAATGTTGGGCATTCATGTTAAACCTCCGGACTATGGTTTTTCCTAATTTAGAAAGTTCTTAATTGCCCCATTTGCTTGTTCGGACAATGTAACACTTCAAAAATACAGAAAGAAGAATATTCAATACCATTCTTGATAGCGAAATAGTGAACATTGCCGAATTTAATGTTGTGTACCTTCTTAGCTTGAAGCATTTAAATATTCACCGCGCTCTGAAACTCTGAATAATGCTCATTCGGTGTAACTACTGTGAATGAAGCAAAAATATTTGAGCAGTTTTTAAGTGTTTAAACATATTTTCTATCCTTTTTTACTTTTTTAAAGAGCTAAAAGCGTTTGCTACAGAATTCACATTTAATGTTATTGTCCTTTTTCATACAAATATGTGATGTGTGTTTATTTCTATCGAGCATTTGACCCAAGTTAAGTCCCTGGTAGTTGATTTTTGTTAACGGCGAAAAATATGATCTAAATATTTTGAAATGTTATTTAATGTTTAGGTGCAATTTAATCGATGCATATTTTTATTGTTGTCTATAATTTCATCGCAGATGACTTGGCGGAGTCTTGAATTCTAACATTGAGATTTCAAGCACCTCCTACCGGTACGCTTTTGAATTTTAAGATCTGTTAGCGTAGAATATATTAAATACCTCACTAGGCATTGATAATCTAAGCGAACTTTAAAGCGAATTATCTTCAAGAGGTAGATTAATTTGACCAGCGAAAACCCAGGAGGGAAACAAGACCTGGAAACGGCATAAAAATTAGTGGAGACGTAAAATATGTCGCGAGAAAGGTGTTAAACTATCAAAGAAAAAAAACATAGAATTCATTACCACTTTGTGAGGTTTGCTTTAACGCAAAGTTAAATTTAGAGAATAAAAAAAACTTCCATTGAAAATAAACATTTAAGAGTGAAATATTGCAATGAATTTGCTAGATACAACGTGGTCAAATTTCTGCCTTAATGCTGTTTTTATGATCTAAAACATTTCGTGTTTCCCAATGTTTGTTTTTCCATCGCTTGTTCTCGCCCTTTCCTCCAAATATTATTATGTCTCACAGCAGTGCCAAAATGTTTTAATTTTGAACAAATTCATTGAGTTTTAAATTCATTTTTCATCTAGTCTTTCACCAAAAAACTAATTGAAAAATTTAAAGAATTGTTTCCTCTGGGTTCCCGTTCAATTTCTTTGTTCCGAAGTTCTTTTATAGGTCTAAATTTCGATTTCCACTACAACAATTATAAAACCAAGGAAACGAACCACCTTTTCAACAGGCACTTCGAGATTTTCTTTGTAACTATAGAAGCTGCTTTTAGAAGACATTTTTAAGGCAATGCAAACCTAAATTTGACAGAAGAGTAAAGAAAATTCAACAAGAAACCTCTTTATTGCAATCCTTCATTTAAATGTCAAATTATTGCTCTTGTTGATGAATTTCTCGTTCTTTTGGCAGTTTTGTGTAAGGCACATATCTGCAGCTTTAATATGTGTGCATTTGACACTGTTTAAAATGGGACGATTTAAGCGTTTTAATATTTATAGATATCCTTTTATAATAAAAAAACATATGGTTTCTGAATGCAATAGAGGGGCTAAGAAAACCATCCATTTATTTCTTTTTGATCTCTGCAACTCGAAAGCGTTAAGACTGCATCCGAGAAAAGTATTTATGAATGTTATAGTCAGAGTAAAAATAGATTAACCCAGCTCGTTAGTTAATCCCAGTAGAGTTACGGAAATTATTTCTGGATGAAGGTAATGCGAGGCATGCCGTTTAGTCTAGACTGTTTGTCGTTTTTAAAGATAACTCGAAATTGTCCTTTTTCCTTCTAAAATTTTGCGGTTTTGATGGAAAAGTAAATATATTTGTTCCAATGTTTGATTTTAGAATGTGGATCGAGCGCCTAGGAAGAGACAAGATATAGTAAAAGATACATTAGAAAATTTTGAAGGTCAGATGAATTCTTAGTGATCTTTAGCTATTTATGAAGAAGTCTAATTCACTTTGCGAAATGATATAACGTACTTCGTCATTTTTCCTCTCTTCTAACGATTTTTGAGTTGGTTGCGGAAATTCATCTAATGACATCATGCCGCGCTGTGCTAACACATTTTCCTAATCGAAATCACGGGGATGCTTGATTCAAATGCAATGTTCCTCTACATGACTACATGACTCTTCCATTTAGGCTTTTATTTCAATGTTTAACTAGACTATTTGCAGCTATCCAACGTTATTATTCAGCAAATCGATGCACTGCCCAAATATGGTCATTGGAACGCCAATAGCTGTCTTCTGTACATGACAGCTATCCTGCGATATCCGTCTCTGAGGAAAATATGATGTTTTGAGCTCGTAAATAATACACAAAAGTCATTTTTTCAGGGGTTTTTGTGCTATCGATGTGCTGAATAATAAAGCCATTATCCTGCTCGATTTTGCAGAATATCGTCTGATTTTAGCTAACTCGGGACTTCGTCCCTCGTCGGCTAAGGGAAGTGGTCAAAACATCTGTACTCGAATGGGACCCGATGGGGTGGTGTATGCCGCAACCAACCTTCTTTTAGGAAAAAATGGCCATTTTTAAATGCAAATATCTCGTAAAATAATAAATTAATACAAACGATAGGCTCAGCGCCGTCTTCGTTATAGCGAGAGTAACACATCAATGCAATAAAATCCAACACCCCTTACTTGAGCACGGAGAAAATGGGCATTGAAAAAACGGGTGGGTAGGTACAACCCGGGACCTACCACCTCCCGTGATAAAATCGGGTCCCGCTCGAGTACAAATGTTTTGACCGCTTCCCTAAGTATCAGACGATATTCTGCGCAATCTCGCAGGATAATGGTTAAATATTTTCCTTTTCTTTTTTTTTGCCGGAGCCGCCTTCTTTAAGATCCTCTGCATGCGAAAGAAAGAAAGGAAGAAAAAAAATACATTTTTGTCTGCGTCTTCTATCGCCGTAAGAACATTGACGTCATGTATCATTCACCTGAATGTGCCACCCGGAGATGAATTGGTTTATAGGACAAGGCAGTTCTCCATATCATACTCAGCTGAATTCATTAATTGTTTTATTCATTCAAAATGAATTTCCCCGCTTTACTTCTCTGAGAGAGCAGGCAGTTGGCCACAGCTTTCCTACAAGCACGTGACGTCACGCGTGCAATGATTTTTCAACTTATCCAATCTTTGACGTCATCGATGGCATAAGTTGCTCGACTTTAAAAACACCAAGAATTCGCTGATGGCTCTCAACCAGTCAGAAGCGTGAAAATATTTTCAATGAATAATGATAGCATTTGAACGTAGCGCACTATTCGCTCTGTGATGAATACGTCACCATTTGTATAGCTAATTGTCGACGTGATAGCTTCACACATATCAGCGTCATATAGTGGCTGGTTTCCATGTAGTCGTACCAGCCGTCCGAGTCGTATCTGTGGTATAAAAAAATACTCATACAACTCGGACGACCATATAGAAACCCTCATGCGATACGACTGGGACGAGGGTCGTCTCACGGTCGTCTGAGA
Source organism: Scolanthus callimorphus (assembly GCA_033964015.1). Taxonomy (NCBI): domain Eukaryota; kingdom Metazoa; phylum Cnidaria; class Anthozoa; order Actiniaria; family Edwardsiidae; genus Scolanthus; species Scolanthus callimorphus. Next base: position 20,418,918 of record CM066915.1, read on the forward strand.
TAGAATCTACTCTATCTCGAGGCTGGTCCAGTTTAGTCGTATCAGCCGTCCGAGTCGTATAAAAAATACTCATACGACTCGGACGACCATGTTGAAACCCTCATGCTATACGACTGGGACGAGGGTCGTCTCACGGTCGTCTGAGATACAATCTACTCTATCTCGAGGCTGGTTTCAGTTTAGTCGAATCAGCCGTCCGAGTCGTATTAGTCTTATAAAAAAATGGTCATGCGACTCGGACGACTGATTGATGGTTTGCAATTATCCCTGGTTGACATAACAAAGAGAACAAACCTTCCCTGGGTCTTTCTTGGTGTTGCAAGATGTATTGTATTTTGGATTGGAGCTATTGTATTCCATCTTATTGTTTCGTTCACGGTCTTTTGTCTTCTATTGTCTTTATGCCTCTGGTGCCTTGCAACACCAAGAAAGAGCCCCTTCCCTTTGTTCTTTTCGATGAACATGGCAACCAGTGATACACATGCAAAAGAGTGCGACTTTAGCATTTTACATTTAGTGTGCCATTAGGAAACCGATCGATTTATTCGTCCAAAAATAAAGTCACACCATTCGTTCCACCTGTTTTTATTTCTCATTTCATGTCGCTCACATAGCGTATCGCGCGATTCACTAAGGCTTTCTTTACAGCTCAGTCTATCCTTTATTTCGTTACCGTCTTCTACTCGAGGTCTGATTTTCTTTCACGTGCAAAGATCTTCACTGTACGCTAAAATGCAGAAACAAGAGGAAGTTGCACTGTTAATGTGTGTTGTTTTATGGATTAAATTAAGGCTCCTCCTGCTCGCAGAGGTTTCTTTAAGACTGTCTATTATCTAGCAGTGCCTCCTAGCTGATTTCCTTGCTCGCAAATTAGCCAATCAGAACGATTTGTGTCGCTTTCCAAACCGATTCGATTCTAAAAAAATATTGCAAGTGAGCATAAAACTTCTCCAGCTCCTCAGAACATCTCGCCTTATATCAAATGTAAACTGAGTTTCACTTGTACGATGATTAAATCTAGCTTTTGCTTCCCAAAACTGTGAAATTCGAGTATCTCTCGCTGGTACTAGTAACGTTTCGTTTTGACAAACAATCCTTTGCGCACCGTGAGATGAGATCAGCTGGTCGCTTGGCTGCTGTTTCGAGCGAAACAAAACAACCACGCGAACTACACGCGAACATCTTTGCTAGGTAATAAAAGACTGCCTACCAATAGGGTAGGTGGCCCATAGCTAATTCACAGTTCTTCGCTTGTTTGCTCTTTCGAGTAAAACAAAACAACCACGCGAAATACACGCGAACAACTTTGCTAGATAATAAAAGACTGCCTAGGAGCAGGGTAGGTGTCCCTTGGCTTCATATTCACAGGAAAACACAGCCAGTTAATCACCCTGGCTATTTGACTAGAAAACGACAACTTTATACTCCCACAATATTTGATCGGGGATCGTCGGGAATTTTCAGGTTGGCCCCTAAAAGATACCAAAAAGGGCGTGGCTCAAATAATTATTTACCTTTAAGAAAAGTAATCACGCTGCTTTTTACTCTATAATTGAAGTGGTAAAATGGATGTTATTTTTATTAAAGGTGTCCTCGGACTTTCAATAGTCCAGTTTCGAATTCTCTACTCTACCGCTGAATAGGCATCGACGGCGCAGAAATACAGTGAGAGCCTCAATTTGAAGTCGAAAGCTTGAATTGAGACAATAGACAAACTTGGAGAAACGTTTCGGACTCATTGGTATTCACAACGGCTTCAAATTGGGGCTCCCACTGTATTTACGCGCCGTTTGATGCCTTTTCAGCGGTAGAGTAGAGAATTCGAAACTGGACTATTGGCCGATGTGAGACATGACAGCTGTGTCATTTGTCATTTTTTCTCGATAATGCTCCCAGTGATACTCATTTTGTCCTTTCTTTTCTAGACTTGGTTCTTCCGCGTGCTCCTTATGGAGCAGGAAGTCCTTCAAGTGGGATTACGTCATAATAATTATTCTTGAAAATCAAAAAGGTAAGCTATGATAGGAGTTTATCTCTCTGGCCGAGCTTTCGACAAAAATAAGTCGGAATGTTGCCCATCCTAAGTGCAGGGGCCCGTTTCTCGAGACACCCGAGAATTCTCGGGCCCGAGAAATTTGTTCTGCAAAACTTCTCATTCGTGTGGATACCTGTAGTGTGTACGTCTCAAAAAAATTCCGATTTCATTGAAACCTTCAAGTCGACAAAAAATCATCCGAAAAGTCTTGGGAGGGCAGCTTCTCCCGAAAACTTTCCATTGTTTTCCACCCGAGTTTTTCGGGCACCCGAAAAATAGAATATAACTATGCACGAATAGGAAGTTCTAGACTATTCACATCAGCAGGGTAGAAAAGAAAATGAAAAACTTTGGGATCAATCCATTAACATTACAAAACAATCTTTTCGGGCCGGAGAATTATCGGGCGTTTCGAGAAACGGGCGCCAGGTCTTACAACTAACTAACCCGCTGCAATTACTAGTGAACCTCATAGCCTCGCTCTGTGTAGGATTTCCCGGCCCTCGGGCAAATAAAGTAAATAAAGAAAAAATAATTAATAGAAATCGGTGAAGTGACCCTTGTGTAATTCTACATGGCTCACATTTGTCTCAACCAATTCAGCAAATAATAGGTAGTTTAAGATGAGACAACGGCAACGGGAACGATGACGTCTCACTAAAATGCGTCTACCGGTTTCCTCACATTTCTCAATATTGATCAACCGTTTACAATTTTCATTTGCACTTTAATTCGTATCCATTCTTAATCATATCCAACAAAAATACAACGAAATCATCATCCACGTTCCTGTTCTCGTCAGAGCGTAAAACATGGCAGTTTCACGTCGCAATTCGAAAGAAAACGGTTGGATGCATTTGACTAAAGATTTACACGTGCAAGCATTGCACTCTGCAATCAGGTGTATTGTTCTTTGACGTTGTCGTTCTCTAATAATAAAACCACGTGTGACTGCTGTTTTAGGTAACAGGCGTCAACCAATACGCTTAAAACATGGAGTGCTCAATCAAACTGTTTTATCCAATCAGATCATTGCCCAGTTTTGGCTAGTACAGTTGATGGGCAATTTCGTCCTTTTTATGAATTTTTGAAAAAATATTTTCATACGTCATACGAATTTAATTACTGAGTCATCTAAGAAATCGCCAAGAAATCTAAGAAATTGCTAAGAAATCTTGGAATTTCCTGATCAATCTAAGATATTGCTGATCAATCTAAAAAACTGCTGAGAAATCTTAGAATTTCACGACAATTCTTAGAAATTGTTGGGAAATCTAAGAAATTTTTGGGAAATCTAAGAAATTGTTGAGAAATATAAGAAATTGCTGAAAATATTAGAAATTGCTGAAAAAATATTAAAAATTGCTGAGAAATCTAGGACATTGCTCGGAAATCTTAGAAATATACCTCCTCGGCTTGGGCGTAATGTTTTCCCATTTCAGAACACGTGGCATTCCCATGAGTATTCTTTCTTTCTTTTTCTGCTACGTACTGTGCATATATAAATATGGAACTATCCCAAACAAAGAAAGATATTCAAATGAATGGCACGTGATCTGAAATGGGAACACATTACGCCCAAGCTGAGGAGGTCTATCACTGACAATCTTAGAAATTGCTGAGAAATCTTAGAATTCGGTGAGAAATCTGATAAATATCTGAGAAATCTAAGAAATTTCTAAGAAATCTTAGGAACCGCTGAGAAATCTTGCTTAATCTTTAGATATAAAAATTGTTGAGAAATCTAAGAAATTGCTGAACAAACTTAGACATTGCCGAGACGTTTTAAAATTTGTTAAGAAATCTTAGAAATTGCTGAGAAATCTAAGAAATTACCGAGAAGTCTTAGATTTTACTGAAAAATCTCAGAAATTGCTGAGAAATCATAGAAATTGTTGAGAAATCTAAGAAATTGCTGAGCAAACTTAGACTTTTAGAATTTGCTGAGAAATCTTAGAAATTGCTGAGAAATCCAAGAAATTGCCGAGAAGTCTTAGAATTTGCTGAGAAGTCTTAATCTAAGAAATTGATGAGAGATCTACGAAATTGCTGAGCAAACCTAGACATTGCAGAGACGTTTTCGAAATTGGCGAGGAATTTTAGAAAATGTTGAGAAATCTAAGAAATTGCTGAGAAATATAGGAATTGCTGATAAATCCTACACATTGCTGAAAATCTAAGAAATTGCTTGTATTAGCAGCTGAAGGTTGGTAAATGGTCCATCTTACAATCCGTTTCTATTTATCTGATCATCACCAAATTTATCTATGGTGATAGCATGATATAGCCTTGCACAAAGTCAAGTGAACGAGAAGAACAAGAAAAATTGTTGGATGAAGGATTTTTAAATTAAAATGCAAACAGATATTTGTACTATAATATCTAAGATATTTTTTGTTGAAAATTGGACTGTAACCTGTTGGAGTGAATTCAAAGCTTCAACCTGATTGGTCAATTACAGCATCCACGTGATGGAACAGAAATGCCTCAGTAAAGTTAATCTGTCAAGGAGGGGTAGACACTATCCTAACGGCTGAGATTGGGGCTTCTTATATTGCTTCATTAAGAAAGTTTTGACACTTTACGTGCAAGACTTATAGTGCAGTGAAGAGAGAACTTAGATTGTAACAAATTTAGCCTTCCCGCCTCGTTTCTTTTATTTTAATTTCGCCACCTAGTTTCCGTTTGAATGTTATATAATATGCCTATATAAAGTAAACAAAGCTGCGTTTTATAGGCATAAGATTGTAGCACATAAAACAGTTAGGGAGATGAAGCTCGAAACAGAACATGAAGCAAATGTGAGATTAAAATTTATTGGAAATAGATTGCCCCGTCATTGCTGGTATATAGCCCTTTTTAATCAGTGCCTTTCCTTTTTATCTCGTCACTCCATGTTAAGTTGTTCGGCAATTTTACTACAGATAACTGTGTCTAGTCTGATGCAATGTCAATGAGAAATAATGATATTGTAAGTAAATAACGTTAGCGGAGGGTTTCAAGGGAGCTGGAGATTTTTTTTTTGCTTTTTCCCTAGAATCACCATGACTGACTGAGAAGTGCAGTGTAACAAATTGAGCTGACTTAATTAAGATGGCTGTCGTTTCTAGTATGTAATTTCAAAACGAAATATATTCTCAATTTTAAGTCAACATAACGTTTCATGTTCCTGTATTAATATTCTCTCTGTTTAGAGTGCCCTCGATCTGTAAACAGTCTTATATAAATATCATTTGGAAATTCTAATTATTAGGAAAGTGTTATTGACTCTTTGAGAGAAGGATGTTTGGTTAGGTTTCTTGAGATTTGTATGTTCTAGGTTGGCTGTCGCCAGTTTTGTCATAAATCTACCGACAATTAATAACAAGTTGCAAAAACCTGCTCCACAAAGTTAAGCTTCTTGTGTCACTCCTTGCGCCCTGTGTCACATCTTGGTTTTTGCAACACCCAACACCATTAGCTCTGACTAAGTCTGTACAACTATACTTCTACAAGCTTTTCATCGAGAAATATGTGAATGCCCCAAGATTGGAAACGTCATTCAATGAAAGGTAAAAAGATTTGTTTTCTACTACTTTGTACAAGACAGACTTCTTCTTGGCCTTACTAATTCTTATACAAGATTAGTACAAAATGTAAAGACTATGAGGAAGATTAAGAATCTTATATGGAAAACCCTGAAAAATGAAAAAAAAAAAAAAAAAGGAAGATGCATGTTGTTTTCAGGTATAAAGATATCAACAGACGGCTGAATTTTCGGGTTCTTAACGCTTGGGTTTCCTGTAATGCAAACATGATTAATAAGTATCCTTGAAAGGAAGGATAGTTGTAGATATCCTGTGAAATGGACTGGTTGAACAGGAATCATCTAATTAGGGACCGTTCATTATTTCTGAGGAGTACCGGATTGGATAAAAATCGTACGGGGTATGATTTTTTCTTCTTCTGAAAATTAACGGGGGTTTGAAATATTTTAATGCTCAGCTGTTTGGGTATACAAAATTTGCAATTTTTTTTTTCACCAAACACAATGTTCACATAGCCAAATGAGTACAAGTACAATGTAAGGTAAGCAGAATATCAGTCACAAAAGTATTTGAAGGCGTAAACACTGCTTTGCAAATTATTAGCGTGGAATCTTAGAATGCCATGATCGCGCATTTTGTTCTGCATGCCAACCATCGTATTTTACTAATAGTGTACCAATTTACAGGGTACTTTTTCCTTGACCAGGGCTTTTGTTATCGATATTGCCAAAAATGTATTATACGAGGTATAAAAAATCAGATCAAAACCCATACGGGGTGCCAATTTTTGATGTTCTGTTGTACCAGTACTTAGCAATACCAAAATATTTTATCAGGTATTTCGCACTTGGTTACAATAGGTTTTTAATGTAAGGACAGCCTATTACAAGCTACAAAAAACTCTTTCTGTTACACACTATCAAAGCATTCACTGCTCGTCCGTCAAAAACAGGAAATTTGGTTTTCACAACAAGAAAATCCCCACGTACAATGCTGCTAGATGAACATGCATACCCTTTTACGAGCTATAAAACGTCTTTCCTTCGTTTATTCCGAATACTGGGAATCACACACTCTCAAAACATCCACTGCTCTTCCGTCAATAACAGGAAATTTGGTTTTCACAACAAGGAATTCCCAGCGGGCAATGCTGCTACTTGAAGTTGTAGCCATCCAAGGTTGTAGTTGATGGTAATCTACTAGCCTGCTAGCCGGCTCTCCAGTGGGTTTTTTCGGATATATACCCTAACGAATTCTCTGGAAAACACTCTGGAGAGCCGGCTCGCAGGCTAGTAATCTACCTCCAGTTGATGGAGACATAGAGTAGTTTCAGCATCGCGCAAAAAGTTCGTTGACTCAGCAACATCACGGACACACGTCAGCACCGGGGTTATTCTTGCAAAGGATTTTACTAAGAAACTAAACAAATATGATATCTACTGTATTTCAGATTCCGAACACCCTCACACCTCATCACACCAACTAACACTGATAACAACAACACATCACATTATATCAATTTACATCAATCCATTCAATCTACCACTGTAAATAAAGTAAACGGTCTGGAACCGATAGAAGCCTTGATGAGTTGCCATCATTATGAGCTACCAATTAAGAATAGATCCGGTTTGTTTTTCAAAGAAGATAGATATCGAAGACCTTAAAGCCATTTCACTTGAAAATAGATAAGTAAATAACAAACAAGAAGTGTAGTTCTCACAACAAGAAATTCAAAAACAACAATGTCGCGTGTCTTGATCGGAAACACTTTGTCGTACTTTGTTTTTATTAACGCATCCTCCCTGTGTCCCTTGTTGATTAAGGGCGTCATTACAGCCAGTAGAACAGGGAGTTTTACATAGACGAGTTAGCCTTGCTGACTTCATTCATGTACCAAGGGTAAAGCTGATTCGTTTCGAAATTTTCAATAATCGTTAGCGTTTTTCGTCGAAACAGGACCAGTTCATAACAACTCCTATGATCGGGTGTCATATAGACTTGGAGCGAAATATGAAGCTAGCAGCGTCAAACCTCAAACACACTCAAAGAAACATTTTTGCATGGCTATGTCTTTCTTATTTTGTATCGTTTTGCGCGTTCCAGTTTGGTCTTTACGGTACCTGTAACTGCGCAAAGGACATCTTTATTCTATTTTAAGGGACCCGAGGGCAGCTTAGGGTTATCGGGTAGGCTTAGAATAGTATCAATTGGATGTGTTTTCCTTGTAGAAAGTTGAAAACGTCCTCCTTTGTTTTAAGGTAATGTAGTTGCGGCTGAAGTTTCATCCACAGTTAAACGATTCTCACCACAATTGTATTTATAGCTCATAAGTGAGTGAAGGATATAACCTTTTTTATAATTTTCAAGGTGTTAAAAGCATCACGAATGCTCGGCCTGCTCGGTTGATAAAACCAATGTTGCTTGATTTGCTAAAACGGACCCCTAAGATAGGGATGTCAACCTCGGGACTTCAACAATCTGGAGACTGCCTTGAAATAATGAAATTTCCTGAAATAAAATTCACCCTGGAGAAACACAGTAAATGTATGGCAGTCGTCTTGATTTTTATCCCGGGAGACGAAACGAAAAATCTTGAGACTCCCGGCATTTGAGAGAGTTGAGGGGCCATGCGTAAGAGGTACCTATCTGGAAAAAATGCAAGTTTTCAAATTGTACACCCTAAAAGGTACCAGAGGCATGCTTTTAAACCCTAAAAGGTACGACGAGCACCCCCGCCCATAAAAATAGGGGAGGTCCCCCCTCCGGGTTTGTCACCTACCATCGAAATTGTCCATGACTGCTCAAGACGTCCGCCATTCACATTTGCGGGATGAAAAAGACTTCAACCTGCCATTTTCTCGCTTAATAAATGAGTTAAGCATCGACAACAAACGAGCCGTTCTTATGAGCCTAATTAAAGCACAACACCTGCGGGGAAATATCATTCTACAGGCGTAAATGTAGCATTTGCAGATGATTATCAAACGGTATATGACACACGCAGTATGGACGAACCTTAGGATATCACTTTGCACCCTCACACATGACCGTTTATATGGTGTTTTCATAGTTTGATTAGAAAATAATAATTTTATGATGCCTTGGGGCTACAATGCAGATGTTTTAATGAGATAGTTCGAGCAATTTAAAAGGTCTATACTTTTATAGAAATGCAAAATATCGCTTATCAATTTTTAATGATCTTTAATTATTACCTGTCAAAAAGCAATCTTGTTTGAAGACTTTTCAAAATTCTTCATCCCAGCCTTTCTCAATTGTGATTTCGATGTCGTGTGCCATTCTTGGATGAAACCCCTTGTACCTGACAAGATCGTCCGCCTTTTCTATAAGGTAAATAACCATTGGCACAACCTGTTTTCTTATTGAACACGAGGGCGAGCTCTGCTTGTGTCCATTTCTAGTAATAGGATTAAGAAAATGATTTCTCTTATTTTCTAGTCTACCAGTTTCTCATTTCTCTACCTCATACTCGTCTGAGATAAAAAATAAGGCAAGATTCATTCATTATCTTTACTTTTCTCAATATAACTTCTTTCTCTTAACTCTTCCTCTAAGGTTTTCGCTTGCAAAGAAACCTTTGCAGTGCAGCTTGGCTTGGCATTTAGCATTAATTCTCGCCGTTTTTATATAAAGTGTTGTGCTGATTGACAGCTTCAGTCCCAAAATTAAACGCTTTCTTCAAATCATAAACAACAATAGCAATATCGGCTATAAAAGTTCCCAGCCAGCATTTGGAGATGCTTACACTTGGCCGCGCAAATTGGCAGTTTTAACGCGGCGTTAGAAAATAACGCCAAGGAATTCAGGGGCACCAAACGACGCTTCTCGGTAAATATCTGTTCACAGGTCTTCTCGATGGCTTGAATTTTCAACTTTCGCAATTTTTGTTCGTATGTTTCGTCTGCACTGAGTCTCGAACTGCATAAAAAGTGAAATTTGCGAAATATTTTGCGAAATCTATAGGCAAAAAGGTCGCCTAGAAGTTTCGTGCAGCAATTTCTTCGTGGCATTTTCGGAAAACCTATTTTCGATCCCTAGAATTATCGAATCCTTAGACTCAGAATCCTTAGACTTAGACTCTCCGCTAGCACCGAACAGATAAACAAACTGCAGGGAATAAGAACGTACCCCTGTCTGTCGTTTGATGCTCAAATACACCTAATAAAATTTCAAGATTTTTGCGCTAGTTTCTCGTTGGGTGCCCCTGGGAACTCGACAGTAGGAAAAAGATGTAGCCTCAAAGGTGATAAGTATTCTTCAAAGGTAATGTGCGTACAAAGGCTCTAAGCACTTCATAATGGGGAATATTGCTCATCCTATTTTAATAGGAGATTGGTTACAGTTCACAATGTATTAATGTGAGTGTTGTAAGTACTGTCTCCGAGAATGAACATTCCAGGTCCTCGAGGTTCTGTAAAGTTCAGTAAAGGGGACGTGGTGGGGGAAGAAGCCTGCGTAGCTGAAACGTGCCCGTAGAGTTTTCAGGCCGAGAGACTCGGGAGGGATTAAAGGGCCATGCGAAAAATGGGGCCCTAGTTTCCCTTGTAAAAACACACAGGAACGTTTGCTATGCAGGCTATCGGTGAAGGAGCACAGTGGAGCGGCTCTAACTAACTGCCGAAATACATGCTCCCATCGCTTTGCTTCGTGGTTTAACTGCGCTACAGAGTTTTGTCGATACGTTTTCATGTCTCAGTGTCTGTAAATTGCAGTGTCAATGGGAGTTCGTAATGTCGAACGTGATTCGACATTCCTTGACAAAGTATGATGAACAGGATTTGACAACATGCGTTTTGAGACAAAAAAAGACTATCGAAATGAAACGTGAAAACTTGTCGACAAAACTGTAGCCGCTCCAAACTGAACTGGATGGCGCAGTATTGCTCGCTATCATTCTTGCTACATTTGTATTGTTTTGTGCTGCGTGCTCGCCAGATGGCATTTGCTATAATTGTCATATCAAGATAAATGTGTCGCTTTTGTCAATGCCAACCCGTGCGTGACGCGGGCTACCTGTGTAGGTATTTCCTAGCTCCTGGGGACCAAAATAAGGATGGCGGCTTACACGAACAACGTTTTCTCTCCAAATCTGCAAGTTTTGACGAACCTTTTGACAATTTAGGGTAAGAAATAAGCTAGGAAAACTTCTGAAACTCCAAATATGGTAAGTAGAAACTTCCATATAAGGAATTTTTAGAAAACGACGGCATTTCAGCGACAACTATCTTGATATGTTGGTTTTTGTGCATGGCTAAAGAGTGTTTTTTTTGCGAGTAGTGGAAATAGAGCCACACAGGCACCAATTTCACTGCTTTTAATTTTCTTTTTTTTCCTACAACCATTTCTATATGGAATGCCTTCACCCATGTCGCGGTGTCATCTGCGACATCATTAGATTTCTTCAAGAGGAAAGCCCTCGATTTGATCCAAGTCTAGATTATTTAGCGCTATTATTGCGTTCCCGAGGGGAAAGTATCCTAATCGTGTAGCGATGAGTATTTCTGTCTCGTTTGCATGCCTTTGCTAGACGAGTGGTCATACAGGTTTTGCTAACCGGTTTGCCGTGATTGTCAATGAAGCCTAAAAACAGCGCACCCCGCAAGGATGACAGGGAACTCAATCCATGATTATTTCTAATTTATTATTTCTAAATATTTTCTGTAACATCGTGTATAGTCAAGAGTCATTTCCAGCGAGCGCTAGTGGCGCTATCAACTGATTTGAAGATTATTAAACATGAATGAATGAAAAGGTGTGACTCAAGTTTAACACTCCAGCTTGCGTAATTTTGTTAATTAAAAGGAAACAAGAAAAAGACTAATAGATATCCAATATCCGTCTCCGCTGTTTCACTTGTTTAAGCTTTAGAGCAAGGTGTTATAGATTATTACTTCTGCTCTCTCATATTAAACTTTCTTTGTGATTATCCCGTTGAGTCAATGTCCAATAAGAAATAATCCCCGAAATAACTGCCAAGCGTACTTAACTGCAATGACTTCGAAAGCCATTGTGGTAAAGCTCTAAACTAATGGGACTTAATAAAAGAACGGAGTTAAAACACAGATACTAATGTTCTGCTTTTAGTGAATTATGTACTGTAAAGTACATTATAATATAAGCACAATTATTTGTGCTTGGCAGTAGCCCATTGAAGGCACAAATTGTTTTCGCGTTGCAAGGATTTTTAATTCACAAGTTTAGCTGCCTCCATTGTTTTACACAAACACGCCGCGAGGAAAAGAAATATGTCGTAAGATGTCTCCATTTTGAGGTAACAATTTTACGATTATCAGTCTTGCCTTAGAAATACATTCACAATATCCAGTTCGGACATTTATTGAAGGAACAAAAACTATCGAAATTGGACCTCTTCTAGAGTGTGAAAATCATTATAAATTAAGGGACAAAAACTATGGCAATCCAACGTATTTCTGGAATATTTCCACGTTCTAGAAGAGGTCCAATTTTTCCAGTGTTAATGTCTTTAATTTACGTTCAGTTAGAAAACTAATGCAAATGAAGTATATCTCCTCTGCAGCATTTTTACTTTCATAATGTATAGCTATTAAATGCTGTATTTTTTAATTTTAAAATGGTTCAAGCCCGATCAATTTTTTCCCCATTTAGAGCAAGACCGAGATTTCAACTCTTCTTGTACTGTGCGAATTGATGCAGGAGACCAGAAGACAAAATACAGTAGCTTACACTTTGTGTTGTTCTTTTCATATCTTATAGTTTGAGCACAATTTAGCATGTTTATACAGCTGCATTTGTTTTCACTTGGACTTTTACACTCAAGTTTGATTTTTGAAGAAAGTCTGAAATAGCGCTTGAAAAAGAATGATATCCATGGCCGTTTCGATAAAGAAGGCACTCGCTTTCAATATGTAGGCGCAATTCTCTCCCATCACCTTGCCCTCTCACAATTTACTTACAATTTACTTACACTAATGCAGTTTAAAATCATAAGTGGTGGGTTATATAATGATGTACTGAATTCCATCATCGGGGATAGTCTTCGATTAGCAGAACGTCTCCCATCCCAGGTTAGGTGCAGCTAGTGAGTGAGAGACAGGACCTCATTGTCTCATCCGAAAGCTGTCAAGCACAGGAGAAATGACGAATCATTTCTAAAGCGCGACATAAACAGCAGAGAAAAATCCCTAGCCCATGACGGGAATTTAACCCGGGGCACAGGTGTGAGCGGCTTCCCAAAAAATGGGAAAAGCTGAATTTCCCATGGTAGAAGAATAGGAAGTGTTCGGATTTCCCATGTTTATCCGAACATTTCCCATGCATGTACCTTCAGCTTATGGATGGGTTTCTGAAGAAATTCCCTGTGGGCTGGAGCCAGTTATATTCAAGTGAATATTTATTCGACAATTTCTTCATGAACAAGCTTTCAGAATCCGACGCAACTCGGTAAATATTTTTCAATGCTTGTTCAGCTATGTTTAACGCTGTTCAGTGTATATTTATCGTTTTCTAAATCACTGAAAATATAACCTCGGGAAAAGTTTAATAGTGTTGAACATCGTGTTGAATCATGTTCAATGACGTTTAACCGTTCAACAATTGTTAGAAAGCCGCCTTTCTAACAATTGTAAAATGATTGAAATCTTTACAAGACCTATTTTCTAGTCATCGCTTTCAAACAGAAACATATAACTTAGTTGAAACATGTAACGGCGAACCATGCTGTGGATTATTCGTGGCGAGTTTATGACAATATTTGGTCAATAAATGAACACTCGCCTGCTTACCAAGCAGGTTTTCTTTTCATAATATTTTATTTTTGTGCTCATATAAAGTAGAGCAACAGTAGTAAGTGATAATATACTAATATTTAACATCTTGGAGTTTTGCAACAACATTATTTTCAAAATCTGTTCAATTGTTTATTCTGTGAATATGCCGCAGCTTGGTACTAAAGCAATGTATGTTTGTTACACGTTTCAACTCGCTTATATTTTTCTGTTTCAATTGAATTGAAAATTACTGAGTATCTATCGAGCATCGCTGAAAGTTTTGCGCTGAGAAGAAACAATAGAAAAAGTTGAATGGGCATCTTGAACTGGTTTGGCGTCAACCTTAGATTATTTAGCCACCTGTGCTTCTCATTCTACTGGGAGCAGAATCAAAAGAATGCATTCCAAGCATTCTGTTCCAACTATTCGCATTTCGTAATGGTGACAAAAAAGTATTGAAAAACACCTTTGATTCTGTTCTTTCAGAAGTATGTGATAGCGGCGTTCTGATGACGTCTAAACACCATCACTCTGTGGAGTCCTAGGCAAGTCAACTTTGCAGCACAATTAAGGTTTGTACTTCCCAAATACCGTGGTCAAAAGTTACTGTCTTATTTAGGATCCTGAGATGGTACTTTTGCATTCCAATGCGTGGTAAAACAATTTGTATTATTCATTCGCAATCCATGCTAACACTAGAGTGAGCGAGTGACATCGAACCCCCACTATCACTCGCTTCTGTGCTTCGCATATCTTACATATTAAAAATTCTTAGCGTCTGTCAGGGAAACGTTTGTGATTGGCTGATTTTTTCCCGCCATTTTTGCCGCGCGTGCGTGCAACACAGGAAGCCCGCAACAAATATTTTGCCGAGCTACGAATTTGAAGATTACGGAACTTCCATGCCAATGGCAGTGCCCATATGATTCTCATAATATAACGTTTTGTTAAAAATAACTACATGTTAATGGCCGTGTTGCCCCACGCTAGGACGTTTTGTCAACAGCATCCCCTTAGACATGATGGGCAGTAACGAGAGGATATTTATTTTTAGTCAAATCCCACTAGTGATCTATTATCAATGCTGCATTGTGATTGGTTGAGCTAATAGCCTAATAAAAGCGAAAAGTGTCGGGATTGAAGCTTCCAAAATGGCAAATGACCAGCTTTAGAATGTGTTTTGTAAAAAAAAAGAAAGACATACTAGTTGGACGAGGTAGCAACAGTTAATCCTCTCGCCCTGCTGGTCTTAGAGTCAGTAGCCTATACGGGACTCAGAGCCCATTCGTGCTCGAGGAATAATTGTTTAATTAGCCTGCTTGCAGTCGGCGGAGGGTTGTTTCGTGGCGAGAAACCCGGCGGGAAAGCACTCACCAGCTTGGATTTTTTGGCGCGCGTGGTCTGAGGACGAAAAGAAAAATTCACACCGGTAGTTTGATTAAACTGGTTTAAATCCTTATCTCAAGGGGAGACTGTTCCAAGGACAAAACTAAATAGACGTTACTTTACATGTTACTAAGTGATCATTTAGCTAGTGAGACTTTATCGCAGTAAGAAACTCAGATGATTGTGAGGCGAAGAAAAACCCTGTTTAACTAAACATGGTTTTGGTGTGAATGGGGTATTAGTCCAAAACATGTCAACCTATGTATCGTTGGAAAGCTTATAGAATGAACTAGCGGGCTTGTGCAAGATTAATAAATATATTTTTTGTTAAGGATTGATTAAATATTTTGGTGTTTCAAAGAGCTAACGCCGTCGAACTGCTGTTCTTGTTTATTTCGAAAGTGAACTTATGAAAATTTTTAAATTTCGAAGGTCAAATTTTATAGGGCATTTTCAGTCTCACTTTTGAACTAAACAAAATTTATTAATAAGTGATTTCTTTTTGCCATAGCCCGCTAGTCCCGATTCTATAAGCTTTCTAACGATATATAGGTTGACATGTTTTGGTTAAACTAAGGACGTTTATGATTGTTTTTTCGTGGACGTGCCGCGAAGGTCCTCAGTAACCTTAAAACAACACTAATACGTGCATGTTGTGCAAATAGAGATGAAATAACAACAACAAAAAAAAAACAGTCTTGACACATGCCCTAAGTTTTATTTATTAGTTAGTTGCCTTCTCTTCGGGCAAGGTGTGCAATGGATAAGACTCGAAAATGCACTGCACGCTACGCCAAGAAACTGAACTGAACTTTTATGAAGGCCAGCGAAATGAGAAACACTTTTTATTGAGAAATTGCATTTCAGGAAGTTGAAACCGACACGCAATACGTTCATGTTCTGCAAATAGAGATGAAATAAGAAGGAAAAAACCCAGTTATAAACCCCTGATGTGCCCGTCCAGCCTTGACGCATGCCCTAAGATTTTTTAATTTCTTTACGTGCCTTCTCTTGGGCAAGGTTTGCAATGGATAAGGCTGGAACACTCACTGTAAGGTGAACCAAGAAACTGAACTGAGCCAAGAAACTGAACTGCAAATAGAGATGGAATAAGAAAAAAAAAATGTTTTCCCTCTGGTGTGCCCGTCTAGACTTCACGCATGCCCTTAGATTTGTTCATTTCTGTACGTGCCTTCTCTTGGGCAAGGTTTGCAATGGATAAGGCACGAGCACTCACTGTAACGTGGGCCAAGAAACAACTGAAGTTTTACATAAGGCCAGCGAAATGAGAAACACGTTTTTTCGAGACAGAAAAAAGCAGAAAAAAAGCAGCAAAAAGATGTTTCTTTCTTACGAGAAAATAGTTAAGAAGGCAATATTATGTCGCGTGATTGGCGTCATGTTATTAATAATTTATTACGCCGTTGTTACCGTTGATTACTCATTTTTTTTTCTTTTTCATGTACCCGTTTAATTATATACCTGTAGATATTTTTTTTGCAGTGAAGTACAAGTTTTGAAGATTATTTTACTACAGGTATTATTTCTGGTTTAGTTTTCTTTTATTATTTTATATTGTAGACAGAATTTCCATAGCAAAGTGGCAAAGTTTCATCTGAATGAATCAATATAGACACTTCTCTCCCTCGTAAAAGCTCCCGAATACTTTATTGCGAAACATTTATGCTCGTTGAACGCCGTTTATTTCCCCATCATTATAAAGACAATAAGAAATTATCACAAAAAGTCACCTCTTTTTTCTTCCCTTCTCGATTTGTCATAACTTTTTTAGTATCCGCTTTGATCACCTGCTCGAAGATCGATCACAAAAAGGAAAAACATCAAAGAATATGACAAATACATCTCCAAGGAAAGCGAGTTATTGGACAGGATAAAGGACAGATGCGGCGCTACGTCAAACCACCGATAGAAATCGGTAGCTTAGACTCCGCAGAAACTAAGCTAGAGAGCTTGAAATTATTTTACCCGATGTTCCGGTGTGATAGCAGCGCTACAGAATGTTCGCCCCTCCGTCCCGTTCTAAGAACAATGGATAACACACTTTCGCCCCAAGGATTCGTTACAAAGCCGTTTTATTCTTAAGTGCTGGTGATTAAAACGCGCATCAAGTGGCAAGGTGATTGAAAGAGGGAACGGAAAGGCAAGTGTTTCTTGTCAGTAGTTGATTTTTTCTCCAATAGAAATTCAATTTTCTAGAAGTTATTACTCTTTTACAAAACATAATGCCCTTTTTATTAAACCAAAAAAATATATAATTCCCACCTACAGTTTAAACACGATATCTCGCTTGGAGTTCTTACTTTCTGTGCTTTAGAAATTTTTTCCCAAAGTAATCTTTTCTTATGCAAAATTTATTCTGTTGTGCTTATTAGAAGCAATTGCTATGATGAAAAAAATACGAGATGCGATAGATATGGTGTAATTAATTTTCCTTCCTCGTAACCTTTTTGTTGTAAATTAATATTCATCAAACTAATAGGATCATTTCCTCCTATAAACGAGGAAAATCTTTAACAGCATGTTATAGTTAAAGAATGTATTTTTTAGTATTAATTTAGCATTTAGTTTTATTTGTTCGTCAGTGTTTTTGTTTACCCATTTCTTGGTAGATGTTATCAGCAATTTACAATACTGGAAACTACCTGTGTTCTTCTAGATATATCTACATTCTTTTAACACGCTCTTATTCTATATAACAACCCAGAATAATACATAGGCGCTTGGAGATATGAAATTTATCGTCTCGTGTTCAAATTTGATACTGCGCTCACTCGTGAGTTATCAAAATTTGAACACTCGAAGATAAATTCCATATTTCCGCGTGCCCATGCATTATTCTCTAGTTATTTTCCAAAACAACTTTTCCCGCATTTTCATTGAATTTGAGGCTCAATAGGCAAAATCGGTTAACGGTGTTTGTAACATTTTGTTGCCACCCGAATCAGATAATGTGATAATAGACCTCCTCGGCTTGGTCGTAATGTTTTGCCCATTTCAGATCACGTGGCATTCCCATGAGTATTCTCTCTTTGTTTGGTATGATTCCATATTCATATATCCTTCGGTGCGTAGCAGAAAAAGAAAGAGAGAATACTCATGGGAATGCCACGTGATCTGAAATGGGAGAACATTACGCCCAAGCCGAGGAGGTCTATTAAATTCGTTTGTGTGTATACTTTTGCTAGTTCTGCAAATACACTCTGGGATTGAATGGGATTGATACCCTCAGTGCAAAACAATAGAGGGTCATACAATAGAACGAGGAAACATGGGATGCTTTGTTCGGCCTATCCAATCACACAAGATCTCCCGAGAAGCTGTATCACTCCTTGTGCACTCGGCTGAGTGAAAAAAAGTGACAATTGTAACCACCATAAGAATCTGAATTTGGTGGCATTTCAATAAAAAAGATGGTTTATCTATAGTAAATATTTAACAATTAGTCGCCGAAGGCGACGTAAATATCGGCGATTATTCGCCGATATTTACGGAGCCTGAATTACTCAAGCGACTTTAAGATTTTTGACAAAAAAAATCGGGTTTAGGGGTATTTTTGTCTTAGTTCTCGTAACAAAGTGCGCGCGCGATCCCCACGCATGTTTTCCGCGAATGACGTCTTTGTTCTTTTCAATTTCTGGTCTACTGAACACATTTCAAAAGAATAAATTTGACGTCATCCGCGGAAAACATGCGTGACTGGACTTATTAAAAGGGTCTATAGGTGAATCAATAGCAAAATATTCCGAACGTCTCGACCAATCAGCACGCGGAATCGCTTGAGTAATTATACTATTAATTATTATCACTACGCGCGGCCAAATTGTAAACCGCCCTCTCTAAAACGCTCTATTTTTGCGGGCCAAATGGCAAAACAGCGTGGCCGCAAATGCATTTACCACCCTCATTCTGATTGGCGGTGGTGGCGCTCTGCTGCCACGCTAGACCAATCAGATCACGCGGATACCATTTTAGTGCCAGTTTGTGGCGGGAATTCACTTGGTGAAAATGTTTCGAGTTTTTCTCTAACTTTCTCTCGTTTCTTTATTGCCATGGAATCGGAAGAAACCCCGAATTTCACCCTCAGCAGTCACCGAAAACGGCGAAAACAATACGAAAGCGATAAGTGTGGACGTAAATCTTTTTGAAAACGGAGCAAAAAGTATCCGTTTTCGTTTGAAAACAGTGAAGTGTGGACGGGGTCCGAGAAAGCGAATCAAAACCCGTAGGCGTACATAGGTAGTGGTAAAGGATCGGAACTGTTTTTCTTACTACGACGAAGAGTCTTGAGTCGGCGCTACGCCTGATTCATACTCGTCAACTCTCTTGTGACAACCTAAGATAACTACTACGATTACTAATATATATATATTAATAATAATAAATAGAGGATATTACACGGTGGCGCGAAGATATGAGTTTTATTTTCGAGTGGCAAGAACAATATTTTACGAATGAGCGCAGCGAATGAGTAAAATATTGTTTTTGACACGAGAAAATAAAACTCATATCTTCAAGCCACCGTGTAATTTTCTTTTTATTATATAGACAAACCAGAAAAAATTCTTCCAAATTGATTTCCAAGCACTTTTGTTTTGACCGATATCCTCACTAGTGAGGATATGGAAAATATGTCACTGAGGACCCGGATGTAGCTTCGTATGAGATCTACGAGTGGCGTATTTTCCAGTAAAACACTCGTGTCTATATAATAAATATTAATATATATATTAATATATATTAATATTAATAAGAGGATGATATTTTATCTCAAAGCTGAGCCAAAGGTGATATTTGTGGTGATACAGATGCAGATTAACATGCTAACAAAACATAGGGATACCCTGCTTAAAAGGGGGAGGGGTGAGGAGGTTGAGGGGGAGGGAAAATCAAGCTCGCACTCCTCTGTCCCCAAAGTAGATGCTCCATACAAATTATTTTAAAATAGCACAAATTTCTCTTATTTTCGCAACTAGCGTTACCTGGTTAACACAGAATCCACAGTAAACGGTTCCATAGTTGATTAAGTTTTAATAGTTTTAACGGAATGTAGAGATAAACTCAGAGAATTGGAAGTGCTTTTCTTTTTTGGAACGGCAAAGGAAACAAAAAGGAAGGAATTAAGCCATACCTCGCCAAGCTAATATATTTTTAAGGTTGAGAGTACGTAATCACAGGGAAACAAACACATTCAGGAATTGTGCTTATAATTGGTGAAATAAGCATCCTCTTTGGCTTAGAAATAAATCAGTATGTTGTACCATCATAAATGTAATTGGGTCATATGTAAATAGAGCATATTACACGGTGGCGCGAAGATATGAGTTTTATTTTCGAGTGGCAAGAACGAGTTGACACGAGAAAATAGAAATTCATATCTTCAAGCCACGTGTAATTTTCTTTTTATTATATAGACAAACCAGAACAAATTATCCCAAAGTGATTTCCAAGCACTTTTGTTTTGACCGATGTCCTTACTAGTGAGGATATGGAAAATATGTCACTCAGATCCCGGATGTAGCTTCGTAAGAGATCTACGAGTGGCGTATTTCCCAGAAACACTCGTGTCTATATAATAATGGGTCATATGTAATGGGTCATAACGGACCTCTTTACACCCTGCGAGCAGTCCGGCCTAAGAGGAGGAAATAACTGCTCGCAGGGTAACCTCTTTACGGTATTTTCAAGTCAAATTTCTGTTTGTTCTGTTGTTTTGAATAGTGTTAGGTAAGCTATCGTATTGATTATCTAAACACTGAGTGTATTGGTCAGCCTATGATCTGTATGATCAGCCAATGTTCGCACGGCAAAGTGGCGTTTTGTCAGTCTAAATTTCCAATTTTATATGGGTTTGTATAGGAATTCTGAACTTCTTTCGCATTTTTATCGAGAAAAGGGCTCTTTTCTCATGGGGGTGCTCATATATTATTAAAACTGAGATCCATTTACTTATCAGCTATCACTAGGAATCACGCAAAAGCAGCGCTGTTGAAACCATCGATCCCCTATCTGTTACCTTGTTGTTCACCCTGATTGGTTGTTGATGATTATATAGGTAAGAAAATCGAGATCTTTGATTTACTGCATACACTTTGTTATGTACTTGGACGTCTGCTTCACTCTTAAAATGACACAAAGTGAAAGTGGAACCAACCCGCAGGAAATCATGAAAAGTGAAAGTGGAACCACCCCGCAGGAAGTGACAAAAAGTGAAAGTGTAACTACCCCGCGGGAAAATGGAGTAGGCGTAAATGCTTCCACAATTGACGATTATCTGCGACGTTCATGTAAGCAGTGAGGTTTGAGTTTATTGTGAATTTGACCGCTTATCCTCTAGTTACGCAATTAAGTTTCGATTTGAAAAGTCCTGATGCCTAGAATTTTGTGCTATGATTGATAGGATCGTTTGTAAGGATCATCTTGGAGCGAAGATCCTGGAAGATCGACCAGACTGCCGGGACAGAATTTCCATCTCGGCATGTATTTATAATACCTCGGTTGACCGATTTTTCCTCTCCAAAAGCGCTAGTAATCGCATCAGAAAAGAAAAATATGCCAGCATCTGCGAAAGTTTTGGAAGTGTTTTAAATCGGATTTCCGTACGGCCGTTTTTGTTGTAGACAGTAAGCCGGGATGTCTTGGTCGTTGTTATGGAAACATTTCAGCCCGCGAGACTGGGACTAGCTGTGGACGAGAGCAGACGTGTTTCTGACTGCTCCCGCTCCTAACCGAAATTTTTGTTTAAAAACTTTGGTTAGTAGAGCCATGTAATACCAAAATCAACATGAGCGAGGTAGAAAAAGAAGAAGTAAAGAGTCAAAGATCGAAGCGAAGGAAAAGGTCAAAAAGCTCGCAGACAGAGATGGACGCTAACGACGAGAAAGCGCTTGGCTCAGTTGTTCAAGAACACGAATGCAAGTGTGATTTACTTCTCGAGAAAATTGAAAGCTTGGACTACAAACTAGATCTTGCAATGAAGGTACTGGCACAAGTTGAAACCCTCCAAAATGCTGTCAAGTGTTTAGAGGAAGAAAATAAAGATTAAAAAAAAAGCGTCGAGATAGCACACGAAGAGAACAAGGAGCTTGCAAGCAACCAAATAGCGCTTGACGAAAAGATCGAGGTGCTTACAAGGGATGTACAAAGTTGGGAAAGGCGCTGGAGCAAGAAAAGAGCAGGGGAGTAAAACTTGAGAGTTTTTCGAGAAGGAATAACTTGCGTTTTTATGGAATCCCCGAGCAAAGGAACGAGACGTGGGAGCAAACGGAGAACAAGTTAAGGCATTTCATTGCCAAGGATCTCAAAGGCGGCATGGACCTGGCTAAGGTAGTATCCTTCGAGAGAGCACATCGTACTAGGAGTAAAACCGTCCCGCGGCCTATTGTGGCAAAGTTCTCCTTTTTTAAAGAAAAGGAAGAGGTAAGGGATCTAGCTAGAAATTTAAAAGACACGGCTTTCGGCATCTCCGAAGATTACCCTAAAGAAGTCACGGATGTCCGTAAAAAGCTTGTACCACTTCTAAAACAAGCGAAACAGGAAAATCGCAAAGCCGTTATCAAGGTTGACCAGTTATTTATTGACGATGTACTTTATCGAGGGCCAGAAGCCCATCGCGATTATGTTATCCCACGTAAGTAAGAAAAAGAAGCTGATTTAATACCCCGGTCGCTATACCGGATAGTTATGTAGCGTGAATATTTAGATAAGTTTATAGAAGTTATAGTTGAAAGAAATTACACTGGATCGCCTCTATTGCTCGCAACAATCATCTTAGAACCCAGTCGATTAGATACGCCACAAGGTCAATCTCCCCTAAATCTCAATTTTCGTTGGCGACCTTGTCGATATTTACTGTTTTTCAGTAAATTTCATTTTGTCTCTATATGCTAATTTTTGTACTTGTCCTTATTGTAAATTTGCATTCATTAACATCAGTTACTCTCACTTTGTGCATCAAGTGTTACTTTTAAATACCACTTACATAATTTCTTTAAATGCCTTTCAACTTCACGTGCTGCTCCCTAAATGTTCGTGGCTTAAATGACACAAAGAAACGTAGGCAAATATTTAGAAGGCTTCACAATCAAAAATTCGCCCTTGTATGTCTTCAAGAAACTTTTAGTTCTGAGCGCTTGGAAAAAATATGGACAGCGGAATGGGGTGGAAAGGCGTACTTTAGTCATGGAACAAATCACAGCAAAGGCGTAGTAATTCTTATTAACCCGAAAGTTGATTTGCAAATAGTGAATTGCGTGTGTGACAAGGAAGGGAGGTTCGTAATTCTTGAGGTAGCATCGGAAGAAAACTCTTTGGTTTTTGTAAGCACGTATGCCCCTAACGACTTAGCAAAACAGCAAACGTTCATTGCTTCTATTTCCAACAGGCTACGTGAGTTCGCAGGCAAACCAATCTTTTGGGCAGGCGACCATAATTGCGCACTTACACCCTTAGACAAAAGCGGCGGATCAAATATATCCACAAAACAACTGGTAATCGATGAAATTTTGAACGCATGTCACTCGCTAGGTGTACAAGATATATGGAGGTCACAACATCCAACTCTAAGGCAATACACTTGGCACAGCAGATCGCTTAAAATACAATGCAGGCTAGACTACTGGTTAATTTCTAATTCGGTTGCGTCTCTTGTTGAAAAATCTGAAATTATTCCAACTAGTTTCTCTGATCACTCAGCAACGACCATTACTATAAGATCCAAAGACTTTGCTAAACGTGGTCCAGGTTTCTGGAAATTCAATAATTCCTTGTTGAAAGACTATCATTTTATTGAACAACTCAACGAAAAAATTGCACAATTAAAAACAGATCTAAACTCTTTAGAAGACCCGCGTTTGAGATGGGATAATCCGCTCTTTTTCTATAAAATACGCTAAGGCTCGAGCTAGGGAAAGAAGAGAACAGGAATGGAACTTACAAGTTGAATTGAATAATCTTCACCGAAAAATGAATTATGATATGAACGAGGAAAACATTTGCAATTACTACCGAGTGAAGCATAAGTTAGACTTATTAGCACAACAAAAAACTAAAGGATCAATCACGCGCAGCAGGGTAAGGTGGCACGAGCAAGGTGAAAAAAGTACAAAATATTTCTACAACTTAGAGAAAAGGCAACACGATGCCAAATATATAACAAAGTTGACATTAGAAAACAACACCGAAATAACTGGCCAACAAGAAATCCTAGACGAAATTAAACATTATTATTAACACTCTACTGCTCATCAGACTGTGATCCTCACGAAAGCCAATTCCAACCTCTTTTTCAGTCATCAGAGCATATACGACTGAATGATGATGACAAACTGTTGTCTGAAGGGAAACTTTCAAAAGACGAATGCTTCAAAGTACTAAAAAAATTCGCAAAAAACAAAAGTCCTGGGTCTGACGGTTTGACTGTTGAATTCTACCTGAAATTTTGGAAAAATCTAGGAAGTGAGTTAACACAATGTTTTAATTATGCTTTTGAGAAAAAAGAAATGTCAATCTCTCAAAAAGAGGAATCATTACCCTTATTCCGAAAAAAGGCGGAAATACATTCTTTCTAAAAAACTGGAGGCCAATAACTCTATTAAATGTAGATTACAAAATCGCTGCAAAGACAATTGCGAGTAGGCTAGCAAAAACTCTTACGGAACTTATTAACACCGACCAGACAGGCTATGTTAAGAACCGCTACTTAGGTCAAAATATCAGGATGATCTCTGACATTATGGAATTGACGGAAAAAGAAAATATTGGCGGTATGGCTCTTTTTCTTGACTTCCAAAAGGCTTTTGATAGTTTGGAGTGGAGCTTTATTGAAAAGACATTACATACTTTTAATTTTGGCCCTGACGTGTTGCGGTGGTTCAACACTTTTTATTGCGACATCTCTAGTTGTGCTGTAAATAACGGGTTCGCGACGCACTTCTTCACTTTGTATCGCGGGCTCAGACAGGGCTGCCCACTCAGCGGTACCTTGTTCATCCTCGCTGCCGAAATCCTAGGAAACGCCATAAGACACAACAAAGACATAGAAGGAATTAAATTATATAATCATGAATTCAAAGTAACACAATATGCAGATGATACAACTGTCTTCTTAGCAAATGTTAAATCCGCCGAAAATCTCTTTTCTCTCTTAAAAGTCTTTGAATCGTGCTCAGGTTTACATAAAATTAAATGTTTCCAAGTCAGAGGGGCTATGGCTTGGACAGGACAAAGAATCAACAGCAAAACCACTAGGAATTAAGTGGCCACCAAAATCCGTGTATGCACTCGTGTTCATTTTTCGTACGACAAAAACGTTTCAACCAAACTAAATCTAGAAAATAAGCTTCAAGCGATGAAAAAAGTTTTAGACATCTGGAGGATGAGGAATTTAACTTTAGAAGGGAAGATAAAAATTGTTAAAACTTTAGCTTTGTCTAAGCTTACTTTTATCGCTTCCTCATGTGTGTCGATAAAGCTATCATTGACGAGGTAAACAACTTAACCCGTGCTTTTATATGGAATGGAAAACCACCGAAGGTAAAAACGAGTACAATGATAGGCCCGAAAGACAAAGGTGGTCTAGATATGCCTGACTTCGACATTATTAATAAGTCCTTAAAAGCATGCTGGGTTAAACGTCTTTGTTCAACTGACGAGTCATGGTCCGAGAGTTGGAAACATTTACCTCTAACATTAATACGGAATCTGGGGGGAGCCTTCCTTTTTAAATGCAAATATGAAATAAAAAAAAAACAACTAAATCCAAAGTTGCCAAACTTTTACCTAGAAATAATGAACGCCTGGCAAGATCTCAACATACATAGTGAAAAGTGTGATCCCGCTAAAGAGATTATTTGGAACAATAAGAATGTATTAATCGAAGGAAAATCGATTTTTTATCAAGATTGGTATCTAGGCGGGGTCACACATGTAGAAGATTTATTTGATACCAGAGGAAAATTGTTAACCGTGGAATCCCTTTATGCAAAATTCAAAATCAAAACTCATTACTTAGCCCTTCTTGGGCTCGTAAAAGCGATTCCGTCAGATTGGAAAAAATCATTAAGGAACACCCCCCGGGTCACACAAGCAAATCGAACAGAAAAGGATAGTATTGCCTTATTGACATGTAAGAAAATCAGAAAAGAACTTGTAACAAAAGCCTTTAAGCCTCCTACTGCTGAAAAGCGGTTACTAAAGTGCGGCTTTTCACCACGCGAAGCAACTCTCGTTTATTCACTTCCATATAAAATAACCAAAGATGTTAAGCTCAGAATCTTTCAGTTCAAGATTATTCAAAACATATTACCCTCGAATGCTACACTGTTCAGAGATAAATTAATTGATTCTGAAAACTGCCACTTTTGTTCACAAAAACAAGACCTAAAACATATATTTCTTGATTGCCCTCGTATTGTTGTTTTCTGGAACGATTTTATTGAATGGTGGAAAAAAAAGAATAATGTCCGCATAGAAATTTATCAAAAAAATATATTCTATGGACACATGCCGGGCGAACCAAAATACTTCCCCCTAAACCTATGTTTAATGATTGCTAAGCACTACATTTACGGAGCATATAGAAAAACTGAAGATGTATTTTTCCAAGCTTTTCTGATTGTTCTCGACAACTGGCTGAAAGTAGAATCTGCAGAAACTGCAAAACAAGTAAACATTTGATGCGCTAGTTTAGCTGATGTAATGACATCGTTGTGAAATAAAAAAACGCATGTGTAATGTTAAGTGTCTGTAAAAGAAAAAAAACATGTAAAAATGAAATGGAAATGGAAATATGTTTGTGTAATGTAAAATGGACAATGTAACAAAGAAGACGAAAAAGGTGCATATAAATTATGTAATGTTAAATGTTCATAATAATAATAAATAATAATAATAATAAAATAAAAAAAAACATTTCAGCCCGCTTTTGCCTAGATCCGGGGCAGCCGCCCACGAGGTCCCGGCAACCGGCACGAAAACACGTCACATAAACATCAGCCCGAAGTTTAACCGGGTTTGTGTAGGAGAGTCTCCACAGGGAACATTTGAAGAAGCCCATTCAGGGGAAAAGCTGAAGAAGAATGGGAAGTGTTCGGATTTCCCATGGCTATCCGTGTGAATTCCGAACACTTCCCATGCGTGTGCATTGGGCAAGTCAGCTTTTCCCATGGATGGGTTTCTGCAGAAATTCCCTGTGCTCCCCGGCGGAAATCACTATATCGCAATGGACAGAACCGGAAATCCATAGAAATCCTTTATCGTGCTTCGTTCTATTCAATAAATTATGAGAACTGTATTAACGAAGTAAAATCAGTTTGGGATTAGGGTAAGGATAGGGTTTTGGTTTGTTTTAGATATGATTTTTACTGCATATTCCTCGTTCTATATATATGGTTTTGGTTTGTTTTAGACATGATTTTTACTGTATAATCCTCGTTCTATGTGATAAAGTAAATAAAAGTGTCATAAAATTAGCGAACCAATCCACCAAAGTCCCTCGTGGCCTATATATAGTGGTTAGAGTCACGGTCTTATCATGATTGAGGGTCCAGGTTCGCATCAGGGCCCGTCGAATGATATGTTTATTACTTCCCACTCGCAGCTCTATATAGAAGAGACTGAATTACAGGGTTCTGGAAAGGGAAAATACAAATATGGAACACTACTTAGAATATTTTACAGAAATAAAGTCATTGAGTCTATTAGTTTTGGCAACGATGACCCTTTGCGTGGCCCCCGATCGCAAGTTGTAACTTGAGGGAATGGCCACTGTCCTTGATTTAAAGGGGCACTCGCACGCTTAATATTCGTCCACCGTGGACATAAAATAAGTAAAATTATAGCCATAAAACATATGTACAATTGCCCGTAGTAATCAAAATAATCCTCCAGATTAATAGAAAACCTTTCAAGTGTTAGACAAATGCAATTCTAGGTTGTTTTGACCTGTTATCGAGCGGATGGAATTGGATTGCGATTTGAGCTATTTTCTTGTCAGAGAAGTGGCCAGCGAGCGTGCGAGAGCCCCTTTAATAAGCTCAAACACAGGGTTGCCAGGCTTTAGGTCATCGATGTATCGTCCACGCTAACGCGTTTTCGTTTGAATCCGTATACGTTTTGATACGTTTAGGCCTTCCGTCCACACCAACAGGCTGATCGTTTTCATCGAATCCGCATAAGTTTGAAAACGAATACTTTTGATAACACCGGCGTTAGTGTGGACAGGGCCACAGTAGTAATTTTTCTATATAAAAAAATATTTGAGGTTAGTTTTAGAAAAAAAATCTAAGTGTTGTGATCATTCTAAGGTTTAGGAGCCATTCTAGTTCTGACCATTGGGATGTGACTTCCCTCCCCGCTCATACCTGTGCCGGAGTGAATTTAAGTCGCTTCTCAAGACGTAAATTCTGAAGTATACCTATAGTATAAAACATTTTTTTTATAACTTTCATTTCACGCCGTCTATTTAGTATAAAAACGTCATCTATGCTCCGGAGATATCACTTGAGATAGTCAGGAGCTCAAGTGGTATCTCCGGAATACATGACGTTCTAGTGTTTATAATTTACTTTTCAATAAGACTAAGTTGATCACACAATAAGGCTGCACAAATAAATATTCATGATCTTCTAGTCATTTCAATTTTTTCCAACCTCTAGTTAAAGCCTGTCGTATCAGTTATTATTCTAATTATTCTATTGTTTCACGGTCGACTGATACGACAGCAACAAATGAACTTTCTTTTTGTTCCTGTACACCAACATGGCTGCCAATGACGTCACGTGCAAGCCAAGAATATGGAAACCAGGCTTTACAGAGAACAACGTTTTGTTAAGAAAATCATTTTATTTTGAAAAACTTAAGACCTCATGGAGGATTTAAACTTTCGAAAGTGGCTTTCTTTTCTGGTAATACGAAGACTAGTTAAGTAATGGTCCATGCTTAGCGTGCGTTATCCAGTTCTGGAAGCACGCGGATAGTTGAGAGAGCACGAAAGTAGCGTAAGAGTCGCACGAGGCGTTAGTGCTCTCTCAACTATCCAACAGGTTCACAAAAACCAACAGTCTTACTAAACCAAAAAAATATTTTATGTAGACGTATAAACTGTTCGAAAGTAAGCTACAGAAATGCTAAATTTCCATAAAACTAACAGCATTGTTTAAATACCTATTGTGTTTGTCCATATAGTCCCTTCATATTGAATCGCTTGCAATTTCCATTGAGATTTGAATTGAATTCATGTAGATAAACTTGTGAATTTTACGCTCTTGGTTGCCCTTGACTACGTGCATCCCGCCAAAACTTCTTCATAAAATCGACCAATCAGAGCGCGCGTTATATCGTAGCTATGTTATAAATTCTATTCTAGTCAACCTACATCTAGCATTTTCAATATCTCCAACCTCTAGTTGACACAGCACTACTTATTGCAGTCATTGCTGAGAAAATCATTTTATTGTGGAAATCAGAAAACCTCATCAATCAGGATTTAAACTTTGCAAAGTTGCTTTTCTTTTCAGATAATGATTAAGACTCGATTCTATAGAACTAGACAGTTGTTAGAGTGTAACCAGTGGGTGTTTGGTCATTTGGTCTCTCCTGTGTTTGCTAAGCTATAAACGCATACCAGGGAGCCCAACTCAGGACCAATAGCTCCATTGTTTATCCCTGACTTTAATCTTACTACCATTTTCATAATTCTGCGAACTGCACTTTACATTTCCGAACGTCAAACTGCGTTTTGGTTTGCCATCTATAAACCTTTAAAGAGAGGCGTATGGACTTTTTCTAAGTTTTGTTTGTATTTTATGGTGAAAATTTTGGTTTTGAAGTCTAGCTAGTCCTTATTGGTTCAAAAAAACCTCTCAAAGCGGCGTGAAATCACCCAGAGCTGCTCACTCGTTTGATTGACGGAAACCAAACCGCGGTTTGTTGTTGGCGTTGAGTTCGCACAATGATAAAAATGGCAGTATCAATTGCCAAAAGCACGAAGATATCGTTGTCTAACTTAGTTAAAGCAAAAAGAAGTGATGGAAGTAGAGCATCGTTAGTGATGAACACTTTTTGTTATTCGCTACGTTTTAAAGAAACCTCATTCTGCTTCTGAGTTATATTCCTCAAAGGGCTTCTAAACTTCTAATAGTTCAACATGTCAGGTTGGTTAAATCTTTTCCGTTCTCTTTTTGTCCCTTTTTTCCTAATTACTTACGAAATGCAGATCTCTTATCTTCAGATTGTTGTAAAATGTTTACATGTAAGGTTAAAATTATTAAGTTCAATCAGCTTAGTTTATGAAGAAGAAGCGTTAGCTTGGCATGTAATATTAACCACCTTTATGATTCAGACAATTTTCAACGCTTTACGATACAATTATTACCAAAGAACCGATTAAACCGCGGTATACTACCACCATATTGCTAATATAGAACCTATAAGTCTATAAGGACGTTGCTATACTTATAATATATGTATATATGTTATACATTGTGGATAGGATTCTTGGCACAAAGAGGAGATATTCATATTTCATTCCTGTTTTATTTTATTTGGCTTAGTTGCTATGGCTTGAGGAGTTGTAAAGTCGCCGTTTTGTATGCGTAGATCCAATTGTACTCTTCACCTGTCAAACGGCACCCAGTTGTGATTGTGCTGGATCATTAATACTCTAAATTTATGGCATTGAAAAGAACGTACCAAAGAATAAATGATAAACCCGAAAAACTGAAACATAGATTACAAAAATGCAGAGGACCTGCTGGATTCTCTGGAATATTTTTTCCCTCTTTTGTGTCCTAGAAATGTACTTTTTTCTAGTATTGATTAAAGACTATTGATTGATTCTCTCAATTTATGGCATCAGAAACCCTAACCATCTGACAAATTGAGAAAGTGAAGAATAAACGGAAAATATGCATATTAAATCCGAAACATATAAATTACTGCGAATTTTCATAATTCTGCGAACTCCCAATTTGCATTCCCGAACACCAAAATGCGTTTTGGCTTCCGCGTCCATCATGCTCTTTTTCTAAGTTTCGTTTGCATTCTATGGTGGAATCTTTTGTTTTAAAGCCTGGCTATGTCCTTACTAGTTCAAAAGACCTCTCAAAGCCTGCGTGAAATCGCCCAGAGCTGTTCACTTGTTTGAGATTGACGGAAGCCAAACCGCAGTTTGTTGTGAGTTGGCGTAGAGTTCGCGGAATTGTGAAAATTGCAGTAAAAAGATGCAGAGGATCTTGAAATGGAATATATCGTTGTGAAATTCAGAACATCTTTAGGCCGAAAGTGAACAAGGTTGAAAAAGTCGCAAACGAGATGCATTATACTGTAAAGTATTGGAACTAGGCGAGAGCCTGGATTTGGAGCTTTTGTCTCGTGAGCATTGGTGTAAATTCGAACGGCTATTCTATAAAACTAGGCCAGTGGTCTGCGTAAATATTACACGCAGAATCCTGGATTTTGAATTTTGTATATAAGCATTCTTGTGTATCAAATTTCCAAGTTTGAAAACAGTTCAGCCTGGTAAGAAATCAAAGGTGACAATTCGCAATCCATTTTCATTCGCTCGATAGCAAAACAAAATACTCCAAATCTATACTTACGTGGCAGTTGAAAGGTTACTTAACAAATTTAGACGATTTTTTTGCTTATTTCTCGTGAACTGAGCTTCATTTTAGTTAACTAAAGTAACCTTAAATTCGTGATATTCCCCTGTAATGAATTAATTTCGAGAAAACGTAATGATTCAGAGTAATGATCGAAAGTAACAAAAACAACCAAGTTTATGAGTGTTGTGAATTTTTAAAAATAGGAAACGTTATTGGAATTTTCCCTCGAATATTCTCGAGAGAAGTTAAACCCGATAATTCTAGAGTTACGAGAATAACAAGAAAAACAGGCAGATGATGCCATGATCGCTATTCCTGTGGTGCAATATTCATATTAATTACGTTTATAATCCCGGCGTGAATGTTCTAAACATTGATAAATGCCCAGAGATATCGTGCTGATTTCTGATTAAGACAGAATATTTTAGAGATTCGAGCAAATGCTTGGCCACAAAATATTGTTACTAAAAAGTTTGATACCTATTGCTTTTACTTTGGTATGATTTTGAAGGTTCCTATTAATAAATAAGCAGTGCTAGTCCCTCCAAAAAAATTTCTACGGAGACCCGAGACTAAAATTTCTAAAATAATACAGAGATATATAAATATTTGTCATTGACAAATATTTTTTTTCTGTTAGCTAAATGCAACGTTTCTTTGAAATTTATTTTCTAAGGTTCCCATGAGATTTTTTTTTTCGGAACTATCACAGCTGATTATATTCATACCTTTCAACAAACACCAAAACCAAATCAAAAGATTTACTACTTTTCAGTAACAAGATTTTTGACCGTTTCTTGTTGACCGATCGGCGCATATGGTTAAGCCTGGCGTAAACGGCACAACTTTGTTGTGCAACAACGTCCAACATTCGTTTGCGGCGTGTGTTGACAGTTGTTGTGACTTGTTGCATGATGTTGAACGATGTTTGAAACCCGTCAAACTTTTGGCGCAACAACCTTCAACTTTTCTTTTGTCCTGTGACCAGCGAAGTATAACACAACAAAGTTGTGTTCGATTGCGCTGAGCTCTCAACAAAGTTTGACATTGTATACTGTATCCATAGAAATAGAGTTTAAACAAATAGGTTTTTGCCCAGAATGCATTGCATCGCCAGCGAGGCAAAAACTATGTTGAGACGTGTTGTATTCGTTTGCGACCACGCGCAACATTCAACAACATACGAACAACATTGTTGCTGCAACAAAGTTGAGAAATGTTGAGTCCGTTTGCGCCGGGCTTTATAAGCCACTGTTTCGTGCATAGTATTTAGATTATCCTTCGCGCCGATCCCTGCGTTGCTATGCAAGAGAAAACGTCAGCAACGAGCTGTGACATTCCATACTGATGACGTAGACATTCTGGTTTAACATGTCTTTTGCACTTAGAGTCACGTGAACTGGTCACCCTAAAATGACCAGCTTCACCCAAATGATGCTCAAAAATGAAGAGCACGGTGATTTTAGTAAAAAGCCAGAGTTTCAGCCAAAAGCAGTACGTCGGAGAAACGAGCCTCCCGTTACATGCACGCTTTAGAACCCACAAATGTACGATCAAAAATTGGCAAAAGTACGCTGACGCTAATCCTGTCGCGGCACACTTCAATTCAAGCAAGGGGCACACAATATCAGACCTCACCATCAAGTGCATTAAAAAGGTGGCTAAACAGGAGGATCTGACTTCTGTCGAGGGCCTTTGGATCGACAAGTTAAGAACCATGAGCCCTGATGGACTTAACCTTAGAGAAGAAATTTAGAACTCTTTAGACTTAGCTTATTACTAAATTGTACCATTGTATTCAGTTTCGTTTTCTCCTCTTTGAGCGCGCGCATTCAGAATTTGTCTGCGCGCGCAGGGTACGTTTGTATATACGCGTATGCATATGTAACTGATTTCTGTAACCGCGCTGATGAAGGACTGAAAGTAAAGAGTCCGAAACGTCGGCACAAATCTTATCTGTTTTGTCCTTTCTCTCTATTTATATTCGATTTTATTGGGACATTGCATCCAATTTGGATCCAGATCCATCGCTGTTAGTGTTTTCAAAACTATTTCAAGCCAGCTCTCTGAGATGCATACGCGAAAGGAGAAAGCAAAAACAACAATCCAGCCATACAAGTATTATTTTGAACCCATTCTTTAGTTTGCATTGTAACTTTGGTTTTTTTACTAAAATCAAATGCTCTTTTCATTTCTGAGCATCTTTACGTGAAGCTGCTCAATTTAAGGGTGACCGGGTCACGTGACCTCCAGTGCAAACAGCCTATTATCAGTATACACTGGAAACTAAAGGAAGCAATGGTTAGACCGAAACATAAGAAGGCCTCCCTTGACCCTGAGCAGTACTCTAGTTTTAGACCCCTTTCTAACCTCAAGTTTGTCGCAAAATTGATCGAGAAGGCAGTTGCGAGTCAGCTTAAACTACATATAACTGACAACCAACTTGAGGAGCTCTTTCAGTCTGCCTACAAAGAACTGCATAGTACTGAGACCGCCCTCCTCAGAGTCCAGAACGACTTACTTAATTCAATTGATAACAAAAAATCTGTTGCCCTCCTTCTTCTTGACATGTCTGCTGCGTTTGACACAGTCGACCATGATATTCTTCTAAACCGGATGTCATCACGCTTTGGCATAGGCGGCGCAGCCCTTCAGTGGTTTCAATCATATCTCAATAACCGAAAACAGTTTGTGGTTGTGGAAGGTGTCAGGTCAACAGTTAAAGATCTTTCCTGTGGTGTCCCCCAGGGCTCTGTACTTGGCCCTATCCTGTACCTTCTGTATACGTCTCCCATCGGTGACATAATAAGGAGCCATGGACTTGATTTTCATCTCTACGCCGATGACATCCAACTTTATCTTCCTTTTCATCCCACAAATCAAGGTGAGCTGGAAGCAATTGATCGCATACAGGCCTGTGTCCG
Source organism: Scolanthus callimorphus (assembly GCA_033964015.1). NCBI lineage: Eukaryota > Metazoa > Cnidaria > Anthozoa > Actiniaria > Edwardsiidae > Scolanthus > Scolanthus callimorphus. The sequence goes on from CM066915.1 coordinate 20,453,184, forward strand.
TGACATTGACTCATGGATGATCCACAACAAACTTAAACTGAACAGGGACAAGACTGAGCTTATTATCATCAGTGCTCGTCATCGCCCAAGGCCAGCAATTCAATCGATTGATATCTGCAATGAAACTATAACTCCAGCACCAACCGCCAGAAATATTGGTGTCATTTTTGACCAATCCATGTCTTTTGAAGATCAAGTCTCAGCAACATGCAAAGCATGCTTTTTTCATCTCCGCAATATTGCAAAAATAAGAGACTGCCTTACACAATCTGATACAGAAATCCTGGTACACGCTTTTATCACATCCAGGCTCGATAACACCAACTCACTACTCTATGGGCTCCCTAAATTCCTTATTGACAGACTACAAAACGTGCAGAACTCAGCTGCTCGTCTTATCACACGCACTAAGAAATTTGACCATATCACTCCAACAATGAGACAATTACACTGGCTCCCTGTGAGCCAGCGCATCATTTTTAAGATACTCTTGCTGACGTACAAAGCTTTAAACGGTCTGGCTCCGAATTACATAAATGACCTTATCGAGAAATATACCCCTGCAAGGCGGCTGAGATCTTCATCCAAGCTCTTACTTAAACCAAAGACAGCCAAGCTGATCTCTTATGGAGAACGGAGTTTCCAGGTAGCAGCACCCAGTCTATGGAACACCCTCCCTGAATCCATTCGCCTAAGCCAGACCCTAAGCACTTTCAAGTCCAATTTAAAAACCCACCTTTTTAAAAAACACTATGGTTGCTAACATGTGCCTGAGAAATTTTTTACGTTTTACCATGTGCCTGAGAAATGTTTTACGTTTTTACCATTTTTACTCTATTTTAACTATTTTTATCATTGCTTTTATTTTTTCTTGCGCAGTAAATTTCTTGTAAAGCGCTATTGAGCTATAGGAAATAGCGCTATATAAATGTAAGCATTATTAGCATTATTATATTAAAGTCAAAATTACGGACAAAGGAGCACAAATTAACATTTTTAAAGGTCCGCGCGCCATCGCTGTTGGTTAATTCAGAGATCTTGTACGTCATCAGTATGAAATGTTTCAGCTTGTTGCTCAAACGTCCTTTTTTCTCGTAAGCACGTCGAATGCCTTCACAGAGACCTTAACAAATCTAGACTATGTCCGTATACAAGATGAGTGGAAATCGTGCCATTTCTAATGACGTTGTAGCTTATTATTTACCAACGATTCTATTAATATTACAAAAAACAAGTTACAATGTAAATTACTCCTTTAGTATATGTCTATAACTACGATATGGATACTCATTTATTAAAGTGCCACTAAAGGCAGAAGTCAACTACATTTCATCAAAAAGATCCATTATCCAAAGGAACAGTAACGAAAGAAAAATGTGTTTACCGCGCGCCGTTAATATTTTATTGATTTTTGAATATTTCCGATTGGCGATTTTTTTTCGTTCAACTATGCGTTTCTGCATCCTGTGGGGTGAACAATGGTTCCTGTGACGCATGAAGAAGACATAGAAAGTAGAACAAAGACCATGAAGAAGACAATGAAAGAAGAACAAAGACCTTCTTTGTTGTATTTTCTATGTCTTCTTCATGCGTCATAGGAACCATTGTTCTGAAGAACTTCTCCCCCAAGATGCATCGCGCATAGTTGAACGAAAAAAAAAACGCCAATCGAAAGTATTCAAAAATTAATAAAATATTAACGGCGCGCGTAAAGCACATTTTTGTTTCGCTACTGTTCCCTTGGATAATGGATCTTTTTGATGAAATGTAGTTAACTTCTGCCTTTAGTGGCACTTTAAACATGAGTCGTTATCGTAGTTAAAAACACGGCACGTGACAATATAGGTTCACCCATGGTTACAGAACTTTGAATAACTCATGAATTTTAGAAAGGTCGTTCGTTCAACATTAGGAAAAAAATGTTGAACGGGGCTGTCAATAAACCAGTACAACAATTGTTTAACATTACGCGTTCAATAAATGTTGTATCAGATGTTGGATTAAATGTTGAACTGTAACAAGAGTGGATTATCAAGAGTTTCCATATTTACTATGTACGCCCGAATCACAGTCAGAAAAGTGTCTATTTTTAGAACTAGGATGCCCGCGAAAATTCGTCATCCACAGGGTTCCCACTTTCTCGCCACGCGAACAGTTGTGAGATCCAGCCTAAAATTAAATCGCAGATCAATGGAAATACCGTTAAAATCGCAAAGATAAGGTAGGATATTCTCTATTTTGTTGTGTATTGGGTATACGAGCATTCGAACCTGAGCATTCGAATACTTTCGCGCGCGAAACTCAAATCTAAAAATAGACACTTTTCTGACTGTGATGTGGACAAATACAGTAGGGAAAGATTCTAACTCTTGTTAATCCACTCTTGACTGTAATTGTTTTTACTCCAAAGCTTGTTGCTATCTAAAACCAGTTCCTAAACATCCCCTCAATGCTGAAGGTTATAAAATATGAATCGTTGAATTTTCCATGAAGTGATCAACCCTGTCAGGGACTAGACTAACACCCCATCATATCCCCTTTAATCATTCTACAGGCCACGCCCACTACCTGATTTGCGGACGTGAAGAATTTAAAAATCTTAATTTGTGGGCTGAATTATTCTCACCTGAGCCGATTGGCAACGATGCCAGCTTTGTTGATACGACTCGTATCAACACTGCCAACATTTTGGCTTGAAATTCTGTCTTTTATTAAGTTTTATGTTTTATATTTTATATTTTATCCCATGTCCAGCCGAGTCAGATGCGAGTTTTTCTGTTTTGAATAGTTTGTATGGTGCATGTTGAATCACCCTAAAGATTTCAATATAAAGAATAGTGCTTAAAGTAATTAAAAATCCCCTTCGCTACGGGGTGAACCAAACTTTCAGCATCTCACTGGGGCCGCAATACTTGTGCTTTTAAATTGTAATATTGCATTATTACTCTCGTGGCTGTATCCGCTTGTATCTACTCTTTTCTAAACAACTTGTTTATAAATATTCCCTATTCAGATGCAGATGGTTTATAGAAAGGAAAATAAAAATAACCCAGTAATAACCTACGACGAATGCTTTAATCCGCTTTTATTCATGTTTTCGATAGTGAGGTTATTGTCAGGGCAAATCTGGGATTGGAATATCTGCGTTAGCATAAAAAATATTGAATTCAGGGAGAGAAGCGAGTGCGTTAGCGATGGTTCGGCGGTTTCCATGTAAGTATTATTGATTATTTGGAAAATGTATACTCTGGCGAGGAAAAATCTGAAACTCATATCAGCGTGGCCGCTATTACGGCGTAATTATCAAGAGTAAGAGTTTCTATCCTGTATATAATATTTTTTACGTTTGTCGTGCAATCTAATCTGACGCCAGAAAACCACCCTTTAGAACCCATGCCGCTTTCTATCATGGTGTTTAAATAAAGTAAAAACTATAGCAAGTTATATCCCGCTTGTTTGCGCGGGAATATGTTTCTGTTAGGTTTTAGCTCCTTTCTTGGACGTTTCCATCGCGTTGGTTGTGCAGGCTTAAGCTTCAATGTGGACAACGCCGTGTCCTCGCTCGAAACGCTCCAGGCGGACATTCTGGCTTACTCGCCGATTTCACTGGCGTTCATAGGGGAAAACAAAAAAAGTGGCAGTTTGACATTTGTCGCTTGTATACTACTACTGTTATAGAATTCGTTCTGATAACATACTGCGGAAAATTCCGCGCGTCACTTTAATAAATCTAGTTTTTAACACCGAGTTTGTTTCTGGCTCTATTTTCGGTGGCGTAGTAATGGTAGAAGATGATTTTCATGTTGAATGACCCGTACTCGGAAATGCTCTGAATTATTAAAAACACTGAAGAATTATTCACTGAAAACTCAAAAGCCATCTGAATTATGTATGGAATTATTTGTGAAAACTTTAACTTGAACCAAACACTTGACAAACTTTCCAAGCGGTCTTTGCTACGTTTTGCAATGTCGACTTGAGCCCAAGATCCTTTCTCGTCAGGGTTGAAAATTTTTATAAGTTTGAAAGTCCATTTATTTTGGCATCTTTTTAACGACTTTTCGATTTTATTTTAATTAATGATCCTAAAGTCAGATAAGCTATTTGCAAGAATTGAGAAGTTTCAAAGTTGTTTTGAAATGGTTTAGTTCTTTTACATGTAAGTTGATTTGTATTAAAAAGTCAATGATTCTAAAATCATTTTAGAGCTATTTTACGGTTTTTATTAAGGATTTGTAATTATTAAATTATGAAAATAATTTCAACAACATTCATTTCTGCAGTCCATGGTTTTTGAAATCGTTGTGAGGCAAGATTTTTAGAAAATTTATTAATAAATGGCCATTATTTCGTTAACCTTGACTCCATAGTTTTGGCGATAATTTTAGCAGTATTTTTCTTATAAAACGCCTTCAATAAATTACAAAATATTATAAATGGTTGTATATCCCATGTTTAACTTTGATTCTACACGTTTTGCATGCTTACAGTATTATGCACGAAAAACGTTACTATGGTAACCATCAATTCTCGAGCAGGTGCAAACACTCGCCTGCAGCTCGTGTTTCCACTGATCTGCTCTCAAATTCTCCCAACCACATCTCGGTTTGCATAAGCCTGTGCAGTCACGGGAACTGTGTTTTATTTGTTAAATAGTGATATAATATTCGTTTTCAAGGCCCCAGTATTTGGAATACTATAGAAGCTAATATAAAGTCATCATCACCAATATCTATTTCCAAGAAAACACAAAAGGATAGTTTTGAGAGATATTAGATTTTTGATTTTTGATATCAGATTTTTTGTATTCTTGCATATACATGTATTTAAGATTTATAAAACTGTTCTTGCAATATTTTTTTCTATATCTAAAGCAAAGGAAAGTATTCATCCCTTAAATGTTTATTAAATGGTATTTTTGTATGTTGTTTGTTCATCTCTGTGTATGTGTGTATGCCGACCTATATATGTACTAAATATATATGTATGAAACTGTCTGCCTATACCTTTTAACTTTTTAGTTATTCTAGGTAGCCAGCCCTATCACTTTTTTTAAGAACAAAACGTAACTATTATTGTAAATTATTGTAAATTATGAGAGAAATAAAGGCTTGTTGTTGTTTTCTTGTTATTGTGATAAACAAGACTAAAATCGTCTTGAAAGAAGTTTTTGAAAAACCTGCCTCTCAGTTTGCTTTCCCCTTCCTGTCCCCTTTGTAATCTCCAAATTTGTAGCTGAGCAAAATATTTATGTTGTGGGATTCCTGTTTCATTTCATCGGGAAAAAAATTAAGCCAATCATAAACATTCCTCTAACTTTATTTATTTAGTCGGCAATTTCTACTAAAACAATTATACTAGTCGTTCTCGATTCTCTGTGAGTCAAGTAGTCAACTCGGCAAGCCTTTTATGTAATGATAATGTTAAAGTGCGAGTATGACCAAAATTGTATCCTTCCTATAAATCCACTATGTTGTACTATTTAAGCAATAAAAGTACTTTCCGCGTGCTCTCTGCTTTCTTACAAACACGAGGGGGATGTTGGGAGAACTGATCAAAACTTGAAAGACACGAGCCGAAGGCGAGTGTCTTTCAAGTTTTATCAGTTCGACCAACATTCCCCGAGTGTTTGTAAGAAACCAGAGAGCACGCAGAAAGTATTTTTATTGCTTTTAGAAAATAACATACACACGCGCGACAGCGTTGCGTGACAATCGTGTTTTCAGGTCTCTTACAAACACGCTTTTAACCAATCAGAATGCGCACATTCACAATACAACATAGGTGTTATTTTCTAAAAGGCATTGAAAACATCTTCCCCAAATTCTGGTTGATAACATTAACTCTTTAGTCCTTTTTTCTGCCGCCGAAAACACCAAAATACGGTCACATGGCCGCCATCTTGGAGTCACCATTAAAATCGGCTGTTCCTACTACCTGGTTACCAAGTCAGAGGCCAGGCTACAGTTTGTGACGTATTTTTATCCCCCATCCATTGCCGGGACAACAAAAATCTCAAAATCTAACGGTAAATATATTACACACAAACATGCCCGTCGCATCGTTTTTCCTGTATCAAAGCTCCGCAGTCATTCCACCTGCAGATCTATTGTTATGAATTTTCGTTAGCATTCCGAAAGATGAATTTCACACACACAAAAAACATTAAAAGATGAACAAATCAGGCAACAAAAGTCTGGATTTTCATGTAAATGTTCAGCTGTTGACAAAAATTGTTCACGCGCGCGCTGCTGACGAAGATCACGCCACTTTTAACAGAGCGCACGCTCAGCTATGTTTTGCAAAACAAAGTTGCTGAAAACTGAATAAAATATTTAAGCAATTTTGTGATTGTCCTCCACTTTGATTTTTATCGGAGCTGTTTGACATTGTTAAAGAAAGATCGAGAACAACCTCATTTCCTGTAACTTCACTCATATTGTTCAGTGTGCTCCAAAATGAACCGTATCATTAACGAATAAGAGGCCTGGATGCTCAGGGGGAATAAAAGTGCGTCACGATTCAAAACGGGGCTGCTATAACCGCTGTCATTTATAATTACAGGCTCGTATTTTGGAACATAAAATTTTAATGGCCGACGAAAAAACCGTACTTTTCGCAGACGTTTTTCCTTGCATTCCGGGCGGGATTATTCACTAAAATCCACTCAGCAAGAATGTTTTTTGGATAATTAAAGTCAAATTTTGGTCATACTAGCACTTTAATAATAATAATAATAATTATAATAATAATAATTATAATAATAATTATAATAATAATTATAATAATAATTATAATAATAATTATAATAATAATGGTTTAATGACAGTATTTCCACAGGGTGGCTTTTCACGTGTTATAAATCGATACACGAAACACTGTGCTACAAAACTTAATCAAACTATAATGATGAAATCGAAAAAACAATAAGTTAAAAAGATATATCATGAACATATCAGGCCAGTTAACTCAAAAGGTGGTTTAGCTAGTACCATTGCTGCTAACTGGCCTCATCTTGTGAAAGGTATTTAACTCAAATGGGTCTCAATTTGGCTGTGAAAGTGCTGAAATACTACAGTATGGGTTTGAGTGCTATCAGTTAAGAGTTATCTGTAGATAAACGCTTATTCAACGGGTAAATCCTGAACAAATCCTATACAACAGATAACTTTTATCCATGGATAACTTTATCCAACCTTTCAGGACCCCCCCCCCCCCTCTAGTTTTGATAACCACCTATATTTTGGCTCCTACAGCCTATCTATTTAACAATTAGACTACGAGTTCGAGTTTTCTATGAGTCAATAGATAGTTAACGAGGCGCGTAGCGCCGAGTTGACTATTTGACTCATAGAAAACTCGAACTCGTAGTCTAATTGTTTTAGTAGAAACCCACTAGCATACTACCTTCGAGTTGTCGCTAAAACGTATTTATTTTCATGGTTTTAAAAGTTTTGCGCTAGCGTTTTCGCTACTCACTATCTATTACGTGATAGATAGTGAGTAGCTGAGCCAATCAGATTGCAGGATTCGTGATAGTATGCGAGTGGGTTTCTACTAATGTATTTAGTAGAAACCCACTCGCATACTATCACGAATCCTGCAATCTGATTGGCTCTGCTACTCACTATCTATCACGTAATAGTAAAATCACACTCACTATCACGAATCCTGCATTCTGATTGGCTCAAAACTCACTGTCTATTGAGTCATAGATAGTGAGTTCTGAAAAGGTCGGCGTTTTGAAGAAAAACAAAACAATGGCGGCCTCTAAAAAGTTTCTTTATTCGAAGGTAGTGTGTGAGTGTGATTTTACTAAAACAATTAGATTACTCGCTCTCGATTTCTATGAGCTGATAATAATCTAATTGTTAAATAGATAGTGAGGAGCGAAATCGCTCGCGTAAAACTTACTAAAATCATTAAATAAATACGTTTAAGCAACAACTCGAAGGTAGTATGCTAGTGGGTTTCTACTAAAACAATTAGACTACTCGTTCTCTTTTTCTATGAGTCAAATAGTCAACTCGGCGCTATGTGCCTCGTTAACGATCTATTGACTCATAGAAAACTCGAACTAGTAGCCTAGAATCATTCACTATATGAATCTATAATAGATAATTGCGTACTATAGGTTGCTTGCACGGACACGGGCATGTTAAGAACTAACATTGTCTGTTTTATGTGTGTCCGCAAGGTTGACATCTACATAGGAAATCACATTCGGCCACTGACCGACAACCTTTCAAAACAACTTAAGCAAAACAACCATCCTTGATAAACAATAAGAATGATTAATCATGAAATGTGTATATGTGATTATATTAATTTTCCATAACTTATTGAATGAATGAAATGGTTGTTTCCATATTAACAGGGAACAAACTTTGGAAAAGTGATTCATGCCATTTGCAAGGTACTTTAGGAAGAATAAGTTGATTTGAGTCCCAGCACATCAAGATATTTCGTCATTGTTAAACAGAATTCGTTGTAATTATGGTCACCCCTCACGGCGCCGCCCATAACTCGGCTATGTTAACATTAGTAATCAGTCAATCACTTATTCTGTATATAATCATCACTAGACCGCTAATTATGGTCTCATTCCTGTCATTTCTGAAGCTTGGAACACTTACAATTTTTACTAGAGAATTCCCTAAAGTTTGTGTTTTTATTTTGCGAGTTTTTCCTTGGCCTCACCATCTGAATGTACTTTTAGCCTACTGTGTTTATTTATTATTTATAAGTCCTCGTTTCTTTTATGCTAAGGATTTTTCATAAAATGAACTTACTGAACTGCTCTTCCACAGGAAGTTTGTGATTTTGACTTGTTTTGCGTCCATTCGATGATTGAATATGTTCAAAGTTGGGCAGTGGTATTTTACAAGAGAGCATGCCGCCGTTTTAGAGTTGTAATGAGATGCATAAATTTAGATGAGCTTATGAAAATTTTATGACTTAGAAGGATTTCTTGATTGTGAGAATAGTGACTTTAGAGATTACCACCAATAGGAAACGAAATTTGCAATCATGGTTGCCTAAGCGAACAACAGCGTGTTTGTGCCGGAGTAACCCAAAAGTGCAGTGTTAGTCTTTATAAGGAGCACTTTAGTGAAGCACAACTTTGACAGGCGTAACCAAGTGCTATCAAGAGCAAATCAACACATATACAACTGTTTCTGCACTGTTAAGTGACGAGAAAATTCTATTAGAATGTCCGTCATTGGCGACGCGAATGGTAAATATGAAATGTTTTGTTTAACTTCTGTGTGATAAACAGGAATGGCAGAGTATAGCTGAAATTAGATTAGGAAGACATCATATATAACATATTTTGCAATTTTATAGATTTGAGTATAGATTGTCTTGAATTATCGAACTAATAATGTGAAGAGTCTGATTTATGGCTTCTTGAAACGACAGTTTCCTGAATTTTATTGGAGTTCCTCCTCTTGAGTTGGCCTTGAGGGCGAATGAGTTTATTTAAAAGTAGAAGTGGAAGTACTCGAAGCAGGTGCCATGCGATGAATCATTTATTCTAACAATGTCAACACTTGACTTATTACAAGTTTATATAAGAAAACTTAATCAAATACCTTAAAAATCGAATAAGTTGTTTTCTCGATCAGGAAATCACGATGCTTTGTTTTGAGAAGAAAGTTTATTAAGAGAGTTTCGTTTTAAGTTTCTTTTTCTGCTTCTCAACAGACGGAATGCCGGTTGGCCGGCGCGGGTTGGTTGTCCCCCAGAACACGTTCTTAGAAAACATCGTTAGAAGATCAAATGGACTCCGTAAGTACCTCTAAAATCACATTATTAATGTGTAAAACTTAACCCTGTGAATCTATACAAATACATGGAACATTAACAGTCGGATTCCAGCTTAAGATAAATATCAAAATATCGCACAGCGACTTCTATCACTAGGGATTCATAACGGCCTTCATACTTGGGAAGGGATTTTTCTTCGAGATTTCGTTTTAAGGAGCAGCAACTTTTCTCTTTTTTTCTGGTTTCTTTTTGTGCCTAAAATTTATAATGTTTACTTAGTTAATAGCGTTCAAAAAGAAAAAGAAAAAGATGTGCGCAATAATTGTCGCCAAAATGTTGCCACCCTTAAACCTAAGTATGATTAAACGGTATGCTCCAAAAACCGTCTATAAAGATTTAGTCGCCAGAAGGTCTTAAACCTCACTAGATTATTTGACCACCGAAAAGTGATATAAGATACAAGGGAATATGATGTGATTATGCGATTGTACACAAGATCTGAACACCCTTTTACCGCACTGTGATTTAGTTCAAATTCAAATTTTTAACGCCCATTTTCGTTCCTCCTGAAGTCGTTTTCATTGTCATGAGCTGATAAAAACTCCTGCCAAAGGACATCGGGAATGTGATAAGCCTAATTGTTACAACGAAACATTTGCATGTTCGCCTCCCGAGGGCACTTATATCTTGTTTGATACAAGGCTTTAGGAGTTCTTTAGGAGTGTTATCGTGTTTTCATATAAAGTGGCATTTTCCCACTTTGTTTCCGTATATCTGATGAAATTCTTGTTCTACAAAATACTTTATTGGAATCCGAAGAAATTCCAGTAACAAATTGGTTACTCCTTCCTTTGCTACCAGTCATATCAATATATTTTTTGTGAGAGCAAGAGAGAATAATAGATTTAGATTTAAAGGGCAGGTTTCCATGATGATAAAAGGGGTTTGACGTCATCAAAATCGTTTTTGTCGTACACACGAGCTACATAAGTAGACGACAAGATGGCATTTATTGAAAACAAGTCTTTAACATTAATGATGGTATTCTGTTTTCTTCAATCAAAGTCGGTAAAGGGGTTCTAATCAATTCCCTAGTTTGTCTGGTTGAAAAATATATTTCATTTTCAAAATTAAAAACAGTAAACCTATAAGAAAATGTTTATCTTCGAGGCCCATAGCTTCGGAACGTTTTATCGAAACGTTCTCAAAATTCTATTTTTTTTCCGATTTCGTTGTGTTCTTTTTAACCGTGGATCGATTTGTTTTGGCTGGATTCACATAAAAACAGTCACGAAGCACCTAGCCTGATTATCAGTCGCTGTGGTAGAGTAAGTTGGTCGACTCCTACATTGGCTAGTTGCTTTTTTGACCGCACCTGGGAGGTTGAGGACCTCCCTTCCCCTCCCTGGAATTTCCACTCGTGAAACAGACCCCCCGCCCCTGGAATTTCCAACCTCATAAAGGACCCCCGTCCCCTGGAATTTCCTTTTTTTTTCTTGCAAAATACCCCATGGAAAATCTATTTTTGGATAAAATGTCCCTGGAAAGTCACCTTTGTGCCCCCTCCCCCCCCTTGCAATTTCCAGTCTCCAGACACACTCCCTCCCATGGAGTTTTCAGAGTCCAATACAACCCCCCTGGAAAATTTTCCGTAGGTCCTCAACCCCCGGTGTGGTTTAATAATGCAATCAGCCATTCACGTTGGCTTTCTGATCAACGTCACGGGGTTAAGGGTTTTGTCGGGTCGATCCGAGAAATCTTGTCTTTCTTATGTTCAAATCGCTGAACATTTACCTTTCCTTTGCCTTGACAACAAGGTGAAAATATCATATCCATATTCCAGATATTCTAACAGTGTGCTGTGAAAATTCCGTGTAGGAATTTGAATCGGCGAAACTCTTGTAGCTGGTGAGATATAATCTTACTCTGATTGGCCGATAGTAGTTGAAGGAAAATGAAAGCGACGTTGTGATTGGTCCATATTTCCCAAGTAATTATCATCCACAACGTTTCACCCCGTGACTTTAATCAGACGCAGAGATAGGAAATCCCAACGAACTCTACCGTAGCGGATGAGAATCAGGCTACAAAACACCGGGAAAATCCTTTTACTGCAAGTGACAGAACAGATATCTCTTAAAGCTGGTCAGGTAAAATGACTTTTTCCTTTCCCAGATCCCAACTTTCTTCTGGGTAATGCGCAGATCATCGATAATCCAGTTGTTTACGTGTCGGACGGGTTCTGTAAACTGACGGGATTCACACGTAGCGAAGTGATGAAGAAGTGTTGCGACTGCAGTTTCCTTTACGGCGAGCAAACTGGTGGCGAAACCATCAAGGAGATTAATGATGCACTTGTTGGAAAACGTGCACTCCAGTTGGAGATTATCATCTACAAGAAAGACGGTGAGTATTTTTTTGTCCTAAAGGAGCATTGAAACTCATGCAATTCAATTTAAACACGAGGTTCCGGTATAAAAGGGATAAGACCGCCCACTTTCACGCTTGAATTGGAAATTATAAATTCATAACTTCAAAAGAATGAAGTCGAGAATTTTTAGTCTCCGGCAAAAGTACTTTTATAGGGCCCCAACAAGTTTACATGACATTCTTTTTGAATAAATGGCAAGGTAACAATTATACAGTTGTAGAATACTGTATAATTGGTTATTTGATGTTTACTAATGTTTTAAGTTCTGGTTTTGAATTTCGCGGTTCAGAATATTTCGATCCTTATGAATACTAATTACGTACTAATTAGTCTTGCTCTCCGCACGAAAAGCTTTTATCCGAGCCAAGCCTTGTAATAAAAATTATTCTGCAGCAACTAAAAAGGTAACAGTTGGTAAAGCAAATAGTTAATATTTATGACTTCAAAAACTCGCGTTTTGATTACAAATTTTGAATTTCACGCCAAAGAGATGTTGACCCTACGACAGCTGAGTGACAACTGACGTCATAAATGTGGGGGGCTCGCTCCTTTTATACCGGAACCTCGTGTTTAAGAAAACCATGGGCTAACATTTACATTGGCCTGTTGGTATTTCAACTGATAATTCATTGTCCAACAGTCTTTCAGTCAACGGCGTCCTTCGGACATAGAGGCCGAGACAATTTCTTTTGTCCCCTTAATAGGCCATTTGCACTAACCCGTCACGTGACCCCAACTACCCTCTTAACGAGGTGTTTTGTCGAAATCCGTTCTAGGCATTTGACCCCCACCCCCTGCGCCCTTAAGAGCGCTTCAAACAAGTGCACTGCAACAAGCTACAGCCATGCTGGGCCACCCATAATGGGTAATTGAAGCGCAAAAGCCACTTACCAATTATTGGTAATCCGGGCTAGATGATATGTTGCACTTCTCTTTCTTTTTTGTAATCGTTTCAGCTCTACCTTTCGGCAACCCCTTCAATCCCGACAAATATGTCATTTCCATTTTCTTTCTCTCAGGTCTACCACTTTGGGTGCTCCTGCACATCGGACCAATCGTAAACGAGAAGGGCGAGGTGGTTTTGTTCCTGTTGACGTTAAAGGACATCACAGAGTACAAGGATCCCATTCCAGGCACAGGTATTACATGACAGCGTACTGATGATCGTTTGTTACGCTAGGCTTTGGTAAATGATATAGCTGTTACTTGTTACCTAGCTCCTTCGTGCAAAGAGGCACATAATATAGCTAGACTATGTTAATCTAGGATGCACAAGTATGACACAGTAACGCTAATCAAGTCGCGCCCTCGGGTTCTATGATCCATCTCATATGAAAACTTACTACAGTCCATGCCAAAACTCTATGAGACTGAGCGAGAACAACTTCGCCCGAAAATGTGTTCAGTAATGGACAACAATTAATGCCTCCCCCACCTCTGCAGCTGCAATACTGAAACTCTATGTTCACCGCGCAAAAATTATATCCCTACGGGGGACGAAGAAGCATGCTGGCGCATGTGGTAGGCCATACAGGCTGACCTTGAAGCTTGCTGATGCAGATTGTAGGCCATACAGGTTGACCTTGAAGATTGCTAGCGATGATTGTAAGACATACAGACTGACCTTGAAGCTTGCTAGCACAGATTGTATACAGACTGACCTTGAAGCTTGCTAGCGCATATGGTAGGCCATACAGACTGACCTTGAAGCTTGCTGATGCTGATGCAGCCATACAGACTGACCTTGAAGCTTGCTAGCACAGATTGTATACAGACTGACCTTGAAGCTTGCTAGCGCATATGGTAGGCCATACAGACTGACCTTGAAGCTTGCTGATGCAGATTGTGGGCCATACATGCTGACCTTGAAGCTAATGCTTAAGTGCAGATTGTAAGCCATACAGGCTGACCTTGAAGCTTGCTAGCGCAGATTGTATACAGCCTGACCTTGGAGCTTGTTGGCGCAGATTGTAGGTCATACAGGCTGACCTTGAAGACCGCTAGCACAGATTGTAGGCCATACATGCTGACCTTGAAGTTTGCTAGCGCAGATTGTAGGCCATACAGGCTGACCTTGAAGATTGCTAGTGCAGATTTTAAGCCATACAGGCTGACCTTAAGCTTGCTAGCGCAAATTGTATACAGGCTGACCTTGAAGCTTGCTAGCGCAGATTGTATACAGGCTGACCTTGAAGTTTGCTAGCGCAGATTGTAGGCCATACATGCTGACCTTGAGATTGCTAGCGCAGATTGTAGGCCATACAGGCTGACTTTGAAGCATGCTAGCGCAGATTGTAGGCCATACAGGCTGACCTTGAAGCTTGCTAGCGCAGATTGTATACAGGCTGACCTTGAAAATTGCTAGCGCAGATTGTATACAGACTGACCTTGGAGCTTGCTGGCGCAGACTGTAGGCCATACAGGCTGACCTTGAAGCTTGCTAGTCCACTTTACTTTGTGCTTAGGTTCTTCATATATGGTACATACTCTTCAGACTCGGAGATTGCTGTCTGTTGAATAGCGCGCATCTATCAATATAGCTCCCGTTTCGTCATTTGAAAAACATCCCCACCACCACATGCGTCCTCGTTACCATATTAATGCTCATCGATGTCACCATGGATTTGCTCAAGTTCTGCGCGATGGAAAATTTGATAAACTCGTCTTCATACATGTTTACACCTGCTGCAACCTGCAGTTATATTTGCTATATTTTTAATTAAAATGATTTGCTCAATTTTTATATTTACTTATAGGAGTGTAAACAGGGATACAAATAACCTGCGTCATGTTTGCTATCCTCGTAAACGTGGGCGAATCCATTTTCTCGTCCACCCTTTATAACACAAGTATTTTGCTTGAACTTTTCTTTGCATGATCCTATCTCCACTGTCTTGTAATTCTTTGTAATCGTCACACTAATTCTTTAACCTTTTCTTAAAACTATTAACTCACTTACTTCTCTCTCTTTTTCATTTTCTTCTTCATCTATCTCTTCAATCATACTAGACTCCATTCCATCTCTCCCTCACATGAACTTGTTGATAGGCGCACCGTTTGTGTATAGTATGAAAGGTAGGAATTTCTCTTTCATTCAAGTTTATTTATTTCAACAATTCTTTTTTGCGATACATTGTTCAGAAACTTCCAGGAAAGAGAACTTGATTTAAAGAAAGCGAACGCTTCTCTTCGAGCGTCGATAAATCCAAGCTCGAGAGAGTCATCTGCGATTGAACTTGAAATATTCGCATAATTCATCTAGGAATCATCTCCGAGATTTCTTATGTCCATTGTTGTGAGCGTATAGACGAGCTAACAAGTTGTGGATTTGAAAATTATTTTGCAATGTTGCCGCAACATTGGCGCGAATAATTCTTGGATATAGTTGGAAGCGAAAATATGTGAGTCTAATTCTCCAATATGTTTTCATGCTTGCATCCTTCTAAAGTCAGCAAATTTCACATAAATATGTAGAATACAGTGAAAATCCGCATAAAAGAACAAGTGGATTAAGAATACTCAGGCTGAAATTTGGTCAAAAAGGTACCTTGTACATAAGAACACATGCAGCCTTGGAAAATGAAAATTGTTCTTGTATTAAGAAAATGCATGGCTGCCAGTTAGATCCAAGTACAGCAACCTAATATGGTAGAGTACTAAAAAGTAGATCAATATATTAAGATGTGCTAGACCATTGCACTATAGCAGGTACTGTATGGGGAATTCCAGGATACATTTAGCAGTTTTATTTTTTTTTTATATTTCATATTTTTATTTGACTGTTGGTAGTGTATGCAGTATTTAATGCCAAGAAACACATTTAAGAGCACCTTAAGAACACTTTCAGGCTGAATTTGCAGACACCCAATGTATAAGAACAAAATCAGTCTGAATCCCCAAAACACCTGTTCTTTTATGCGGGTTTTTACTGTAATTTCGCGGTCTTCACTTTCTCTTTGCTATGGTTATGGCACATAGTCGCATAGCAAACTCCGAGTAACATCTATAAATGTGAAAAATTTGCACTAAATCAATATAAGTATTCAGAAGTTTTGCCTAATGCACCATCATATTGACCGAAAATAGTGAACGGCGGCGACATATTTCATATTTGGCCATTTATTTTTTACGGTACCGTTTGTACTAAA
The DNA here is from genome assembly GCA_033964015.1 of Scolanthus callimorphus. NCBI lineage: Eukaryota > Metazoa > Cnidaria > Anthozoa > Actiniaria > Edwardsiidae > Scolanthus > Scolanthus callimorphus. The sequence goes on from CM066915.1 coordinate 20,469,534, forward strand.
TCCGCTTTTGATTTTCTTGGCAGTAGACTTAATCGGCTAACGGTGTTTACATCTTGTTGCCACCCAATATAGATCACGTGATGATTCCTTTGGGTGGTTATAATTGTCAAATTTTTCTCACTCAATCGAGTGCACGAGTGTATGTGCAGAACTAACAAAAATATCCACACAAAGCGATCATCACATGATTTGGATTGGGTGGCAACAACATGTAAACACCGTTAACCGATTTGGTCTATTCTAGACGATTCTTTCTGTGTTCGCCATGTTGCTCCTAGCAACAGCAAAACAAAGGAAGCCCACACGCTCTTCCATGTCCCATTTCAGCAAGAATAACGACGATTGTTTATAATGTGACAAGGCGCGATTGCGTTAAACTCGTGTTCGTTATATTATCTCTTCATTCTCTTTTTTTTCCTTAAGCAGAGCAAGCTGGTGCCAAAGGATGGGCCCGACTGAACAAGTCCTTGACAAGAAACAAGTCGAACGTGCTTGTCGCCTTCAAACAGAAAACCACATCTCAGAAGAATGCGCAGCAGATAACACACGTAAGAGAACCCCTTACTTCTAGGCTTGAGTAAGCACATGGAATTTCTGCAGAAACCCATCTATGGCAAAAGCTGAATTTCCCAAGGCACACGCATGGGAAGTGTTCGGAATTCATATGGATAGCCATGGGAAATCGAACACTTCCCATTCTTCTACCATGGGAAATTCAGCTTCTCCCATGGATGGGTTTCTGCAGAACTTCCCTGTGAAGGATGGGGCCAATCCAGCTCGACGTGCTCATTGAACGTTTCTCTTGTTCTTCTCGGCGCGAACGATTCTGTAGCGATGTTCAGTAGTTACCCCGATGGGTGTGACAATGTTATGATTGGCTTATTGTGTTTATCTAATGCGGTAAGAAACTTTCAAAATAACACCATTAGTATGTTGTTCTATGACTTCGTATCACGTAAATCAGTTTCAGACCAAAGGATGGGTGGAAATTCCACGAGATTTTAACGGATTGAATTCACTATTTTTACCGTTACCTCATTAGCATAGAGTTTTATGGGCTACGAAACTATTCGTCACGCCCATCAGTCACAGGATCCTTAAAATACGCTGAAAGCAACGTCGGAAAGATAGCAGTTGTGAAGATCTGAAACATTCTACACGACGTACATTTTGATTTTCCTCAGATCGTTTGCACGAGTGTTGAATATAGTTCAACATCACTAAACATTATTCATCATCATGCAACATTTTCCGACGTTACGTTTTCAGTGATTTTGACAACTTTGTGTCTCGTGTCGCTTTGTTTCATTGTATCTACTGCACGTATTAAAAAAAGGTGTCATGTTTCCATGAAGCGGCGCGCGGTTTTTCCCGCCGTTTTTCGCGGGTAGTCTGTGGTAGCAAAAAGTGTTTATTCTTCCTCCAGTGAAAATTCATTTAGATTTCCAAATATTTATTCTTCGAGATTTCCGCACATTTTCCACTCTCGGTGCGGTGTGCTTTTCAGAATAAATTTCCAATTGATATATTAATATCCAGTGGGTGTTTCGGCACAGCGAAAAGAGCTTTGTTTATATAGACATTCTATATCAAATGGTTATTACTGAAGAATTAAAATGTCGGTGCTAGGTAATTTACTGCGCGTTTATCGGCTTCTATCGTTAATGCGTCTATAGTTTGGTTTGTAGCCATTCCAAGCCGACTTTTCATTATCTTTCTCATCACAATATTATTCCATATTTTTCATACGCTACCTATTTATATACTGAAATAACGAACAAAATTCAGAAGCAAAATGACAGGATTTTTAATTTCATATGGCTAGTTTTATTTTTACTGTATCGACGCATCGAAAATCGCACAATTCATTACATACTATACTACTCATCAGAATTACCGTGTTTAAATAACAATTTATCTGTCTATACTCTAGTAAAACGCACTTTACTGTTGGTGGAGAGTAGTTAGGCAATAGAACTTCCCAGTTCTAACAAAACGAGCGTTAAATTATAATATATGGCTTTCAACAAGGAATAATAATATTATTCGGGCTCTAATAGTCTTAGCCCTATGCGTTTCCGCTCTCCACTCTAAAACATTAATTAAGGAATTCCAGGCTCTGTACGGAACAAAGGCGATCTCAATATACAAAACTGTATGTCATTAACCAATTGCGAAGAGGCATAATACAAGTGTCTACAATATAGACTTTGTTGCCATAAAGCTCAGGATGTTTATAATGAGATGAAAGCTCGGGGGAAAATGCAAAGCTAAACTACTGCCGTCATAGGAAATAGCGAGAACTTGCCTCTCCAAAATGGCTGCCTTTTTCTCCATTTCTCCCGACGCTTTGGCCGTTTTTCAGGCAGATAATTCGGACTTATGAGCCTTTTTGTGCGAATGTGTCAACATTGGAAGTATTCGAGGGGTATTTTGGTCAACCTTCAAGGCTTTAAGATGACTAGAGTAACGAAGAAGCATTTTCCCCGTTCTTCGCATGTAAGTAACAATGTACTCTTTCATAAAACGGACAAGGACTTGGGATTTTATCACCTGATAAACTAGTTTTTCTTTGAATGTTAGTGGTGTGAAACTTGACTGCCTAACTAGAAAATGAACTAACTAAATTTTGCTAAATGTTGTTTTCAATCTTCAGAATGCAAACAACCATTTATCAAGATTTATGTCGACTTAAAAGCTTTGCAACATGTATGTTTCTTTCCGATAGGACTTGATATTTCTTTGCATGTTAGTGGTATAAAACTTGACTACCTAACTAGAAAATCAACTAACTAAATTTTGCTAAATGTTGTTTTAAATCTTCGGAATGAAAACAACCATTTTATCAAGATTGTCGACTCAAATGCTTCGCAACATATATGTTTCTTTCCGATAGGACTTGATATTTCATGAATTCAATTTCATAATTCGTTCCATTTTTCGCCCTAATATTTGCAGAAAACGTAGACATTGACTAATACGTTTAGAGATATAATTAATAAAGATCGTGGATGAATTTTGTGAAATTTACTGATTCTATATATTGGTTGAAAAGGTGATGTATAATTTTGTGGTGGTAGTCTATGTCTTAAGTATATCGAACTGCAAAGCTAATTCAGATCGCTATTTGCCTAAAAGGTGATTTGTAGAAAAATATACAGAAAATATAGAAATGGATAATTGATTGTTCTTGGTACTCGCTTTTCACTAAGATATTTCGCAATTTCCCATAGATATATTTGATTATTGAGTGTATAAATCACTCAGTTCAAATCATTTTCACCCACACTGATTCTGTTTTCAACGTGCTCGAAGATTAGGGCAGACGTCGCCGACGTTTTGGTGCCGCCTTTGAAAGAGACTTGACTAATACTGACTTCAGGGTGTTAGGGAATTGTATCGGTGTTACAAATATTCAGTAGATTCATGTCATGTCAGCTCTGTAACTGTATTCTAAAATAGTGTGTGTGCTATCTCTATGTTCAACACAATTGGTTAGATTGAGAAAATCTGGGTATCGCTGCGAAATCCAATCCGTGCTTCCAACTCTCTCAGGGTTTCACTACGACATAAACGACGTAAGCATAAGAAGAACGGAAGCCTTTGATCCTTATGCTTACGCTTATGTCGTAATGAAACCGCACTAAAGAAAATAGTTAGTTTGATCCTTATGCTTGTATGCTTATGCTTATGTTGCTAGTGAAAAACAACCCGTTTTGTTATTGTTTAAATAGTTACGTGTAGCAATCTCGACGTAGGAATCTACTAACAAAATCTACAACGTGCCTATTCAACTTTTCTGTTGTTCTCCTCAGCGCATACTATTCAGATAGATTATTATTCAGCTAGCGATGCTAAAAAAAAACGTTAAACATCGCTAGACATGCATTGAAAAATATTTTACCGAGTTTCGTCGGGTTCTGAAAGTTTGTTCATGAAGAAATTCATGAATAAATATTCAAAAATGATGATGGCACGTTGAAGTGGTGAAGCTCTTGTAGCGGGTTGTGAGGTACAAGCTTAACTCTGATTGGCTGATAGTAGTTGTAGGAAAATAGAAGCTTCGTTATGATTGGTCCATATTCCACACGTGATTCGTTGCCAGAACTTTGCACCGCGTGACGTTGATCAGACGCGGAGGCAGGAAGTGGCAACGAACTCTACCGTAGCGGATGAGAATCAGGCTACAAGGAAGTCAAATTTGTGAAATTTCGCGAGAAATAGTGACGTTACGAGTGCATGAATGCTACGAGGATTGGCTAATGACGGATGCGTGCATGATTAATTCCGAACGACCTCCTCGATCCTGACTACCTCCGGTGGTTCTCCTTAGGATGAATTAAGGCAAATATCCGGTGGTGTCGCGAGTCATTTTTCCACGCAAGTCATTTTACTGCAGTGGGCGTTACGAGAAAATTTGCTGAAACCGTTGCGAAGTGGATTCCGTATAACTCCTAGTTCCTATAATGTCTTGCCCTCTTCGTCACTTGCTCCACACTAGCCAACAAATAGTGCTCGCGTTTTATCAGTTCCATCCAAGAAGGGCGTGAAACATACGGGAAAATGTAAAGAGTCATCAATTCCTCGTTCCCGTTCCTTGTAATTTGATATCCGATTTCGATTTGTCATCATTGGTAATGTGCTGATAACCAATGCCAACAAGATTGATACGAGTCGAGTTTTCTATATGAGTGAATAGTTATGAGCGTAGTTTTACATGGCTTAAAAAGGAGAACGAATCACCTTCGATTTGTTGCTTAAAGGAATTTATTTAATTGATGTTGGAGAGGTTTACGCCAGCTTTTGATAGCTCGTTTGAAAGCTTTTGAACTCATAATAGATAGTGAATAGGGGAGCCAATCAAATTGCAGGATTCGTGATAATATACAAAGTGTTCCTACTAATTTCTGAGAGATAGAGCAAATTTCGTATGACTGTGAAAACTGCGCGACACGGCGCGGCACTGTCGCGGTCACGGCACGGAACCCGACCTGCTGTAGATACGGAATGAAATCGCGTAGTCGCGGCACGGTCACGGTCACGGCACGGAACCCGACCTGCTGTAGATACGGAATGAAATCGCGTAGTCGCGGCACGGTCACGGTCACGGCACGGAACCCGACCTGCTGTAGATACGGAATGAAATCGCGTAGTCGCGGCACGGTCACGGTCACGGCACGGAACCCGACCTGCTGTAGATACGGAATGAAATCGCGTAGTCGCGGCACGGTCACGGTCACGGCACGGAACCCGACCTGCTGTAGATACGGAATGAAATCGCGTAGTCGCGGCACGGTCACGGTCACGGCACGGAACCCGACCTGCTGTAGATACGGAATGAAATCGCGTAGTCGCGGCACGGTCGCGGTCACGGCACGGAACCCGACCTGCTGTAGATACGGAATGAAATCGCGTAGTCGCGGCACGGTCACGGTCACGGCACGGAACCCGACCTGCTGTAGATACGGAATGAAATCGCGTAGTCGCGACACGGTCGCGGTCACGGCACGGAACCCGACCTGCTGTAGATACGGAATGAAATCACGTAGTCGCGGCACGGTCACGGTCACGGCACGGAACCCGACCTGCTGTAGATACGGAATGAAATCGCGTAGTCGCGGCACGGTCACGGTCACGGCACGGAACCCGACCTGCTGTAGATACGGAATGAAATCGCGTAGTCGCGGCACGGTCACGGTCACGGCACGGAACCCGACCTGCTGTAGATACGGAATGAAATCGCGTAGTCGCGGCACGGTCGCGGTCACGGCACGGAACCTGGCCTGCTGTAGATACGGAATGAAATCACGTAGTCGCGACACGGTCGCGGCGCGGCACAACTTAGTCGCGGCACTTTTCACAGTCACACGAAAGCTGCTCTAGGATATCATTCAGTAATTTGACTTCCCTTTTCACAGTTGATGTCCTTAAATGATGACATCATCCCCGAGTACAAGCAAGAGATCCCGGAGACCCCACCTCGTGTCATTCTTCACTACAACACGTTCAAGACGTCGTGGGATTGGGTCATTCTAATCCTGACGCTCTACACTACTGTCGCCGTGCCCTTCATCGTCTGCTTTTCATTCCAATCGGGTGGACTCAACGTCCTAGATATGGTCGTAGATTGGTTATTTATTGCGGATATTGTGCTTAATTTCCACACCACCTTTGTCGGGAAGGATGGTGAGGTTATTGATGACCCAAGAATGATAAGACTTAACTATTTAAAGACTTGGTTTGTGTTGGATTTGGTGTCTTCGCTGCCTTATGGCATCTTACTCCTCTTGCTACCGGAAGGGCAGGCCAACGAAACGGTGAGCGAGCTTTTTGCATTTAATACCCAGTTCACACGTTGTGATTTCAGTAGCAATTTTAGGATCGATTTCTGTTTTGATTACACATCGTGCCGTGGGAACGGCCTGTGACACATCGCGCTTTTCGCAGTCATGTTGAACATGCTCAAGTTCCACCTGCGATGTGACACGATGTTCTTCAGATCGCTTACCAAAATCACTAATACATCGTACGGAAATCCCCGGGTGTAGCCATAAAATTCGCTTGAAAAGCGCAGGTAAAATCACAGTGTATGAACTGAATAGAGGTCCCCGCATTCTCGTACCAAGAGCTCCCCGGCTCGTCACCTCGCAGTGGGCCTTTGCTGATTGGCTGATTTTGAACGTTGGGACATGCGCAGAAAGGTGTTTCTATGTGTCAAATCTAGCGCATGCGTCAATGAATGTCACTAGAGCTACCCCATTCTCGTACCCAGAGCTCCCCGGCTCGTCTGCTCGCAGGGGAGGCTCTGGGGACATCCATTCGAGCGCCGTCGCTGATTGGCTGATTTTGAGCGTTGGAGCATGCGCTGAAAGGTCTTTCTCTCAGCTGCTCTGTATCAAATCTCGCGCATGCGTCAGTGGCTGTCACCAGAGCCTCCCCGCGAGGTGACGAGCCGGGGAGCTCTGGGTTCGAGAATGGAGCTACCCCCGCGAGGAGACAAGCCGGGGAGATCTGGGTACGAGGCGCCAGAATGTGCTCTGCGGCTCTGGTGACAGCCATTGACGCTTGCGCGATATTCGACACAACGCCGTTGAGAGAATCTCTGCGCATGCCCAACCGTTCAAAATCAGCAGAGGCCCTCTAATGGCTGCCACCAGAGCCTCCTCCCAAGGATAACGAGCCAGGGAGCTCTGGATACGAAAATTGAAAGCTGCAAAATCTGAAGTACAGATATATTTAGCCGTTCAAGCACAACTGCAACGTGATTTCACAATCAAGGACCTGGGTTTCGTATTTAGAAATGCACCATCACGCTTGAATCAGTGAACCAAAATACCTTTATTCGGCGTCGTATAATAGTCTTCAAAAAAACTTTTGTCTCTATCAGTTGATTACTGCTCTCCTTATCAGTTGATTTCTTTCTCTCAAATTAGTCAGTCTGTACGACTTCTATTGCATCGCCAAGCGTTCCAAACAGATTCTAAAAATATTGCAATTAAGCGTAAAACGTTTTCAACTCCTTAGAAAATCTTGCCTAAGGAGATGGGTTAGCTGGGTACCATCATAAAGTCTAGTATTGCTTCTAGTCCGGTCAATTTAGCGTTTAACATGGAAAAATTGCAACATGGGATTTTTATGCAGCAACTTCTCAGGAACATTTGTGAGAAACACGTATCCAAATTTTGTGAAAATCCGTTCGGGGGAAGTTGGTTAGATTTTAGGTTTTCCGTCTGCACAAAGGAAAGCCTGTTGTTTTCGGTGGCACTTATAGTGGCATTTGTATAGCCGTAACTCGATGTGTCCTTGAACGCAATATCGAGCAATTTCTTTCTACTGTATAATGTGATTGCATAGATGTGAATTTTGTGTTTGTTTATAACCAGTTGTGCAAAATAATAACTAAATAATTTACGAATCCCGTATGATCCTTTTATTTCCCGCTAGGTGATACAATAAAGTCTATACAGTCTATAAACATTCTCCAAGGTTCTGTGTTTTCATTGTCTAAGTGCCGCCGAAAACAAAAGGCGCCCTTGACGTCGCTGGTAAAACCCAAAATTAACCAATTTCCCCTGGTCGGATTTCTACGAAATTTGGATATGTTATTCCTACATATGGTTTTGACAATTAGTACCAAAAATTTCCCATGTTGCAATTTTTTCCAGGTTCGGGCTTTTTTCGGGCTAATTTGACCGGACTATTCCCAAAACTTTGCTTCCCGAAAATTCGATATCTTTCGCTGTTCCTAGGAGTGTTTCGTTTTGACAATCAATGCCTTACACACCATGAAGTGATACTTGATGATACCAAGTGATCCTTAGTACAGCTGGTACTAAGACATTTTTTTGTGTAAACACCGATCGACACTTATAATTCTGTTCTGCAGGAAATTGCCACGCTTCTTGGATTTCTCCGTGTTTTTCGTCTTCTCCGACTTGGCCGAGTAGCGCGTAAGATCGATAAATACCTCGAATACGGTGCCTCCACGTTCTTTCTTCTCATGTTGAGCTTCTGTTTGGTCGCGCACTGGATGGCTTGTGTATTCTACGTGATCGCCGTTTATTATGATAACTATGACAAGCATTGCTGGCTATACGCATTATCCAAACAAATTGGCGAAGAATATCGCATATTAAATGGTACAACTAAAATGGACAGTTATAAAAACACAGGGCCTACAATAGCGGCACGATATGTATCGGCGTTGTACTACACTCTCACAAGCCTGACAACTATTGGCTTTGGGAATATTTCTCCTAATACTACCGCGGAGAAACTCTTTGGCTGTGTCACCATGCTGTTGGGATGTAAGTATTTACAAATATGCGGAATGTCGATGTTGTTGTTGATGCTGTTGTCGTTGTTGATGCCGCCGTTGTTTCGACACAATGCCGACATTTCTTCTTAGCTAATTTATTTACTACTCATTCTGGTGCGCTTTTTTTTCGCTTCGCTATTGTGCTGTCTGTGTCGTCTGTCTGTGTTGCTTGTTTTTATTATAATTGATCCATCGTAACATAATGCAGTCCCTAGTAAGTTTATGTAATATTATCTATGATTAGGGGGGAGCTCATGTTTATAAGCCCTATGGTTTCTTGTGAGCTTCCTCGCCAGTTTCTTTTGTATAAATTTAAATTTATGGAAATGTATACTCCTGGCAAAAAAATTTTGAAAAAATTGAATAAACTTGTTCCTGATGTTGATGATGTCGTCGTTGTTGATGTCGTCATCGTCGTTGTTGTTGCTGATATTGTTATTGTCGATGCTGTCGTTGTTGTTGATGTCGTCGTTGTTGATGTCATCATCAACGGTTGTGATGTTGGTGATGATGTTGGTGGTGATGTTGTTGATGTCATCATCGTCGTTGTTGCTGATGTTGTTATTGTCGATGTTGTTGTTGATGTCGTCGTTGATGTCGTCGTTGATGTCGTCGTTGTTGATACCGCCGTTGTTGATGTCATTGTTGTTGCTGATGTTGTTGTTGATGTCATCATCGTTGTTGTTGTTGCTGATGTTGTTTTCGATGCCGTCTTTGTTGTTGATGTCGTCATTGTTGTTGTTGTTGCTGATGTTGTTGATGTCGTCATAGTTGTTGTTGTTGCCGATGCTGTCGTTGTTGCTGATTTCGTTGTTGATGTCGTCATAGTCGTTGTTGTTGTTGTCGATGCTGTCGTTGTTGCTGATTTCGTCGTTGTTGATACCGCCGTTTCTAATACTTACAATAAATTATCCCTCCATTTACTTTTCAGCAATATTGTTCTCTCTAATTTTCGGACAAGTCTCGGCAATCCTGCAACAGTCGCAGAAGAACACCGCGAAGTACCACTCCATCATCGACAACATGCGACAATTTAGTAAACTATACAAACTGCCGACAGTTCTTGCCGACAGAATTATCGACTATTTCATGTCGACCTGGGCGAGTAACAAAGGCATCGATACAGATGAGGTAAGAGATTGGAGAAGGGGTCGGGTCTATCTTTTGATCTAGCCTCCTCCACAGGCATCTCTTGGCTCAAATCTCAAAGTAAAACAAAGTGCAAAAAGCACGCGTTACCACAGGAAGCCCACATCTTTCAAAACGGGAAAGAGAAAACAGAGTCTGAAAATTTAAAATTTTACAGAGAGTATGACGCATACCCCCAGTCATACAAACGTGTACATTTTCAACTTTTAACTTTCGTCTTCTCGGAAGATAGTGAATATAATGCAGCGAAATTTTGTAGTTTTACTAAAAGTGATGATGTGTGTTCTAGCGCTGGTGTTCATTTTTAACGCAAATCGATTTGAATTTTGGGCGGCCATTTTGGAAAAGCATCTATTAGCTGCTCTAGTTAGCTGCTTTGATGGTTTAAGCCGGGAAATACATGGCACAAAATCCCTCAACTTGTCGCGCAACATTGTTGCGTTGCAAGTTGATGATCGATGTTGCGCGTTTTTCATCTCGCGCCACAACTTGTCGCGCAACAAATACATTTCTTGCAGGTTGTAAAAACTTGTTGCGCTAAGTAGAGTGCCGGTCTACTTTGAGCCACAAATTCTGGCTTTGTTGCTCGTTTTTCATCAAACAGACAACTTGTCGCACAACATTTTGCCTACAATTCAAGTTGATTAGTCAATAGAAATGAGGTGCTAAGGGACAAAATCCGCCTTGGGCTCGCATGTGTGATCATCAAAACAACATGTTGCACGACAAGTTGTGAATTTGATGAAAACGAGCAACAAAAATTATACTGGCAACGCAACAATGTTGCGCGACAAGTTGAGGGATTGTGTGCCTCGTATTACCCCGGCTTTACTCACACATCCTTCCTGTGTTATCCTACAGGTGCTGAAATACTGCCCAAAAGACTTGCAAGCTGACATATGCGTGCACCTTAACCGGGTGGTGCTGGAGAGTAACATCGCGTTTCGAGACGCTCCAATGGGAGTGAAGCGCGCTATCGCAAGGAACTTCTGGATCGCCCACGTGGCACCGAACGATCGAGTCATTCATCATGGCGAAAGTCTTGATGTTCTGTATTTCATTGCACGAGGCTCATTAGAAGTGAAGCAAGGAGATGCGGTGGTGGGGTTGCTAGGTATGTTTGTTTGTTTGGAAGTGTTGATGTTCTGTATTTCATTACACGAGACTCATTAGAAGTCAAGCAAGGAGATGCTGTGGTGGGTTGCTAGGTAACGTGTATGTGTGTTTGGAAGTGTTGATGTTCTGTATTTCATTGCACGAGGCTCATTAGAAGTCAAGCAAGGAGATGCTGTGGTGGGGTTGCTAGTTAACGTATGTGTGTGTTTGGAAGTGTTGATGTTCTGTATTTCATTGCACGAGGCTCATTAGTCTCATTAGAAGTCTAGCAAGGACGTGGGGTTGCTAGGTAACGTGTGTGCTTTTTGCTAGTTTGTTTTGTTTTTCGCGCGTCCAAACCGAACCGACTCTAGGCTGCATGCGTGCGCCGTGCGATTTGAAATTTTGGAAATGTTCGGTATGTTCTGTAATTCCGTAAAGGCTACTGCAAGTTACCTTTCACGAATACGTTAGGCCTTTTTATTTTACTTAATCGCACACTTTTTAAATCCCAGCTTATCTATACGACCCATCTATATAGATATCGCTAAACTGCGTATCTGTAGGGTATTTTGATTGGTCGATCTGTTGTTTCGTGTGACATATGATTGGCGGAATGTCCGCGAGAAGGCGAGGTTCTGTGTCGTGCCGCGTCTAAGCATTTTGATTGGTCGATGTATTGTTTCGTTTGATATGATCGGTGGAATGTCCGCGAGAAGGCGAGGTTCTGTGTCGTGCCGCGTCTAAGCATTTTGATTGGTCGATGTATTGTTTCGTTTGATATGATCGGTGGAATGTCCGCGAGAAGGCGAGGTTCTGTGTCGTGCCGCGTCTCTAAGCATTTTGAATGGTCGATGTATTGTTTCGTTTGATATGATCGGCGGAATGTCCACGAGAAGTCGACGTTTTGTGTCGTTCCGTGACCCTACCGTGACCGTCTAAGCATTTTGATTGGTTGATCTATTATTTCGCGTGATATGATTGGCGGAATGAGTGTCTTTTCACAGTCATTCGAAATCTTCCCTATCTCTAATGCGCCCAGTGATGGGGGAATTTGTGGAGCGGGGTGAGGAGCAGCGGAAATAAAGACGTGACAAAAATCTGCTCATTTCACTTTCAGGCGAAGGAGACGTGTTTGGGGACAACATTTGTAATGAGCCCATGGTAGGCCAGTCAGCGGTTGACGTGTACGCGCTTACGTATAGCGACCTCCACTGCATACAGAGAGATACCCTTATCGAGGTGCTCGAGTTTTACCCCGAGTACGCTATCAAGTTCGCCAAGAATCTCTCGCTATCGTACAACTTACGAGACGAGGTAAGTTTACTATGCGACCTCCACTGCATACAGAGAGACACCCTTATCGAGGTGCTCGAGTTTTACCCCGAGTACGCTATCAAGTTCGCCAAGAATCTCTCGCTATCGTACAACTTACGAGACGAGGTAAGTTTACTATGCGACCTCCACTGCATACAGAGAGACACCCTTATCGAGGTGCTCGAGTTTTACCCCGAGTACGCTATCAAGTTCGCCAAAAATCTCTCGCTATCCTACAACTTACGAGACGAGGTAAGTTTACTATGCGACCTCCACTGCATTCAGAGAGACACCCTTATCGAGGTGCTCGAGTTTTACCCCGAGTACGCTATCAAGTTCGCCAAGAATCTCTCGCTATCGTACAACTTACGAGACGAGGTAAGTTTACTATGCGACCTCCCCTGCATACAGAGAGATACCCTTATCGAGGTGCTCGAGTTTTACCCCGAGTACGCTATCAAGTTCGCCAAGAATCTCTCGCTATCGTACAACTTACGAGACGAGGTAAGTTTACTATGCGACCTCCACTGCATTCAGAGAGACACCCTTATCGAGGTGCTCGAGTTTTACCCCGAGTACGCTATCAAGTTCGCCAAGAATCTCTCGCTATCGTACAACTTACGAGACGAGGTTAGTTTACTATGCGACCTCCACTGCATACATAGAGGATATTACACGGTGGCGCGAAGATATGGATTTTATTTTTGAGTGGCAAGAACACTATTTTACGAACGAGCGCAGCGAGTGAGTAAAATATTGTTTTTGACACGAGAAAATGAAATCCATATCTTCAAGCCACCGTGTAATGTTCTTTTTATTATATGGATTAGAATTGACATAGCGGCAAAATATTACAAATTGAACAACTCACTTGGTACGGTCGAAAGTGTTTATTTGTGAAATGCTCCCTCAATCTTTCTGATTCCCAGTGTCGTTAAGTACTAATTTCCCTTTTTGTGTTGCTGTAGCTTTCTCTGCCATAGTTGAAATAAGGTTTTTCTCTTTAGAACTAGAATAAAACTTAGTTTTGTGGCTTAAAACTCGTGTGACCGAGCGAGCGAGATTTCACTGCAGACGAAGTCAGGAAAACAACACTGCAAACGTGCACATCCGGGACATTCGGTACATAACTTTTTCATATTTTCACTAGTGAAGATATGGAAAATACGAGTGTTTTAGTTTCCGGTAAAACACTGTCATCCATATAATAAAGAGAGATACCCTTATCGAGGTGCTCGAGTTTTACCCCGAGTACGCTATCAAGTTCGCCAAGAATCTCTCGCTATCGTACAACTTACGAGACGAGGTAAGTTTACTATGCGACCTCCACTGCATTCAGAGAGACACCCTTATCGAGGTGCTCGAGTTTTATCCCGAGTACGCTATCAAGTTCGCCAAGAATCTCTCGCTATCGTACAACTTACGAGACGAGGTAAGTTTACTATGCGACCTCCACTGCATTCAGAGAGACACCCTTATCGAGGTGCTCGAGTTTTACCCCGAGTACGCTATCAAGTTCGCCAAGAATCTATCGCTATCGTACAACTTACGAGACGAGGTAAGTTTACTATGCGACCTCCACTGCATACAGAGAGACACCCTTATCGAGGTGCTCGAGTTTTACCCCGAGTACGCTATCAAGTTCGCCAAGAATCTCTCGCTATCGTACAACTTACGAGACGAGGTAAGTTTACTATGCGACCTCCACTGCATACAGAGAGACACCCTTATCGAGGTGCTCGAGTTTTACCCCGAGTACGCTATCAAGTTCGCCAAGAATCTCTCGCTATCGTACAACTTACGAGACGAGGTAAGTTTACTATGCGACCTCCACTGCATACAGAGAGATACCCTTATCGAGGTGCTCGAGTTTTACCCCGAGTACGCTATCAAGTTCGCCAAGAATCTCTCGCTATCCTACAACTTACGAGACGAGGTAAGTTTACTATGCGACCTCCACTGCATTCAGAGAGACACCCTTATCGAGGTGCTCGAGTTTTACCCCGAGTGCGCTATCAAGTTCGCCAAGAATCTCTCGCTATCCTACAACTTACGAGACGAGGTAAGTTTACTATGCGACCTCCACTGCATACAGAGAGATACCCTTATCGAGGTGCTCGAGTTTTACCCCGAGTACGCTATCAAGTTCGCCAAGAATCTCTCGCTATCCTACAACTTACGAGACGAGGTAAGTTTACTATGCGACCTCCACTGCATACAGAGAGATACCCTTATCGAGGTGCTCGAGTTTTACCCCGAGTGCGCTATCAAGTTCGCCAAGAATCTCTCGCTATCCTACAACTTACGAGACGAGGTAAGTTTACTATGCGACCTCCACTGCATACAGAGAGATACCCTTATCGAGGTGCTCGAGTTTTACCCCGAGTACGCTATCAAGTTCGCCAAGAATCTCTCGCTATCCTACAACTTACGAGACGAGGTAAGTTTACTATGCGACCTCCACTGCATTCAGAGAGACACCCTTATCGAGGTGCTCGAGTTTTACCCCGAGTACGCTATCAAGTTCGCCAAGAATCTCTCGCTATCCTACAACTTACGAGACGAGGTAAGTTTACTATGCGACCTCCACTGCATTCAGAGAGACACCCTTATCGAGGGGCTCGAGTTTTACCCCGAGTACGCTATCAAGTTCGCCAAGAATCTCTCGCTATCGTACAACTTACGAGACGAGGTAAGTTTACTATGCGACCTCCACTGCATTCAGAGAGACACCCTTATCGAGGGGCTCGAGTTTTACCCCGAGTACGCTATCAAGTTCGCCAAGAATCTCTCGCTATCGTACAACTTACGAGACGAGGTAAGTTTACTATGCGACCTCCACTGCATTCAGAGAGATACCCTTATCGAGGTGCTCGAGTTTTACCCCGAGTACGCTATCAAGTTCGCCAAGAATCTCTCGCTATCGTACAACTTACGAGACGAGGTAAGTTTACTATGCGACCTCCACTGCATACAGAGAGATACCCTTATCGAGGTGCTCGAGTTTTACCCCGAGTACGCTATCAAGTTCGCCAAGAATCTCTCGCTATCCTACAACTTACGAGACGAGGTAAGTTTACTATGCGACCTCCACTGCATACAGAGAGATACCCTTATCGAGGTGCTCGAGTTTTACCCCGAGTACGCTATCAAGTTCGCCAAGAATCTCTCGCTATCCTACAACTTACGAGACGAGGTAAGTTTACTATGCGACCTCACTGCATACAGAGAGACAACCTTATCGAGGTGCTCGAGTTTTACTATGCGACCTCCACTGCATACAGAGAGATACCCTTATCGAGGTGCTCGAGTTTTACCCCGAGTACGCTATCAAGGTTTACTATGCGAAAGTTTATCTTTACGAGACGAGATCAATGTACGCGCACTCCCTTTTCTTTAGAAGTGCCTTTGGTACACGCAACCACTACCATGATACACAGCGCATACAAGGCACTTGGTTTGCATTCACGTACCTATAGCTGCTCGTCATCTCTCGGGGGCCGGAGGCTCTGGTGACATCCATTTGAGGGCCTTCGCTGATCGGCTGATTTTGAAGGTTGGCATGTACAGAAAGTTCTTTCTCTCAACGGCTCTATCAAATCTCGCACAGGCGTCAATTGCTGCCACTAGAACCTCCTCTGCGAGGTGACGAGCCGGTTTATGTAATGTAATACCACCACCGACATGCGCGCATTCATACAGATTGCCTCGGTTTACAACAGGTATCGCAGTGGTTGGTTTAATCTACAATAAATAATTCCTCTGGAATTTTTAGCCCAAAGTAGAGACTATCGTAGTCCACTACGTATTGTTGCACCAGAGCATGCGCTAATAAGATATTTATATTTCAGCTGACCATTCGCAGACGCACCCCAAGCATTGTTATTCACGATGAAGGCGATGACGACAAGAGACCTCTTAGCGTTACCTACCGCGGCAAGCGAGGCCGCAAACTGAGCCTAGTAGAGGAGCTAGTGCAGACATACGATATACAAGACACATATCTTGACTCGGGTAGTATTATCGAGGAGGCCACCGCGCCTGTCGATCGAATGGTACTACCCGAGGACCGAATCACGAGACGCCGAACGGCCTCCGATCCAAGCCCGAACTCTTCCAAGATTCCGTCGACGTCATATCGAGTCTATCCGAAATGAAAGGCGAGGTTCGTCGGGAAATCGAGGTGATGAATATGAAAATGACGCAGTTAGAACATCAGGTATCGACCATCTTGAATCTTCTCAAAAGCCAGGGTCATTTGCACAGTCGAGCGTCAGGACGCCTACAGGGAGCATGAATGAACCGCTACCACGACTGACGAGTTCCAAAATAGTATCCCAGACACCGGGGACGTCACTACCCCGGCACCAACATCACCCACGGAGCCTCCAAGTTCTCCGATCCCTAGGTCCGCAGCACCCGATCCTGAAGGAGCCCGCTCACAAAACCCCCGATCTTCAAAAACTCGGCTCAGCAAAGAGCAGACCCCGTACCCCAAAAACAAGTAAACATTGACAAGGAAGATCCTCTTCCTGATTGGCTAGCCCCGCCACCCCCTGGGAGCGCGGCTCGCAACATAGTGTCCCTGATTGGGAAAATCAGGAACCGGAATCGGACGGGAATGCGTCTTCGGCCGCTAGGTTGTTAAACAAGGACGATAATAATACTACGGAAGCCGACCCGCGTGCGTTACAGTTTCTCAAAATTATGCAAAGGAAATGAATTTTCACCGGATATTTTTTGTCTCGTCTGAAAAGGCATGAACTGCTGGGCGAGGAAGAAGACGACAAAACGTCTAAGAGTTGATGCGGATCGCCGTCCCAATGAATGAGATCTGCAAATATATTTATATAAAGTATTTTATAGTTTCGTGAACCAGAATACCCTCTTCCTGTAAATACGGACTATGATGACGTCACAGAACTAAGAATATTGCGGCTGCCATGGCAACCGTGGAACCCGGATGTAATAAATGATAGAAGCCTGAATAGGCTATTTTCACTCAAGACTCTAAGTTCAATCAGGTAGTTGCCATAGAAACCAATATTACCTGATGTGGTTGTCATAGAAACTTTAGAACCCCGGATGTAATCCGGTCGCACTACAGACATTATAAATACAAATACTTGACAAGAGAACGAAGGTTCTTTATCCACTTGCAAAATGGGGATTTTACCCTTTATTTAATATGCTGATAATAGCGGTGGGTCAGTTTCAAATAAATACTCTTATTACACCTGCACAGCATCACGGAATTTAGGGTAGATCCTTCATATATGGTACACTATTGTGTCCATTGTATATATAATATAGAACGAGGATATTAAGGAAGAGGTCAAAACAACGGTACTCTATAAGTATCCAGTTTATGGTGGTGTGTACCCGAGACCCACCACCGCTTTCAATTTTCTAAAAATCGGAATTTCAACTGCTGATATCTCGTGAAATAATTGATGCATCATGGCGAAAACCCTACCATTGTGCTCAACTTGAATAGAATAACACATTTCCGCAATACAATGGGGTATCCCCTGTTTGTGCTTCGAGATAATAACTACTGGATACCTAGGTGAGGTGGTAGTACCCGATACCCCACCCACCGCCTCATTCACCATCCCTGATACCTATCGAGTACCGCTGTTTTGACCTCTTCCCATACAGAAGGACACTATAGTGTACCATACATGAAGTATCTAGGGAATTTTTTCGACGAATGCGGGCGCAGCCAAGAGGGCAGGCTTGTGAGTTTGCGCAAACGTCGCATTCCTGGATTTTCCTGAAATTTACAGACACAAGTTCAAAGATTAGAACCAGCTAAGGTGAAAAAAAAAAAAAGTTCGATCAGGAAGAGGCTTTCATTGTGTGCCCGTCTGGTGTCAAAGTGAGGAAATCGAACATGTTTGGATGAAATCCAGGCTACATTAGCTAGTTTCTAATAAAAAAGCATACACCAAAAGAAAGTTAACTTCTTGTTTTATTTTTGATTGTTCGTCTCATTGCTCGTTTGTTTGTGTCTTATCGACATTGCGGTGTCACAAGACGCAGTTAGCCTGCCAGTCGGTTCTCCAGTGGGTTTTTTCGGATATTTGATTTCTTATGCGCGCGGGATTCCTGTCCCCCGCGACACGGGAATCCCGCGCGCCCAAAAAAAAATGGCGCGAAAAAAAAAAAACACTGGAGAACCGCAGAGATCAGAGACGCAGTCGGTGATTTCGTTCTCGCTTGGCACAGAAGTCAGAATTTCTAAAAGACCCGCCCGCACTGCAGTGCATGACACCAAGGAGATTTGTATTTAAAACAAAACCTTGATGATACCAACTATTTATTAACAAAGCTGTTGATGATTTCAAATGCATTGAGTATCAAATGTTGCAAATAAAGGAATCATTGATGACATGGCTAGTTATTTTGTTGGGTCAACAAGGGTGCTAGGACAATAATATCATCGCGAAACACACAAGCAAACTATCGAAAATAAATTCGTGGACCCGCCATTTCCTGACGCTATTACATTACTGAAAGTTGACAGCATATTATTATTCAGCCATGCCACGATCTCGATTACGATTGGCTAAGAGTACGCAGCGAAATCTTGCGTGCAGTGCGTGACGTCATACTACAGACATTAGGATTGATGCACTCTAATGACGTCATAATGTAAGCCAATAGGTTTGGCCGCAATGTTGGTTTTCATTTCGGAAGCGAAAGCCAGTTTTGCCAATATTCTCGTTGAATCTGTTATGCTTACCGAGAGATTATTGCTCAGGATATCTAAACATCAACAATAACTACCTGATTTGAATACGAAGAGGAAAATACTAGTGGACATAAGGGACGGACCATTTGATATTTGTGGGGGGAGTGGCTAAATTTTTTGGGCTCGATTTTTTTTTCGCATCCAGTTTTGCTGCTCGATATTTTTCCTCATATTTTTGTTTTGTTTCGAGACTTCACTTAAATTATTTCGCCCTCAAAACGACAATTGATCACTTCAATAAAGTTTGATTTCATGCTCTCCATGTTAGCATTTCGCGAAATCGGTATGCATCTGGATCAGTTCGGGTTTACGAACGAGGGCTGTCAGGCTTTATAAATGAAGTGTCCCAATTTTTTTCATATAAAGGGATCAATATTATTAAACAATAAACAATTTTTTGAACGAAGCTTAAGGGATTAAAATTTGCATATAATTCAGTTATGCTTAAGGGATTAAATTTGCATATAATTTAGTTATATCATTAAAAATATTTTTGTAAGATTGGCATAAGACGGGCAAGACAGAACAAAATGTTGCTCATCTTCAATCGGATCTTCGATGCAGGCAGAATTACAATGATTGCATATCCGTTGATCTAGAGGTATAATTGGCTTGCTGTCCTCCCGTTTCAATGAAAGAGCGAATAATACCTGCCCGTAATTTTGCTAACATTTTTCTGTGGCTTGAATTAAATATGATTAAGGGTATCAGAACTACTTACATCAAACTTAAAGTTAGAGTAAAAACTTAATTTCCTATTTAATTTGATAATGCATAGGTGATGGTCATTGGAACATTTAATAATGATGTTGACAATTTGTCTATATCACGTTTTATAGTTAACAAATAATCAACATTAATTTCATAATTAGTATTAAATGTTGTTTTTAATTTAGATATAAAAGTCATGAAACTAGGTTTACTTAAGGTGGCCCGCGCCTGTTTCACAAGAAAAATATACTAATATTTAATCGCCGGCTTTTTCCAGAAAACGCGCTCCGATTGCTAATATTTTTGGGTGCTAGAATAGTGGATTACTAGAGATTATACTGCAAGGAAATTATAATAGAAAAGTTACACTGATTGCACAAAATAATCAATTTCCTGAAGGTAGACACTGAGCAACAAAAGTTCTCCTTAACAGAAAGACGAGACAAATTTTCTTTTTAGTAGGCTCAATAAATTACTTAAGTATTATAGTTTGTATATGTAGTTGTATATTACAATTGGCCTCATGAAAATTGCTTGATGAGTGTCGACTAAAATTATGTAGCTTATACGCCTCAAGATAAATGTGAGTATATTTTTCTAGGCATTGTTTTGCTATGTTTTTTCTCCGGAAGCTCAAACGCCGAGGTTTGTGCTATCTGCCGAAGCGAAATGCTCAACCTCATCCAATAATTGTTAATAAGTGGTGACAGTGAAATCGTTTAGAAGTCTAGTAAAGTTACATTTTCTTCCCTGTTTTTTTTACGATGGTCGACGACGGTCGTGCTTCCTTCTCGCACTCAGATTGGTTCTCTCATGAAGCCTCCATATACTGTTCATATAAATACTAGACCACAAATGTTTCCCGTTATACCAAATTCATTACGCAAAAAACGATTTCAGCAGAAGCTTTGTTAAACCCAATAAAACCTCTTTGCTTGAAACTCGTTTCCGGGGAAATTGAAATCAATGATTATAACCCTGTTCTCTATACCTTTGACCATGTAAAAAAGTTTCATTTCAAAGCTTAACAGATTCTCGATTAGTGCCACGTTTTCGTAACATGCAGCCGGCCGCATCGGATCGAGTCACGCTCTGACAGTGGCGTTCCTGCAACTTCAGTAAGGTCTGAATATACGGCACCCTGGTGAGTTTTGTTGCTTGAATCTCGGAAATTTCCGCGGGGTGCCCTTACATGCTGTCAGTCATGGGAGATTATGTAGCGGGGATTTTCGCGCTTCTGAAACACGACCTCTGCAAAGCTTTCAGCGCTTTTGCCCTACTTTCCTAGGAATCTCAATAAGCTATTGAACTGTGCTTCAACGCATGGAGGATTAAGATGGGGATTATTCAGTCTCGCTTCGCCGAAATACTTTAGCCGTGCAAAACGGACAGCGCAGATGTACAGCGCTTTAATTTTGAGTTAGATTGATCTTACCTTTCTTTCTACAAAATGTAATACAATCATTTCTGTTAGTTAATACGCCATTATATACCGAAGCTGTTTTTACAAAAAAGAGTTTCTCCGCTGCCAACAGGCCCAAACCGAATTATATACTAAGTTGTGTATTTACAAAAAAGGCATCACGTTTAGAAATAGAACCAAAGACCAAGAAATTTCGAAAGATATTTCCGCATAGCAAAAACCTTTCGGCCAAAGTTTCTCTTCTGTCAACAGGCCAAACCGCCGAAATTTTATACTAACGTTGTGTAATAAGAACATGTATCAAGTTTAAAATTTGACAATTTGAAAATTTGAAGTTTCAGCTTTGCAACCATACTTCCCCCGGAACCCAAAAGCTTTGGTTTCCCATAAGGTGCCAAAGAGGTCATCCAATAACACTCTCTGATCCCTATTTTGGCCAAGAATGACACCAAGGGAAATATCGAAAGATATTTCCGCAGAGCACAAACCTTTCGGCCAAGTTTCTCTGCTGTCAACAGACCCAAGCCGAAATAATACACTAAGTTGTGTATTTACAAAAAAATGTATATAGTCTTAAAAAATGAATTAAAGGCCAAGAATGACACCAAGGAAATATCGAAAGATATTTCCGCAGAGCACAAACCTCACGGCCAAGTTTCTCTGCTGCCAACAGACCCAAGCCGAAATAATACACTAAGTTGTGTATTTACAAAAAATGTATATAGTCTTAAAAAAATGAATTAAAGGCCAAGAATGACACCAAGGAAATATCGAAAGATATTTCCGCAGAGCACAACCTCACGGCCAAGTTTCTCTGCTGCCAACAGACCCAAGCCGAAATAATGAACTAAGTATTTTACAAAGGCATCAAGTTTAAAAATGAATTTAAAGGCCAAGAATGACACCAAGGAAAATATCGAAAGATATTTTCGCAGAGCACAAACCTCACGGCCAAGTTTCTCTGCTGTCAACAGACCCAAGCCGAAATAATAAACTAAGTATTTTTACAATAAAAGGCATCAAGTTTAAAAAATGAATTTAAAGGCCAAGAATGACACCAAGGAAAATATCGACAGCCAAGCCGAAATAATAAACTAAGTTATGTATTTACAAAAAAGGCATCAAGTTGAAAAATTTATAGAATTAATAAGGAACAAGACTGGCAACAAGGGAAATGCCGATAGATATTTCCATAGAGCATAATTCTTTCGATGGCGAAAATTATTATAAGATCCCTTTTGTTTTCTGGCTCCTGTCCTTCGAATTCTTTCTCAGGCGTACTCGGAGGAGTATCAATAAGTTTCGAATTGGCGGGCGTTTGTCCCGCCAAAGGATGGCCGATCGAACATTGATAAATTCTCTACGTCGTACAAACTCAGAGGAAGCAGCAAAACTATCATCATCTCGGTTTTCCTCCTCGGAGAAGGGCTTAGTAGGTAAAATACCGTTGCAACAACAACATCATCCTTTTCTCGTGAAGATCCGAAGAGTTAAAGCTGCAGTCTCTTGTCATTTCTATCATTTAGCGATATCCAAGGAACTTGCTTTGCTTTCTCAGGCCAGTATTTCGTGGCATCAGGCTTTACTAAAACGAGGTTCAACCTATCATCGCTCGTTCATGTACTTGATAAGGCATGCTACTTCTTATTTTCATTGTTTAACCTTCCGAAAACTCGATTGAAAGCGATAGAATCGTTCCTTCAAAGTGCTTGCCATGTTGCCGCCATCGCTGATTCCTCGGCGCAAATCATGTACTTGTATTTCATGTTAACTATTAAACCGAATCTAGTATTTCAGCCTAGCTACATGAACAGGAAATCAATCGTTCGATTTGTACACGTTCAAGTATACAATGAAAGACAATTTTATGGGATTAAAGGGGTTGCCATGCCAACCCTGAAGTCTTAGCGCCCTCACGCTGTGTGATTCAAATGACCATGAAGTTCGTCATGGGACGGAGACAAACCGACTTGCGTTGTGTGACCCTGGCAAGTTTTGTGACATGTAATGTACCCGCCGCTGCCCTAAATCTCCCGGGAAAAATCACCGCGTACTGAATAAATTTTGAATACGAAGCACGCCGCCTTGAAACCCGTACGGGACAAACACAATTCGAAAATGGCAAGCATTGAAGATCTACTAAATTCTACTACATGAATGGGGTTTCATCAGTTTACTGGACTTTATTTACAGAAATTCTATGTCTCCTCTGATGAAGGCCTCCAGGTCAAAGGGAACGATACAAACTATAACAACTGATATGACATACCGGAGAAATTATCTCAAACAGAGGAAACTAAAGACGAACTCTTCTACACTACCGTAGAAGACGACGGAGCAGACGATGGATTTGGGAAGAAGAAAAAGCGCTCAAGTCTTCGGCTGGACTTTGACTGCCCTTGGTTTTTGTCTTGTTGTACATCATGTCCGACCGGTAGTTGGGGAAGTATATTGTTGGCGCAGATGACAGTGCTCTTGTTTTTCAATTTTGCATCTTTAGTATTTTGGCGACGTTTTTTCCAACTGTGGTAAGTAATTATAGATTATAGGAAAATATTGTTGCTGTATTTAAATTCTATTCTGTCTTCATTTTGATCATTAAGAATGAAATAATCGCTTCTGTTTATGCCTTCCAATACTCCATATTATAAAGAATAAAGAATTTTAAAATACCTGTTTTCAATTTTGTGCCGGGCTTCCTTACCGCGCGCACATTTGTTGGGATTCCTGTGCGCGCTTGTTTGTTTCTGATTTTTGTTCGTCAAAAGTCCCTAAATAGGCCAATTTCGATTATCAAAGTCTAACCAGAGTCAAGTGAAGGGGAATAAAACAAATGAAATAAGTTTTTCGATTCAGCATGCCAATGGAATTTATTTTATTTTTCATTCCCCAAGCCTCTGGCCAAGATTAAAATTTTGATATATCGAAAGTGGTCTATTCATTCGTTCACAATTTTCGATTTTTCTGGGAAAGGAGTTTTTCTTCACCTGTGTTTAAATTTATTGAGTTCTGATGAATACTTAATGAGACATGGTAACGTAAGAGTGTGGAGTAAGAGTGTGGACGCACTCTTATACTTGGATACATGTAGCGCGTAACTTGTATCCTGCATGTCTCCCCGTCGCGCGCAATCTCGCGTGGCTAAATTGCGCTGCGCACAGATGATGTCACACTAATTAAAAACTCAGACAAGCAAATATCCTTTTCTCTGATTTTCTCAGTTTTCTTTCTAAAGAACGATACAAAGCGACTTGGTAAACTGGTAGTTCCACTTATTGCAGCAGAGTTTGTATGTACTCCTACCCTGGCTCGTATTTCGAGCGCGATACTTCTGAATAAACACGTGTCCGACTACAATGTTGCGCGCTACATGTGTCGTAGTTTCGACAGGGCTTTAAAAATGAGGTGATAAATCAAGCATGGAATCTGCCAGTCTCATGTCATCATAACATTATGATGTAACTAAGTACTCTCGAGTAAAAAGAAGATGGCGGTGTTTATTTGTAGGCGCTCGCGCGAGGAGCAAGTCGTACTGGATTGGACTCATCTTCGGGGCATATCCTGCCATAGCCTTCCCTGCTTCTCTGGTATATGGAGCTTTGGTAAGTAACGCGTATTACACGTGCAAATCACATGAAAAATGTATTTGAGTTATCTGGGACTGGGTGCTTAACATTGGTCAAGGAAAACCGGTTGGTTTGATCGGCGTCAAATGTTACAAGACATTCCGTTTGGGGTGAAATACC
This sequence comes from Scolanthus callimorphus, assembly GCA_033964015.1. NCBI lineage: Eukaryota > Metazoa > Cnidaria > Anthozoa > Actiniaria > Edwardsiidae > Scolanthus > Scolanthus callimorphus. The sequence continues at coordinate 20,494,550 of CM066915.1, forward strand.
GAGGGGATATAAGGGGGTTATACAACAACCAATCGATTTGTTCCAACCAACGAAACAGCGGGACAATCTCCGAAGCTTGTATACTCGTCCCAAACCAGGAATTACCGTAAACTTAACTGTTTTCGTACAGTAATTTGCGCCATCTAGTGGATGATTGCATTTTCTTTCCGCACACGGAGGGTCGAGGACCCTGGAAAATGCCAGGGGATAGGAGTCTTTCTAAACCCTTGAAGTTCCAAGGGAAGGAGGTCTAACAGAACCCTGGAAATTCCTATGGGGAGGGGTCAAGAACCCATGGAAATCCTGGAAATTACAGAGGGAGGGATCTGCGTGAAAGGCGGGTGTTTAGCCAACCAGGAAAGTCCAAGGGAGGGAGTGTTCAAATTACAGGGAGGGATGGGGGGGGGGGGGGGGGGGGGGGGTTGGTGACGACCTCTGGAAATTACAGGGGAGGGAGTCTTCAAAAAGCCTGTTAAAAGTCGTTCAACCTCTCCTTGTCTAGTGGTCGTGTATTTCGACCGCTTTGAGTTCCCTCACGATAAGGAGAAGAACCTTTCTTTCTTCTTTTCTTTCTTTCGCTCCATCCGGAATTACCGTTTTCGTCGCCAGTGGTAAACACCCCTGGTATTCAACCCCCATACCATAACTTTCCAACTTCTCTGATATATGGAGCTTTTACACAGCTAAATGTCTTTTGTTGCATGTCTTATGGTTTCAGATCCCTCTAGTAGGAACAGAGAAACTACTTTGGCTGGGATCTTTACAAATGGAATTACTGTTATACTATTCGGGTAAGAGGAATCCCAATCTTTAAAATGTATAAAAATTAAAAATATCTCATCTTGAGAAACACACTTAGACATATCTCTATATGTTTTAAAATGAAGTATAAATTTCAACGAAGTAAAGTGTTAAAACATTAGTAATCACTTTAGGGAGACACAAAAATGTGTTACTAGATTACATTTAAGGCCGATTAGGTGTTTTCCGGCAAAAATATAAGCGGCAAAAATACAAGCGGATGAGGCGCGAATGAATGGGCACCAACTCAGGGAGCCCACCTTACTAGGCTCGAGTCGATTGTGCTAGTAAAACTGGCATATTATGCTAGTAGCACTGCTCGTTTTTTATCCAAATTATGCTCAATTTATGCTCGTTTTTCAAAATTATGCTACTTTTTTCAATATTATGCTCGACAAAAAATGGGCAAAACAGTAAGAAAGGAGAGTTTTATTAACCTTTTATATTAATAAATCTCTTAGATGAGATAAGTAATACTGTGCGGGCTGCTTTAGTGGTTTTAAGTATCCGATCTCTAGCACTGTCAGCTCTTTGAGTCCTTGCAAGACCTGAAAGTTCTCGGGCTCTGCTTCGGGGGCGGAGGACGCCATTTTGTCACGTTGTCACACCTATGAGAGTGGGACTGGGAACAAGGTTTTGTAGACTTCCGGTTCCGGTTCTTCCAACAAAAAACTAAAAAACTATCCCAACTAAGCCCTAGACATCGCCGACCGTTTATTTGGAGAGCTTATTTTATGTCTGAAGTCAATTTATCATTTACGATAAGGGATATTTGAGCCTGGTTTTAGCACTTCCGATCTTCAAAATACAAATTATGCTAGCATTGCTTTTTGACAAAAAATTTAAAATTATGCTCGTTTTGACAAATTATGCAAAAATTATGCTAGCACAATCGACTCGAGCCTACACCTTACCGGTAAAATAAAAGTAAATGTGGTATTTTAACTTATTTTCTTTTTTTGTTCTTTTATATATCAATGGGAATCCTTTGTATTGTTTTACCTTTTAGATCCTAGGGAACGAGATTACGTCATGCTACTTTCTGATTGGCCACTTTCAGTTTTTTTCCCATAACAAAGGAATTCATTGACCTTCTTTTCGCTCATCAGATTCGTTCCCATGGCAGCGACACCGCACCTGTTTGTAATCACGTGTTTCCTATTAAGAGTGCTTGCCGCTATTGGAGGCGCGGCGTGCGAGACCACAGTACGGGCTATTGTACTGACGGAGTTCGGGGACAACATAGGATTTGCTATGGTAAATATCGCCTAAGTTCTCGTGCTACTAGCGCGTTAAGGACGCCAGGGGCTATAGCGCGCCTATTTCAGCCATGGACCTACAATACCTCGGGCCCCCTGGACGCACTCATCTAGAAGAATGCTTGAATCAGCGATCTTCAAAAGCGGGCACTATCGATGTCACGAGATCACTCTCGACCAATTGAAATGCGCCAATTTAATGAAGATTGTTTTAGGGATTGTTCAAAATACCATCGGTATGTAATTCATGTAACGAAACAAATACTTCTGTATTTGCAGACCTTTGTAATCGACTTGTTTTTTCTCGGTGCACTTTAGGGCCTGCTCTCTACATCTACACAGCTTGGCTTTACTGTCGGTCCATTTCTCGGGGGAATCTTATATTCTGTAAGTTTTCATCACACTATGGGGATAGTTGTCCATAGGAAATGGCAGACAGCCCCTTCCCCTTTTTGCTCTCGCTCGTGTTGTCTGCTTTGGTCTTCCTGTGGTACCGATCCGATGCTTTAGCTCATAATTAAAGCAGAATTGAAATTAATTAATCAACCTGTAACGACCTTTACTAATGGTACGGCTCATTGCATTCGGCGCGTGAATATTTTTATCGCTTGTCACAAGAAAAGAGGAACTGAACACGCTGAAAAACATTCATAGTGGGTCATTCATCTCTTAAAAACTTCGACAAAAATGATCCAAGAACACTCATTCTTTGTCATAAGAGATGTCTCGGATTATCTTATTTTCATTTGTTTGTGAATGGTATCTTTTAGAGCTTGAGTGAATTAGCTTTGAGAAACCCAATCTGGGATCTTAAATTATTCTCCGATGTTCCTCGCTTCCAGATGAATGCGAGTAGTAGTCCTGTAGTCCATCTGAGTCATCTGGGGGTGAAATGTTCACGTGATGTACGTCTATTTTTTAATTTGTCTGTTCCGTTTCAGTTGGGAGGTTTTATGTTCCCTTTTGCGGTGATCGGAGGTCTTCTGCTCTTACTTCTGTTCATGGTCTTCTTTACTTTGCCAAAGAGAGGTACGCCCTCTACAGACTCACTATTACACTTCAGGGGCGTTGCTGGGCATTTTTCGCCTTTTAATTAAAATTATTAAAATAAGCCCGCATCTGCGACTCGCGATAGTAGTCTAATTTCAATTTATTTTCAATTTATTTGCCAATTCTTTTACATTAACAGTTATACATAAAACACGTCTAAGACCCGGGTTTGCTGTGGTGACGTCATCGTTTTTAGGCAGCATCGTTTTCACCCGTCCACACTAGAAAACAGCGTTTTCAAACAGCTCCGTTTTCAAATCGCTCCACTCTGGAGAGCGTTTTCGGGGGATTGATCCGTTCTCGGTACAGTAAAAACCCGCATAAAAGAACAGGTGTTTTGGGGATTCAGGCTGATTTTGTTCTTGTACATTGGGTGTTTTCTGCAAAATCAGCCTGAAAATGTTCTTAAGGTGTTCTTAAAATTGTTTCTGCATACACTACCAACAGTCAAATAAAGAATGTCAAGTCTAAAAACAATTGCTAAATGCACCCTGGAATTCCCCATCCAGTACCGGTACCTGTTGTAAAACTTTGTGTGCAATGGTCTAGCACATTATATTGATCTACTCAGTACTCTACCACAGTGGGTTACTGTACTCGAACCCAAGTGGCAGCTATTTTTTTTATACAAGAACAATTTTCTTTTTTCAGGCTGCATGTGTTCTTGTGTCTAAGGTACCTTTTTGACCAAATTTCAGCCTGAGTTTTCTTAATCCACTTGTGGGTTTTTACTGTATCGTGTTCGGCGTTGTAGTGTGGACGATAGCCGTATCCGGAGCAAAAAGTATCCGTTTTTGTTTGAAAACGGTGTAGTGTGGACGGGGTCTTAGGGTTCTTCAAGGTTATGATGGTAGAGATGACCGTAGGAAAGCCCGAATTTCCACCCAAAGAAATACCAGTCATCAGTCCTAAAATATACTGACAATTAAATTTTATTCTGACCTTTTATTTGATATATTCAAATACAATTCTTCAGCGTACCGTGATGTGATGAATTGATCTATATAATGACCATGTTTTTGTAAGACATATTCATGACAAAAGAAATGCTCAAAACTAAATATTTTTACCCCTCTGCGAACCTGCTAAATGTTCTCGTGTGGTCTCTTCTATCCTATCCTCGAATTATTTGGCCTGTCCTTATACATTACAGAAGCCAAACCACAACAGATAGAGGCAGGTCCGCTTCTCAAAGCCTGCGCTCTTCCTGGGATCATACTTATGGGTAAGTATTTTCTTGGATGATGTACAGCCGCGATGCGCCTCTATAAGAAACGTTTCTGATTCCGTTTTATTGTGAGCCTATACCCCTATTTTTCAGCGCGCTTGAGACACAGGAAACCCATACAATGTGACGAACTTGTTACGTCTGCGTGAGATCGCGTGATTGCCTAAACGACAGCCTCACTTTTATGTGATAAATTGACAAGTGTCACGCATCACCCGGAGTTTTAACTCTATCTCATTTCACTTTTATGTGTGTTGCGCGCGCATCGTCGTTAAGACCGTCTATGGCACCTTAAGGTTATTCCCCTGTTTTGCACGGCGCACGCTGTTCTGCGCAATCGAAATCGAGCGCGCGCGCGCAAGCTAAATATCCCCATTTGAGCGAGAAACACCAAGAAAAAGGGGATTGGGGATTTGCGCGAAAACAAGATTGGGCACCCCCATTTTGTATTTACCATTTTGATAAGATTATCATTCCCCTGTTATAAAAAAAAGTTTAAAGAAATTTCCACGACAAGTTTTTGAGCATCGTAATAAAAAGCCCCAAAATGAGACACCAAAGACTCTCAAATTATCACGAGCGCTGCGCACATTTTTGCACATTTTTAAGAGTAGCGTCAACACACATAGAAAATTAAACATTCCAATGTTCGTCCTAGGTAGTGAAGCATCTTACAGTTCTGTTCAAACTTGCAAGCGAACTGGTATTCCTTCATAAATAGCCCTCTGAGCACTAAAAATGGGTATGTTTGCGCCATCACAGTTTCTTAACGAGCATGGGCACCCCCTCTTTTTATTTCATATTTTCATTTCTTATATACTAAATAGTAAATAGACAAATTAAGAAAAATATTCTACGACAAGTTTTATTTCAGGGGAATTACCTTAAGGTGGCGCTACACGGGACAAGTCATAACACAAAGTCTCCGCGATACGTTGTGTTGCGTCTTTGCTTTGTCCTTTTGACATCTGGACATGTTACACGAGACAATGTTACACGAGACAATGTTAAACGAGACAATGTTACACGAGGCAATGTTACACGAGACAATGTTACACGAGACAATGTTACACGAGACAATGTTACACGAGACAATGTTACACGAGACAATGTTACACGAGACAATGTTACACGAGGCAATGTTACACGAGACAATGTTACACGAGACAATGTTACACGAGACAATGTTACACGAGACAATGTTACACGAGACAATGTTACACGAGACTTCGCTGGATTTCCTGACGGCAACATGTTACATGGACCAACGTTCGTCGCAACGGCGAGTGGCAACATTGTCGCGCTAGTACGTACCCAAGCTGCGCGCTTATACATATGTATACAGTATGTTGGGATGGCGTATGATCCTTGAAAGTGGTTGGATTATTAGATGTTACACGGGGAAACTTCAGATATTCGCCATTCTGTATTGCGAAGCCAAGTAAAAATATCGCAACATTATGCTGCCGAGTGAAATGCTTCGCGGAAAGTTGTCTTGTAAAAGTTGCGCGGAAAGTTTGTGATCCGAGGTTTCCCGTGTCCCGAGGACCTTGTAGTTATCACCCTAGTTAGCGGCTCGATTTTGAAGTTTTTGGAATTTATCGCACAGTTTTGCGCTACACGCGTCCCACACAGAGCTACAATAGTCGAAGTGGGGTTGGATGAGAGCCTGATAAATTTTTAGAGTAGTGCTAGTGGTGATAAAAGGCCTTATTCGTTTGACAGCACCAATGGCTGAGGATATTTTTGGGACTTTTCGTCTAATATATGCTTCCATATGCTTCCTTACTTCCCAGTACTTCAAACTTTATTAATTAAATTGTTTATTTTGCTCTTTCAGCTCTAGCTTTAGTTGTTAACGTCACTGGTCTGGCATTTTTGGACCCGACCCTAGCTCCACACGTTTACAAGGTTTGTTTATCGCATGTTTTTGAACAGATCTCATAGTTGAAGACGTGTCCAATGGGTATGAGAATGTTATAACTAGTTTGTTGTGTTGATTTTCCGATGCAATACTGTAAGGAACTTTCAAAATATCACGCATTGTTAACCGAGATTTTTGTGTCCCTTACTTGCACAGGTTTCCCCCTAAAATAAGACAGGGCCGCAGTATCTTAATGGGCCGGGGAGATGGAGAGGGGGGAAGGGGGGAGACGGCTGATTAAAGATGATAAAGCTATTGGGTGATGGCATTACTTAACTACAATAATGCAGTATGTTTTGGACAGCATAACGCTTGAGAACTTTTGAGCTCTTGACGAATGCATTTGTACCCATTCTGTTTTACTGGGCTTGCTGCGGCCCTGTAAGAAAATCCATTTTATAAACAAAATAGGACAGCTCTTATCACGTAAACTTGTCTAACTGGACACTCTCATAAAGGCTTTCTTTCTGTCCTGTCGCCCAGACAGGACCGCCTCAATGCGCACAAAGCTTTGATCACTAGAAATATAATTGCAGAAACATCCCATAAGTTTATTTCTTATTTCAGATCAAACCAGATCTCCCAGCGGCGGTGGCCGGATTAATATTCCTGCTGTGTGGGTTGTCAGCCGCAGCTCTATCTCCATTTGTAGGATGGTTCTGTGATAAAAAGGTAAATATTCATACTATACTACTGTTGTCTGGTCTGTCTGGTCTGTCTGGTCTGTCTGGTCTGTCTGGTCTGTCTGGTCTGTCTGGTCTGTCTGGTCTGTCTGGTCTGTCTGGTCTGTCTGGTCTGTCTGGTCTGTCTGGTCTGTCTGGTCTGTCTGGTCTGTCTGGTCTGTCTGGTCTGTCTGGTCTGTCTGGTCTGTCTGGTCTGTCTGGTCTGTCTGGTCTGTCTGGTCTGTCTGTCAGCCCTTCCGTCTGTCTGGTCTGTCCGGTCTGTCTGTCTGGTCTGTCCGGTCTGTCTGTCTGGTCTGTCCGGTCTGTCTGTCTGGTCTGTCCGATACTTCAGAGTTCACACTAGGGGATCAGTCGCAGCGACAAGTCCCATGGAATTGCTTTGGTGACAAGTCCCTTGTTTTGCAGTTCCGCTTATACGCAGTGAAATTTTGGTCCCACAAATTAAACTTGTTTGATTTGTGTGACTAGTCGCAGGGGACTTGTCGTTTGTTTCGCAAGCGTGATGTTTTTCCATGTAATACCAGCGGATATTTTACGAGTTGCGGACGTCTTGGAGTGAGGAAAAGTGCAAGCAACGAGTAAAATGTCCGCCAGCATTAAATGAAAAAACATGAGTTATTTATTATACGACGAGTAGAAATATTTTCGTTTCTTGTCAAAATTCACAAGCACTAGCAAATGATCATAACCCGCTACTCTGTTTCAGGGCCATTTTATCGAATTAGTTATCGCTGGTCTACTTATTTGCGGCGTCTCGCTCTATATGTTAGTACCGTCGCCTCCATTAGACAGATTTTTACCCACGTAAGTATTAGCATGCGCGCATTACAACAAAATTATTATTTTACGGTACCCACACAGTTGTGATACAATACAGTTGTGACATCCATACAGTTAAATACGGACTGAAGTGGATACATTTTAAAATGAGCGTGTCGCATTAACTATATGACTCGCTATATGTTAGAGGCTGGTTTCCATATAGTCGTCCCGACTGATACGACTCGGACGACTGATACGACTATATGGAAACCGAGTCGTATCAGTCCTTCCATATAGTCGTCCGAGTCGTATGGAAAACATTATACGACTGATACGAGCCTTAACCAGCCTTAATTAAGCATTATAGCACAACTTTCTATGACTTTATCGGCACAATAGAGCACGCGTGATGTTGGAAGAGACACGAGAACGTTGTATGCGGCTTGTGTAATTTTAAAGCGATTCTAGTGTCTCTCCCAACATCACAAGTGCTCTATTTGCCGATAAAGTCATAGAAAGTTGTGTTCTAATGCTTTTATGATATAGCGGGGAAAACCATTACTTATCGGTGTAATAGAGCATAGATTTAGACCAATCAGAGCGCGTTATATCGTAGCTATATTATAAATGTCAATAGTGGTATGATCGTGAGTAGTCCTGAGAATAAGGACTGTTTGGTGGTGACTGACGTTTCGACAACCTGTGCGTCGTCTTTAGAGTCAAGTGAAAAAATGGATTGAATCTGCTGGGGTGTCGAATGGGCTCCTGAAAAATTCCAGAGTCTCAAAGAAATATATTTGACTGTAATTTTTATTCTAGTTCCATCTGGCTAGTATGTTTAGCTGTTATATTGAATGGTGCGTCATCAGCGTTTGTTATTGCGCCGGCTGTGAGCGTTATGTCTATACAAGTCCTGTAAGTACCTAGATTTCAGGATGGCATTGGGGTTTCCAAGAGACAATTACACAGAGAGTTTATCTGCCATTTAGTTCCCCCTGAAATTGTAATCAGAATCAAGGGAATGGCGCGCAAATTGGACGCAAGGAATCATCCGCACAATCAACATAACTTAATCTGTCCTGGGTTTCGTGTGAACGTGCGTTTTTATTTTAGAGAGCAATATAGCCTGCTTGCAGGCGGTTGCTGGTTGTTTTTATCCCGGTCCGTTCGCTTTTCGGGCGCCATCTTGGATTTTGAAAAGCGCGCGCGGTCCCGGGGCGAGCGAAAAAGTCGAGCGCCCCATTTCACTCGTCCCGGGACCACCGCACGCTACTCAAAATCCAAGATGACGCCCGATGACGTACGAACGCGGTTTTCCGCGATACAAACACGGCCCAACAACTTTTGCAAGCAGCAGGCTAAGAGTAATGAGACACATCTAGCTGGCGCCACTTGATAGAGTCATACGATTGCCTTTAACTGATGCAGAGAGAGAGAGAGAGAGACGGGGGACATTATCGGAACTCTTTTTACTTTTTCATTTCAGTGATGCAGGAATGCCTGATGATATAGTCACAAATGGAGCAATTTCAGGAATAGTTACTGCTGCATTGAATCTTGGGTAGGTAGCTATCAGAAGCCCATCAACAGGAGCGCTCTCTTCATTGTTTTAATCCCCCTTGAAATTGGACGATTCCGGCAAGAGTATGCACGCGCTGCATTTGACAAAAATTGTAAAAAGAATACGTGCGCTGTGTCCTGGTAGCTGTGTTACATTTCATGAGCATTTCACCCCGCTTCTTGTACATTTCTATACACTGAAAAGTACGCGTGGTTATAATAGCTGGATTGGTCCATTCCCTTTGACATGTCCCACAACTACAGGTTTCAGGGCGCGCCTTTTTTCGCCAGATGCCCCTCCATGTTTACTGACATGCACGGGTACACCTGTTCCTCGCCTCCTTTCACAGCTGGCTGGCAAGCAGACCAGGAACCCTCTTACTGGGAACTTTTTTTGTCCTTCTCCTTTGCTGGCAAAAAGTGATCAGTTGTCCAAATTTATTCTAATTCTAGAACTCATCAGGATAGCTTTGCGCGCCTGCATTATTTATGCAATGAAAAGCGGATTTCTGTTGTTTTGTGATGCTTTTATTGAAGATACTCGTGACAGTGTAATTATTTTCTCATTCACAGTTCGTTCCTCGGTGCATTTGGTGGCGGCGTGTTAAATGACTGGTTGAGATATTCTTTGGCAGCCCTTGTAAGTCCACCGCGTACATTAAGGTGTCCCAACCAAGTGCCATTATGTTAGCGTCTGTGGGTTTTGCCCATTCATTTATTTAAATTAATCTGTTTTTTGTTTTGTTTTAGGTTGTGGGATGTTTCGAGTTTATACAGGTAATTCCCTTCTTCTACGCGAACTCCTCGCATATTCTCGGTTTTCATGTGACGTCATCAAAAAGCTAACTTCTAAACCAAGAGATCTACAGAGATGTCCTTTCAGTGATGAATATAACTCTATTCAAGGATTTATCACACGAAATATCGGCACCTTCTGCCAAGTAGTTCTCGAGATATCGCCAAAGCTATTTATGTCACGCAACATCAGTCACGTATTTTGAACTTGCCGTATTTCACTCGATTTGCACCGTTCTTACCTTTTTGGCACGTCAGTATGTTATAAAAGTTCATATCTTACCATTGTGATACTATTAATTTGGAATGAAAATAGCGTCGTTTTGGAGACCCGATTAATTTGGCCTCTGCTGGGGCTCCAACATGGCGGCTCCATACAATTACTGTACAAAATTGCGCACATTCACTTCTAATATCTCTCTCGGAAAGTGACCAATCGGCCTAAAATTTACCCAGGAAACATAATTTTGTATATTCTTTATAATTCTATTAGGCATCTAGTGTTTAGAAGTTAATTTAGAGAAATAAATTTCGTCACGTGACAAGTGAAAACCAAGCATAGAAGATGTCACATTCTACCATTCCAGTCATTCTCGCCGAGAATCCTCAGAGAGCCTCCTTCATCTGAACTCTGGGCATTCTCGTACCCAGAGCTCCCCGGCTCGTCTGCTCGCAGGGGAGGCTCTGGGGAAATCTATTTGGGGGCCGTCGCTGATTGGTTGATTTGGAGTGCTGGAGCATGCGTTGAAAGGTCCTTCTACCAGCAACTCTGTATTATATCTCGCGCATGCGTCAGTGGATGTCACCAGAGCCTACCCCGCGAGGTGACGAGCCGGGAAGCTCTGGGTTCGAGAATGAACTCTGAGTTTTGATGACAGATACTGACGCATGCGTACAAGAAAACATTTTATGCCTGAAAATGACTTTCGTCGGTTGAAGACGGCTAGACAACGCATACGTCTTTCCACACCTGTATAATTTTAATAATAATCTTTATTGACTCATAATGAAATGTTAAAAAAAAAAACTATAGCTCCCTGAAAGATTAAAAGTACTTTCGGCTCATACGAGCCCTCATCAGTACGTTTAATGAAGTTGCAGAGATATACAGGTCTGGGAAGATCACTACATAATGAATTCCTAACGTTTTCCTAGCTTATTTCCCCTGCATCCAAAATTGTCAACAAATCCAAAAATTCCTCAAAACGTGCGGATTTGGGGGAGAAACGTTGCTCGGGAGGCCTGTGGAAACCACTACACAGGTAACCCGTGTTAGGCGTCCACGGCGAAAACGACGCCTCTTTCTTGATGTAGAGACCAACTCGTTTTTGTTTTGCCATGTATTAGCTAAAAAAAGTCTTTACCCGTGTCTTTTCTGACTGTTTTGCAGGCCGCGTTTATTGGCTGTTATGCTTTTTTCTTAAAGTAAGTGTATTGTATATTGCCATAATTTCTAGATTTGCGCTCAGGTGCTGAATATGACACAAACCATTTTTAAAAACAAAGCCCGGACATAAATTGTCGTCTTGAACATTTCCCCGCCAATTCCTATTTGGAATTATTTACCTTAGGAAGTGACAGCAGATTCTCTTTTGTGAAGGATTTGGACAAATGTAGGAAGAAAGAAAATGGTGAAATTTTGAATGAAATTCGATTGGCGCAGTAACGCTAGAAAACCCGAAGTTACAATAGCCCGCGCGCGGGTACCCCCAAGTGGATTCAGCAAGACGACAATGAGTTATTGATATGGATTTAAGTATCGCATCGGAGCATTATTTTTCATATGTTTTTTTCATATATTTCCGTCAGAACACGTGATGCAAAGAAACCAGAGGAAGAGGACTATGTTATTGTGAGGGAGGAACAGGAGGCATTTCATCCTTGAACATTGTGTATTATTGGCAGCAACAAATGGAATTTGGAAAAGTGAGATAAGATTATAAACTACTCCGCGGATTTGCCCCATTGTGTCAACATCCAGCGCCACCAAGCAGGGGAAAGGAAAAGCAAGCTGCCGGCCTCAGAAAGAAAGGACCCACAATTCAAACTGTGTGTGTGTGGGTCACCATATGCATTTTTTGCCGACCGGGATGAGATGTGGTAGTAGAAAATTAGCGTGACGGACAAAACATATGTTTCAACGGACAATTGCTCTAACAATCTGTTCGTTATTCTTACTGGATAGATTGAGAAAGTTGTGGTGTTTCTTAGGCAACTTATATACGGTAATTAAGGGATGTTTGTAGAATCTGGGCCTAAATTATACAACACTACTACTACATTCATACTACACGTCATTGGCACGCTGAAGACCTGGCAAATGTTGAAAGGACATGGCTTTATATTGGCACAGCAGCGCGATTGTATATTAATAGCGAATTTTAAGAGTATTGTAAAATCATTTCCAAGGCATATTACTCAGGGGCGTAGCCAGGGGGGTGGGGCACAGGGGGCTGCGCTCCCCTTTCTCGGGAGATTTTCCCGATATACTGTATTTGCCGTAATACTGTATTTGCTGGAGGAAATTCAAAAAATTTCGTCCCATATTTTCACTATCCCGCACCCCCCAACCAAAATTCCTGGCTACGCCCCTTCTACTTTTTTATATATATAATGTTGATAAACGCTTTCGTCAATATTGTTTGCTTGATCTTTCACTTACGAGTTTTCATTTCCTAGTTACAGAGTGTACATTGTTTTTTATTTGTTTTTTTTTTATACCAGTGCCGAACAGAAACGATTGAAACACTGAAATATCCGTAGCTCAACAGAGCGCCCACCACTGACAAACTGAGGAAGGAGCCAAATAACTGTAAAATAACAACAAAAACAAAGGTTTAACACTGTGTTAGAGTCCTAAAAGATTCCAATCTCCCTTAAATTTTATTGTAGATCAAGGTCACCCCTAAAAGAGACCAAAACCTTGATTTTAACCCAAAAAAATATGGGAGTCCCCCCCTCCCCCACACCCCCCGTACAGAACATGCACTGCCTTCCTCTATACCCGGATCTATAAGCATAGGAAATCATACGACTTCGAGTTCAATTTGGACTTTATTTGCACGAGTGGGTTTTTCAGAAAAGTACGGCGAGTGCAATTTGAGCTTTTTGAAAAACCCACGAATGTAAATACATTCCAAATTGAACGGGAAAAGTCGTATGATTTCCTTTTGATAAGGGACGGACCATTAGATATTTGAGGGGGGGGGGGGGTTGGGCAATTTTTCTCGGCAAGAATTTTTTTTTCCTAGTCAAGACACTGCACGATTTTTTTTTTCGGACGCTGTTTGCGAATTTTTTTTTCACCACTATTTCATATTCATGTCTTACTGTACTCAATAAAATACATGGCCGTCATTGGCCTTCGATGTATATTGGGAAAAAACTGTTATGAAGCTACAAGATGGCCTAATGGGACCAGCATTATTTACACTGGGGGTGGGGGTATCTGAGGATTTTGGGCTGATACTTTTTTGTCAAAATGAAGTGATCCCCCACTATAAGTACTATGATTAACGTGATCCCGCTCAGAGCTGTTAAAGTTTTGTGATTCCCTCTGTCACCTATTTGAGCTAGATGACGACAGTTTACAGAAAGAGAGGATTTTACTTTTCTTTGTTGCGCGCGAAGCGCGCCCTTAATTTGAAAAAGCACATATCAGATACCTCAGAGTAAAGGTAGATCAAGCCTTGTACGGTTTATTCTTCATTCACACCGCATTATAGTGACAAAAATATTATTCTTCGTGTGCGTGAAGCATGGCCCGAATGATCAATTTCTATGTTGTAACGTCAAACTCACGCTTATTTAAGGGGTTCTTTGCCAAGATACACAAGAAGTCAGGATACACAAGAAGTCTTCTCACTTCTTTTTACACTGAGAAAAATATGATAACCTTCGTGATGACTTTCTCAAGAGCATAGGCCTGATTAAAAAAACAAAATAACCTGATGCCTGAACATTAATGAAATCCATTTTACACCAAAAGGTAACAGCTGCCAAATTTGTCTTTGACTGCTTCTCACTCAGGTCCATCTTCCCTGACTTCATTTTTTATGGTAATCTTCCATGTATTCAGCGAGTATACAAAGCTGAATAATAAACTCTGAATCTAAATCTACACATATTCTTGGCAATCTATTTAAACGGCACGAACGTATTGTCCTCGTGTTGCGTGAGCTCTCATTTCTTCAAATTTTTACTGTATTCAGTTAAGTGAACTAGAAAAATGCACTGATATAGAAGCTAGCCGTGCAGGAATTTTTTTTCTTGCCTCGTTGCTTTGCACGATATTTTTTTTCAGGTTAAAGCTGTGCTCGAATTTTTTTTGGTATTTGCCCAACCCCTCCCCCCCCCCCTCAAATATCTAATGGTCCGTCCCTAAGACACATGTAAAAAATTCTAAGGAGACATTCACAAATCTGCTTACAAACTAAACAAGCCGCACGCATTTTTCCTTGATAAATCTGGACCAAAACCTGACAGAATTTGAGCATGAACAAAAACCAAAGTTTCCATAATCGGCTCTATGTTATCAAAATATTTTGTAGTCCTATTAGCATTTAAAAAGAAAATATTTTTTTTTGGGGGGGGGGGGGCTAAGAACGGCTGTTTCGGGAGTCTTAATAAAAAGTGTCATTTTGTTAACCATGTTTGCACTATTACCTTTTTTTGCCACTTTGTTACCTAAAAACTGCACTGCTCTCAGCCAATCAGAATCCAGAAATTTTTCATAATAATAATAATTCTTTATTCCATGAAATACCAATTACACGGCATATAGGATACACTAACAAATATGTAGGTAGAAAAGAAAAACAATTACATAAGAAAAGAAAAACAATTACATAAGACTTAATGAGACTCATTAGATTCTTCAGCATCTCGAACCATCACATTAAAACGCTCGAGAATATCAAAACAAAATTTGGCAGTTACCTTTACGACAGACTCGTCACACATCGACAATAAGTAAACGCATAGATTACGCAAACCTAGTTGGCCAAAGGAAACATTCAGTTGCAAAATTTTATCTGAATCGGAGTCGGGTCTTCAGCGTTGTCTCGATAGATTGGCTATTTACACAAAGCACTGGAAGTTAAGCGTTAACATGAAAAAATCGAAAGTGTTAGTTTTTGGCACGCGTGCTCAGAGGTGCCCATACTAGTGGTCCAGACTAACTCCGTCCCTAAAGCGAAGCCTTAATTACCTTTTTTCTTCGCTCAGATAATTAACGCGGCCCCCTGTTTTGCCTCGCCTCTCTCAGTTCAAATAAACCAACTCTAGGAATTCCCAAACATGGCCGAATAACGGGTTGCCTTTACTCAGAATTTTGCAAATTTCAAAGAATCCATGACCGAGCGCTAAAACATGAAATTGCTGTTACTAGGGTGCGTTGGTTTCTGTACCCTGTACGCTCTGGTGGCGTCGTTCCAACTTTCTATAAATCCTAATGCCCTTGCAAGACTCCCGTGTCAAGGCCATGAGCAGAAGAACAACATTATCTGACAGGTAGGGAAAAAATTAGCGGGTCAAATCGTGTGGGTATTTTATCCCTTCAAATACAATATTCGCTTAAATTATGCCGAACCCCCCAGTTTTGCCCCAAACAATCCTTAAAACTCCCGATTTTGCACCCTGCATATCAAAGTTCCCCCAAACATGCGGTAATTTCACAAGCAATGCTTTAAATTTTCGACGCGCTTCGCGCGCAAAAGAGTTTCAACTTTCCCTAAAAACTACCTTCTGTTTTTGTTATATTTCATGCCCCCCAGTTTTTGGAGGCTTGCTACGGCCCTGCAGTTTACCCCCTGGAGATTACAGAACCGGGAAACTCCCTGGATTTGTAGATGTAACCACCACATTTTTTGTCTGTACCCCCAGTTGAGGACCAAGGAATTCTTCAGGGGTAGGAGCTTGAAGGCTGAAAGAATTATTGGGGGTAGCAGCGATTAGGACTAAAGAATTCTTGGGGGTCAAGGCCTTGAAAACGCTAAATTCTTGGGGGGGGGGGGGGGGGTGAATGAGAATTCGTCTGCTGAGAATTCGTCAAAATTAAAGAATTCTTTAGGGTGAGCACATGAACTAAAGAATTCTTTGGGGTAATCGCATTTAGTAGGTCCTCAACCAGGGGGGTACAATTTTTTTATGGCAAAGCCCATTTGTTAATACTTGACTCAAGACCGCCCGGAAAAAGGCCAAAAAACTTCGCGATAAAACGTGCGGGCACATCGTTCACTAAGGGGCCGACCATTTAACTTTTGAGGGGGGGGGGGGGGGGGTGGGCTTTTTTGTCGGTGCAAGATTTTTTTTTCTACCTCTTGTAAGCGGTGAGAATTTTTTTTTCCAATAAAAAAGAAGGGTTTTAGTCATCATTTTGCTGTGCAGGAAATTTTTTTCGGCCCTTCGGGCCGTGCAGGATATTTTTTTTCAAAAAAGCCCCCCCCCCCTCAAAAGTTAAATGGTCGGCCCCTAAATACATGTGTAATACGTATTTCCACTCTCCTGGCGTTATAGACTAATACTTCAGAAATAAATGATATCGACATGGTTTCACATAGCACTTCCTCGGTAGTATAGTGGTGAGTATCCCCGCCTGTCACGCGGGAGACCGGGGTTCGATTCCCCGCCGGGGAGTGGAAGTTTTTTTTTCTTTTTCAATTTCAAAATATTTTGGATATTTTTTTCATATCAAGGGTTTCGGGAATATCTCTCGTGATCAGTGAAATAAGATTGCATAATTAAAACAAATGCAGAAATTGCCCCAAGCTGAACTTGAAAATGCATTAAAGCAAAGTTTAAGCAAAATTACTGTGATTTTTACGAAAGAAAAAAAAAAATCATTACATAATGAATCTCTAATGAATCTATGGCAGTGAAAATGACTGAGGATTTTTTTTGAAGCAATGAAAATGTGTGTTGTGTCTGGGCACCCCCTTTGGTAAAATTCTGGTAAAGCCACTGATGCTGAATTGTGTGGTTCCCATAAATATCCACCTCCCCCCCCCCCTATTTGACATTATTATTCAGCACATCGATGCACTGCCCAAATATGGTCATTGGAATGCCAATAGCTGTCTTCTGTACATGACAGCTATCCTGCGATATCCGTCTCTGAGGAAAATATGATGTTTTGAGCTCGTAAATAATACACAAAAGTCATTTTTTTTCGTTTTTTTTTTTTGTGCTATCGATGTGCTGAATAATAAAACCATTATCCTGCTCGATTTTGCAGAATATCGTCTGATTTTAGCCAACTCGGGACTTCGTCCCTTGTCGGCTAAGTATCAGACGATATTCTGCGCAATCTTGCAGGATAATGGTTAAATATATCCCTATAACACATTTGACAACTTTTAATGGAAGGATAATTATCATTAATGTTTCACTACCATACACAATGTAGGCTTAAAGCAATTTAAGTAATCCATGCAAGAACTAGGCAAACTTCCATTGTTCTACGGCATTGAAGGTTCCCCACATGTCCTAATTTTTTACCACAGAAAGTTATCATAAGTAACATAATAAAAGTGAAAAATTGATGGATTTCTACTTGCTTTGAGAAAATATTACAACAAAAAGTATCTAGACCAATCAGATTAAAGAAGAACAAAGTCTAGGGATAATCTGTTTGTGAGTACCACATGTGCTTTTCTCCCTAAAATTCTTCAGAAAAGCTTTTCTAGCATAGTGATTTTACTGATTTTTATGTCTAAGTGAATGAAATTGCCTATATTTTCAGCAGAAATTAATTGCATTCAAGCATGCTTTGCCATTGGCTTGCCTAGTTCTTATACGGACCATTACTTAAAAATTAGTTCTTATACGGACCATTACTTAAAAACTGTACACAGTATAGGCTGCATTGTAAGTATTCTCGTGGAGTTTTCAGGCTGAGAATTGACAAATTTGGGCCACATCATTTTCTCCAGGGTTCTTTGCCCTAAAACTGCACTGGAGTGCAGGATGCATATCTCAACACCACAAATGAAGGTAAATTGTTTTAAGTTTCTTTGTCCTTTAATTTTACTGGTTGGGCACCACGGCTGGTTGGAGATGCTGTCATCAGTTCCAGAGCAATCTGAAGCAGAACAAAATATGCAACAAAGGCCATAAGAGGCTGCCAACAGAAATCCAGACAGTTGGAAGCAAAAAAGTAGGGAGACACTGTGCTCTACAATGACAAAAAGAGAAAGAAAGGGAAAACACATGCTTTTTATGTTGTTTATCCTACAAGGCATTGCTTGCATGTGCCCATTTTCATACAAACAGTGTGCCTGTCCTTGCTTAGAAGAGATGAACAGTGCTAAATGCGCAGTGGAAAAATGCATGGCTGCCAGAGATGCCAATTGACAGTTTTCACAATGTTGTGAGAACAATACCCTTGAGCCATTCCGACTCGTTCTGGCGAAGACAGCTTTTGCTATTCAAAACAGACAAGCATTGTTCTCATCCCATTTATGTAACATGCGCAACATCGTGACAACTGCCAATTCTCCAACAATACATACAGGCATATTTTTTTCTCCTGCCAGATCGAAAAGCAGTATGGGGAGAAAGAAAATATTGTTCTATTTCGATATTACCGCACTGGCCTGGAGCTGTTCCGACTTGTTCTGGTGCAAGATGGCTTTGTTAAATTCAAAACAGACAAGCATTGTTCTCATCCAATTTATGTTGCATGTGCACCTGTATTTTTTAATGCTGTCGATCCAATTAAGGCCTATAGCGAATGTGTGAGCATAAGGTTTGAGAACAATAACACTGTAATGTACCTTTTGCCCCTCAATAAAATGAGATGGTTCTGACAGAGCTTTCTCACAAGACTCTTGATCTTTAAAGAATACAAATCCATATTTTTTGGACCGTCCAGACTTCATGTCCTAGGGAGATAAAAATTACAAAATAACATATTATAACTGCAAAGTTCTATAAAATAAGTGTAGTGGCCTCTTTCCTTGAATATAGCAGATTTTGTATGACTGTGAAAAGTGCTGTGACATGGTGTGGTACTGTCGCGGTGGTGGTACGGAACCTATGAAATCGCATAGTCATAGTACGGTCACGGCACGGCACAACTCTTTCGCAGCACTTTTCACAGTCATACGAAATCTGCCCTAACACATTTGTACTGTAACTTTACTCAGAATTACAATGTTGAAGTTAATATTAACATACAAGTTTATGTAGATCCTTAGATGTATTATCTAAAATAATAATAATTTCATTTAATCAACGATAAATGTCAACTCTCAAATAAGAGCTATGGAGGAGTTTGGGAACCTGTGATGATATTGGGAATTTTAGATTTTCAGATTGGTGATTAATTATGCTTGGAATTTCTTCTATGAAATGGCAAAAATCTCGCACTAACTTTAAAGCGTACTTACAAACATAACTTTAGTTGACAAGATTTTACCATACTTTCCAAAGTGCTCAGTTAGGCTTTCTAAAAATGAAGCATATAAAAAATGTCACATGAAATGAACCAACTCAACGGGTTAACATCCTCGTACGGAGGACACCTTTGTGTTCAGCTTTCCTTTCATCATGATTCGTCCTACTAAACAAAGGAAGCTTTTGTGATTTAACTTGCGAGGTGTGGACCAGGTTCGTACCCGGGGAACAGCCAAGACTCAACTGATGAAGTGATGGTGATGAAAGTGAGTAAAGTGAGTTCGTCTTGGCGACTCTCTGGAGGTATACACGGTAAAATCTTTAAACCAAATGGCAATATACTAAAGACTCGATAGATATGAAGAAAATGATCGAGGTATTCTTACCCCTACATGCCGTCCAAGGCAGCTTTGCGACAAACAACTTGCTCGCTATGTTTCTTCCAGCCGCCATTTTGAATTGCTTGAGCACGTGCACCACAGGAAACCCAAGTAAGTCAGAAGTTGCCAAATTTTTGATATAATTTGTTTTGCTGCCAAACATATCCAATACGAAAATAATGGGGTGATAAGAAAACACGATCTGTCATCATGTTTTTCTATTTTGTTTACAAAATTGTAGTTTTAGAAAACTTCTTTATCGGATTTTTATGTGCAATTGGGTAGCCTGTGGTGTGCAGAGTGAGCGGTCGCACGAATGCGCGTCGAGCAGTTCGAAGGAACGTTGAGGTGTTGCCGTAAAAAAAAAAACATATTTGCTGCACCACGTAATGCCTCTGGTTGCATTGAAGGGAATGAGGAGTGGTTCTATGTATAAAGTCTCTGTGGAATATTTTTCAACAGATAATACAACTTGAAGGGATTCATTTGAAGAGCTCCAACCAAGATGGCCGCCATACGCAAGTTCTTCCTGCAGTGCTTCGCTTCGTGTTTAGTGATACAGTCGGTGTCTCGCACTACAGGACTTCTTTACGTTCGGAGTCTTGCACATTCAAGTGCAAATACCGAACAGAGTGAACCTACGTCTATTTTTGTGAACGGTTTATCTGGAAAAGATACTAGTTCTTGTGGACAGGAAGTTACACCATGCAGGTCAATACAGTTCGCTGCCCAGAGAGGTTTTATTATGAATACGACTTCTGTAGACATTTTGGTAGCACCAGGGCAGTATCCGAAAGAGACTCTCAGAGTCGACTGCAGTATAAGTAAACTGGAGAGCATTGCAGTCAAAGGCATAGTGTAAGTGGTTTCTAAACCCTCTGTTGCCTGAGTGACATACGCAGGAATTATAACATTTGTTAAGTAAACTAGCCTGAATTTCTGTTGTCCCTACGCTCTCGATTGTACTTTGCGAAAGGAGGCATCAGAATTTGCACAGGATTTTCTTATCCACTATGTACAACTGTAATCACAGCCAAGTAAAAACCACTACTGGTATTTTTTTACAACATTTCCAAGACAATACCCGCCTTCTTCAACAGTTTTGGCACCTGGTTGTCTTGTGGGAGTGTTCACATACTTTTTTGCTTGGGGGAGCATGCGTTGTGGAATCTTTCACCTGCATGTCTTACTGAGAAACTTAACCAATCAGATTCTACTGACCGATTTAGGGTCAGTAATTACATAATCAATGGGAAAATCTGGTGAATTCAGACATCTGCTCTTGCAAAGTGAGGTACAATTGAGACCGAAGGGATGTAAACCAGCCTTTTTCATATTTCTTTCAGTGAAAATAACCAAGAAGTCCTGGTTGCAATGTCTGTGGATGTGGTTAAATGCAACTTGTCATTCAACAGCCTTAAATGGACTCAGACAAGAACAACATCTATCACTCTATTTAATTCTGTCATTTCAACATTATCGATCAAGAACTGCTTATTCAGAGACATCTCATTCAGTATTATTGGTGCAGGATCACAGATTCATATACAAGAGAGCACTATCTCAAATTGTACAGGTTGGCTTCAAAACTTGCCGGTCATATCAGCGTCATCATTATACGGTTCACCCAGTGTTCTACTCCTGTCACATGTCAATATCACATCAAATAAAGGACCACTTATTTCATCACAAAACTTGGATTACCTTGCAATTGAAAATATCCTCTGCTTAGAAAATAATGTTGAAAGTACGGATTTTCTATTATCAGCCAGTGCTTCAGTTATAGTGATAAAAAATTCCAGCTTCAAGAAAAACATTGGTACCATTATCAAGATTTCTATGTCAGACACAGCAAATATTTCATCATGTGATTTTACGGACAACACGGTTGGGTTTGGATCTGTAATAGATGTCAGTGGAGGAAGACAAGTTGCAGCAGTAGAATTACACTTTGATAACAACTATGGATGGTCTGAAGGGCCTCTGACATCTGTGAAGTCACAACATACAAATGTCAGCATTAAGGTAGGGTACCAACCAAGCCCTTTCAACAAACCGGGGCTGGAAATTAATGTTATCAAACAAATTTGTTCAATCAAAAATTTTCTAATTTATTTTAAAAAAGATATAAAATTCAGTGACAAATGAGAGGTCATGTCAGTTTGCAAAATAATTCCTGCCCAATATAGACATTTGATTGGACATTATACAGTAATTTGTCAGATCAAATGTACCGTAAAAAAAAATATTTCCAGGTCTTTAGAAAGTTTATTTAATTATCAAGTAAAACATGTTTGTGTGCCCTAAAATAATATAACTTATTGCAATCGATTTCAAAGCTGCATGCATCTGACACAGGCAGCTTTTGGAGTCCTCATTCAATATCACGCTTCAACAAGATCACTTGATGTGCTCAGTAATCTCCCTGTCAAGCTTCAATTTTATATTATTTGGTGCCCTCTGATAAACTTTGAACCTTTTTCTCTCATTCACTTCTGATCTTTCAAAAATGTATTCCTTGTGACCAAGCATCTTGAGTCAGACTATCGAAATGTGGTTCATCTGTGTTTTTGTTTTTGTCCATGCAACATTGGGAGATATTTTATTCAACCTTTGTCACATATCTTTTCCCCTTGTCCGGTAAACTTCATGAATGACACATATCCATTTTTCACCAGGATTCAGTCCTTGGCTGTACACATGTAAATGGTAGTAGCAATATTCCACCAATGAGCAGTGTTACAGAAAAGCAATTGTCATGTACCAGGTGCAGAGTGGATCCTCGTTGTCCAGGTTTGTTGTCAGTTGATGGTGAAAACTGGAGAGAACTGGTCTGGGGGAGAGGGATGTGCCACCCTTTAGTTGCAAATTTTTTTTGCACATTTTTTTTAATCAAAGGTCTGCAATAGGATATCTAATTTTGGCCTGGGGAAGGGTGCCATACAGTACAATTACCTGTGTAATGTAATCATGTGCTGGATTTCAGACCAGGTAATTGTACTGTATGGTACCCTTTTCCAGGCCATACCCTTTTCCTACTGCAGACCTGGTTTCACTGCACTCATTTCAGCTACCAGTTAATTATCAATCACCAGTATCATCTCAGTTGAAATAATTCATCCTGACTGACTTTTTTCAATTTCAGTTTCATGCCCTGGAGGTCATTACCTGCATGACTCTGTAGTGTGTCTATCTTGTCCAGCTGGAACATACAGTTTGGGAAATGACGTTAATATGAGCACTATAGCATGCCACAAGTGAGTGTTGTGCTAGTATGGTATATGTACTTGCAAGTATCACCCCACAGAAGGGATTTGGAAATTCCAGAGGAAATGAAATGAACAAAATGAAATGTACATGTATAACTGAAAATCAAGAGAGCAGATGAGAGGGGCTGCAGAGCTTTAAATTTTCTCGTGTCCTCAATCTACTCCCCTTTAAAGTCGACACAGACTAGGGGACAAGCCCCATGGGACTTGTCCCTGGGACAAATATTATTTTAGTCCCTGCGACTGAAATTTCATCGCAAAAATGGGAGTACACACTGGGGGACTTATCCCCGTAGCAGGTTCATGGGACAAGTCTGTGCCAGCCTTTAGAACCTAAAAGTTCTGATATATATTATTTATACTCATTACAGATGCCCTGGTGGGTATTTCAATGCTAAGCCAGGAAGTCGATCATGCCAACCTTGCAAGGAGGGAACATTTTCTGCCAAAGTTGGGTAAGTCGTAATGGACAAAGGGATAGCATACAGTAGAAGAGAAAAAATGCCAATATTGGCCATTATTATTGGCCTACATTTGTTATACCACAGGTCACCAAAGCTCTGTTGTGGTTGTAGTGTTTCATGTTGAATAAATTTGAATGAATTTAGGCTGTTTTTAGCACTCTGCATAACTTGTATATTAGCTATGTTGAAATATAAAAAAAATGAAAATAAAAGAATTGTTCAATCATGTTGTACTTAATTGGTTACTGATTGTTTTTGATCTTCCTTGAGAAGTCCAAGGTCGAAAGAGTGACTACTAGTAAAATAGTATGAAACAGTACTCCCACGGAGCTTGGGCGACCTGTGGTTATACCTGTAATGAAACAAATTGTTTGACCTCTTTTTAGGTCCCAGTCATGTCACAAATGCAAAAATGACTTGTTTACCTCTGACAAAGGACAACCAAGTTGCTCAAAGAGTAAGTTTTGATGTATAATGGTCTTCAAAATGAGTGAATGATTACTTCTGCATTGCTAGATACCATAAGGCTGTTCTTGGACAGTACCTATACTTTTCTCAAATCAATGCCAGTAATTTTTTCAGAAAACAATTTAATATAGGTAATTTTGAACTGACAACATTTTGAAGCAGGAGGGTACTTTGGCTGGTCCAAACAGATCAACCATTCAGACTCTATCAAGAACTGTCAGTTGTCTTTTCTCCCTACAATCCTACACTCGTTATGGGAGGAAAAACTGAATGCTGAATTCCAAAAGCGTGCCCAGGAATTGTGTGATTCTCAAGATCTTGAGAATGGATTCTGATTAGTCAATTTCTGAATGAGCTCTATAATATGTGGGCACCATAAATCTGTGTTTTTTGCTTGTCAACGAAAATTATGCATATTATAGAGCTGGAAATTGACCAATGAGAATCCATTCTCAAGATCCTGGGAATGAAGCAATTCCTGGTCACGCTTTTGGAAGTCGGCGTTCACTTAATTTTTATCCCACAGCGAGTGATCAAGGTTACTTTGAACGCTGAGTAATCATGGATTTTTTATGTTTGATTGATTTAGTGACGCTTGGTTGTCTCATCCTGACCATTTGTGTCTGTCTTCTGATCTTTATTCCACTGGTGCTCCTGTTCTGGCAGAGAAAGAGGACCTCGACCCAGTCCTCTTGCACCAAGCAGACTGGCTACAGCCAGATGAGTGAGCCTGGGGCAGACGTGAATGTGCTGGTCGTCAACTAAGGCAACATCAGAGCAGATTTCAGATGAGTGTCGAAAATTAAACGGAAAGCAAATACACTTTGGCAATCAGGACATATGAGGCATTATTTAGGGGTTCTATTCCTCATCCTATTCTTCCCTCGCATAACAGAATTATTGGTGTGCAACCATTGCTTTGGGAATAAAATAACAAAAGAGCGGCGCCATGTTGGATGAAAGAACAAAGGGAGCAAATGAACTTTCTTTTGTTCTGTACATCCAACATGGCCTCCAGTGACGTCACATGCACACCAAGAATAATGATATCAACATCACAAAACAATACCAAACAAAACACTGAAAATAGAATAGCCCCCTAAATCGTGACAGGTATAAATCAGGAACAAGATAAATTAAACAACTGACCAATCAAGGGATGACTTGGGTTCAGTCGTGACACAAAAAAGCAAGATATGCTATGTTTTTTTGTTCGCATTGCACCATTCACTGACTACATAAAGACTCAAGACCTCAACCTGTAGGAACGTGTATAGTAGAGTCTGTTAAGGGAAAAAATAGGTAAAATCGTGCACTTCTGCGTAAAGGCGCCAAATTTGGACCAAATGTTCCTTAGGTGAAATAAATCAGTTTTCGGGAGGGGTGCCATCATTTCGACCCAAGAGGGGTAGGGTAGGGGCAATTTTGTCTATTTCCTAATTTCCCAATATTTCCTTGGTATTAAAGGGTTATAGATAAACAAGACCATGACAATTCTTCCTGTATGGTGCCCTTCACATTGGACTAGGTGGGGGTGCAACAAATGTCCGGCAAGGGGGGGGGGGGGGGGGGGGGGGGAAGGGGGAGTTTCGGGTCACATTTTCGTGCTACCCTCAGAGATCATGATTTCATCGTACAATCACAAAATTCGACATAAATGTTCCTTAGGTAACATTTAACAGTTTTCGGAAGGGGTGCCACAATTTTGGCCCAATGGGGGGAGGGTAGGGAGAATTTTATCCTTCACCTGATTTAGCCTATATTTCAGTGGTATTAAAGAGTTATCAGTAAACAAATCCACGGTAATTCTTCATGAATGGTCCCCTTCATATTTGAGTAGATGGGGTGCTACAAACATTTGAAAAGGGGGAGGGGTGAGTAATGGATGAAATTACATGCTATGCGCTTTTTAATTGCAATTTGATTGTACAGTTATCAGTAAACAAATCCACGGTAATTCTTCATGAATGGTCCCCTTCATATGAAAAGGGGGAGGGGTGAGTAATGGATGAAATTTACATGCTATGCGCTTTTTAATTGCAATTTGATTGTACAGTTACCTAATCAGACATGAATGTTCCTTAGGCAACATCTAACAGTTTTTGGAAGGGGTGCCACAATTTCGGGCCAAGGGGGGGAGGGTAGGGACAATTTTGTACTTTACCTGATTATCCCTATATTTCAGCGGTATTAAAGAGTTATTGATAAACAACACCATGTCGATTCTTCATGAATGGTCCCCTGCACATTTGACTAGATGGGGGTGCTACAAACATTTGTCGAGGGGGAGAGGCGGGTGATGGGTGAAATTTACATGTTATGCTCTTTTTAATTGCAATTTCATTGCACAGTCACCAATCTGATACGAATGTTCCTTAGGCAACATCTAACAGTTTTCAAAAGGGGTGCCACAATTTCGGCCTAAGGGGGGAGGGTAGGGACAATTTTGGACTTTACCTGATTCTCCCTATATTTCAGAGGTATTAATAGTCCATGAGCCAAGGCCCCAAAAATTGACTTTCGTAGCACCCCCCTATGGGACATAGTGAAAATGGTATCAAATTGAAGCTCTTGAACTATATTTTCCGAATTTACTTGTTTGCCGTTCTCAAATTGGAGCATGAATGAGATCTTGCCACATTTCCACAGGGGGTAGGGTGGGGGAGATTTGCTCAGCTAGATTTTCGATTACATTATTTTGGCCCGTATCTCTAACAAAGACTGCCCAAATTTATTGTAATTTGCTACACTTTCTTGCTATGGCACGTGCTAGCTATAGATGACGTCAGATCTTAAATATAGGTTGCCATGGCAACGACTACCATTACATTTTTAATTGTTGGTGCAAATATGAGTGTTTTTTAACAGTACAGATCAATATCTTTAGTTTTATTTTCTTAATTTGTAATAACTATTAGCAAAATTCAATTGTGATAGTAATATCCCTACATTGTGGTTGCGAACAAACATAATTGGGGTGCCGGATGGCTTTTTCTTAAAAAATAAAGGGCATCTTAACGAGAGACCATGTTTTGGGAAATATCTCATGAAATATATTTGAAATCTTAATATCCTTATACTTGAAATTATTTTAAATAAAATCAAGTCAGCTGATGGAAATCTACTACGGCATGTTTGGAATTGAAGTTTGGTAAAGTTTCTGTTACCATGGCAACGCTGCTGGTCATGTTTATGATGACGAAGTTAATACATGTCATTTTAACCAAACCCTATTTCCTAAATATTTCCCAATACCAAAAGTGTTTGAAAAGATTTCGTTTTGAAAAATGTTTTGAGTCTTGCAGTTAACAATGATACCGATGAGCTACTTTAATTATATAAATGAACAGAAATTCACAGTACATATGTTTGAAATGCGTTGAACATTATTATAAGTATATTAACTGGGTTTCATTACGGACACTTCAGATGCATAAACAGAAGTTTGCGATCTTCAGTCATCACTGACTTTACTGCTGTCCTCTTGAACATCTCCCTCCATTCGTTATTCCTGCAATAGCGGGCCTCTATGCATGGGAGGTCATTCCGCCTGCAAGAACACTGCCTTGTTGAGCAGTTTCTCCTAGAGCCACAGCTGACGGGGGTAGCGGAGCGCATGTTAAAAGTGTGCGCTTCTGTGTGTGTGTGGGGCTGGGGCTCTGATATCAAGCGGCCAATGATGTGACTCAAAATAATAGGACGTTGAAGTTTAACACAAGGAAATTCGTCTTAGAAAGTGGAGGGCTGAGCCCCTAGCCCCCCTTGTCCTCCGCCTATGGAGCACATCAACTCCATTACCCTGCCAAGGGCTGGTTGGTTGATCAGTCCACACGTTTTGAGTTTCCATGGCAACTGTTGCTATGCAGAACCATCATTCACTGCGAAATCTCATTAAAAATGAGAATTTTGTGTGATATTTACTGTTTTGTTTATCTTTATTTCATTGGAATGATTTCTACTAATTGGTAAACCATTTCCTTTGTATCTAAGAACCAGGTTGCACATAAAATGTACCTTTAAATACCTATGGGCCTCCTTAAAACACCTTAGCACCGGAGTTACCTTACTGATATAAATGTAACAATGTTTGCGTTTCAAGGCTGACCGTTTTAAAAACATGAAGAGTGATAACCTTTTTGATAAAGCGAAACAAGTTTTTAAACTTTTCAGTTTGTGTACGCTGGTTTATGCATATCCCATAATGCAATGCAACCTTACAACTCGTATGGTAATTTGCACTTACAGTGTTTTAAGAGCTGCCGTTCTGACAAAATGCTTATATGAACCCAATGTTTTCATATAATGCTTTCACAATGTTTTGTGGAGGTGTGAATTTGAAACTAATAATAATAAAAAAATATATATATATATAAAAAAATAACAATAATTTTTATTTTATTTTTTTAATAATAATAATAATACTTTATTAAAAATCTAATAACAATAACAAGAGCTAATATTTACACATGTCCGAATATATTTACAATTATAGTGAATATAAATTTAATAATAATAATGTAATAATCCTTAATGATAAAAACTATACAAATTCAAGTTATTTACAATAATAATAATAATAATAATAGCTTTATTACAGTATATCCAACATATGAGGCTCTTCATCTGTAATTTACGCTAATAACTAATATCATAATTTAAAACTAGTATAAGATATGCACTAAGTATCGATATATAAAACAACAACAATTTACAATAGCCCAGGCTCGAATTACGCTCCAATGTTCACAAGACAAAAGCTTCAAATCGAGGCTTTCTCCAAGTTCTAATACATTTACAGTAATTAATACAGAAGAGAGCCTCGACTTGAGGTTATTGTTTGTAGGCATTGGAGCGTAATTCGAACATGGCCTATTTATAAAGCGCAATTAACATTGACATAATTATGTACAATTAAGAATTATGTGTGGATCTCAATAGATATTTCTTTGCGCTGCAGCAGAAAGAACCATAAACTTCAACATTTCTGATTTCTGCTGGGAGCTGGTTGAAAAGAGTGCCAAGTGCTGAAAGGTCCCGGTCTCCCTGGGAATGCAAAACTTGCTGGTGTACGCTCTCATAAAAAAGAAAGGCGTATGCATTATACCCCATAATTACAGCTTTTCTCGTGCTATGACGTAATGAATTAATACTTTACCTGAATCAGTATTCGGCCTGTGCTTTAGATTTTTAACTGGTGGCGCATTAAGAATAAGTTGTTGTTACCATGGCAATGATTGCCAGGAAAACCGCTGCTGCTTAATGGTTGATATTTGTACACTTGATGCCTTGATACCATGAGAAGAAGTCGACTTTGTGCCAATGGAAGCCGGCTTTTTGTCATGAGAAGTTTAAAAAATACAATTAGTAGCTGAGAATATGCCAATTAGAAGCCGTCTTTTTATGCCATCAGAAGTTGATGTCATGTTTATAAAAAAAGAGTTATTATATCAAAATTGTCTAGTAATTGAGAAGCAAGATTTATTTCCCAAAATCTATATTTTAGAAGACTTCACTGTGCAAAATTGGAAACTACAATTGTTACATTAAGACATTAGAAGCAGACACTGACACTGGAAGCTGTCTCTTCTTTAAGTCCCCCGTTAAACCTGCAGGTATGCCACCAGGTGGTGAATGCTGATACTTAAGTCAGTACAATATACAAGGATCTGACTTGTACCAGTTGTCTCTTCTAGTGGCGGCGTGCAATCTCCCTCCGGGAATTGAAGGATCAGTACGGGATGTTATTAATGTGTTTTATAATATACAAGGCAAAACTTTGCACACGTCTGAATACGAGCAGTCAACATGCGCGCTGAATTAGGGATTAATTTCACTTGTGTTTTCATTTTTTTCAAATTGTCCTCGCCGCAGACGACTCGGGCATTTTTGGAAAAAAATTGAAAACACTCAATTATTGACGGTAATGACAAAATCGGAAATCACGTGACGGAAAAAACACCAAATGCAAAACCGGAAACAAAAATCCACCACATTTCACACACTTTTGCACTATTCATTCACGTAAAACAAACTCTTCTTTATTTCTCTGTTTGTTGTGTTGTCCCTGACAGTGGTATGATAAAGCACTTATTTACTAGAACCTCGGGAAAGCAGTATGTCCGCTTAGGGAAACATCAGCGATCGAGGGACCACAAAACATACTGCTTCCCTCGGTCCCAGTAAATAAAGTGTTAAGTATCGTAGTATTCATCTTTAGGCACGTGAATCGCACTGCGATTTTGAACATATCAGCTGAAATGACATTTCTCCAAGCCAGGTGTAAACTGGGTGAAATTATGCTTCTCTTTATGTTCTATGTAAACTGTGGTCATGAACTCTCATTAAGATCTACGAAATTGCCAATGCGAATGTTACAAATATGAAAAAAAATACAAATACTTGTAAATACAACGTCACACGCATAGTCTTTCGGCTCAGTCTAATGCATCAATGTGGAGCTAAGCCCAATCTTGTTAAAGGTGCTGAAACACCATCACGCATTGCAGATAATAATACCCACTACGTGCAGTGCCGCCTTAAAAAATCTAAACATCAAACATCAACAGCGTTTTCCTAGCGATCGTTGCCATGGTAACAACTGATCAATGCGTTACCAGTAAAAAACTCCAAAGCAAATAACTTATTCAGTCAAAGTATTAATTAATTGCTGCAACATAATCAAAAGATACGAACTAAAATCGATACAAGCTCCTCATCTTCACAAGAAAGGTGTAATGATTGGCATCTTAAAAGGACGTAAATCAATAATTGTAGCAATAAGCAACGCCAGACCTTTCTGTTTTAGGAGATAAAGGTGAGTTCGGGGAGACAGACATTTTGTGTTTATTACAAAAAGTATAAAAAACCGTTCTGTTTTCAGTCTCCAAGCAGCGACTCTTAACATTGCAAGCGCTAATTACCATATAAGACATAAGGTTGCATTGCATTGTGGGATATGCATATGGCAATTCACAAACTGAAAAGACTAGTTTCACAATATCAAAAAGCTGATCATTTTGCATGTTTTTTACTGTCATGGCTTCAAACGCAAAATTGTTACATTTACACCAGCAAGGTAACTCTGTTGCTAACGGCTCTTTTTAAGGAGACCCACAGGTATTTAAAGGTAAATTTTATGTGCAACCCGGCTCTTAATGCAAAGGAAATGGCTAACCAATGAGTAGGAATCATTCCAATGAATACAGATCAACAAAACGGTAAATATCGCCGCCGAAAATTCTCATTTTTAATGAGATTTCTCGGTGGACGATAGTTTCGCATAGCAACGATTACCATGGAAACTTTGTCACTCTGGCAAGACATTTGTAACAACATCCATCATATAAATACTTCAGCCAATTTTGAAGTTTATCGCACCATACTATTACGAGTTATTTACGTTCAAAGTTTTAACGAGGACATAGCATATATGCCCAATTATAGAGGGACCATAATGGGTATAACATTTCAGCCCCTAACACTATGTCCAAGCAGTCCATTAGCACATCGTAGCTAAAAAGGTTCCCTGGACATGTGGCTATTCAACTAGCATAGTTGCAAGCGTATGTGAAAGATGTGCTATGTTGCGATTTTCCAGGGTCCTTCCTCCTAGTCCTAATCTAATAGTATTATTATGGCATTTTATTGAGTTGCCATGGCAACGGGACTTTCAGATATTGCAAAAAGACAATTTTCTAGACTAATGTTGCTGGATAAGTGCAGAGGAATCAATTTGATATGCCTGAAGAAGTATGAACATTGATTTACCCATATTTCATTACATAAAGTGCTGGAAGTACAAGAGAGGGGACCCTGGGGATTTAATTGTCGTTTTCATAGGAAAAAAAAAATCAGCTGAGTTAAGGTAATTCTGCCTCAAAAAGGTGAACTGTATTTTTTTCTTATTTTTCGCCATGAAATAGTCCCAAATGAGTATTCGATAACCAATTTTATAGTTTAAAACGTGTAAAAGTGGCTTATTTTGATATACTTCATTATAATTGATTGGTGTTCGTTGTCATGGAAACCTAATATTTAGGCCAGAATGTGTTTTTATGCTACTCAATGGAGTAAAGCAACGTACTGAAAATTTGGGTTGATAAGATTGGTGTTTAGTCGATTTATAGACCAAAATAATTTAATCAAAAATCTAGCTGAGCAAATCTCCCCAACCCTACCCCCTGTGGAAATGCGGCACGATCTAATTCATGCTCCAATTTGAGAATGGCAAACAAGTAAATTCGGAAAATATAGTTCAAGAGCTTCAATTTGATACCATTTTCACTATGTCCCATAGGGGGGTGCTACGAAAGTCACTTTCCAGGCCTCTTTTGAGATTGGCTCATGGACTATAAAGAGTTATTGATAAAGAAAGCATGATAATTCTTCTTGAATGGTCCCCTTCACATTTGATTAGATGAGGGTGCTACAAACATTAGTTGAGGGGAGAGGTGGGTTACGGGTGAAATTTACATGTTACATTGTTTTTTTATTATAATTTGATTGTACAGTCACCAAATCCGACATGAATATTCCCTTAGGCAACATCTATCAGTTTTAGAAAGGGGTGCTACAATTTTGGCCCAAGAGGGGAGGGGAGGGACAGTTTTGCCCATTGTGATTATCCTTACTTTTATTAAAGGTATTAAAGAGTTATCTATAAACAACAGCATAATAGTTAGTACGATTCTCTTCGCATTTGGCCAGATTGGATGCAGAGTATCGATTACTCTCTAATACCTCTGAAATATAGGGATAATCAGGTAAGGTACAAAATCGTCCCTACCCTCCCCCCTTGGGCCGAAATTGTGGCCCCCTTTCCAGAAACTGTTAGATATTGCCTAAGGAACATTCATGTCGGATTTGGTGACTGTACAATCAAATTGAAATTAAAAAGCGCATAGCATGTAAATTTCACCCATAACCCGCCTCTCCCCTGCGACAAATGTTTGTAGCACCCCCATCTAGTCAAATGTGAAGGGAACCATTCATGAAGAATCGACATGGTGTTGTTTATCAATAACTCTTTAATACCGCTGAAATATAGGGATAATCAGGTAAAGTACAAAGTTGTCCCTACCCTCCCCCCCTTGGCCCGAAATTGTGGCACCCCTTCCAAAAACTGTTAGATGTTGCCTAAGGAACATTCATGTCTGATTTCGTAACTGTACAATCAAATTGCAATTAAAAAGCGCATAGCATGTAAATTTCATCCATTACTCACCCCTCCCCCTTTTCAAATGTTTGTAGCACCCCATCTAGTCAATATGAAGGGGACCATTCATGAAGAATTACCGTGGATTTGTTTATTGATAACTCTTAAATACCGCTGAAATATAGGGTAAATCAGGTGATGGACAAAATTCTCCCTGCCCTCCCCCCATTGGGCCAAAAATGTGGCACCCCTTCCGAAAACTGTTAAATGTTACCTAAGGAACATTTATGTCGAATTTTGTGATTGTACGATGAAATTATGATCTCTGAGGGTAGCACGAAAATGTGACCCGAAACTCCCCCTTCCCCCCCTTGCCGGACATTTCTTGCACCCCCACCTAGTCCAATGTGAAGGGCACCATACAGGAAGAATTGTCATGGTCTTGTTTATCTAAAACCCTTTAATATCGAGGAAATATTGGCAGATTAGAAAATAGACAAAATTGCCCCTACCCTACCCCCCCCCCCCCCCCCCCCCCCCCCCTTGGGTCGAAATGATGGCACCCCTCCCGAAAACTGATTTATTTCACCTAAGGAACATTTGGTCCAAATTTGGCGCCTTTACGCAGAAGTGCACGATTTTACCTATTTTTTCCCTTAACAGACTCTACTAGTAGAAAACGCGAGTCTTATTTACTTTCGGCAGTCACCTGAAATCAGCCTTGCGTTCTCTGCGATTGGTTGAAGTTTTGGCACTTTGTTTAGTCAGCCAATCAGAAAGCGAAGAGAACCCAAACAAACCGTGACTTTTTTGGATCACGACTAGACGCAAGTCCTATTTAAATAGAATAAATAGAATACTTCGTCCCCTGATTTATTGGTTGTTGAATGGGTTCCGTTTCTGATTGGTTGGTTGTTGAATGGGTTCCGTTTCTGATTGGTTGGTTGCTGAATGGGTTCCGTTTCTGATTGGTTGGTTGTTGAATAGGTTCCGTTTCTGATTGGTTGGTTGATGAATAGGTTGTGTTTCTGATTGGTTGGTTGTTGAATTTGTTTTGTTTCTGGTTGGCGTATTGTATTAATGCTTTGTGTGTAGGTTTCCACACTCGTCTGAAAGCCGCTCTATGTCTAGTTTCCTTTCTCTATTTGTCTTGTCACACCCTTTTGTTCCACCCTGGGAGAGGAAGCCGCACTACGAGAACAAAATGCTTGAATACAATACTGTAATTTGGCCGGCTTTCTTGGAAAGGAAGAAACAACTTCTTTGTTCACTGGTGACGGTCTCATACTGAAAAAGTTAAAAAAAAATCTAGCCTACAGAAACGATTTCAGAGGTGAGAGAATAATAGCCGAGAGTCTTCAAACTTTTATTGAAATTGAGAGTCACTTTCGCAGACTCTCAATGTATTGCCATCCTTTTAGTTAACTTGTCCCGATCAATTGTTTTTGAAATGGGTGTATATCTGATTCTGATTTCTGTTATCTGTTTTTTTGTTTGTGCATGCGGATGGACTTTGTTCTGTAACCTGCTAGATAATTATAAAAAATTTTTTATTATATTATTCAAAATGTTGTTAAAGTTATTCATTCTCGCCAAGAAAGTGTGCATCCGGAAATGAATTTCCTTCATATACGCTCCTCCCAGGTTGAAATAAAAAAGCCCAAGGGCCGTTTCATCCGGCACGCCTTTTTAGCGTATATGACTGTAGGCTGCAAGAGGGCCCCTTCCGGCCCTCTTTCTTTTTTCTGTGTTTCAAGGAAAGGATAATTTCCCACTAAGGCGTCGACACAAGGGAAAGGCTTGTGTATTGCCACTGTCACGGGTCTGTTTTTCTGCATAAAGGAAGTCGTATTTATTCGTGTGCTGAAAAAAGTAGTCAAGTACCACTTTCCCTTGGCACTGACACCCTATAAACCTCAAGTCTTGACTAATGTTATGCTGAGCTAACGACGACCAAATGCATGGAATGCATTTGGAATTGACTACACGGAGAGGTGTTGTTCGTGTATGGTGAATCGTGAGCTGTGCGTTGTTTTGTGTTGCACCGACTAATTAATTATTTTTACAATATTTCCCTGAATCGAACATCTAAACAACACGGTAGCTTTTGCAAAACCTGGCCTGGTTTCCATTTTGGAATTATTCTATTGTTTCACGGTCGACTAATACGACAGATAAGACTTTATGGAAACTAGGCTTAACATTACGGTTGGTCAGTTTAGCGTTAATTGTGCGACGAAGGAAGCCACTAAAACACGGTTTGTAAACTAGCTTGCGTAGTGGTTCTGAAGGGAGGGAAAGCCCCCCTCTCAACTTTCTTTCTTACTCCTCTCCCCTTTAGAGCCCTACGCAGGCTATGTTAAACAAACAAGATGCGAAACTGCGAAGCAACTAAAGCAATCAAACGTTGTATCTGTCATCTTTATATCTACCAGCAAATGGCCTTTATTTTGGAGCTCTAAAATTAAAAACCCACAGATGAAACCTTGTGATTTAAGAACCCGACAGACTGTAATTTTGCATTTTAAAAAATACCCCAAAATATAAGAACTTATTCAGCCTGGTGAAGAAAAATAGGTTATCATAGAAAAGAAGACACTACAATATTAAAAAATATAAGAACCTGTTCAGCGACCTCGATATTAGGATGAACACGAATTGTTTTGTGCTTTTTGCTAGAATATCAGGAATACCAACCGGGTGACATCTATTATAATGTCTATTTTTGCAGATAAGTGCTACTCTAATATCCTGTGTAATAGTCTTTTTGAATCTCCTTAGAAAGCGTGCATAATTATACCCCTTGCATTGCAAGGGCTCTTGATTCGAAGTGACGTTTCGTCGTAATTCTGCGAACTCCTGGCCAAACAAAACCTCGTTTTTGGCTTCCGTGAATGAATTATCTGAACTGTTCTGGTCCCTAGAAAATTATTCTGAATACCTAAATGCAATTTTTATCCTTTCTTTTCTTCGTAGAGAATAGTCCTTTTCACGGTTCCTCGCTCTTTTGTGATTCAAATTGGAATTCTTGCCTGAAGTCGGGACTACCATTGACCAATTTATTATATAGACACGAGTGTTTTACTGGGAAATACGCCACTCGTAGATCTCATACGAAGCTGAGTGACATATTTTCCATATCCTCATTGTGAGGATATCGGTCAAAACAAAAGTGCTTGGAATCAATTGGAATAATTTTTTTTCTGATTTGTCTATATAATAAAAAGAAAATTACGCGGTGGCTTGAAGATATGAGTTTTATTTTCTCGTGTCAAAAACAATATTTTACTCATTCGCTGCGCTCATTCGTAAAATATTGTTCTTGCCACTCGAAAAGAAAACTCAGATCTTCGTGTGCCACCGTGTAATAATCCTCTATGTATTGTTTGGTCAACAGTAGACTCGACTTCAGGCTAGAATTCCAATTTGAATCACAACAAAGAGAGGAACTGTGAAAAGGACTATTCTGTACCGGTTGTTTTTATTTTTACTACCATACGTATACAAGCCTATTTAGCTGGAACTTCCGGTTTGTTTGTGATTACGTCATTTGGAAATCCCGGAAGTAAACCGGAACTAGGTTGGGTAGGGGCATTGCGTTACAGCTTTTTTTTGCGTGACGAGTCCCTAAGCGCTTATCAAAAGATATTTTTGGAGTTTTCTTCACCAGAAAAAGTACCTGTTCTTGTGATTTTGTTTTTTTTTTGTTTTTTGTTTTGCTTCTGTAAACAGAATCGGCTAAAAGCAACTAGTATTTTGAGAATACTTTATTTTCGTGCCTTTATTCGTACCGATATACAACTAGTGTTTTATCAGGATTTGGGCCACTGAGAAATTACGATAATGGCTTTTATCGGTAAATTCATCAAATCGAAAAATTTTCGCAATTTTTTTAATATAATAAACAGAATTCTACCTGGGCGCTTGGAGCATATCCCCGCGCGCCCATTATGTATTACTTTCTATTTAAAACATCATATGCAAAATCTGACGCGAAATCTTCTTGTACAGAATAGCACAATTTAGTTCGAGTAAGGGAGTGATTAGTACATGCGAGCATACACGGTTTCATAATCTGCGAGTCTGTTGTAATTTTGTTGTAAGTTTGAAATAATTTAATCAGTTCATGTATTGTGCGCATGGCCAACGACTACAGCGATCTACCAAAGCCATTACGCGATAGTTGTCATAAATATTTTCTCTTTGAATGATTTTTACCTGTTTTTACTGATTATTTCTTTAGACCTTTAGAACTCTTTTCGAGTTTTTAGCTGCAAGTCTTCGGCTTTACTAAGAAATATGATCCAGATATATTTTTCGGGGAAAATTCCCCATGCAGAAAGCACCTCCATATTTTGGTCTCAAAAGGTTCAAATGATGCTCGATATTGACCGAACTTGGTGGGTTTTTCATAGGAACGGAGACGTTTTTAGTACATCATAGTCCTGTTAGCTTGTCTCAAGTTTTAGCTTTCGCTTTGCGATATTACTGTAACCACTCAATCAAGGGAAAATTTATTCAAATTCCTATAATTATTTAAATATCATTTTCTATTCAGCTTTACCTAGAAAATGACGTCATTTTCAAGCTAGATTTCCCATTATATATTTCTAGGAAATATAAATTGTATTTTATAAATTTGAGCAATCACTCTAAATCCTGCTTTATCCCCGGAAAGCAGTTGCGGTATACACGTGAAAAGTTGTTAGACGGGACCAGAAGCACAATTACATTTGCGTTTTTTGCGCGGAGCGCGAGTTTTGGTGTGAGGCATTCTAAAACAAGGACTAACACGTTGGACAGGTACCTGCAGCAAGAAATATAAACTAGAGTGAAATTATAGTGTTTTTGTCATAGTCTTTCTAATGACGAAGTCTTTTAAAGCCGCTTTGTTTACGTTTGAGGGAACCAAAGTTTGCTTTTGCTGTGCAGCTTTTCCGTTAGGTCTGAAACAGTTTCCCTGCACGCTAATGTCGTTTTGTGTGTAGTAGATTTAGTAGCTCTACATTGAAACTGAATATGTTTTTCTGAAGTCTCAGAAGCAAAATTTATTGTAAAAAATAATGGCCCAAGGAAAGTTGCACCAAAGAAACTGGAATTTCTTGTGAAATTAGCAGGACATAAGATGTTTTCAACTCTACACAGATACATTGTCTAGAAGAAGAAATCCATTGAACGTTTTCAGCACGGAGCAGAAGAAGCCATTTAGTAGCAAGTCAAGAATGCAAACCAGAGTGTTCAAACCAGTTTTATCTTGAAGGGACTAGTAGCGGCGTAAGAGTGCAATGCCCAAAACTTGTAACACACACCGACGAGCTGCTGCTAAGCTGTTGCTGTAGTAGTGATAGAAAACATTATAATCTTTCAGGAAACAACTTTAGGTAAGTCATCCATTGTTTTTCGTCGTTTTGAGAAATATTTCTACCCCTGTTCTTGAAAGTGGAATAATTGCAAAGCCAATGAACGCCGCGCTCTGTGATCTGCTGTCGATTTCGAGTTTCAATTTTCTAGGAAAGAGTCGAATTTCATGGCATGATTTAGCGAAAATTCCAACGTACACTTGGAAATAAAATACAGCTATTTCAAGAAAATTTGTCGTAGCGAACGCAACCACACTACAGGGGAAATGCTGTAAATCTGCGAGAGAAAAAGAATCGTGGATAAGGTAACTAAATGTGCGAATTTCATGACTGTAGTGATACCAATTGCAAAATGATTACACCAATTCTGAACAAAACCTATAGGAGTGATTATAAAGTAATTGCGAATTAATCACGACAGCCATCTGAAATCCGCTCAATCTACATCGTCAGCACTGTACCCATGTTGCCTAGCGGTCTCCCAATAGGGTGCGTACGCTTTATAGCGGTATCTACTTCATCGCTGAATGCCATATAGTCGTCTTCTAATAGAACGAGGCATAATCAAACAAAAGGACCATTCATATTCAAATAAGGTGGCTATTGTGACATTCAGCGATGAAGCATATACCCCTTTATAGCGCTCGGTATATGCTTCATCGCTGAATGTCACAATAGCCACCGACAACGTTTCTTGAAATAGCTGTATATAAAAAATGAATTTCGATAATAAGCCCATCTGTCGTTTCAACCTGGTGAAGTGGATTCAACAAGAAGTCAAAGATGTTTCACTTGTTCTCTGAGGAATTTGTTAACGTGACAGTCGCGCTGCGAGCGATTCCGCAGAAACATCCGGTGAAAATCCGCGCGCCCGGTAAGGCGTGTCTTCACTTTGTGAACAAACTTTTCGTTTGGCGGTTTCAGGAAGTCATGTAAAAATTCTATTTAATACAATAGGGGAAAAGTAAATGTAATTGAGAACTCGAACGTCTATCGAGAGAGCTGAACATCCGAATGATATCGGTTCGCGTGTTTGGGTATGACGATTTTTCACTTTTTATTGTAGTTAGTGTAGAGAGGTTCGAGTTTTCCAGGAATTCGGACTTAAATTACTGTAATTTATCTTCTCCGCTGACCTAAAATGAGTGCCAATATTATTTCTTCTTGAAAAGTGTGTCAAGATCGAGTAGATTTTTAGGGTTTTTTTGAGCAATTTGTTTGCGGAAAATATGTTGGAACTTTCTTAAAGATTGGACATTCAGTTTCAGCGTTGTAAACAAGGTTGCCGAGGGTAGAAGTTTAAAAAATCGTCATGATGATTGAAAAATTGTGAAGAATTGTAAACGATTAGCAGAGATTTCGGAGACTGATTTCTGATGCAACTCGGCTTCATTTCTGATGCGACTCGGCTTCATTGTAATCAAAACCATGAAATTCAGTAATTGGGCTCGGGGCTTACGTTTTACTCTGAGATTTGGCCTTGAAAAGTGAACAAGGAGCAAGATATAATTTTTTGGGCCTCGGAAGTTTTAAACAGATGAAGCAAAGAAAATTGCATCTTTCACCAAAACAGGAAGACTGACAGTTAGATCCAACGAGGAAATTTATGCCTCACTGGTTTAGGGAACTGTGCATTGTTTTACGATGATAAATAATAATGTTTTTGTTTATATTTATAGAGTAGACACGAAGTGACAAGCCCGATTTTTTGTTTAGCCAAGAAAGGGATTCTTTGAAAGTAGACAGCAAACTTGAAAACCTAAGGATAAATCTTCATTGCCGAGGAGAGTGGAAAAGGCTAGAGAACCGAGGCATGCCTACCAAAGAGGACCTTCGCACCGCAATCCAGAGCCGGCGCGTGGCTCGTGGATTAGGGGTTCTCAATGTGCCAACGGAAACAAAAGGCCAACGACAGGAAATGGTAAGAAAATTGAGAACCCTTCATAGGACCGCCTTTCATGGGGGGGGGAGCTAAGAACGGCTTGTTTCGGGAGTCTTCATAAAAAGTGGCGGGAATTTCAGAGAATCGTCGCCAATCGGTTTTCCGAGAAAGAGCAAAGAAAAGCAGGAGCCCGATAAGTAAATGTTCAGGAGTTTTAAACAAAGAATCAATCGTCAATGAGAATCAAGAAAATCCTGCAATCTAGTCGGCCACTTGTACTATACATCATACATGACAACTTCTCACAAAATACAAACATAGGGAATTTAAAAAAAGTTGGGAGCGAGGAACAGCTTGAAAACATTTCGGGACGTCAGCCTAAAAAAGAGCTAACAGCTCAAACAGCCGTTCTTAGGGTCGTCACCCCCCGTGCCTT
Organism: Scolanthus callimorphus; assembly: GCA_033964015.1. Classification (NCBI taxonomy): domain Eukaryota; kingdom Metazoa; phylum Cnidaria; class Anthozoa; order Actiniaria; family Edwardsiidae; genus Scolanthus; species Scolanthus callimorphus. Next base: position 20,535,421 of record CM066915.1, read on the forward strand.
TCTACGGCAGAGTGGAAATAACACCGGGTGATTTGTTTAGAGACGGAGACGTAAGGAAGCTTGTGTTCGTGTGAAAATGGAGACGGAGATGGAGCGTGAAGGAAGCAGAACGTAAGGTTTCCTTTTTCTTACGTCTCCGCTTACGCTTACGTCGCTACTGTCATGACCGATTTTCACACAAACGTAAGCTCTTACGTCTCAGTCTCCGCTTATTTCACTAGTGTTTAATAACAAATATTTTCATTATTTTTGTGCTTATCAAGTATCACCTCAGTAGTACAAAATCTCATCGAGCTTATAAAAAAAGCTAATTTCCGCTCTGTCCCTTTCTACGCAAATCCAGAAATTTGGTCTTGCAGAACCTCTAGCTAAGGAAATATGACTCATAGAATTTCAGACATTTCTCACCCACTTCTTGTTTTCTGAAGCTTACCATGTAGCATCAGAAAGGCGCTTGTAATAATATTCGTATCCGTGATTTTCAGCATTTCAGAAAGAGCACGAGTTTCACTGTTTCACAACCCAGCGAACACGTCATCGCAATATTTGCTACCCGGAAGTCCTCATGCACAACGGCCTTTGGGCCTATGCTCTGGCTTGTATCGACTTGAAATCCGTTACATTCATGTTTCAGAACCGTTACAGAGTTTTTTTTATGGTGTAAGTTACCTTACCGTTTTGCTACTAAAGTCGGTAAATTTTTAAGGGCTCACGTTTTAATATTCAAGGAATTATATGTGAATTCCTTAAAGGGGCTGTGTCACGGTTGTTTCAACAAAATTTTATAAAATAACACCAGTGATCTACATAAACAACTCAGAATCCTACATTATACTATTATTTAGTGAATTATTATTTTAAGTAAAAGGAACTGAAACTTGCATTCTATAGGCATTCTTACATAAGACTTTATAGCTTTCGTTATCAAATTTCCAAGTTTGAAAACTGTTCAGCCTGAACAGAAATCAAAAATGTCATTTCGTAATCCAATTCCATCCGCTCGATAACACACGAAAATGCTCTAAATTTGTGCTTATCTAGCAGTTGAAAGGTTATTTAACAAACCCAGATGATTATTTTGCTCATTTCTTTTGAATTTGACTACATTTAAGCAATCTAAATTTGCCTCAATATCGTGACACTGCCCCTTTAATAATCGCGAGGAAATTTTCCGTGACGCAAAAAGCACAGTATTATCATCATCGTATTTTCCCTCTTGGCACGCACTAGTGGAATTGGAGCGCTCATGAGAAAGAGCAGCGAGGGCGAGTGTAACGGTATCTACTTCATCGCTGAATGCCATATAGTCGTCTTCTAATAGAACGAGGCATTATCAAACAAAAGGACCATTCATATTCAAATAAGGCGGCTATTGTGACAATCAGCGATGAAGCATATACCGTACCTCTGTACCAGGCCTCGACTATTTTTTAATTGTACCACAGGAAGCCAAAACCACAAAGGAAAGTTGAACACCGAGAGTACTGTGATAAAGGGTAGGCTATGCACTTGAGTGTTCAGGTGTTCTGACCTCTGTTTGGTTTCTGCCTTTTAGCTGACGCCGCAGGAAGAGGAGAGGCGGCGACTTAGACGAGAAAGAAATAAACAGGCGGCTAATAGATGCCGGAAGCGCAAGAGGGACAAAATCGAGCGCTTGGAGAAGGTACAAAATAAGTGCAAAAACCACAGGCGCGTATGAAAGAGCATGTTACACGAGGTTATTGCACTTGCAACTCAATGCAACGATGACGAATTAAAATAGCAAGTAGCCTGTGGTTGTTACGTGCTCCCAATCAATACTTTTTGCAACTTGACAGCCGCCATTGAAAACACCCGCGCTCAAAGTCGCGCTATCAAAATCAAATTGGTTCTTTCGGAGAATCCATTACGTGATAAATTGCCAAAACATGTCTACATATACACGTTGTAACTTGTGTCGCAAGTTCTCGAGCTCGGTTCTACATTGTTGCTGCAACTCGCAACGTAACAAATATTGCGTTGCGCAAGTTGCAAGAAAATTGCCTCGTGTATCATGGCCTCTTTTCCACGGGGGGGGGGGGGGGGACTCCCATTTGTAGACGGGGTTGCTCGTCGGGAAAATTGATTTTGACCCTAAGGGATAGCAAAATGGGTGTGGCAAACAGGAAATTTACCCCTAAAAGAAAGCAAACCGCCGAATTAACCCCTAAAAGATAGCAAATTTGGCAGGTCAAAACAAATAAAAGCGAATTTTAGGTCTTTTAAGGTTTTCAACCCAAGTTTCCTTTGTAAATATCGGTTCTGGTGTCAGTACCAATATATATTTCTGGGCAAGGATTGGTCTGAGACTCCACTAAGGGATAGGGCTGATTTTAAACACCCCTAAGAGATAGCACGTCTGTCAATTTTATACCCTAAGGAGTAGGACGAGCACCCCCGTCTCAAAATATGGGGAGTCCCCCCCCCGGGCTATTTTCCTGTACTCTACTATACATTTTTTAGCGTACCTCGTGTAGAGCAAATACGAAAAGCTAGTGTCAGTCTTTTATTAGCTAGCAAAGTTGCTCGCTTGTCTGGTATTTCGCGTTTGTTTTGATTTGCGCCCGAGAGAAACCTCTGCAGCAAGCCGCTTAGAATTTCCGTTGGGCATGCTTGTGTTCTTAGCCTGTTACTATAGAGATTTTGATGGATTTCTCTCGGGCGAAATTCAAAACAACCACGCGAAGTACTAGAGACGCGAACAATTTTGCTAGCTAATAAGACTGACAGAAAAAACCTCTGATAGCAGGGCAGAACAGAGGATATCAAATGGCGTCTTCAAAGCAAATTGGGTGATTTTCTTTTAGTTTTGTTTTTGTCAAGTAGTCACGGGCCACCTTAAAAGGGAGTTAGATAAAGAGATGAAAGAGGCCCGCAAAGAGAGCCGTCCTTTTATCCAATACTTAACTAAAAGGGTGCCGTATGCCTTGAACTATCACGGATGATGAAAGTAGTTTCGCCGCTTCGTGCGTCGTGCTTTTGTCGTGTTCGTTCGCTTTGCCTTTGAGTTGTTTGACAGCTCATCTCACCTCACGGTGCGCAAGGGATTGTTTGTCAAAAACAAACGTTCCTAGTTTTTTTTCGCAGTTCCTAGGAAATATCGCAGTTCTGGGAAGCAATTAAAATCCTCGTACAAGTTAAGCCCATTTTATCTTTGACAGAAGGCAAGTTTTTCTGAGGAGATGGAAACGTTTTTATGCCCCATTGCAATATTATTAAGAATCTGTTTGGCGATGCAACAAAGACCGTTCTGAATTGCGAATTTGCGTGATTGAATTTGATAGCAAGAAATCAGCTGGAAAGTACCAGTACTAAATGTAATACTATTAGTTTCAATTTCCTGCCAGTTACATCCATTTAACCTACAGATCAATAACTCAATCTTTGTATGCTTTTCAATTTCACTTGGTCTTCCAATCTAAATTGTATTATATATTTCGGCAAAACGAACTCTCTATAGCCTTATTTTCAGTCGTCTTTTCTTCCTACGCTCCAACACACGTTGCAGGAGAAAATAAAACGACTGAACGCCGACTTTCAAAAGCGTACCCAGGAGTTTGAGAATGGATTCTGATTGGTCAATTTATTAATGTGCTCTATAAATGCATACGAACACTCATTAAGACAGATTCATGTTAGCCCACAAAATCCATTGTCACTTGATCTTCAGCATCGCGCAATTCCTTTTTGAAGTCGGCGTTCAGTCGTTTTTTCTCCTGTAACAAGTGTTGGGGTAAAGAGAGAAAAGACGGCTGAAAATTCAGGCTAAACTCCCCATAGACGAGTTTGCGCTCGGAGTTGCATTATGGGTAATTATGTCAAGTCTGGAATTCTCACTAGGCGGTCTAAAATACAGAAAATGCCTGAAAATGTGTTTGTAGAAATAAAGTTCACTGTAACAGCTATTGACTTCTTAACACCTGTCTGTGATGCAACTGCGCGTGAAGTTTTGCGCTTTGTTTTCTTCCATGGAGAAACATTTTAACGGCATGCGCTGCAAGGGCGTAACCACGGAGTACACGGCACTTGGCGTTTGTTTTTATAGTGAAATTTAATAACTGTACAACAAAAACGGAAAGTTTCAGAGCAATTTTATTTGACTTTACGAGTCTTTCTTGCCCCGCAGTAAATCTTGCTCACTAGTTCTCATAGACTATATTACTACACTTCCATAACAAATAAACATTCTTAATATTTGTTGACAGACTGCCCAAGAGATCGAAGCGTCTAACAGGGCTCTCGAATCAAACATCGCAGACATGAAAGCTGAGCTAGCAGATCTGAAGGAAGTACTCCAGTCACATGATTGTATGATGGCTACTGCCGCCGGTAATAACAAGGCACTCGTCAACGGAACGTCGCCCTCTTAACATAGAGCTACAATGAGATAGCAGAGCTGGAAATAGCCTTTCTTACTTGATCGGACATTAAATTTTCTTGGTTGTCTCTACTCGAAAATTGGCCGGACATATCTGAGAATTGGTCGGACATTTGGCGATTTTGATCTGACAATGTCCGATGACGGGCAGTAATTTCCAGCTCTGACACCTGTCAAGGGCACCCAACAGCAATTTTCGGTAAAACATCTGTTCGGAGGACTTCTCTCTCTCAAAGTTGGGTAGGGTGTTCCGCTCGAGCTCGCAAATGAAAAAACGCTAATAGCTTAGTTTCGAATTCTCTAATCTACCCCTGAATAGGCGTCAAAGGCGCATAAATACAGTGGGAGCCTCGATTTGAATCCGAAAGTTGCGAATACCAACGAGTCCATAAAGTTTTGTCTATTGTCTCCATTCAAGCTTCATCAGTTTCTCGTCGGTATTCACAACTTTTTCTACTTCAAACTGAGGCTGCCACTGTATTTATGCGCCGTCGATGCCTATTCAGCGGTAGAGTAGAGAATTTGAAACTGGACTATTCTCTTACCCTGTTTATGGCAAAAAGCATGAAATATGAATGCCCTTGCCATGATATGGCAACCCCCTGTTTATGACCACAGACTCGATTATCCGGAAAAGGATTCCTGTTTCTGAGTTTTTGCTAGTTCTTCGTTGTGTGCCCCTGACCTTTCTACGTAATCGTTGTTCGGAACAAGTCCACCGGGGCATCTTGGTAAACACAAATGAATGAACTGCACTGAAATCAAGCCTACTAAGGCAATTTTTGATGAACAGGGTGAAAAACAAGAATCTTAGGTTTCATTCTACGGGCGGATTTTTTTTCTTTAGGGGGGGGGGGGCTTTTTCAGGAGATTGTCTCAAGGGAGTACCAAAACAGAATCATAGACACTGGTTTTTAAGATAAATAGCCATACTTATCTCCCTGTTTATGCCAAATGATTTTAAAATACATCGCTCGTAAGAAATAATGTACGGTGGGTAAACATGAGAATTTCTTTCTTCTAAATGTTTACCATTAGACATCGCGGGCTACAATGCAACTAACGGTTGTGTCCATATAACCTTTTCTGAAGTAGGTCACGTGGATTTTGTCCCTCGAATTTATGGGGATATGTTTCTTTGGGAAGTTAGATGTTTTCTAGAATATACGGCTCAAATCCAGATTCGTTTGTCTTTCGCCCGGGCTTTCGTTATAAAAAGAGATCACCACAAATGTCACGTGGATTTTCTCCCTCGAATTTATGGTGTGTTTCTTGTTTCTTTGGAAGTTAGATGTTTTCTAGAATATACGGCTCAAATCCAGATTCGTTTGTCTTTCGCCCGGGCTTTCGTTATAAAAAGAGATCACCACAAATAATCTTAACCAGAAGGCTACAATGTAAATAGGACGTATTATTTATATTATCAGTATTTAGATGTGAACAACCTTATAAATTGTAACCAATATATGTATATCATGATTGTCACAAAATATAAACATATTATTTGAAAATGAAAACAAACAGAATAATACATGGACGCTTTGAGATATGGAATTTATTTTCTTGTTTTCAATTTGATATCTCACGACTGAGCGCTCGTTCGCTGCGCACACTCGTCAGATATCAAATTTAACACTCGAAGATAAATTCCATATCTTTGCGCGTCCATGTAAAATATTCTCTATATTATTTCACTTGAACGCTGCTTTATAGTCGTTTTGTAACAGCCTTTAGGAATGCTGCAAATGAATTCTCCCACAGGGTCGATGAACAGTAGGATATTTAACCATTATCCTGCGAGATTGCGCAGAATATCGTCTGATACTTAGCCGACGAGGGACGAAGTCCCGAGTTGGCTAAAATCAGACGATATTCTGCAAAATCGAGCAGGATAATGGTTTTATTATTCAGCACATCGATAGCACAAAAAAACCCGAAAAAAATTACTTTTGTGTATTACTTACGAGCTCAAAACATCATATTTTCCTCAGAGACGGATATCGCAGGATAGCTGTCATGTACAGAAGACAGCTATTGGCGTTCCAATGACCATATTTTGGCAGTGCATCGATGTGCTGAATAATAAATATACAGAGGCGTTTCGTGGTTGTATCATACTATCAACATATGACATGTATAGGCGAGTTCCATTGTTTACGTTTTTACTAATTTGCATAAGCATCAACCAGAATCAGACATTCCAACGCCACTGCAAAATGAAAATCTCAGCTCGATATCATGTAAAACAAGCGCGCGGAGCGAAGTTTGATTTGCAGAAAATGTATAAGCTAATTAACTTTTTGCCCTCCAGATAACTCTGGCATTATTGAAAAGCCTTTAAACTATACTGCAAATGCGTCAGAACTAGTTTATTACCGTTTGCAAGATATTATTATAGCATTGCCAGTAAAGGAAATGTGTGAAAGATTTGTTTCGTGAAATAGTCGCCAGGCACCTTAAAAGAACATTGTACGAGACAAGAACATTGTACGATGTAAAGACTTCAATTCAATTCAATTCAATTTATTTACTTTTTCGAATACACGTCTTGCACATTGCATCACTTTGATATCGCAAGACACCATAATTCTCAATTTAGCCTTTTTAACATTGACAATATCTTTGAAACGCGTGATAGATTTGTTTCGTGAAATAGTCGCCAGCCACCTTAAAAGTCGTGGCAAAAGGGGTAGGATGAAAATTATTATATAGAGACTCCGAATACACAATTACATCACTTTGAAATCGCATGACACATATGCCTTTAACATTAATTGCGATAATATGAAACGTAGATTTGTTTCGTGAAATAGTCGCCAGCCACCTTAAAAGTCGTGGCAAAAGGGGTAGGATGAAAATTATTATATAGAGACTCCGAATACACAATTACATCACTTTGAAATCGCATGACACATATGCCTTTAACATTAATTGCGATAATATGAAACGTAGATTTGTTTCGTGAAATAGTCGCCAGCCACCTTAAAAGTCGTGGCAAAAGGGGTAGGATGAAATTATTATATAGAGACTCCGAATACACAATTACATCACTTTGAAATCGCATGACACATATGCCTTTAACATTAATTGCGATAATATGAAACGTAGATTTGTTTCGTGAAATAGTCGCCAGCCACCTTAAAAGTCGTGGCAAAAGGGGTAGGATGAAAATTATTATATAGAGACTCCGAATACACAATTACATCACTTTGAAATCGCATGACACATATGCCTTTAACATTAATTGCGATAATATGAAACGTAGATTTGTTTCGTGAAATAGTCGCCAGCCACCTTAAAAGTCGTGGCAAAAGGGGTAGGATGAAAATTATTATAGAGCGGATTTCACATGACTGTCAAGACTTGTTATGTAATTGCGATTGCTTTGCGTTCTCATTGGCTAGTCATTTTTCTCAGCCAATCAAATTCTGTAGTAAATACAATTGTGTAATTACTTAGTAATTGGTTCGGCTTGCAATTGGCTAAGAAAAAAGCCATTTAGGAGCAAGTTGTGATTTTTCTCGATTCTGATTGGCTAGTGATTGCTCAATTGCAATTGTTTTCACGACAGTCATGTGAAAACCGCTCTATAGAGACTCCGAATACACAATTACATCACTTTGAAATCGCATGACACATATGCCTTTAACATTTTAACATTTTAATTAAAATTGCGATAATATGAAACGTGTGATAGATCTGTTTCGTGAAGTAGTCGCCATGAGTCACCTCAACAAATGTGTCAAGAAAAGAGTACGATATGTAAATTTGTTATTTAAGACTTCCGATTACACGTTTTCCAATTACATCACTCAATGGGTGTCTGTGTTTAAATGAAACGGTAATAATCTTATAAGCACGTTTCTCCCTTAAAGAAACCAATTAACGGAGTTCTGCCCTCTGTTATTTATTTGAGGCCATTATGACTGCAGGACACTTACATAACTTAAAAATGATGCTTAATTTTGGAATACGTAACACCAGTAAAAAATATTTTGAGTTAATCGATTCTTCTTTATCCATTGGTCCATGCAAAAGTTTAGAGTCATTTGTTTAAGGTCTACTTATAACAATTATCAAATTTTCAAGCCTTTGCTTGACTTTAACCGCTTGCACACAATTTCCTGCTCCCACCTGTGCTTGTACTACATCCTGTGGAAAAAGGGACAAGTAATTAGCTAAAGTTAGAGACTGACATATATATGCATCAATGGATGAAATACTCAAGTATTTGTTTAGAAAACAAAATGACAATTGACCTTGAATTGAAATTACGCCAAAATTTCCCAAAATGATGATTGGTTTTCTTGAACTGAGGGAAACCCCAAAAAGTCGTTTGAATTGATATAACCCAAAACGAGGGATTTGTTTGAATTCATATCACCGAAAATGAGGGAATTAGTTTGAATTGATATCACCCAAAAGGAGGGATTTGTTGAATTGATATCACCCAAAATGAGGGATTTGTTTGAATTGATATCACCGAAAAGGAGGGAATTAGTTTGAATTGATATCACCCAAAAGGAGGGATTTGTTTGAATTGATATCACCCAAAATGAGGGATTTGTTTGAATTGAAATCACCCAAAAGGATCCGGGAATTAGTTTGAATTGATATCACCCAAAGGGAGCGGGGAATTAGTTTGAATTGATATCACCCAAAAGGAGGGATTTGTTTGAACTGATATCACCCAAAAAGAGGGATTTGTTTGAAATGATATCACCCAAAAAGAGGAATTTGTTTGAATTGATATCTGACCCAATAGCAGGGATTTGTTTGAATTGATATCACCGAAAAGGAGGGAATTAGTTTGAAATGATATCACCCAAAAGGAGGGATTTGTTTTAATTGATATCACCCAAAATGAGGGATTTGTTTGAATTGAAATCACCCAAAAGGATCCGGGAATTAGTTTGAATTGATATAACCCAAAGGGAGCGGGGAATTAGTTTGAATTGATATCACCCAAAAGGAGGGATTTGTTTGAACTGATATCACCCAAAAAGAGGGATTTGTTTGAAATGATATCACCCAAAAAGAGGAATTTGTTTGAATTGATATAACCCAAAATGAGGGATTTGTTTGAATTGATATCATCCAACAGCAGGGATTTGTTTGAATTGATATCACCCAATAGCAGGGATTTGTTTGAATTGATATCACCGAAAAGGAGGGAATTAGTTTGAATTGATATCACCCAAAAGGAGGGATTTGTTTGAATTGATATCACCCAAAATGAGGGATTTGTTTGAATTGAAATCACCCAAAAGGATCCGGGAATTAGTTTGAATTGATATCACCCAAAGGGAGCGGGGAATTAGTTTGAATTGATATCACCCAAAAGGAGGGATTTGTTTGAACTGATATCACCCAAAAAGAGGGATTTGTTTGAAATGATATCACCCAAAAAGAGGAATTTGTTTGAATTGATATAACCCAAAATGAGGGATTTGTTTGAATTGATATCATCCAATAGCAGGGATTTGTTTGAATTGATATCACCCAATAGCAGGGATTTGTTTGAATTGATATCACCGAAAAGGAGGGAATTAGTTTGAATTGATATCACCCAAAAGGAGGGATTTGTTTGAATTGATATCACCCAAAATGAGGGATTTGTTTGAATTGAAATCACCCAAAAGGATCCGGGAATTAGTTTGAATTGATATCACCCAAAGGGAGCGGGGAATTAGTTTGAATTGATATCACCCAAAAGGAGGGATTTGTTTGAATTGATATCACCCAAAAAGAGGGATTTGTTTGAAATGATATCACCCAAAAAGAGGAATTTGTTTGAATTGATATTACCCAAAATGAGGGATTTGTTTGAATTGATATCATCCAATAGCAGGGATTTGTTTGAATTGATATCACCCAATAGCAGGGATTTGTTCGAATTGATATCACCCAAAGGGAGGGATGTTTGAAATATCACCCAGAAGGAGGGATTTGTTTGAATTGATATCACTCAACAGGAGGGATTTGTTATATCACCCAAAACAGTGGCGGATCCAGGATTTTAAGAGGGGGGTTTCATTTTTGCTGATAACACCACGCAAAAAAAAATTATAACAGAGGTATACCAATCCTTCTCTTTTGTCCGTGGTCCTCTCACGAGGCGAAATCGTGGTCGCTACATCATGAATTTAATATGCTGGTATACATTGGGTCACATAAAAGAAAAGAACCACTCTGAAATGACAAAAGGTCTTTAGCGAACCGATCCCCCAAAAATCGGTTCGTTGGGAGAGGGGAGTGCATTTGCACCCGATAAACCCCACTGGATCCGCGCCTGCAAATCGAGGGATTTGTTTGAATTGATATCAACCAAAATGAGGGATTTGTTTTAATTGATCTAACCAAAAACGTCAGTGTACCTTAGTTGATGAAGCCCAGAAGATTTTATTGCTGGACCTGTCGTAAGCGATGACCGGGTTACATTAAAACTTCATCAATTATATATGCGTGCTTAGATAGAATTACTTCAGCCGTTTTTGAAAATGAGCATGACGTCTTTGATCGAGAACTTCATTACATCAATGCTTTCAATACATCATTTTAGATGCAGATGTGAATTGAAACTGCCTTTTAATTATGAAACCGTAAACAGATGTGCACCACTTATAATTTGTAATTTGTTTTTACCGGAGTCAAACATGTTCTTCTCTATATGTGATGGTGCTCTCTGAAAGTCGACAGATACAAGTGGTCGAAATTAAGGGTTTAATATTTTGAAGCAATTGTATTTTGCCCATATTTTTGCCCATTTACCTAGGATACAGTTAAGACGTTGAACGCCCGTTTCTGATACTTCAAGGGCACAGGATGCGAGAAAATCGTCAACTCGTTAGCACTTTAGTTATTTTCGTTCTACTACCATTTTCCCTATTCACATCAGGATTCAGGGTTCAGATTCAGGGTAAGTGACTATATTTATATACTTCACCATTTCTTATGTTTTAACTGGTTAGTGTAGATTGCCATCAAAACGATCCTCGGTGAAGAAATTTAAAAAGAACGATTTGGTGATTTGGATTCTCAGAAGGATAGCGTGGTCGATAAATTTCACTTAAGGTGGCCCGAGGGCATCATTTTGTGTGACGAAACTCGGTTATAGCTCCTTTTAGCTCTCAACTTCAAAGTGTTAATGCTGCCTTTTTCTGTGAAAATTTCCTTCCATATTGGAAAGCTGTTTAGAAGACCCAAGCACAAAATTTTAGTTGCCAAATCATTGTCAGCTTTCAAAAGACTTCTTTTGCTGGCCGCCATTATGGTATTCGGTTCCACTAACCATACCCAGTCCAAGGTGTGTCCAGGGATGTCTTCGAAAAAGCGCCCCCGTGGCGCCGCAATTCGGGTTATATATACACATTCAACCTATATATATCAATAAATGACAAGATTGGACTAATGCTAAATGTGTTTATTTTTGTAAATTCTTGCCCATAATGTAGTTTATGGCCGCAAAGTTAAAGGTTCCGACTTTGGATTCGGACATCCAGACCCTTCGCGTTACAAAATAAACACCTTATATGTTTCTATTGCATCCTAATAACAGATAAATGCGCTAAAAGCCGTATGAAGGATTTTTGATTAGTTTCATATTTCCTGAGACGTTGGAACTTGATTTCTTTTGCGAAGGAAAACAAAAAAAAACCTGACGGTTTTTGTAAAAGCGCATTCATCTGTCATAAAGATGCAATAGAAACAATTTGTTTATTTTGTACCCCGAAGAGTCAAAACCAAAGTCGGTATCTCCGGCTTTGCGATCATGAAACTACAATATGAGCAATATTTTACAAAAACTAAAGCATTTAACATGTAGTCCAATCTTTTATCTTTAATTTGATATATGAGGCGGGGTGGGGTGTGGTACTTCGAAGCGCCACCACCACCACCTCCCCTGATAAAATCGGGCACCTAAAAAGTACCATTGTTTTGACCTTTTCCCTTGGTGATATTTTATTAATCCGATCAATGTGTTGCTATTCCCTTAAACCTGAAGGGAACTGTTAATGGTTTACACGCACTTGTCTCTCACAGACTGCAAGCCAGGAAGCGTAGTCAATATGCAGGGCATGACAGGCAAAATACAAACCCCAGGGTACCCCGGTCAGTACCCGCCCAACGTGGTTTGTCACTGGAATATCAGTGTACCGGATGGTTATTTGGTGCGTCTTTATATGAGAAGGCTCGAGATTTCGTCGCTATTGAGGTAAGGAACAGTCTAAATACCGCTTGAGTGCCGGCAGTTTTAGCCGTTTTACAGGCATCAAGAGTTCTAGACTCGCGGTGCGCGAACAATGCATCATTAGTGTTGAACAAAGGAACAAAGTGAGCCCAAAGCCGTTTTGATAGCAAGGGGCTTTTTTTCCTTTGTTCAAAATGTCTTAGAATCGTATGATATCTCTTTTTTGTGGAAATTGTGGACGAGATATTATCCGGGGGGGGGGGGAGGGTCTGCAATATTTTTTAGTCGGGGATGATCGTGGTCGGGGTGATCTTGATCTTCAATAAATGTTGGGAAGATTGGTATCTTTTAGGGCCGAAATATATGTCGAAATTGTTTTGTCTAATGATGGTGCTCTAAAAACCGTGTAAGAAAGAGAGATTACTCGATGAGGAGACCATAAACTAGACAACATTAGAGGCAGCTTGCGTCAAATTAACACGGAAATTTCTTGATGGGCATCTTACCTGTCTCCTTCGCGGCTACTTGGCACCTAAGGCCTCATCTGTTAGGGTATCTTTTAGGGTAACAAATTATTTGAACCACGCCGTAGTTATGTGTGAATGCGCAATGCTCCTGTAATCCAGCTGTAAGCTGCAATAGGTGCTTAATAAACTATTACTATTATTATTATTATTATGTGTGGTATCTTTTAGGGGTCAAAATAAAAATTTCCGACGATCATCCCCGATCATCCCCGACCCCCCCCCCCCCCCCCCCCCCCCCGGGATATTATACGATTCAAGTGTATATTAAAGCGGCTATGTCACGGTTGTTTCAACAAAATGTTATAAAAGAAACAACTCAGAGTCCTACATTATACTATTATTTAGTGTTATAAAGAAAACGGAACTGAAAATTGCATTATAAAGGCATTCTTACGTAAGGTTTCATAGCTTTCGCTATCAAATTTCCAAGTTTGAAAACTGTTCAGCCTGACAAGAAATCAAAAATGCCATTTCGTAATCCAATTCCATCCGCTCGATAACACACGAAAATACTCCAAATTTATGCTTATCTAGCAGTTGAAAGGTTATTGAACAAACCTAGACGATTATTTTGCTCATTTCGTTTGAATTTCACTACATTTAAGCTACCTAAATTTGCCCTTAAATCGTGACACTGCCCCTTTAAGACTAATAATTCCTTCATTTTCTTTGCATAAACAATCAAGAGACTGTAGTGAGGCGCTGTTCGATTCTCGTGACGGCCCTACGTCTACGAGTCCGAGACTAATGTGGCGATGTGGCACATGGAATGAACTCACCTCTTATTCTAGCGGCCCGCACCTCTGGGTCATCTTTAAGTCAGATTCGACCGTTAGTAAGGGATTTGAGGCGGAGTACACAGCCATCCCAAGCGATCAAGGTACGGAGATTGAAGACGCATCCTGGTGTTAAACAAGGGGCGTAAATGTAAAGGCAAACCTCTCATACTTGCAGCTCGGCTCGACTCCCATATTTTCTGCTCGGGGATGATCGTCTGGAATTTTTTTTCAGTTTCACCCCTAAAAGATACCAAAAAGGGCCGTGGCTCAAATAATTTTTTGCCCTAAAAGATACCCATTAAGAATTTATTGATGTCTAAATTATCATCTTGTCAACAAGTACTCTCTCTCCTCTCTCTCTTTCTTGAGGGTGTGAGCCCAAAACGACGAAAAGATACTACGATCATCCCCGTCAAAAAAAAATATGGAGGTGCTCCCCCCCCCCCCCCCCAGGTAGCTTGGAACCTGAATTACGCTTGGTCTAAACGCCGCCAAAAATCGCCAAGCAGCCATAAGCTCAGACACTGAGGGTGGTTGCCAGATGGTTCATTACGTCCTCAATACTACGATCATCCCCGTCAAAAAAAATATGGAAGTCCCCCCCCCCCCCTCAAGGTAGCTCGGAACCGAGCAACAAACTTGAATATCGAAGATTTTTCAACAATTATTCAGCTTTTCAAAATAAAAATATAAAATCCAAATTACATGCAACAACTCCTAACACCTCCCTGCAATCGGTGTCTTTTCCGCGCTCTATGCCAAAGATGGCAAATTTGGCTTGTCCGACGTAGCAACAGTAACTAGGGGTATAACAATGAATGCGAGACCTGTGAATTACGCTGTGTCTTAACGCCGCCAATAGTAGCCAAGCAGCCATAAGCTCAGACAATGGGGTGGTTACCAGATTGTTCATTACGTCCTCAGTTCTTTAACGCCACCCTCCCCCCTGAGTCATAAGTGCAGACTATGGGGGTGGTTGCCAGATGGTTCATTACGTCCTCAGTTCTTTAACGCCACCCTCCCCCCTGAGCCATAAGTGCAGACTATGGGGGTGGTTGCCAGATGGTTCATTACGTCCTCAGTTCTTTAACGCCACCCTCCCCCCTGAGCCATAAGTGCAGACTATGGGGGTGGTTGCCAGATGGTTCATTACGTCCTCAGTTCTTTAACGCCACCCTCCCCCCTGAGCCATAAGTGCAGACTATGGGGGTGGTTGCCAGATGGTTCATTACGTCCTCAGTTCTTTAACGCCACCCTCCCCCTGAGCCATAAGTGCAGACTATGGGGGTGGTTGGCAGATGGTTCATTACGTCCTCAGTTCTTATACGCCCCCTCCCCCTGAAACTGGGTAGTGTAGTTAAGGCGAGACGGTTTATTGTCTCATCCGAAAGACGTGAAAAACAGTAGACCAGTGTTCAACTCACAATATTTCTATGACGATGTCATCAGACTACTCTCTTGCGCACCTTACAAAATGACTCTAGCTTCGCCCCTGGCTTTCATAACCGGTTCGCTACAGTGTAATGCGGTTTTTGGCATGTAATACACCCTAAAAACCGTGTAAGAAAGATTGATTACTCGATTAGAAGCGATTCAGACAACATAAAGGCAGCATTTTAGTCAAACACTAACCCCCGGGGGTAATACGGTAGCGTAGATGCTCTCATTTTGACCACATATGGTAAAATGACTTCCGGGTAACATATAAATTTGTTTTGCTTCCCAGCATGTTCTGTCCCGAACGTTTCAACTATAGAAGTTCAGGTCAACAAGACTGCGCTTCTACGGACGCCATTTTATCCCGCCAAATATCCCCCCAAACAGAACTGCACGTGGATTTTCGTCGCCCCGCCTGGATACAGAGTCGAATTTGGCTTCACTCGTGCTATGCTTGAATTTATGTTTGATTGCATAGGTGGCGACACTTTAGTTATCAGGGACGGGTAGGTATTTTTGAGTTTACACAACTCATCTCGCGGGAGAAGCTCGTTCTCGTATCCTGCGCAGCCCGGCTCGCATTCCCGAACCCAGAGCTCCCCGGCTCGTCTCCTCGCGGGGGAGGCCCTGGTGACAGCCGGGCATTCTCGTACCCAGAGCTCCCCTGCTCGGGCCTTCGCTGATTGGCTGAAATGGCGCGCACGCGTGCATAAAAGTAGCTTAATATCGCTTTATAAAAACGTATCTGTCGAAATAACACTGGCATTCGTTTCCTAGTCGTCTTACGCTTACTACGCTCTAAAAGTAATTGCGAGGGCATAAATCCATCATTTTCTTTTGAGCATGCGTCGGTGGCTGTCACCAGAGCCTCCCCCGCAAGGTGACGAGCCGGGGAGCTCTGGGTACGAGAATGGCAAAGGCCCTGGATTAAGCCCTGGATAAATGGCTGTACCCGAGACGACCCGGGAATCTCTGGGTACGGGAATGGACATGACCGATTGTTTCTTATATCTCTTTCTTTAGAGTCAAAAATACCCCTGCCATTGATTAATAATATTTTAGAGGCTGCCACTGAAATTTGTGTCCGTACACTTGTGTTTCCTCACAGAAACACGTCCTCAAGCACATTACTGCGCAAACTCTGTGGCAATGCACCACGATGTCCACTGTACTCATCTTCGCGCTATCTGTGGGCTCAGTTTCTATCCAATGATGATCTGACATTCGATGGAGTGGAGGCGGTGATCAGAGCAGTGCCTGAAGGTTGGTAGAGAGCGGTACCATAGCTGATCCCACGGCCTCATATGCTCAGAGGAGTGTGGGGTGAAAAAACGACGCAAAGTCGAGTTCATTTATCGGACTTCGAGGTGTTTGGAAATCCTGATGAACAACACTGTGTGGGTCGAGTGTTTGATAAAGCTTCTCAAACGAATCATTTAATGTCGAGAAAGAGAAGAAATAAAATCTCAAAAATCGATGCAAACTAACATCAGGTATCCACATCTCAATGGTTATAATTTATTCTTCAAGCTTGATGAATTATTAACGAGTTTGAGAATCCCATATAGAGCGGGTTTCACATGACTGTCGTGAAACCAATGGCAAAGTAATTACACCAATTCTGAATAAAACGTATAGGAGTAATTACAAAGTAAATGCGATTTACTCAAGACAGTCATCTGAAATCAGCTCTAACCCCTATAAATAGTGAAAACTCACTATTTATAGGGACTCACAAATCTCTTCTTTGAACAAAATCAACGAAATGTTTCACCAAACGTGCAGGTATAGTATCGATTTATTATTTTATCTGTTCAGCATCAATTTTGTTTTACTAAGATGCCTGCCTTGCCTGGTCTTTTTCTATAAAACAAAGGAAGCCCGCGCGTTTCGCCTAGATCTCTTTCGCCAGCATAACGGCGACTGCTTGATACGAAACAGTGCTAATGCTTATGTCTATGATTACACAAAGGACTATAATCAGTCCGCGCGCTGATTAATGGTAAAGAGTTTTGTTTTGTTTTCCCGATTCTTTCAATGTTTATAAAGACCGGTAATCACCGGTAGGTGATTATAGCAAACAAACCTCTTAACCAATCAGCGCCGATAAATTATTATAATCACTTAATGAATACTTATACTCATGTTTAAATACTTCACAATTAGTGATTATATCGGCGAATAGTAACCAAGTCGAGGTAACTATTCGCCGATAATCACGGAGCAATTATTCAAGTGATTCATAAGGTTTTTAGACAACAAAATCTTGTTGTTTTTTTGGAGCGCACTCCCAATCCTTTCAATGTTATAATCATCACAAACCTCTCCACCAACCAGCGCGCGGAATTTCTTATACTAATATATTTCAATCTTGTTTTAGAGGAAATCAGAGGTTTGAATGGACCTGTAACTAACGAATCAGGAGAGGAGGGATTCATTCGGTTCACGAACTCGTTCACGGAAGTAGCTATCTTGCCGTTCTGTGTATGGCGAATAACTGCCCCCCCTGATAAAGTCGTCAAGTTGACTTTAGACGTATCAGTCACCTTATTGAAACCCCGCTGCGCCGGTGGACAAGTCCATGTGTATAACGGGTCGGGGACGGATGGCGCCAAGTTGGGTACCCTGTGTGGTGGCCCGCAAAACAGACATAAACCCGTGTTTACGTCTACAGGGAATCAGATGGTGTTTTGGGTGGAACCCAGCTCAATGGGGTATATCTTTGACGTCAGTGCAAATTTCAAAGCAATCAAGAATGAAGGTGAGGTTATAGAAACACAACTTTAACTTTAACAGGAGTGTCCATCTAAGGATAGGACGGAGTAACAGCGAATTGGAAAATGAAGCAGGTCTGAAGTTATTTTTTGAACAATAGATTTGCCGCTTGAATAAACTTCTCTGAACATAGCATACGCCACCTGCACTCTAATTGGCTGAGCGAATTTGTGGCGTAGGCTTTGCGTGAAAATTTGAAACTAAAAATAACTTGATACAGGCTACATTTCCAATACGCTCTTACACTGTGAAAACATGAGGGATGGACGCTCCTAGTTAATTGGCTCCTGAATATAATAATGATATTAATAATGACCTAAACAGCACTTCTCCTTACTCAAAAGAATACATTTCCCCATACACTTGATGGGAGAATTTGGAGCTGAACATAAGTGTTCGTCATCAACTTATTCGATGGTTCATGAAATTGTCCTTTCTGGTTTTCTTGACAATATGCGCTATCCCCAGGAGCCGCGTACAGTATACTGTATTTATGGTTTGTACTAAACTACAATAACCAATAACTGGAATTGCCAACTATACAACTACGACCCACCAAACAACCACCAACTTCAACAACAAACCACCAACTACCAACTACGAACTAACAACTGCAACTAACATCTCATACAACTAACAACTACAGCGAACAACATCAAACCAACAAACTACTTATAGGAGATAATATTGTGACGTCAGTGTTTACGATTTTTTTCTCATTTGCATAAGCATTAGTGAAAATCAGCAAGCGTAACGGAGGTACAAAAAGAAATGTTCTGAATTTCAATGCGCGTCTGGTAAATGAAGCGTACTAAGAAAGTTCGACAGTTCGTAACTCAAATTATGAGCGCATGGCGAGAAGCTCAATTTGCAAGAAACACATGGGCTAATGAGCTTCCTGCCCCACAAGAAAATCAAGTCTTGAAAAATGTAAGAAAATTGCTCAAGATCAAATAATTACTATTCCGAAGAACGCATTGACGATTTTCACTAAGTTTTGAATGATCCACGCAGGTTATTAAAATTCTGAAGCTAGACCCTGCTTATGTAAATGAGTAAACAAATAACCGCCTATAGATCTACCAACTACTACTCGCAACTACTGAATTCCTAACCATCGTGAAGCCACTAACGCATCACAAGAAAGCCCACTATATATACAGGAGCTATTTAAATAACCAAAGCTCTTTGTTAAATGCAACCGTAGTGTCCCTAACGCTGTTAATGTAAATGTCCTTGGTAGAACTCCTTTGTAGCATAGCCATACATTGAGGACCCCCACTTTTCGTCAAATTTTCGTACATTAAGTGTATTTTGTGTTTTCTCTCTTCCCATACATGAGCCCCCCCATTTTGTGGGTCCCGTGTCGCCTATGTAGAACCAGGGGAGTGTTAGGAATAGAATCGAAGATCAAATGAAGGCATTGATCATGAAAGGCGCGCGAATTCTCAACTCGCTAAGTTTTGAACCAAGAACTACGTCCTGGGCTGGTCTTACACACGAACGCAAGCACAGGACGCAAGCTCAGTGCAAGTGTAAATCATGGCGACGACAAGCGCAAGCCAAAACTCAACATTGATTTTATAGTTTGCTTGCGTTCGGTTGATTTACACTAGACGCAAGCACAAGGCGATCGCAACGTCTCGCATTCCTTGCGCTTGCGTTTTAGCGAAGACCACAAGGGAATTGCATGAGCTTGCGTCTGTAAATTAAGCCCTCACCATTCTCGAGCCCAGAGCTCCCCGGCTCGTCACCACGCGGGGGAGGCTCTGACAGCCATTAGCGCATGCGCCAGATTTCATAAAGAGCCGTTGAGAGAAACAACTTTCTGCGCATGCTCCAACGTGACCTTAATGGATGCTTAGAGTGCAGTATCTTGTGTTATTTCATCATCCACAGGACACCGTTTAGAACTCGACATTTCAGTCATAACACGTGGCTTATAGTCTCGCCCTCTTCCATAGAACTTCCTTACAAGTTTTTTTGCTGTTTCTCTGAACTCCCTGCTGCCGTGAAAGCAAACTAGAGGCGTGATGGCTGAATTCGAGAGCACGAGAATTCCCTGTACCCGGCGTATTATATAATCTGCAGTGAAGGTCTCCTTTGGTTTAATAATCATCTTAATCACCACCCCGTAGCCGACGTAAAACACGTAGGGAACTAGAAATGTGAATAAGATGTGCATGCACATTTTGGTGTCTTTGAGTCTCCAGGCGTGTGACTTGTGTAAGTACACCGCTCCTCCCCCTTGCACTTTTTGATTTCGTCGCTTGATGTAGTTCGACACTCTTATTGTTATGAAGATAAACATGAAAAACGGAATCACGAATATGATTACCGTGAAAGTAGTAGAGAGGAATTTTTGGAAGGCCGTGTTGCGTACGGGTGAACACGAGACAGTGTAGGTATTTTGATCAAGGTCAACTTTTACAGCGTCTAAAGTAAAAATTTGCAATGCTCCAATCATGCCTCCACCGATCCAACCTGCCGCGAGTAGAATCTTAGCGAAAGATTTTGATGGTAACGAGTAAGTGTGGTAAATAGCGCAGTATCGTTCTACTGCTATTAGAAGCAAATAAATAACACTAATACACCCTAGAGCGTGTATTGGAACTCTCGTACCACGACAAGTCCACGTAGTGCTGTACATGTCCGCAAACAATTGCGCACTGTTCACGGGGATCGCGATCAAGCCAGTTAGAAGGTTGGACATGGCTAGATTTTTCGTAAAGGTCATTACTAGACCTCGTTTGAAGTACCCAACTGCTTTTCGCTTCTGGGAAGCATGGAGTTCCTGTAACACTCGCACGAGGAGAGCATTGGCAATGGTTCCAACGATACCGCTTATTAAGAGGAAGAAGACTATGGTGACTTGATTGGCAGCTCGACTGGCGCGAATATGTAGGTCTTGAGAGAGGTGGAAGCGTTTTGCTCAATTGGTTGAGCTAGATTGGCGTCTGTGACATAGGGCGCATTTGCCATTGCGCACGACAAATGTTGGACCTGTAAATTACAAATGGGATTAGTTTGATTTTGTTTCCATGTTTGCCGGCGGTCGGGTGATGTCATATTGAGAGCGGATTTCAGGGCATCAGCCAGTCACAAGCCAACAGGCCAAAGTAAAAGCACTCACTCATTGTACACGACTGGTTTTTTTGTAAACCAAGTACAATCACTATTACACGCAGTGAGCACGTGATTACAAGTACACAGCTGCATTTTGTTCGAAATAATAAACACAAAATACAAATAATTTTGGACCGTTCTGATTATCACGTGGGACGATGATCCACTCATATTAAAGTAAAGTTCTTTTGTAGCGCCATTCTTTAGAGACGTGATCCCAAGGAAATGACACATTGGATCTCGAAGCGAAATTGTCATTTGTCGTCCAAAAACGACTTCCTGTTCATTTTCACATTTAGATCGAGAATATCAAGCGAGTCATTGGTTTCAAAATTCAGTCTATGCAACTGATAGTCAAAGGAGACAGTACGCAGAATCACACTGAGATTACCACTGTATGCATTGCTTCGCGACCTCAAAATTCAATGTAGCGACAAAAAGCCAGTAGACTGCACGAGGCGCTCAGGGCAAGAACCTGATTTGCTTACTTAAGCCCGGTGCACACTCTAGCGACAGGACCCAATGCAAAAATGGTTGAGACCTTTAATTTCACTATAGTTTCCCTTTTTTAGAGTTCTCGTATTTTTTCTGTTCTATAACTTCTCTTTCTGTTGCTTGAATAAAATATTTAGTTTGGACGAGGAACATTTTCGGTTTGCAAAGTTATTGCAGAAAAACCTTTATATTTTGCTGATCAAAGTATCACCTCTCCCAACGTTTACACTCCTTTATCTCAAAATCATATCTTTCAATTACGCTCAAAATTTCGATATATGGTTTTGGTCACTAGAAGAGTGTGTGGGGGGTATTTCATGAAAAGGTTTCAAAATAAACATGAAAAGGTTTCAAAATAAACCACCTTTCCACTAATTTCGGCACAACTTTGATCGAAATTTGTTTGCACTTGGGTATCCATACTGAAATACATACCCTATCAGCGAACAAACAAGCGAAAAAACGATACCCTACCGTAGACCACGGGAGCCCAAAAAACATACCCTATAGGGCGGCGCATACCCGTATACCATATATGAGGGGGGGGGGGGGGGGGGGGGGGCTGACGGTGGAAATATATTATCACCGGTCGCCCAAGTTCTGTGTTAGTGTTTCATATATGGAATGAATTTAGGCTGTTTTCGCACTCTGCATAGCTTGCATAGTAGCTATTTCGCAGTCGAAATTTGTAAAATAATGAAAATAAAAGAATGTTGTACTTATACTTGTTTATTGGCCCTTTGTGATCTCCTCTGGAAGGCCATTCGGATCACTTTTTCGAGAGATATCTCTTAGGTGGGGGAGGTTTGTGAATGATATCTCTCGAAAAAATGATCCGATGGCCTTAGACTTCCCAGAGGAGATCACAAGGGCTAATAAACAAGTAAGTACATGATTGAACAATTATTTGATTTTCATTATTTCTTACAAATTTCGACTGCAACATAGCTAATACGCAAGCTACGCAGAGTGCCAAAAAACCTAAATTCATTCAAATGTATTTAATATGAAACACTAACACAGAGCTTGGGCGACCTTACACGGCGCAAAATCTGAGTTGTAAAAAGCCGCAATGTTCAAAAACACCAAACAGGAAACATGCTCCACAAATATCTCGATTTCTCTCCAAAATCATGGTCACTTTGCTCAAACAAACCGTGCAGAATATAAGTACACTTATTCATCTTCTCGCTTACCTTTTTCTTGGAAATCAAGCCTCTATACGCTATTTAAACGGCGAGTCTTTCACCCTGGTGTTTTCAATTTCACGTAAAAACTGGCATGGCCGTCGTGACAGTGAATACAATTCTCAAACAACTCTCTAGCTCAGCAAAATCATGGCTGGCGTGCGAAGATATCGCATTTATCTTCGAGTGTTCATACAATATCGAATTTGAACACGAGAAGATATAATACGTTTGTTTGATATATCGATGTGTTGTTCTTTTTATGTAATAAATCTCTATGTTTATATACCAAAGAGTTCTTTCTAATTGTCCACTTCAGTAAAAACGTTTATCTAAAAACAATCCAAAACTAAATTAAATCTTTAATTAAGTGGATTGAAACACATTCAATCTTGGTAATGAGGTGCCCGTTCTGACAATCATATTTTCAGTATATTGTACACTTGAGGTAAAAAGTTGGTGATTGAATACTGTGCTTAAAAACAAGTTTTTTTCTCACTCAAGTGCTCAATGAAAAACATTACACTGTCTAGCGTATAGATTTTCCAAGCGGAAATCCTAATGCATTTTCCATTTCAGTCCAGTTTCACATGAATTGTAAAGCTGTCATTTACTATCGAAAACAAGAAATTTAATGAGCTGCCTTTGACTATCAAAAAATAGAATTAGAAAGCTCCTTTTGTACCGAAAACTCGACCGTTCTCTATGGAAAAAACTATAGTAAATAATCCGTTTTCGTTGAGTTCAGTTCAGTTCATTTTTGTTAAGAAAACCATGGAAAAGGTGTTCATTTTATGAACTTATTGTTATGAATTTCAACGATTGATATCTAAAGATAACGTAAATATTTTTCAATGTACATTAAAGAATACCATGCAGGTAAGTGATGCTATTTACGAGATAAATCGACAACCTTACCGTTTGTGTGTGTCCCTAAGCCGCTAGGTATAGATCGGCCTGTGATATGTGAAGTTCTATCCAAAAACGCATTTCCTATTTATTATAAAAAAAACATCTGGCCTCTTGTAAACTCTCTTCGTTTCCTTTTATGGGCTTCATTAATAATAAGTCACATCACGTCCAAACTGTTTGTCCTTGAGCAATTGTTTATGATGAAATCCTATGCTTTTGTTTTTCACAACTTGTTTTCCACAACCGTCAGCATTTTCTTTCTAAATTCTAACTTTCGTCTATTTTATTGCTTACCATTCAAAATATGAAGTTAGTGTTCTTCAAGAGTGTTACGGGTCGTGACGCTAGGCTGTCCTAAATGATCACTTTAACAGTCAGTGCAGAAGTTATTTTGTTTTTCATTGAATATTAGTTTTCCTGACTTCCGCATTGCTCTCTAAAAACGTTTACAATCCTTATTGGAGTGAAAACATTCATTGTGCTGGAAGGAATACGCTTTTCACGGAGCTGGAAGAAAAGAAAGTCAAAAGGATCCTGGATATCATTAAAGACAAGTTCCAAAAACTGCATGTGCAGTAAAAACTGAGTGTCTAAAGGAAGAAGAGACAAAATCATTTCTTTTTGGAAGCGCAGCTGTTCTGCACATCTCAAGTCAAAGAAGTATCGTCCCGTAACGATGGCCAGCGAATGTTAAAGACCACGAAAACAATCGTTTTTAATCTCGATATTTCTTTAATGGTTATCTGATAGGATGGTCTTATAAGTTTTGCTCAGTGATCGTTCCTGGAGCATGCGCGCATCGTGACAGGCTCTCTTTAAACTCTCTTTAAATTAGATTCGACGCGGCAAAAGTTCGACAGAAAAAAACAAAACGCAAGTCATGTTTTAAAAATTCACAGCCAGTACATTGCACTAGAGCCGATTTCACATGACTGTGAAAAGTACCGTGACACGGCGCGGTACTGTCGCGGTGGCGGTACGGAACCTGGCCTGCGGTAGATACCGAACGAAACCGCGTAGTCGCGGCGCGGACACGGTCGCGGAGTGGTACAACTTTGTCGCGGAGAACTTTTCACAGTCATACGAAATCTGCTCTATACTGCACTAGAGCAGATTTCGTATTTCTGTGAAAAGTACCGAGTACCGTGACAAAGTTGTTCCGCGCCGCGACCGTGACCGTACCGCGACTACGCGATTTCATCGGCGATTTAATTCCATTTACAGCAGGCCAGGTTCCGTAACGCCACCACGACAGTACCGCGCCGCACCGCGGCACTTTTTACAGTCATACAAAATCTGCTCTATACTAGTCGAAACAAGGCAAGGACCTGTTTGGCTTTGATGGCTTGATATAATATAATACTTCAGTTACGTGACAGCTGAAAGTTTGTAATAACTTTTTAAGTGAAGTTATTTTCTGGTGCGCATAACGTTGCTATGTAACAGGAGCTGTTGGTCTGTGGAAATTTTTGGATCGATATTACCGCCGTGTTTGAGTCGTCGATATACAAAATGTAAAAGTGTGAGAAGAAGGCAGTGCAGGCGTCTTCTTTTTCCCACAGTACTCGGGAACATTTATCATCCCCACTTGTAGAACTTGGCAAGTACGTGAACATTGTAGAATTAAATTAGAATTCTCAGACTCGTTACCTAATTACAAGTTATAGCCAAAACTATTGTTGCGCTTTGGAATTTCAAAACCTAGACGTTTGATAATTTTTGAGGACTTAATTGGCTTACATATTGGTTTTAAATTATTGACGTCGCAATTAATTAGACAAATTTAATTGATCAATTAAATTCGTCTGTGCGACATATAAAATGGAGGTTCGTTTTATACGACGAATAAAATAAAACGAAGACGTATTACAGACGTTGTATACGTCCGGGGCCGACGAAATTAATTTCCGTTTTATACGTCTCATTTCAGACGAACTTTATTGCGATAATTTAATTGCGATAATTAAATTCGTCCGAAATACGACGTATAAAGTAGGCATTTTATCATATTATTTCATTTAAGCTGACATCAAGGACAGAAAAAATTCTCAACCTCGAAAAGTATATCAGGGGCGTAACCAGGGGGGTGGGGGGAGGGGGCCGCCCTCCCCCCACCCCTTTCTCGGGGATTTTCCCATACATTTACTGTATTTGCTGGAGGAAATTTGAAAATTTTCGTCCCGTGTTTTCACTATCCCCCCCCCCCCCCCCCACCCCAAACCAAAATTCCTGGCTACGCCCCTGTATATAGAAATAGCTATAGGATCTTTTAAATGAACTTGTTCTGGGAACTTCAAAAAAACTTGATATTGATGTCACTGGAGATAATTACTAACATACTGGATTTTTAAAAGAAAGGTCTAAAGGATCTATGCGTGTCGAGTCCTTGCGGTTCCGTCTTAATGTAAATTCTAGTTTAAAGAATTTCTACATTTTTTGATATACACCTAATTAAAAAAAGGTTGCTTTGGTGTGGTATTTCAATTATAGCGCGAAACAAAGGAATTCTTTGCTTAGTGACCACGAAACAAAGGTGTTCAATGACCAATGACCAAAGCAACCTTTTCTGAATTAGGCATGTATATTAAAAGGGGAAGCTACCCACATGACACGTATGAAGAAACATGGAAAATTCAAGATTGTAAAATCGAGCGTGGGTTCTCCTACGTTTCTTCTCTGGTTTCCGCGTGGTTTCCGCGCACGCGTTTGAGTTTAAGTGTAAAGTTCCGTTTTTCAATAAATATGAATCATATATTATCTTGAAATCTGTAACACTTTGGCCTAGGTGCCAGTCTAATCATGAACCGTTTTTAATGCAAATGAACTTTAGAAAATAGAGTTTCCTCATCTGCCTGCACTTGTTTTCCGTGAAAAAAAAAAGGCCTCAAATCAATTAGGATTAATATAAACCACCATCTAGTCAGCGTTTTTTGCTCTAAGCTGACGACTGTATGAAAATTCAGGTAAGGCCCAAACCACACAACAGAGCAAAAGCAAACTAGACTCGCCGTGGGGAAAGCAAAACTAGTTGACACACTCCCTCCTTTTGAACGCTAACAAATGCTCGCAAGAACGACAAAAGACAAGACAACATTAATGCGCCACCCCTCTCCCCCTGTACAATGTTGAAATCCCAACTGCACCGTACAAAACTCCGATGATATCCCTACAGGAACAACATCGATTGGGGAGAAGGGGTAGAAAGGAGCTTGTTGGTTGGAGACTCTTGCTTAGGAACCGAATTTTAAGAATAACGGTTAAAACGCTGAGACTCCTGGTAGTAGAGTCTGTTAAGGGAAAAAATAGGTCGGATCGTGCACTTGTGCGTAAAGGCGTCAAATTTGGACCAAATGTTCCTTAGGTGAAATAAATCAGTTTTCGGGAGGGGTGCCATCATTTCGACCAAAGGGGGGTAGGGTAGGGGCAATTTTGTCTCTTTCCTAATTTCCCAATATTTCCTTGGTATTAAAGGGTTATAGATAAACAAGACCATGACAATTCTTCCTGTATGGTGCCCTTCACATTGGACTAGGTGGGGGTGCAACAAAAGTCCGGCAAGGGGGGGAAGGGGGAGTTTCGGGTCACATTTTCGTGCTACCCTCGGAGATCATGATTTCATCGTACAATCACAAAATTCGACATAAATGTTCCTTAGGAAACATTTAACAGTTTTCGGAAGGGGTGCCACAATTTCGGCCCAATGGGGGAGGGTAGGGAGAATTTTATCCATCACCTGATTTTCCCTATATTACAGTGGTATTAAAGAGTTATCAATAACAAATCCACGGTAATTCTTCATGAATGGTCCCCTTCATATTTGACTAGATGGGGTGCTACAAACATTTGAAAATGGGGAGGGGTGAGTAATGGATGAAATTTACATGCTATACGCTTTTTAATTTCAATTTGATTGTACAGTCACCAAATCCGACATGAATGTTCCTTAGGCAACATCCAACAGTTTTTGGGAGGGGTGCCACAATTTCGGGCCAAGGGGGGGAGGGTAGGGACAATTTTGTACTTTACCTGATTATCCCTATATTAGTTCAGCGGTATTAAAGAGTTATTGATAAACAACACCATGTCGATTCTTCATGAATGATTCCCTTCACATTTGACTAGATGGGGGTGCTACAAACATTTGTCGCGGGGGAGAGGCGGGTTATGGGTGAAATTTACATGCTATGCGCTTTTTAATTTCAATTTGATTGTACAGTCACCAAATCCGACATGAATATTCCTTAGGCAGTATCTCACAGTTTATGGAAAGGGGGCCACAATTTCGGCCCAAGGGGGGAGGGTAGGGACAATTTTGTACCTTACCTGATTATCCCTATATTTCAGAGGTATCAAAGAGTAATCGATACTCTGCATCCAATCTAGCCAATGCGAAGAGAATCGTTCTAACTATTATGCTGTTGTTTATAGATAACTCTTTAATACCTTTAATAAAAGTAAGGATAATCACAATGGGCAAAATTGTCCCTCCCCTCCCCTCTTGGGCCAAAATTGTAGCACCCCTTTCTAAAACTAATAGATGTTGCCTAAGGGAATATTCATGTCGGATTTGGTGACTGTACAATCAAATTATAATAAAAAAAAACAATGTAACATGTAAATTTCACCCGTAACCCGCCTCTCCCCCTCAACAAATGTTTGTAGCACCCTCATCTAATCAAATGTGAAGGGGACCATTCAAGAAGAATTATCATGCTTTCTTTATCAATAACTCTTTAATACCTCTGAAATATAGGGTTAATCAGGTAAAGTCCAAAATTGTCCCTACCCTCCCCCCTTAGGCCGAAATTGTGGCACCCCTTTTGAAAACTGTTAGATGTTGCCTAAGGAACATTCGTATCAGATTTGGTGACTGTGCAATGAAATTGCAACTAAAAAGAGCATAACATGTAAATTTCACCCATCACCCGCCTCTCCCCTCGACAAATGTTTGTAGCACCCCCATCTAGTCAAATGTGCAGGGGACCATTCATGAAGAATCGACATGGTGTTGTTTATCAATAACTCTTTAATACCGCTGAAATATAGGGATAATCAGGTAAAGTCCAAAATTGTCACTACCCTCCCCCCCTTAGGCCGAAATTGTGGCACCCCTTTCGAAAACTGTTAGATGTTGCCTAAGGAACATTCATGTCTGATTTGGTGACTGTACAATCAAATTGAAATTAAAAAGCGCATAGCATGTAGATTTCATCCATTACTCACCCCTCCCCATTTTCAAATGTTTGTAGCACCCCATCTAGTCAAATATGAAGGGGACCATTCATGAATAATTACCGTGGATTTGTTTATTGATAACTCTTTAATACCACTGAAATATAGGGTAAATCAGGTGATGGAAAAAATTCTCCCTACCCTCCCCCCATTGGGCCGAAATTGTGGCACCCCTTCCGAAAACTGTTAAATGTTACCTAAGGAATATTTAGGTCGAATTTTGTAATTGTGCGATGAAATCATGATCTCTGAGGGTAGCACGAAAATGTGACCCGAAACTCCCCCTTGCCCCCCTTGCCGGACATTTGTTGCACCCCCACCTAGTCCAATGTGAAGGGCACCATACAGGAAGAATTGTCATGGTCTTGTTTATCTATAACCCTTTAATACCAAGGAAATATTGGAAATTAGGAAATAGACAAAATTGCCCCTACCCTACCCCCCTTTGGTCGAAATGATGGCACCCCTCCCGAAAACTGATTTATTTCACCTAAGGAACATTTGGTCCAAATTTGACGCCTTTACGCACAAGTGCACGATCCGACCTATTTTTTCCCTTAACAGACTCTACTATGGAGACTCTTGCTTAGGAACCGAATTTTAAGAATAACGGTTAAAACGTTGAGAAATGGGTCAACAGTTTCGGCGGGGATTGTAGTTCATGATAGCTACACAAGCAGCTACACAAGCAGCAGATGCAAAAGTTGAACTTTAATTTTCCATTTTATTTTGAACGAGAAGCTAAAATAATAATCATCTCCAACAATGTATATCAAATTGCTAGGTATAGTAATGTGAATTAAAAACGCAACCCGAGGATGTCGCTCTCCAAGACGAGAATGGAATATAGTCCTTCAGATCAGAAAAGGTCGCAGTATAATTTCTCCTATTTTGATAATTATCCAAATAGTAGAAAAATAGTACAAAAATTATAATTAAAAAATAGACCTTCAGATATGAGCATAGTTAGTAGATATGAGATGGTAAAAGATTGTTTCAAAATATTTTGAAAATAGGTTTGTTTTGGTACGGATGAATCTAGAATCTTAGCCTAAAGCACAGATTCTTATTTTATTTGAAAATGGAAGGAAACATTGGGTTCACATAGGTAAGTCTGGCTCCTTGCAATTCAAAATCATAACAAATTCAAGTTTGAAAATAGTTAACTCTCTTTTCGAGACCCTTGGGCAATGAACTCATTTCATTCATAACTTCATTAGTATAAGCTGAGTCAGTTTTAAAAACAAACTAAATTATTAAAAAACAAACTAAATTAAACAAAGCTAAATTATACCATTGTGGTCAAGAGCTACAGATATGTACAACATCCTAAAATACACACATGTATTAAAAACATAGCACAAAAAGAGCTATTTTGACAAATTATGTTTTTTTTAACGTTGAAGAATGTTTGAAGAGTTTGATTATAGAGCCTAATCGGCTAACGGTGTTGTTGTCACCCAATCCAGATAATGTGATGATTCATAGACTAGACGAACTTTCGGAAAATCGTACTTCATGAGGCATTTTTTAGTAAAAGCTGGCAACAAGTGCCATCTTATGCGAAATTTTACGCTGAATCCGAATTGTTTTGTTGCCAACGCAGATTTTGCATTTTAAGAGGTGAAATGACGTCATGATTGACAGCTGTCACACAAACCTCTACAACGAATTTTTCGCCGATTTTCTTTTCAAAGTTTAACGGCCAATGAAATTCAAATGTATAAGTGGCAATGTGATATTCAAAAAAATATATCTATATTATGGGATAGGGTGATTGATGGGCGTAGAACGTCATCCAAAATGACGGATCCAAGATGGCCGCCGTGCCGCCATTTTGGATATCTGTTGGTTGTTTGAGGCCATCACGTTCAAAGGCTAAACTTAAAAAAATAAAAGACAAAACTTAAACGATTGTGCAATACATAAAAAGTAGCAGCTGACGATTATGGTGGAACGAGAATAATATATAGGTAAATATATGATTGTTGTTAGTGAGTTTAGGAAGGAAGCGCAATCCACAAAATTATAGCAAGTTAGTCGTCCCTACTGTAAAAGAGTCACTATGACTATTGATTCCAAAGCCTATCACTGATTCATTTACATCTACGACTATTGTTTTAAGTGCATGCAGAATATTCCTCTTACACACACAGGAATAATAATGATAAGAAAAAGCAGGGATAACGGTGGAAATCATTCTATGGCAATTTAGGCGTTGCTCCAGCCTTTTCCGAATTTTTTTTTATAGCCTGGTGGTAGCAACTTTGAACTTATAAGCAAAAGTAGCGAATGTAAGACTTTAATTTGTCCTCTGAGTAGCTTTCCTCTCTATGCTTGAAAGCCCTTTCCTATTCCAACCCTTTCTTGTCTGAGGTTTTCTTTTGAGGTTTTCTGCTGGTCCTGAGGTTTCCGCTATTTTTCGATTATGCCACGGGGGCAGCAGATTGCATGATCGTTTTGAACGAGCTTTTGATATAAGGACTTCAAAGGCACAGTTTTGCTGCCGGGACTGAGGATGATCATCGAAAAATGGTGATATCGTTTAGATCGTAAAATCAAGCGGCGGTGAATCTGATTCACCTTTTCAACATATTGATTTGCCTTTTATATATTTAATATGGCTTCATTCGACCAGCAGCAGTGCATTTCATACTGTGATACCTTGAATACATTGTCAGGTATTTATTTCCATGTCTTTTTGACTACCAGACTGATAGTTTCTAAAAATCAAATTTGACGATATGGATCCGTCTTGGATCCGCCATTTTGAATATCACAGCAGCGCCATATCCGAATAATACGACAATTTTTCGTATAGAACATTCTAAACTATCCTGTTCAAGTTAAATATTCGTTCGAATTTGAAATATAGCGACAAAACTATTTTAAGGGGTTCGCGAACAGCTGTCAATCATGATGACGTCATTTTCACCCATTAAAATGCAAAATCAGGGATGGCAACAAGAAAATTCGGATTCAGCGTGAAAAATTACATAAGAAAACTCTTGTTGCCAGCTTTTACTAAAAAATGCCTCATGCGCCTTAAATATTGCAATTTTCTGATATTTCGTCTAGTCTATCATTTGAGAGGATACAATTGACGTACAATATCTCACACACGATCGAGCGCATGTGCAAGTATCTATAAAATGAACAATGGCATTCTCGTACCCAGAGCTCCCCAGCTCGTCTGCTCGCAGGGGAGGCTCTGGGGACATCCATTTAAGGGCCGTCGCTGATTGGCTAATTTTGAGCGTTGGAGCATGCGCTGAAAGGTCTTTCTCTCAGCGGCTCTGTATTAAATCTCGCGCATGCGTCAGTGGCTGTCACCAGAGCCTCCCCCGTGAGGTTACGAGCCGGGGAGCTCTGGGTTCGAGAATGGAACAATGGTAACCTCCCTTTTGAATCGTACGTTTATCTGAATTCGCCTTGTCACACAAGCGCCATCTTGAATTTTTCAGCCGATTTATTCAGCATGGAAGCGAGGCCAATGAGTTTTGCTCATGTTCGAAAGCGAAGCCTGAGATGCTGGGATTTATGGTACAAAAGTTGACCATGCTACCAAGAAGTACTCCTTGTTTGTTTTAGAACCAAAAAGTTGATTGGCTCATTGCTTCACCGTGCCGCGACTACGCGATTTCATTCTGTATCTGCAGCAGGTCAGGTTCGGTGTCGCCACCGCGACAGTACCGCGCCGTGTCACGGCACTTTTCACAGTCATACGAAATCTGCTCTATCGTATGACCGCCATGACCGAATTAGCTTGCCAGTGAGGCCTGATCGGAACACTGTAGGCGGTCTCTAGTGATTAGTGACTATTGCGCCTCCACAGGTTGTTCTCCAAATACGGTCGTCAACCGTACTACAAATGGTGGTACCGTCGCCAGTCCCTATCATCCCGTATTTTACCCCATCAATCAGATTTGCACCTGGTTAATCACCGCTCCTGAAGGTCACGTAATAGGCTTCAGGTACAACTCCCTCAATCTTGGCCTGGGAGACAGTTTGACTCTAAGAGACGGTCCGAATAGCAAGGGTACCGTAATGTCGGTCGATGTGCAGCATTCACCGGCTGTCTTCACTTCTTGTCGACATTTATGGATAAGGTTCTTTTCTGATGGAGCGATAACGCAAGCTGGATATAACGTGTCGTACTGGTTTGTGAAAGGTTAGTCTCCTCGCGCCGCCCGGACCGGTGTCACGCTACGCTATCCCCTGACCGGTGTCACGCTACGCTATCCCCTGACCGGTGTCACGCTACGCTCTCCCCTGACCGGTGTCACGCTACGCTCTACCCTGACCGGTGTCACGCTGCGCTCTCCCCTGACCGGTGTCACGCTGCGCTCTCCCCTGACCGGTGTCACGCTACGCTCTCCCCTGACCGGTGTCACGCTACGCTCTCCCCTGACACCGGTCCGGGCGGCTGCGAGGAGACTAGTGAAAGGTACGCTCATACATGAAAAGGGATAACCAATTCACACGACAATTTTTACGTGTTGCAAAGGCCTCGGACGGCCGCCAGCTCTGTTGACCATGATCAAAACCCAATTCAAGACCCTAGCCCATAAAATTATATGGGTTAGAACGGTATAAGTAGTCAATGGAATTTCGATAAACATCCTTTGGTCTAGTCCGTTGTAGTCCGCGATGCATCATGGGAAAACTAAGAAGAACATCATAGACCAACGGTGTTTACATCTTGTTGCCACCCAATTCATGACATAAACTCGTGCACTCGGTCGAGTGAGAAAAATTGGACGATTTGTAACCACCCACAGGGATCATCACATGATCTGAATAGTCCAGTTTCGAATTCTCTAATCTACCGCTGAATAGGCATCAAAGGCGCATAAATACAGTGGGAGCCTCGATTTGAACCCGACAGTTGCGAATACCAACGAGTCCAAAAAGTTTTGTCTATTGTCTCCATTCAAGCTTCATCAGTTTCTCGTCGGTATTCACAACTTCTTCTACTTCAAACTGAGGCTCCCACTGTATTTATGCGCCGTCGATGCCCATTCAGCGGTAGAGTGGAGAATTCGAAACTGGACTATTGGGTGGCAGTAAGATGTAAACATCGTTAGCAGATTTGGTCTATTATAGTGTTAACCAAGTAAAACGTCTTTGCGAGCTATGTATTGTGGACATTTGACATAAGCAGGGTAATAAGTATAGCTATGTATCCTATAAAAAAACGTGTCCATGATTCTGTTTTGGTATACCTTTTTGCTCACAGTGAAACCTTTTCTGAAATTGGTGTATTCCGTTGTCGTACTTTATTGCAGTGATAAAGACCCGTCCAGCCGCCTTATTTACGTCACAAGCCCCGTCACCAACCACTACTCCCCTAGTTGGACACGTGACAAAGCACGTGACTCTTCAGTACAGTACTGCCCAGCCTTCTATCGTCCTACCCTTGGGGGTAGGGGTTGGGGTTGCTGTGTTCCTCGTGGCTATTGTAGTCGCCGCGTGCTTGGTAATCAGAAGAACGAGGAAACACAAGTAAGGGAATATGCTACAGGATTAGAAATGTTTATGCTTGTCCAATTCGCCTTTGTCACACAAGCGCAATGTTGAATTTTCAGCCGATTTATTCAGCATGGAAACGAGGCCAAGCAGGGTGCGGGTTTTGCTCATGTGGGAAAGCGAAGCCTGATGCTGGGATTTATGATACAAAAGTTGACCAAGCTACCAAAAAGTACTCCTTATTTGTTTTAGAACCAAAAAGTTGATTGGCTCATTGTTTTTAGGCTTTGCCGGGTGATTCTGGAAACAAAATGGCGGCGCTTGACAAAGGCGACTGGACCATTGCACGTAGCGAGCGCTAGCTTGAGTGAACATACGTCATCGTGCCGGTCCCTAGGTTCCTTTTGCGACAAGAAAATCTGAAAATACCCTATGGTTCTCGGACCATGTGACAGCGAACAAAAGTGACAATTAACACTTATTGGATGAGGTTGAGCATGATAGTGAGATTTGTCAACGCCTCGAGTTAGTGTTATCTGCCTCAGCATGCGAAAACCGAATTCAATAATTGTTTTATTATTCAGCATCAAGGAATTCTTACCTAGCTAAACGAAGTCGACGACGAGGCCTTGCAAGGCGAAGCGGTTTTTCAACTTCAACTTACGTCTATTACTATTTTCCTCTTCGTATTCAATTGATGATGTTTAGATATCCTGAGTAATGATCTCTCGGCAAAAAGCATAGCAGATTCAACGAGAATATTGGCTAAATTGGATTTCTTTTGCCTTCGAAATGAAAACCAAGATGGCGGCCAAACCTATTGGCTTGCGTTATAACGTCATTAGAGTGCATCAATCCTAATGTCTGGAGTTTGACGTCACAAACTGCGCGCCAACATGCTTTCGCTGTGTACTCTTAGCCAATCAGAATCGAGATAGTGGCATGGCAATAATTAACACTTATTGGATGAGGTTGAGCATGATAGTGAGATTTGGCAACGCCGAGGTTTGTGTTATCTGCCGAAGCGAAGCTGAGGCGGATAACACTAACTCGAGGCGTTGACAAATCTCACTATCATGCGAAAACCGAATTCAATAATTGTTTTATTATTCAGCAACCAAGAATTCTTACCTAGCTAAACGAAGTCAACGATGAGGCCGTGCACGGCGACACGGTTTTTCAACTTCATGTTACGTCCATTGGTATTTTCCTTTTTGTATTCAATTCAGATAGCCATAGTTGATGTTTAGATATCCTGAGCAATGATCTCTTGGCAAAAATCATAACAGATTCAACGAGAATATTCGCAAAACCGGCTTTCAATTCGGAAATGAAAACCAAGATGGCGGCCAAACCTATTGGCTTGCGTTATGACGTCATTAGAGTGCATCAATCCTAATGTCTGTAGTATGACGTCAGGCACTGCGCGCCAACAAGGTTTCGCTGCGTACTCTTAGCCAATCAGAACCGAGATAGTGGCATGGCTGAATAATAATAAGGTTTATCCTTTCAGGAATGAGCTAATAACATTGGTAGATGTAACCCCATGCGACCAGTGGGAGATCGGCTCCAATCAATTGCGATTACTAGATGAGCTCGGCCATGGTGCATTTGGTAAAGTTTGGAGGGGAGAGCTAGAGGACGAGTTACTGAAGAGCACAAGATTCGCATGGACACAGAAACAAGATGGAAGCTCGGGATTCGTGGCAGTAAAAATGTTACATAGTAAGTGTTTTAGCAAGTCATACACAAGCTTGTTACTCTGTTTCACTGCATGCTCATCACCACATCGCAAAGCTAAGTTATGGGAAGAGGGTCCGCGACTGTTGTGGAAATCGGTATGCAGCGAAGAAAGGCACGTGGGGCGTGCCAGTCAACCGCATAGGGGGATGGAGGGTGAGTTGAAACATTTCATCATCTTGTCGAGATGAGCGCGAAACTGGCACATGGCAAGACTGTGAGTCCGAGCTTTATGCCAGGGCGCGCAAAGCATTACCAATAACCGGATTGGCCAATTTCAAAGGATTCCTTGCGCTTTTGGTGACGCGCTCATTAGTATGCAGAGTGAGAATAAAGCAATGTTGTGATGGGCATCCAAGGTGCATTCCACGTAAGATTCCCAATTCCATTCCATTCTAAATTTTCCATGTTGTTTTAGATGACGCCGGTGACGAGGAGCGCAAAGAGTTCCTGAATGAGATCAAGCTAATGAAGAGTGTTGGTCGCCATAGCAATATTATAAGCATGGTGGCGTGTTGTACTCAAGTAGAGCCGTTCTTTCTTGTGGTGGAATACGCTTGTTATGGGGATCTGCTAAACTATTTGCGAAAAATACGAGCGAAGGTACTGCAATAGATCAAATCGGCTAACGGTGTTTACATCTTGCTTCTACCCTCTTTACCTTGGGCGTAATGTTGTCCCATTTCAGATCACGTGGCATTCCCATGAGTATTCTTTCTTTGTTTTTCTGCTACGCATCGAAGGATATATGAATACGAAAGCAACCCAAACAAAGAAAGAATATTCAAATGAATGCCACGTGATCTGAAATGGGACAACATTACGCCCAAGGTATAGCGTTCTATTCTGATCATGTTATGACGCCATACAGAGTTCTGTTATGGGGATTGAGTGCAATCAGAAACATATAACTTAGTTGAAACATGTAACGGCGAACCAAGCTGTGGATTATTCGCGGTTTGTTTATGACCATATTTGGTCAATAATGAACTCTCGACTGCTAACCCAAGCAGGTTTTCTCTTCATAATATTTCATTTTTCGCTCAAATAAAGTAGAGCAACAGTTGTAAGTGATAATATGCTAAAATTTAACATCTTGAAGTCTTGCAACAACATTACTTTCAAAATCTGTTCAATTGTTTATTCTGCGAATATTCGGCAGCTTGGCACTAAAGCAATGTATGTTTGTTACACGTTTCAACTCACTTATATGTTTCTGGTGCAATGACACAATGTTTACTATTTCAGATTCAGACTAAAGTCCATGAAGGGAGTAAGACGACAGGTATACCGGTGTACAGTAATAGAGATGCTTTTACAGATACCAGAGGTTCTCTTGAATGCACGCCTCCGCCGAAGGTAATACGAAAGGCAATATTCGTATTGAAACGGTCATACTGGGGCGACACTAAAGTGAGGCTAATGCGTTTTTTTTTTGTTTCACTATTTCCAGCTCAGTGCACTTGGAAAAGGCGACACAAAAGAATCACCCGCATGAGCCTCACTTGAGTGTTCGTCCCAGTCTGACCATTTTAATACGAATATTGGCTATTCCCAAACGTGTTCTTTGGTTTTAGATCCTGATGGGCGTTTATTTTTTTGTTTCACTATTTCCAGCTCAGTGCACTTGGAAAACGCGAAACAAAAGAATCACCCGCATGAGCCTCACTTGAGTGTTCGTCCCAGTCTGACCATTTGAATACAATATTGCCTATTCCAAAACGTGTTCTTTGGTTTTAGATCCTGATGGGCCTTTATCACACGGCAGACATCTTGGATAAATCTTTTGTTCTTACATGTGCAGCCTCATCATGATTACGAGTTTCCACGCACGGGGAAACAGAGAATTTAATCCAAGATGGCTGCCGTGTGGGCCTTTATTCATGACATGGCCGCTGCTTATTTACTAAAACTTTTCACTATTAGAAATTCTGAATTGAAAATCATTAAAGGCGGTGAGCAATTACCACCATATCTTATCACTGAATCCACTATTACGCGGTCGCGCCTGCATTTTCATCTTTTGGGGACGATAATTAGAATACCCAGCTGTCAATCAAAGTTCAAGCCGCCCCCTACGCGTAAGGCTCCAATTCATCCCAGAACTTTACGCTGGAGGGTTGTTCACCTCTTGCTTCAAAATGACTCAATAGACCAATTTCGATATATTAATATTCTTACTTGAGTTCGAGGCTCAGGGGAATAAATCAGTAAGCAACGAAGGATGAATTATTTAATTATTTTGTTTTATTCCTCTGGCCCTCGTACTCAAGTTGGAATTTTATGTATCGAAAGTTGCTTTTAGCCATTTTCCGTCGAGAGCGTGGCACTTTGATGGACAGCTGAGTTTCCAAATCACCCAAAAAATGAAGGATTGGGATAGTGGATGATTCAGCTGTAAGACTTAAACATGCAAGAAAATCCTAGGATTTCCTGCGATTTTCTAGAAAACAAGGTGTGAATTTCCCACGATTTTCCACCGTTTCCTATTTCTCTGGCTAGGGTTGGATTTTCTAAGATTTACTAGAAAATCCAATTGGTAATTTCTACGATTAAGTTACTTAGTTTGCCTTGATAATAGTATGGATTATTTGTGATTTTCTACGATTTCTTGTTTAGTTTTGCTGTGTGGCTTATTAACTAAGAACTTCTAGGAGCTTTCGTGCTGAACATAGATTATGCACTATGTTCATTTTGCTTTAAAACACAGCACCCACTTGCTGTAAAACATCTGCCATATATCACCTTGACAAACATTTTTACACTTACATAATTTAGGCCCGGAATTAACTTTACTGGTAATTCACCGCTACAAATTGCGAGCATTTTTCTTTAGGCACGAATATATGAAATGCTAAATTAAAGTATAACATTTCGCTCGATAGAGAAATGTGGTACAGATTTACCAGCGGAAGTCTCAGTATATCAATGATTGGTTCTCATTTCGGTTTAGTTGCAAGCGGCCCGACTAACGGCTGCTCGACGTGCTTATGAACCCTACCAATAAATATAAATGCAATAAATGTATGTGACAGAATCTAGCGCGAATAATATTGTGCGAAAAATATTAACATGATAAGGAAATGTCATACGAATTCCATATTCTCAAAAGAGAGCCAGTGAAACAGCCCCGCTTTCCATTGATAGAAATGCAACATCCTGCAACACTTTCAAAACGAACTGTTCTTAAACTGCCCTTTGAGCGCGCAGAATCTTACTTTCAAAACTAAGTATTCTGTCACTAATAATTTGTCTATTTTCATACCTGTTTAAATGTCTCTTCCGTTCACCTTTTTTGTCGTTTTTTTCCGAGTGAGAAAACCACGACAAACTTAGTCCAGCCAGTGCTTATCTTTGAATGTATGATTGGTATAAACTACAGGACTCCGGAAGCGGTGACGAAAAATCGGAGTAGGTAAATTAACTCGCTTCCGTCAATTGATATAACATCAAATAAAAGTGTTACGAAATCCTGGAAAATCGTGGAAAATCCCACGTCAAATACGACTTCTTAAATGCTTAGACAATTCCAGGATCTCGTACGAGATCAGAAAGGACATGTCCACAGCTCATGGATCGGGCAGGATTTTCTTTACGAAAAAAAAACCGCGATTTCCTAATTATTTCGTATGAAAGCGGCGAAAATCGCAAAAATTACGCAGATTTTCAGAAGTATTTCAAGTTTTCAAAATGCACTCCTTTCCAGTGGAAAAGCTTTCTATTGAAAATTTTCTGTTTGAATGTTTGAACAGCATTAATTTTGACTGAAAAAAGTCCCTTTCATCTTTATCTGATTTCGCCAGGGAGACTTAAAGATGATCTCGTGGTCACATACACATATGGTAAAATCAATTTTGATCTGACTTATGATTAGCTCTCTAAAACGTGAATTCGCGAGGACAAATGGCAACGAGATAATATCGCGCCCAAGAAAGAGAATTGTTCCTTTCTGTAGCTCTCCTAAACAAGAAGATTATCCCTTAGCATGTTAAAACGATTTTCACGGTTTTTTTATGAGCTACCTGTGGCTGTTGACAATAGCTCATTTCCAGCCTCTCTGGCCAGCCTAGTCTAGTCTGGCGTTCTGGGTGGGCTTCCTGTGGTGGGTACAAGAAAGGTAGTGTGACGTCACAGGGGACCCTCTCCCCGTTCGACGGTTGAGCTCGACCCAGCCCTTGCGCTTCCTCATGGTTCATCTCTGAGCACAGGAAGCCCGGTGAAAACGCCAGGGCTAGGCTGGCGATATGTTGCTTATTATTGTCATTTATATGTAGAGAATAACTGTTTCTTTTGTATCTCGCTCCAGGGAGTGAGGAGCTCCGCTCCAAGTGATTTGATAACACTCGATTCCTTTTTTCTCTTCCTCTTTCTACTAATAGAAGACTGACGAGGAACACGCTCACAGAAGCGATGATGCCTCTGAAGATATATACAAGGATCTTGCATCATTCGCGTGGCAAATATCCCGTGGGATGGTAAGTCCTGGAATCAAGTGCGTTGCGATGCTTTTGCTCCCCCCTTCCTTTAGGAGAAACTCCCACATAAAAATGTCGGGTTGCCTCGACCTCTATGCTTAGCAGTTGAAGCAGCTTGCGCATGAAAACCCAAAATTATTCTTGTTGATGCCGAGCTTGAAGTGCTTATGTGGCATGGTAGCTAGAAACAACTCACTAATACTACATTAATACACAATCGATCTATCGTGTGAAAATTAAAGAGCCCTTGTCAGCCACTCCTTTGTTATTGTTTTCAGTCGATATCAGACAACGAAATACGTGTAGAAATCTTGAAATAGTCTTCTTAAAACAAAGTTGTATTATTCATTTATTGAATTCAATCGAAAATATTGCACTACATCCCTAAATCAGCCGATGGAAATGGATGCTTTCTCTGTCTCAGTATGTTGCTAGGCTGACAAAATGGAGGCTGACAGAGGCTCTTTAATGTAGCGTAGCGTTTTCCTTGCTATCTCTTAGGGGGTGCTTTCATCTTAGACTGAGAAGATTTTTCTGAGGATTTTGATTGCTTCATCATTGATTATTTAAGGCCTACCTGCAAACGTCGAACTCTTCTTCTGTCGATCCTTTTTCAAAGGATGTCGCTTCATTATACTTTAGAATCAAAAACTTTCTATTGTTTCGGATTGGAACGGGGCGACTCTGGCACGACGTTTCACGTAGACCTAAGTGTTCTCTTAGTAGGCTGCGTACACACTTGGTGCCCGGGCACAGTACCCGAGTACGGGCACTAATGTGAACACTCCAGTTTTTCGAGTGCCCAAGCCAAAATCCCGGCACAGCACTGGTGCCCGAGTACAAGGTCCGGACCTTGTACTCGGGCACTGCTATTGCCCGGGCACCAAGTGTGTACGCAGCCTTAGTAGGCTGCGTTCACAGTTGGTGCCCGGGCACGGTCCTCGAGTACTGATGGGCACTGATGAGGCAAGGAACTTGTTCTTTGGGCACCAGTGCCGTGCCC
Organism: Scolanthus callimorphus; assembly: GCA_033964015.1. Classification (NCBI taxonomy): domain Eukaryota; kingdom Metazoa; phylum Cnidaria; class Anthozoa; order Actiniaria; family Edwardsiidae; genus Scolanthus; species Scolanthus callimorphus. Next base: position 20,577,165 of record CM066915.1, read on the forward strand.
GAATTTTGGCTTTGGCACTGGTGCGTTCGCATTTAGTCCTCAAGACAGCCGCCTAGCTAGGGCATGACATGGCTGCTAGCGGCTTCTACTCTGGTAGCCTGAACTTTTAGCTGGTCCTCGCTTTCGATTGCAGCTCACTTTTCGTGGTCTACATTCCATTGCATTTGCCAAGCAAAATCTCGTTTTCCTGACAGCGTTTCCAAGACAACGCATGCCTTGTTGTGGCTCGTGAGTGTCAGGCTCGGAAGTTCTCACACATCTTTTTCTCGAGGGGAGCGTGCATGGCTATGGAAACGCCGTTAGGCAAAATCATGTGTATTACTCATCTGCACTTTAACGGAGCCGATCAATCAGATTCTACTGATCGATTTTGGGCCAGGAATTACGTAATGGATGAATTACAATTCCACTAAACGCACGCTCTCTCGAGCAAAAAACTTCTAATTCGGACAACCAGGCGCCACAACTGCTGAGGAAGGCGTAGGTTGTCTTGGGCTATTTCTCTGACGGATGTCCATAAATTCAAGGGAATGTCCTCTAATGCGCGCAATTTGATTACCAACCTCGTACCCAGAGCCCGTCATCTTTTGGCCAGCGGCAAGATTCAGGGCCCTGGGGGAATCCGATTTGTGAGCATGCGTGGTAGGTCAAAAACGTAACGAACTCTCATACAACAATCAAACCGGAAACCCAGAATCTGGGTTTTAAAAAAATCGATTCCCCCAGAGCCCCGAATCTTGCCGCTGGCCAAAAGATGACGGGCTCTGGGTACGAGATTGTTTGATTACACGCAGGAATAATGCTACAGCGAGCTCAAATTTTCCACAGGAATACCTTTGCTCAAAAGGTTTCGTTCATCGTGACCTGGCGGCTCGTAATGTTTTGGTTGCCGAGGGACCAGTCCTTAAAGTGGCGGACTTTGGACTGACACGTCACGTGACTTATGAACAAAATGTCTACCGTTCTCATGGTCAGCGGAAGCTCCCTATCAAGTGGATGTCTCCAGAGGCGATATATGATCAGATATTCACCTCCAAGACTGACGTGTAAGTGAATATTTCTCATTTGCAGAAATCAGTCAAAGATGATCTAGATCATGTTAGTCAAAGGGTTTCAGACAACCTCGTTCCCAGCGCTTTTCCTTTCGTGTGTTTTGTGCGTCGCGGGGACATACAAAACACGCGAAACGAGAGGCGTTTGGAACGAGGTTGGGTTTCGGAAGAAATCCACTAACATTTCGAGTAAACAGTGAATCAAAATCTTGTACCGAGATCATTTACATTTCATCGCAAAATTATGTGGGATTGTTTTCAATCTATTTATAATATTTTAGTAATCCATTCGACGTTAAAGCCCATATTCAACCAGGAACCTTTGAGCTTTGTTGATCAATTGGATCTATTGTTATGCAACAGCTGTGATTGGCTGATACTGTAGGTCCTAGAGGGGTTCCTATTGTTCTTCCCATCAAACTGAAAATTTGCATCAAATGTTCAACTACGTTTTATTCTTGCGTGCCTGCAATGCGCCTTGGGTGATTGTTTAACGAATCATGAATTTTGACATTTGTGGTTGCATTTTGATTCTGTCATTTCCAGATGGTCGTTTGGAGTTTTATTATGGGAAATATACACATTAGGTAAGAAAAATCTACCCAATCACATAATGAAAAGAATATTGCTTAACCGGTCACCTTCACCAGGAGGGCGGATCCAGGAATTTCAGCAGGGGGGGGGGGGGGGGGGGGCATCGTTACGGGACGATACTCCTTTGATTTGAGAGATGCGCAGAACAGCTGCGCAGTGGCGTCATTTAGCCAATCAGCCGGTGAGCTATGGGTACGAGAATACAAACAGTATGTTTTCATGATGTTGCGCGCATTGAAAAAGGCTGCACGAGAGCGAGACTGTATTTCTCTGCCGGGCCACTGCCTGAAGTAAACATAGCGGCTTTTTTTTTTACTTTATCGGCAAATAGACTGCACTCGTGATGTGGGAGAGGCACGTGATTTTAAAACGTTTCGAGTGGTTCTCCTAAAATCGGAAGTGCTTTATTTGCCGATAAAGTCATAGAAAGTTGTGCTCTAGTGCTTTTTTTATGATATAGCGGGGGGAAACCATTATAGGGCATAAATTTGGACCAATCAGAGCGCGCATTATATCGTGGCTATTATAGGATTATTCAAAGCTTCAGGAGGCTAGATTCCGCTAAGAAAATAGCACGAAAAAAGCGATATCTGCCCCTCTGTTTGCTAGCCCACCTGAGAAATACAGCTTGCTTTCACACGATCTTTTTTGGTTTCGCGCGCAACATTGTACGGCCACCTACTAAAAATCAAGAAGGAATTTTGTCTCTGACCACGCGAAAAACACTGCCGAGGCTTCGCACGGTTACGTTCTTTGAAGCCTTGTTGACGTTGACGCCTTAGTGACAAACGTCTGAACAGCGATAACAATCATTAGACAGCGTCGTTTGAGCTGAGCTGTGTAACATGCCGAATTGTCAACTGACAGTTTAGCCATAAATTGGATCAGTAGGTTTGGCTGCAAAGACTAAATGCTCTTCGACCTCTCAGTCCCCCTTCTCCCCCCTGAAAAAAACATTCAGCGACACTATTGATGTTTCAGGGGGGACTCCGTATCCAACCATCACTAACCGCCAGCTTTTTAATTCACTGCGAGACGGACTGAGACTAGAAAGACCAGACCTCTGTCCTGAAGAGATGTAAGTAAATAGGAGAGGTTTATGTACCGTTTGTACTGAGCTAAAGGGAGTCTGTAACGATACGCGGATGCTCCAGGAGCGATCATTGATTAATCAGTAAAACTCATTAGACCATTCTATCAGATAACCAATTAAGAATATGCTAAACTAAAACATATTGTCCGATGGATCGAGAAATATCGAGATTATATACGATTTGTTTTTGAGGTTGTTGTTACGGAACGATTTGAGAGATGCACAGAACAGCTGCTCAGTTGCGTGACATGGGCTCCCTTTAAGCTAATATATAGATTTAGCCACTGGCTAAAAGCGGCGCTCCGGGTTAAATATATTTCTATGTTAATCAGAGACAAAAGGCAGCTATTGTACATAGCCTGTCATCATCATACCACATGACCAAACACTACCATCCATCTTGCCACGTAGATAATTTCACCCAAGTTTGGTTCTGTGCGTGGTTCATCCTCCTTTCCAAGATTTATACATTTTCTGTTTTTATGACGTCATACCACGTGATCATGCCATCGTACCCCCTTGCCACTTAAACAACTTCACCCAAGTTTGGTTGTCTGAGGTTCATCCCTTCCAAAGACATAAGCCTTTTCTCGTTTGATGACGTCATCGATGACGTCATATCACGTGATCACGCCATCGTACCCCCCTTGCCACTTAGACAACTTCACCCAAGTTTGGTTGTCTGAGGTTTATCCCTTCCAAAGTTATCAGCCTTTTCTCGTTTGATGACGTCATCGATGACGTCATACCACGTGACTATGCCATCGCACCCCCCTTGCCACTTAGACACATTCACCCAAGTTTGGTTGTCTGAGTTTCATCCCTTCCCAAGATATAAACCTTTTATTTACTTCCGCTGTAAAACTGGTCATGGGTTGCCTGTGCGACGACGGAACCACGGACGGAAGTAAATAAACCGGAAGTCCATCACAAAACAGGTTGATGCATATACACTTTTGTGTTGTTTCCTTTTGTCCTGCATGTAGCTATGGGGCTCCGCTTCGCGGGCGCCTTCGGCGCCCGCGGGGGCTCCGCTATAATCTGTGCCGTTAGCCTGCTATGTTATAGAGTGTTGAAGTGTAAGTACACCGGGTCATGATACATTTAGGTGATACATTGTACGTATTGACGATTTCAACGTTTCCTTTCACTAGGTATACTATCCTGACACACTGCTGGGAAACGGACCCTGACAGAAGACCAACATTCTCGCAGCTACGAGAGGAAATCGAAGCATTTATGACCATGGCTAATCCATACGTGGACTTCACAGGCATCGATGAGGCCAAAGACTACTACCTGAAGCCCTCGTTTTACAGTGATCAGTCGAGTGACGGATCCGAAGTCTCCCTGTGAAATAGTACTCGAAGTGTTATCGTGTGACTATGTTTTCTACACTAGGAGATCCGTGTGCATGTACCTCAGTTCCTCGGATACAATTCAACAAGTTGGTGCTAAATCGCTTTATTTGCAGCTGTTTGACCTGGAAATGGCCACCGCAGATTAAAAAAAAACATCACGAAAGCTAGTTACTTCTCAAACACATAATAATTTTTCAAACTTAGACAAAGTAGTAATCATAAGCGTGAATGAGGTTTGGATACGCGACCTTAATTTGCATAGATTTTTGAGATTTCATTCCGTTTGAGGCCAAGTTAGACAAAACTCAATTTGTGTGCTACTGCGGGCGTTTGCACACAGGGATCCCATTATAAAGTATATCGCTGCCACACTATAATTTCCATCAGTCTCTGTTTGTGTTGCTTATCACTGAGGAGGACCGGTTCGGTCGAAAGATCTTTGAAATATAGAGGCGGGCTTACAGCTGTATGGCGTACTCTCTTGTCTATGGTTTATTACTATGGGCGTGAAGGCTCGCGATAATCGCGCACTTTAGTATTTTTAGAAAACATGACGAATCACATCATTAGTCGCTGATTGGCTAAACAAACGATCTATTGTTTTCCAAATAAGGTGTTAATTAATTACGAGTTGTTCGCAGTGTGTCACGCTGTTGCACGTTTCAACTCATATGTTTTTGACAGTGTATTATTTGGCCAAAATGGTTCTCCTTTCCATGTCAGAACAAAATTTGTCTTGTTTTAAAGTTCAGTTTCCTCGACGAATTGTTCCGCCCCCGACGCTCGTTCACCACGTGTCGCTTTATTGGTAAAATTTGTCTGGATATTTCTTTCTCTGCCGCAAAGAGTCCTAAAAAGTTTTTTAGCGGTTTCTCTGAACTCCCTGCTGCCGTGAAGGCAAACTAGAGGCGTGATGGCGGAATTCGAGATCACAAGAATTCCCTGTACCCGGCGTATTATATAATCTGCAGTGAAGGTCTCTTTTGGTTTAATAATCATCTTAATCACCACCCCGTAGCCGACGTAAAACACGTAGGGAACTAGAAATGTGAATAAGATGTGCATGCACATTTTGGTGTCTTTGAGTCTCCAGGCGTGTGACTTGTGTAAGTACACCGCTCCTCCCCCTTGCACTTTTTGATTTCGTCGCTTGATGTAGTTCGACACTCTTATTGTTATGAAGATAAACACGAAAAACGGAATGAGGAATATGATTACCGTGAAAGTTGTAGAGAGGAATTTTTCGACGGCCGTGTTGCGTACTGGCCTACACGAGACAGTGTAGGTATTTTGATCAAGGTCAACTTTTTCAGTGTCTAAAGTAAAAACTTGCAATGCTCCAATCAAGGCGCCGACGATCCAGCTTGCCGCAAGCAGAATCTTGGTGAATGATTTTGAGGGTGTTGTGTAGGGGCGGTATATAGCGCAGTAGCGCTCTATTGCTATAAGAAGCAAATTGATAACAGTAATGCAACCTAAAACGTGTATTGGAACTCTTGTAGCCCGACACATCCACGTAGAGTTATACATGTCCAGAAAAACCTGCGCAATGTTCACGGGGACGGCGATCACAGCTGTTAAAAGGTTGGACATGGCCAGGTTTTTTGTGAGCGTCATGATGAGGCCTCGTTTGAAGCTCGTCACTGCTTTGCGCTTCTGACGGGTGTGAAGTTCCTGAACCACTAGTACAAGCAGGGGATTAGCAATGGCTCCGATGATACCACTGACCAAAAGGAGGAAGACTACGGTGACTTTGATTGGCAGCTCGACTGGTGCGAAAATGTAGGTTTTGAGTGAGGTAGAAGCGTTCTGCTCGTATGGCTGATAGAGGCGATTGGTGTATGTGGCAATGGACGCATTTGTCATGGCGCAGTTGAAATGGGACCTGATAGTTACAAGTTGGATTAGTTTAGTTCCGTTCTGATGGTGAGGTTTGTTGTAACGTCACTGATGAACTGTTGGATGATTCCACGCCAGCAATTTCAATAGACCTATTCGGCGAGCACCCATTCTCGTACCTAGAGCTGCCTGGCTCGTCTGCTCGCAGGGGAGGCTCTGGGGACATCCATTGAGTGCCTTCGCTGATTGGCTGATTTTGAACGTTGGGGCATGCGAAAAAAGGTGTTTATCTCAACGGCTCTTTATCAAATCCCACGCATGCGTCAATGGCTGTCACAAGAGCCTTCCCGCGAGGTGACGAGCCGGGAAGCTTTGGGTTCGAGAATGGCGAGCACCCGGTTTTCTGTCCGAGACCGAGCATTGTAATTTGAATCAAATACGTACACTTTTTGCGAGCACTGCAAACAAACATTGCTTATCATTGGCAAGCAATCGAGTACCGAATAATACTCCGCGAACCATCAAGCGAGCACCGCAAAATCGTTGCGCGAGCACAGCCGATTTTGGGGGCCCATGCACTTTTTGTTTCAACATTGAAATTTGTTTCTACAGTCTCCAATGGGAATTTGTTTTTGGTCCTACTACAGTTAGTGGCCAACATCTATCAGTGGCATCCAACAACATTTTCGGGTAAAATATGTTCGGAGGCTTGAATTCTTTAATTGTTTTTAGTTTTTCGGTAATTAAATATGTTCGACGGCTTGAATTCTCGCAACTTTTGTTCGTCATATTGTGATGTTTCTTCTGTACTCCGTGTCCGAGGATTTTCTAACTGGATAAACACGAATTTTCGAATTTTTGGCAAAATCTACATGTAAATAGGTCGCCTAGAACCGATTTCTGTCTGGCATTTTTGGAAAACCTGTTTTTGAACCCTAGAACTTTAGACTCTCAGCTAGCAAATCCGAACAGATAAACAAACTATAGGGAATATCAAAACCAACTGATAATTATAACTCAAGATATGCTATGAATAACAACAACCAAAGGTTGAGATTTATGTTAAACGCCGTGGAAAAATGGTGTTTTGCTGACGTTTCGAGCGTTAGCCCTTCGTCGGAGCAAAGAGCACTTTTGCTCTTTGCTCCGACGAAGGGCTAACGCTCGAAACGTCAGCAAAACACCATTTTTCCACGGCGTTTAACATAAATCTCAACCTTTGGTTGTTGTTGTTCATGTTCACGTCTCCGCCGACGCAGACCACCTAGTTTTCCCGTAAAACTAGTCATACCATTATCAAGATATGCTAGTTTCTCGTTGGCTGCCGGCTCGTCACCTCGCGTTTCGAGCGTTAGCCCTTCGTCGGAGCAAAGAGCACTTTTGCTCTTTGCTCCGACGAAGGGCTAACGCTCGAAACGTCAGCAAAACACCATTTTTCCACGGCGTTTAACATAAATCTCAACCTTTGGTTGTTGTTGTTCATGTTCACGTCTCCGCCGACGCAGACCACCTAGTTTTCCCGTAAAACTAGTCATACCATTATCAAGATATGCTAGTTTCTCGTTGGCTGCCGGCTCGTCACCTCGCGGGGGAGGCTCTGGTGACAGCCACGGACGCATGCGTAAAAGAAAATATAGTGGTTTTATGCCTCACAATTACTTTTAGCGCGTTCAGGTCGAAGGCATAGGTTGACAAGACGACTAGGAAACGACTGAATGCCAGTGTTATTTTGACAGATACGTTTTTATAAAGCGAGATTAAGCATTCTCGAACCCAGAGCTCCCCGGCCCGTAACCTCGCGGGGGACGCTCTGGTGACAGCCACTGACGCATGCGCGTGATTTAACACAGAGCCGCTGAGAGAAAGCCCTTTCAGCGCATGCTCCAACGCTCAAATCAACCAATCAGCGACGGCCCTGAAATGGATGTCCCCAGAGCCTCCCCTGCGAGCAGACGAGCTGGGGAGTTCTGGGTACGAGAATGGAGATTAAGCTATTTTAATGTACGCGTGGGCGCCATTTCAGCCAATCAGCGAAGGCCCTCAAATGGATGTCACCAGAGCCTCCCCTGCGAGCCGACGAGCCGGGGAGCTCTGGGTTCGAGAATGCCCCTGTGTGCGCCCCCGTGAACATTGTTCGGTGCATAAAACAATCATCTACTTAGAGCGGAAATAAGATTTCTATGAGCTTCTAACTCCACTTTTAAAAAAAAAAGAGCTAAAGATTTTTTTTAGCTATATTTACTAATATAGCTAAAGACAAAATTCCCAATTTTGATGGAATTCGACGAATATGAACATTAGATATTTTAAGGCTTTTAAGAGGCTTTGGGAGAGGTGATATTTTGATGAGCACAAACATTTTGTTGAATATTCTCGACCAGATTTCTGTAGACTGGATATCAATTTCGTAAAGTATGCAAGGAAAGATAACATTTATGTTTTTCGCTAAAACGTTTGAGAAATAACTGCAGCCAAAAAAAAAAAAATTAAAAGGAAAACGAATCACAAATGTCATTTCCACTATGCATTGCCCAGGATAATAAACTCTTAAGCGCATAATCACGGTCACATGGAAGCACCTACCTTTCTTGTCACCTGAATGTGTTGGCCGATGTTTCAGTTAGTTTTAGGCCTTTTCTTGTAGGATATTTTAGAGCCTTGCAATCTGTGTAATTCGGAGTGGCAAGAGCGATCTAGTGCAAATCTCGATAGTTGCTTGTTGGCACCACCTGGCTCCCGTAACATATATTTCGCTCTTCAAGTATCTTAGGTGTTTTTAACTGTGGTTAATATCGATAAGAGTAACTTGGGACTGAGGATGAAATGTTGTTACGAAGTTAGTTTAAGACCAGTTTTAGAGCCAACAATCTGTGTAATTTGGAGGCAGTAGTAGAGAGTGCAATAAAGATCTTGTTGGCGTACCTGGCTCTCGTAACAATATTAAATAGATGATACCCTACGTTTTTTTATACTTATGTTCCATTATCGAAGGACCTTTTTAACGCAAATTGAATATACCTATATTATATATATCAGAGGGGAGAACAGTGATGCAATTAGGGAATTTCCTGTAAAACACAAGTATGTTAATCACTGCTAATAATTAAAACACTTGTATTGTGAAAACTCGACAAAAAGTATTTTCGTACAATCGACAGCTGCGGACGCTCATAGCTGGCTAGCGCACCTGTATACGTATTTTGCGTTGCCAACGGGTACTAAAATGTTTTCTACCAACGCCGTCAGCATTTTGTGGGCATTGCCGTCTCAAAATCGTAATTGTTTTGTAGCGTGAATCTTTATTTAGTTTTCTTTAATACCAAAAATACCTAGAGAAGCATTGATCATTAAGTTAGATTAAAATCTTAATTCTCCTTACATGGCCCCATTATAGAGCATTGTTTTTTTTTTTGTCATGTGCATTAACGTGCGTTAGTAGTAGTTGCGGCACTGCAACCGTGTAGCCTACGTAGTCGGCTCTGTTTGTTTTCGAGAGGAGTCGTTTCCGAGACAGATTCCAGCGAGAGCCAGCTATGCTGGCTACAACCGTGCAATGCAAAAACGGTACTAAATTTAATTTTAAAAAACTTAAAAAAATGCTCCTTTGTTGCTTGAAATAATTTAGAGTTGATGACTTCCCCTTTCGCAAGACACAGTTTGTTTTCCACCTGGCAACGTCTTTGCGATTCCCGTTCTGCGTCCATCCATTCGGACCATTCGTGCCCGCATTTATCAGCTGTTATGTAAGAGAAAATAGGATCCCACGCTAATCCGATTGACGCAGGATCGTATGACTTCATAACCGTTTTTACACTAGAGGATCAATTCAGAAAAGGTTGCTTTGGTCATTTGCGTCATTGAAGGCCTTTGTTTCGTGGTCACTGAAGCAAACAATTCATTTGTTTCGCGTTATAATTGAAAGACAAAACACCAATTTATGCCAACTCCCTTCCCGATCAAGCATTGGCAAAACATATCTGCTGCGCATTCTGAGCTCTGTTAACTGGGCAAATCAAAGTGACAAAACATTTTGTTTGTAAATGGCTAAAGGCAAGGCCTAAAGCCGCTTTATTACAGTAATTCAAAAATAATAACTCACTTATAAATAAAATTATACAATTGTAATTTGATTAAATTAAGCCAGTAAAGGTGTGGGCAATAAAGACGCCAAAAGCATCGTCAAAGGCAAACGATGCTGCCCCACCCCAGGCATGCGCAGCACATAAAGCCTACCAATAACGAAAATATACAGCTACAGAAGTGTGAGAGTTGCACTCAAACTAATGAAAGGTACTCTTATATCCCTGGATAATATATGATTATTCAAAGCTTCAGGAGGCTAGATTCCGCTAAGAAAATAGCACGAAAAAAGCGATATCGCACGAGTCGCGCAGCGACGAGGGCGATATCGTCTTTTTAAGTGCTATTTTCGGCGGAATCTACCGACTGAACGCTTTGAATATACTTGAATCCTATGATATCTCGTCCTCAATTTACACAAAAAAGAGATATCATAGGATTCCAATGGGAAGGCAACAGTTGATGCCCTTGCTATGTATGTTGCCAACCCAACGACCAGAGATAAATAATCATGAATATACAAGAATAATCAAACACATTGTAAACTGAACAAGATGGCTGAAAAAATATCTCTGCAAACATGCTATCTGTTACAAGAATCCTATCCCAGGGTTGGGAAGTAACAGTGAATGCCCGTGCTAGACATGTTGCTACCCAAGTGCCAAAAGTGACTGTCACCTAAGGTATATAACAATGTGAACAAATAAAGTGGAAACTGCAGTATGAATGCCCGTGCAAGACATACTGTCAGCATGGGAGCGCAACAGCGAATGCCCGTGCTAAACACGTTGCTGCCCCCATACCTAGGGGATTCACCCAAGGTGTTCAGACTGATAGAGTCGGAATCCGAATGTACTTAAGAAATGCATTAGATAAACGCCCTAAAGTTCGTATCTGGGAATTCGAAAGGCCTCGGTCTGCGACATGCGAGGCTGCACCGATCCGAAAACTATGGCCTTTGTAACGCCTAGGGTCAAGGCCACAATATTCAATGGCCCGAGAGAGAGTAGAAGAAAATACAGCTCTAGAGACAGGAGACCCCTCAGATGTAAGGAACAATGCCCCCACTATGTTCCCCCGAATGTTAAGATAATCCCTCAAGGCTAGAACTGGGCAGAAACCGTATTGCCGGTAAACAACTATCGAAAATGGGTGCTGGTTATAGGAATGCTTGTAATCCTGAAATGCAATCTTAAATGCGACTAACCTACCAGAAGAGTCCTTGAGCTGAGTAACTTGATAGATTTGTAATGTATTGCTTGCCTGACTAAAGGTGTCTGTTATCTCACCTACTCGGAGGAAGGCAAAGAAAGCTAACAGGCACATAGCACGGAATAGGCATCCCATATAAGTTGTACCAGTGATATGAGGGATAGACAATAACAACCTAATAAGAACAGCATAGGTAATAGGCAACCGACAATCCACCCGGGAACCTACTTTAGAGTAGCCCTTGAGCATCTGAAGGACATAAAAAGCCTTAGTGGGATCAGGTAACCCTGCCAATTTGTGTGAAAAACCAATGCCGAAACATATGTATTAACTGTGGATGGTGCATATTGCTTATCAAATAAGTACGCAATGAAGAGAGCTAATGTAGATGGGGGAACAGGTAAAGACAACCGTTCAGTGTGCAGAATTTCCCATAGGAACTGACGAAATAACACCCAGGCTCGCTTATAGGTGGGTCGCGAGGAACGCTGGAGACTGGAGTTAATTAGATCGTACACTATTGAAGCCAATTTTGAGGAAGTAACTCCTGTGGGATGTCCACCGGCACAACGGCATGTGAGCTGGAGCCAGTTGCCTGAAAGTCGTCACCTGCAACCGAGACAAACAGTCGGCCAATACATTTTTGACACCAAGGTATGTGCTTCGCCTTAAACACAATGTTGTACTAAAGGCAAATCAAGACAAGCTTGCGGACAAAATGCATCAATGAGCTATCACGACAAGACTGTTTGTTGATCACATGAACCAGGGCTTCATTGTCAGTGAAAAACAGAATGCATTTATTTTGCATCAAGTGGCCCCACAACCTCAAGCTCAACACGATTGGATAAAATTCCAAAAAAGCAATGTTTTTGCTGAGCCAACTGTCAGGCCACCTACCATAACACGACTGACTACCAAACACTGCCCCAAAACCCAATGAACCTGCTGCATCGGTATAAAGGCTCAATTTGTGAGAGTTAGTCCAATAGTCGTCAGAAAAAAGGAAGAACCATTAAAACGCGACAAGAAGGATAACCATACCCTCAGGTCATCTTTGGCAGAGTTAGCTGTACTGAACGTCTCAAAAGTCTTACAAGAGCTTGAACAGCCCATCGGTATACACTGATCATAATAATACAAGCCCTCCCATTTTATACCCAGAAGACTGTAGTCCTCTGGCCTGATAGGGATTATGCGAAATGCATTCTTAATATCAGTCTTGGCCAGGAATAAGCCCACACCCACTGATTTAATTAGTTGAAACGCATCGCTTACCGTGGAATACAGAACTCTTGAATTGTCAGGAGATATACCCGAATTCACTGAGATATCATCAGGGAAGGATATATGGTGTATCAACCGAAACTCACCAGGAGCCTTCTTCGGTACCACACCCAAAGGAGAAACCCTAAATGTGGGAAAAGGTGGGGACAGGAACGGCCCCGCTAAACGACCAGCGCTTATTTCCTTGTTAATTTTCATTTCCACAACTTGGGGATTTTCAATGGCTGAAACTAAATTCGTGAACTCAAAGGAAAGTCTTTGTCCGTCAAAATGCAATGGAAAACCTTGGGTGAATCCCATTTGTAAATACTTAATAATCGAGTCATCATAGCCCTCTAGCAATTTATCAAGCGCTTATTTCTTATTGGTGTTGCTTATTTCTTATTGGTGTTGAAAACTTGAGTCTCAAGGTACAAGCATGCAGCGAGTGAAGTCAGAGCTCACATGGTTGTATTAAATAACGCTAAGAGCGCTAGAGGGGAGTCAATTGCACCAAATCCTCCATAGGCCCAACTAAGCGTGATGCAATGTCACGCAATACATACGATTATAACCAAGAAAGTCAGGGAGCTCGCATAAAATATTTTTTGCTTTCAAAATCCATATTGAATTAGGTGTATATGACGGCCGGCTGTTTAAGCTAAAGGGCAGCAAAAACCAATGACGTCATAGCTAGGCAAAGCGTGACTTAAGACGAGCCTAAGCTCGACGAATACCATTTCGGTGCTGTATGTTAGTATAAAGTGACGTCACAAGGCATGTCACGTGACTAAACAGTGAATTGCTATTCCGGTGATGGAGAAAACATCATCTAACAATATAACTTTGGTGAAAATGGATAGGCCTCTTTTCGGTCGAATTATAAATTCGAAAATTTTATCAACGAGCTTATTAATTAAATATTAAACGTTTTTATAAAACCGTTTTATTTTTGACGTAGCGTCGCCGGACTTCAACCTCATATTGCTCAAAATTGGTTTTCTGACTGATGTCAATGTGAACGGTTCCGTGGTATGGATGGATTGTAACTTGGACGCCTGTATCAAAAGTTGAAGATTTCGTGGCATGTCGTGACGTCACGATGCGCCCACCTATAAAGAATCCAAAGTTAAGTGAAATATCACGTGACTGACCTCGTGACCTGTGTATCAGCCCAAATTCTACAACTCTATCAGCACCAAAAACACTACAAATAGTTAAACAACCAAAGTAGCTTAAAACTTAAAATATACACCTCTCCCTTATATATCTATATCTATATATAATATATAATTTCATAACAACGACGTGTGTATGTTCTAAACTATACAATGAAAAAACTAAGCTATACAGTGCAAAGCCCGATACGAAAAACCACCTGAAAAACCCAGCCCAGGCAACCGGGGAAAAACAGTGGAAACGTATTCTCCTTGGGACTTCGATTTCCCATCGAATGCAATGCACAAGGCTTTGGAGATTAAAGCCCTAAGCTATCATGTGTGTAAACTTGGTAGTCTGAAGACTTCAAAACGCGGAGTGAAATATTCACTTACAAAATCACTTTTATACAGCACGCAATTTGCATAAACAACAATACACAATAGAACTTAACAACATACTGGACGTGCAAAGCTATGAACCGAAATGCAAAGAGCTTCTCAATTCCATAAATTCCAATGAGAAGCACTAATTCATTTCTAATCTACGCCTGCACCGCGACACGCGCAATAATCAACAAATAGCAAATGGAGTGTGAAAATGCCTGTGCCTGGAGATGAAGCGCAGACTACACGGCGGAGGAAAACTACAAAGAAAAAAGGTGGAATGAACAACAAAGTGTAATGAACGTTTCATAAAAATGTTTACAATTTAGAAAACTTCTGAGCAATAGACAATTTGTCATCTAAGGAAGCGACAATATAACTCTGTTTAGACATCCCGGATTTCCAACCGGCCCTCTGATCTAATTGCCTATCAGTAACGACAGGTGAACGAGCCAGAAAATTGACACCACCCCTTCTCAGACTATGAGTACCGTAAGACTTGGGATCCTCTACAAACTCTGACAGAACTTCTCTGATAATTTCTAGAACCCTGGAATAAGATAACTTAGGAATAATATCAGAATTAGTCCTAGAAACATTCAAACGACAAATCAAATGTTGCTTAGGAAAATTAGGAATCAAATTCAACAAACGAGACGTAACAGAAAAAGGGCAAACATTATTACCAGTCTTAGCAAAAACAACAGTAAGGCCTTTCTTATGCTGATCATTCTTCCTTTTCGGAATGAAAACATCCATATGATCTGAATGAAAATTAATGTGCGATCTCTGGATCTCTATAATTTCGCTAAATCGAAGAAGCCCTGAAAAACCAAGCAAAAATATAAAAGATATTCTAAGACCTTTCAATGTAGCGGAATGAATACTATACTTATCAACAACAGCGTTTACAATAGATGAGTCGAGAGGAAACTTCTTAGAAATAGGTTTTCCTAATAATCTTTTACAAGCTTCTATTGTATGAACAGCTAAGATACAATTAGTGGGCGAATCAACACCAGCTAAATCATGCGCCCATTTAATGCCGTAAACTGCAGACTCGATAGGTGAAACAGAATTACACAATTCAAATTTATCTCTAAGATACAGAGCCACTAACAATGACGAAGCAGGAAAAACATGTTTTCCAGTATGGAGCAGCTCCCACTTTTTCCACTTGGACCATTCCAAATTATATTTGTACACTGTGGAGGAAGCTTTGGCGTGCAGATTAAATAACGGAAGAGAATCGGCCAACTGCTTTAACTTTGGACTAGTAAGACCTTCAACTTGCTTCCATATGCCTGCACTAAATACATCTGGAGAGTAAATAACATAAATAAATAAATCAAGAAAAATCGACTTTGAGAGCGAGAACACTGAATTTTGGACAACCGGAAAAAACTGAAATCTTGTCCTTATAAATTTGAAGCATTCCACGACCAGGAATAAACATATCAGGACGTTTCGGGATTTCAACAACATCCTTAACAAATGAAGCAAAACCACTAACAGTAGAGCTAGATACAAGAACAGGCCAAAATGCGGCACTTGTCCATCTTGGAACAATTACACAGCCGACAGAATGGCAATATTGCATATGCTTGAAAACATTACACAGTAAGTAAGGAGGCGGGCACACCCAATTGTTGACCCCATGCCAGTCCTGACTAAAACAATCTACAGCGCATAAGTAATCATAAGCCATACGATCAATATCGAATGGTCCCCAAAGCGTTTAACATGGCAATCTCAGGATGAATCATCCAATCATCTGGATCCACGATTCTACTTACATAATCGGCAATTTCATTATCGCCACGAGGAATCCATTGTACCTTTACAAGAATCTCATTCGATACACAAAAACGAAATATCTTAACAGCGATATCTTGAAGCAAAGGAACGGAACTTCCATGATGAACAATATGCACTGCACATTTACTGTCAGAAAAAATCTTCACACTCTTGTAACACAAATGACTTACAAAACTGTGCAAACTATAAAAAATAGCCATAAGTTCTCTGTAAGTCGAACTTTGGGTGCTTTCGAATTCTGTCCAAGAACCCGAACAAAAACAATTGCTTGAAATTACACAATATGAACCATAACCCGACTGACTGGCATCACAATGCATGGCAACATCAAACGACACTTTGGTCCTAATAGAAAATCCATTACACTTGTTAAGAGTCTCGGACCAGAAACTTAACTCATTCAACACACCTTCAGGAATAACAATTACATCAGACCAAAAATGTCTAGCATTTATGCACGCATAGATTTGACGAGAAACAAACGCGTAACAGGACCCAAAGCTAAAGTGAGTGAAATCAAAAAAACCGTTAATTTAGCAAGATCCTTGGGCTTGAAATAGTTTTGAAAACACTAACAGCGATGGATCTGCTGTGGATCCAAATTGGATGCAATGTCCCAATAAAATCGATATAAATAGAGAGAAAGGACAAAACAGATAAGATTTGTGCCGACGTTTCGGACTCTTTACTTTCAGTCCTTCATCAGGGCGGTTACAGAAATCAGTTACATATGCATACGCGTATATACAAACGTACCCTGCGCGCGCAGACAAATTCTGAATGCGCGCGCTCAAAGAGGAGAAAACGAAACTGAATACAATGGTACAATTTAGTAATAAGCTAAGTCTAAAGAGTTCTAATTTCTTCTCTAAGGTTAAGTCCATCAGGGCTCATGGTTCTTAACTTGTCGATCCAAAGGCCCTCGACAGAAGTCAGATCCTCCTGTTTAGCCACCTTTTTAATGCATTTGATGGTGAGGTCTGATATTGTGTGCCCATTGCTTGAATTGAAGTGTGCCGCGACAGGATTAGCGTCAGCGTACTTTTGCCAATTTTTGATCGTACACTTGTGGGTTCTAAAGCGTGCATGTAACGGGAGGCTCGTTTGTCCGACGTACTGCTTTTGGCATTTTTTGCACGAGATGAGGTAAACCACGTTGCGGGATTTGCAGTTTAAGACGCTGTTGATGGAGTAGCGCTTTCCTGTCTTGGAGCTCGAGAAGGAATCACTCGTATCCACAAAGGTGCACGTGCCACATCTTGTGTCCCCGCATGGCCTCATACCACGTTGTGTGGGGTTATCCGGTGTTAGGCGGGCTCTGACTAGGATGTCCCTGATGTTATGGGGACGTCTAAAGGCTACCATGGGAGGCTCCTTTATGACTTTCTTCATCCGTTCAGAGACGCAAAGGATGGGAAACGCGTCTCGTATAATCCGAGGTGCATTCCTTAAGAGTGGGTGATAGGTGACAACAAGTGGTACCCTGCTGGATTTGCTTGCAGTGTTGTTACGGCGAACCGCAAGAGCGTCTGCCCGTGAGATTTCAGAGACTCTGGCGATGCTTCTTTTTACAAGGTCCTGTGCGTACCCTCTTTTTGCGAGGTAGGCGGACAGCTCAGAACAGCGTTGGCGATAGGAGTCTTCAGTCGAGCAAATTCTGCGGAGGCGTAGGGCGAGGGCGAGATCCTTGACACATACGCGTGAACTATGCGAAATATCACTAATTAGACGCTTTAATAACTTTGTCAATCTTCTTAGGAGGAATCATGAACCTCTCATTGACAGCATCTATGATCATGCCTAACCATTCTACGGCATTTCTGGGCTTCCAGTTCGATTTAGCTTGGTTGACTTTAAGGCCAGCATTCTCAAGATCGCGCCTGACAAACTGACTAGCGCTTTCCGCTGCCTTCTCTGACACGCACCCAATTATTCCATCGTCAATACACATGATAGCAAAATATCCCATAGATCTCCATCTACTTACAAGAGGTTTCATCATTTTCGTAAACAGATAACAGGCAGAAGAAACCCCAAAAGCTAAAACTTTGAACACAAAATAACGTTTGACACCATTAGGAAAAGTCCAAGCAAAACCAAGAAATTTGCGAAAATCTTCGTGAATATCAATGTGATGATAGCCAGATTCTAAATCAAATGTTACAAAATAGAGATCTGACTTACCACTGTATGCATTGCTACGCGACCTCAAAATTCACTGTTGCGATGGGCGATTGGCGATTTTTAGCCGTCAATCAAAACTAAAACGTTGGATTCGGCTACTTCGGCGGGTCGACATTAACTGTAAATTCAACTAAAATAATTGTAAGCTATCCTCTGGCTTTCTGTCCTAGAATTGTGAACTTTTGACTCAAGAAAATTGACATTACAATTCCTTTGCTGAGAATCGCCAATCGCAACCGTGAATCTTGAGGTCGCGTAGCAATGCATACAGTGGTAAACATATCTACTAAAGTTTGTAGACCTTCATACTTAAATTTAAACTTTTCTAAACAAGGATTAACAGAACGACTAAGGCCCCGTCCACACTACGCCGGCTAAATTTGAAAACGGCTAACTTTTTATACGGTTGTGCCTTCCGTCCACACTACGCCGGCTAAATTTCCCACCGAAAACGGAGCTTTTCGAAAACGCTACCGAAAGTGGCTAAATTTTAAAACGCCGGCTACGCGTTTTAGTGTGGACGGCGAAAACGGATCTTTTCGAAAACGATGACGTCGTACCACACGTCTGTGAGGAAATTATGACCGCGGGCTCTCGTTTTTTTTTTTTTCGCACATGCGCTTAGCTGACGTTCTTGTGCGTTTTCACATTTAGCCGGCGTAGTGTGGACAGCAAATATTTGTTCCGTTTTCGAGGAAAATTAGCCGTTTTCAAATTTAGCCGGCCGTAGTGTGGACGGTGCCTTAGATCAATAACTAAACGTAATTTCTTCCCTTCAACTACGGATAGAGGATTACAACAATGAGGAATAACAGAAACTTCAGAAATACAATTTTTAGCCAATAATCTTCAATAGAATCGCAAACAAACTGATAGTGCGATAGAGCACTCTTGTTATTCTTTATGTAGACCTGATCGGGAAAAACTGCGAAAGCAACTTGTAGCCATCAGTCAAAACTTCTATAACTAATTGAGATAATTGTAAATTTATCGAACCACCACTGGCGATTAGAATGAATTCGTCCCTGAACAGACTCACAGTTTCTTGATACACAAGCAAAGTCTAGATCACTATCATCAACCAGACGTGGGGAATCAAACACCAAGTCCTGTAGAACGGGATCACTTGGAAGTGGATTGAGTTGACGAGCCACTTGTAGCTGGTCCGGGGAGAGCAGGAATGGATTGTAACTGTCGAGGTTGGCCAGCTGCCAAGAGTCTAAGAGGGCACGACCTCCAGAAATGTCCGGTTCTCCCACAATGGTTACATGTATAATGATTATAAGAAAAAGAGTTAGCTTTCAATGGAAATTCTGGCTGAATTTGAGTTAGAACACGATTAGCCTGAGACTGAGCATTCCTTGCAGCAAACTTCTTAGCACGCTGTTTGTTCCTTTTCTCTCGTTGAACATTAAAATGCTTTTTTCATTCGCTTTTCATCTTCTGGGCCATCCGCAAAATCAACTTGCCGATAATTATCAACAAAATCCCAGCCATGTTTGTCTCCCAAAATAATCTCTCTTTTTGCGAGGAGCAGCAATCTGTTCCTTACCTTGCCGAAGGGCTTCAGAAGCATCCGCATATTTGCCACGAGCAAACGCAGAATCTGCCGCCTCAATTTTAGTTTCCACAGAAACCTCATGAAGATATTGCTTCTTGTTTCCCTCCCTTTTAAAAGTATATGGAGAATCTCTTGACACTTTCTTGACAGCAGTCTCTATAGCAAGTTCAGTTTCTTCTTTGATAGAGGTTTTTAACTCGCTGATTTTTTCTTTCAGAAAATCTTTCAGAGCCATCTAAACTTAAACTTGGTAGTCTGAAGACTTCAAAACGCGGAGTGATATTTACTTACAAAATCACTTTTATACAGCACACAATTTGCATAAACAACAATACACAATAGAACTTAACAACATACTGGACGTGCAAAGCTATGAACCGAAATGAAAGAGCTTCTCAATTCCATAAATTCCAATGAGAAGCACTAATTACACCCACTCAGTCACTGTTACTCGAATTTCCATGCGCTCAGTTCAAAATTTTTAAGAGAGAAAAAATTATATATTATCACAATAATGGGGGAGGGGGGCTCGCTCCCCCTGCTACGGGCCTGATGTAGTTTGGGACATGATTTGAACGGTTACGCCCGATCGGATCTGAGTGACAAAATGCATTGAGTGCTTGGGGATTTCGAGCAGAATTTAAGTGTCGGTAAGTGTGTCGGCGGAGTTACAGCCAAATTTCTTGCTGCGTTTGAAAGCTTGGCAATACAAAGGTGCAACATTCCTCTGTCCAATTGCCTCGCGCAAATTGCAGGGTTGGGTTTTGGAAAGAGGTGGTATTTAGCGGCCACTTTCCTGAAATCCTGAAATATAATTGTCATTACCGCCATTCTCAGTTACACGCGGTCGCCGGGAAAAAAGCTTGCAAGCAAAAACTCATTTTTTGTCAAATTTTCCATGGCAGCGCACGTGCTTTCGCCGGCTTGTCGCGCTCAGACAAGACAGAACTAAAACGAGTTTTCGCTCGCAAGCTTTTTTCCCGGCGACCGCGTGTAACTGAGAATGGCTGTAAGTACTGTATTAAGCGGCCACTTTTCAAGGTACACAATTTACAACATTCTATGAAATATTCCAAATTGAGATCTGTACCATATATTTGAATGTATAGGCAAAGAACTCTGAGTTGTTAGGAATATCCCTTTTAGACTGTGAAAACGTCTATGACGGTTGTGACAACTGGGCGGCTAATGGGCCGAGCATTGCTGTATTGCTGTATTGCTTGTAAGTATCACTTTTCTGTTTATACTATCAAATTCGTATATTCTGCGGGTGGTCATGACAAGACTGAAAGACCTCCTCTTTGCTAATGTTACCAGAGCCCCGTGACGAATCAGCGAGTTCTGAGTACGTGAACGTGTGACTGTTTTGCTTGTTGGTTGTCAAATCCCCGGTGGGGGGACTCCCATATTTTTTGGTCGGGGATGATCGTCGTATCTTTTAGGGGCTGAAATCACGGGGTATTGGTCTCTTTTAGGGGTGATCTTGATCTTCAATAAAATTTTAGGGAATAGGTATCTTTTAGGGCCGAAATGTATTTCCAAGTTGTTTTGGTATCTTTTAGGAGGGAAACTGAAAATTTCTGAGTCCCCCCCCTCTTCGGGGTCAAATCTCATGGGGTATTTCATTCTCTCTACATACAGGCTCCCAATGCCTAAATCTGAATACTCAATGCGTCGAGTGGGCAGGCAGAGGGGAGTGTCTATCCAATCCTGGCTACATGCTGCATTGGTGTTGTCTTTCCTGCAAAATTTGAAGAAATGCAACATCCAGAGAATAAACTGCACTAACAAACTGCCAGTACCCAGGCCTACTTCGGGTTCTAAGATCGCTCAAGATGGCGCGTGGTTTGAACCAAGCCCTACTCCGGGTCCTAAGATCGTCCAAGGTCGCAACGGTGATCTTAGGACCCGGCGTAAGCCTTCCCAGAATGTTACAGTGAATAAATATACGAGGTTCATCAGACTCTTCAAGGAGGCTTTATATTAGTTATGCAATAATTTTGAGTAGCATACCATGGGAAATCAAGTATTTCTTGGTCTATATCAGGGGCGTAGCCAGGAGGGGAGGGGGGGGGGGGGGGGGGGGGGGGGGGTCGGGGGTCCAGGGTTCCGGATTCCCCCTCTCCCGCAGCGGAACCCCCCTCGCCTCTGTTCTGGACCGACTTACTACTAAAATTGTAAATATTTAATAGACAACAAATAAAAGCTCCAATAAAATATAGCAAATTTCTTCAAACGCTAGTTTTTTCCCCGAGATCTATGTGGAGTTTTTTTATTTTTTGAATTTTCGAACTCCCCTCTCATAAGTGCTGGCTACGCCCCTGTATATGCACACGAGGCCTTTACTGTAAGCGACTGTAAACCGAAAAAATACAAGTTCGGGGGCACCCAACGATCATTTACGGTAAAAATCTGTTCTTATGGCGCTACAAGAGCTGAAATTTTCCCTTCAGAAATGTAAGCTTTAATTTTCGTATGTAGGTTATAACATCCCCTCTGGATGTTTCGAATTACCTGCAAAAGTAGTAAACCCGCAAATGTGATAAATGTTTATCCACAAATGTAATAAATCCGAAACGCCGGAAACCGACTTTGGTTCTGGACCTCCGATCCAGACTCTTCGCGTTATAAAATTAACATCTCGTTTCCTATTGCATCCTATAGTGACAGATACAACCGTAAAAAAAATTTTTTCGATTTTCGTCGCAACATGATTTTATACCACATTTCGCGCGCTAACCTGGAAGAAAATGCGTGATATCTCGGGAACTTTGAAACTAATCAAAAATCCCTTAACACGCGTTTCTATAGCGCAATCAGGGTGCAATAAAAACAAGGTGTTTATTTGTAGTGCAAAGGGTCTGGAAGTCCGAAACCAAAAGTCGGTACCTCCAACTTTGCAGCCATAAAACTACATTCCTCATTATGGGCAATATTGTACAAAAATTAAAACATTTACCATATAAACCTATAGTTTTATAGGTTGTTTATATAACCCGGATTGCGGCGCCACGGGAGCGCAATTCCGAAAACACCCCTCTAGAGCAATTAAAGCATATTGAAGACGGGTATCGGTAAAACGCGGATCCGGACGAGAAAAAATGTAGACTCACAAAACGCGGACTCGGACTGAGAAAATACGGACTGAGAAAATGCGGACTCGAAAAAATCAAACTTCATTGAGAAAAAATACAAATGGAATAATGGTTTGTGTATCAGCTGCAAATTTCAATTCTTTCCAGAATCACCCAACTTGTTGCTGGTGGGTCTATTTATCATTTGGGTAGTTTTTAGAATGTTGTAACTTCGAGAGAGAAATGCAATGTATTTCGCGACAAGTAATGTAATGTTATACCTTGGTTTTATTCTACCCGTTTTGAATCTGGTTTGTCGTGACCCTTGACATCATGTTAGTCATTAATTGGAAACAGAATTCGGTTTTTACATTAGAGAAAGTCACTTTATTCCTGTTTTTAGAGGTTCTAATTTAGGCATGAAATCATTTTGAGAGGTTGCTTCTTTCTTGCCTCGAATTAAAAACATTCGCAATAATGTAAAGTTGTTTGTTTATCAAGCTAAATCGCGTCTCATTTCCTCCAGTATTTAATCCCCTGATGGAGTCAATCGTGTGTATCGATAGAGAGAATAATTCCTGAGACGCTAAAAGCATATTTTTGCCCGTATAGGGTAACGGTTAAAGCGAGGATCCGGACGAAAAAAAAAACATGCGAATGGATCAAAACTGCTGATTTCTTTCGCCTTCTTATGAAGCAATCGTTGTTCGCTCATGACGGAACACCTACAGAGTAATCACTTCATTATGCTTTGTAACACGGGAATTTGAAATTTTTAACTCCGTAAAACATCAGAAAATGTCCAACGTTTAACTAAATTTATAGTGAAATGATCATTCAAGGGAGCCAGAAACATTCAGATTTTTGCCAGGCTAGCGCTACACTCTGAAATTATTCTTACAAACAGTGTAACAAAAGTAGAAAAGTCAAGTGCTGCGAAAAACAAAAGGTAAAAAAGAAGGAAAGAAGGCGAAAGAAATTCAACCACCATCAACAAGTTGGTTGATTCTGGAATGAATGAAATTAGCACCTCTTGTACGGCACAAACTATGTTGAATTTGTACTTTTTTCTCAGTGAATTTTGATTTTTTTTTCGAGTCCGCATTTTCTTAGCCGCATTTTCTCAGTCCGCATTTTGTGAGACCTCATTTCTCAGTCCGAGTCCGCATTTTGTGAGTCCTCATTTTCACGTCCGGATACGCGTTTTACCGATACCCATTGAAGACTTAAGACTCAGCACGTTAGAGCCTATATTTTCAAACGAGCCAATCCTTGCACTCTTGCAGCCTCGTAACATGGTATATCTAGGAAACATTGAGCCCTATTTTTTTAGCGAAATTTTGATCCCTGAGCCCGATTTTCCCGAAATGTTTGATCCGTGAGCCGCGTACCAAAATGTTGAGCCCATCCATTTTTTATCCAAATTGCTCCAAAAAGTCCAAATTTAATCATAGATCAAAGTACTCCCAGGGATAATTCTAATTTGATGGCATCCATTCCGACTCATATCACATGCATGTTAGGGACGAACCATTAGATATGTTTGTGTGTGTGTGTGTGGGGGGGGGGGGGGGGGGGGGGGGGTATTTTTCTCGGTAAGAATGTTTTTCCTTCTGTAAGACACTGCACGATTTTTCGGACTCCGTAATGCTTGCTGGAAATTTTTTTCACCCCCTTATAAGTAATATGATAAAACGTGATCGTGAGCTGTTAAAAGTTTTTGTGATTCCCTCTGCCCCCTATTTGAACAGGAAGACATTTTACAGAAAGAGAGGATCTCATTTTTCTTTGTTGCGCGCGAAGCGCGCCCTGAGTTTGAAAAAACGCATATCAGATGCCTTGGAGAACAGGTAGATGAAGCCTGTAAAGTTGTTCTTCATTCGCGCTGCAAGTAACAAAAAATAATTATTCATGTGCATGATGCGGGGCCTGAATGACCAATTTCTATGTTGTAACGTCGAACTCACGCTGCGTAAAAGAGGGTCTGTTTATTTTATAGCAAAATACATAGTGATTATCAGCCAGGACTGGCTGTTTTTAAGGAGGAGGGTGGGGGTCCCTTGCCAAGATACACGTTTTTATAACGTAGGAATTCTATTGAATTGGCACGGACGTGCCATTTCGTGTTGCGTCTTCGTGTTGCGTCGATTCCCCAAAACCATTTACATTGATGTCTTCCTCATGCGCGCGAAGCGCGCCAAAACTTTTGTTGTATTCTGTTGAGTGAACTAGAAAAATGTACATGAAATAGAGGAAAAACAAAACAAGCAAAAACATCCCCTATCGACTAAATCGGTCAGCAGGCTTACGTGACAGGAGGAAGAAATCGTAGTTAGATTATTGAAAAAAGGTGAAATTTTAGGATTGAGCCCTGATTCGAAGTTGTAGCGTATGATCCCCGATCCAAGCCTCTTGAGCCCTGAGCCTACCCCCCTGAGCCCTGATCCCGGCCATAATTTGCGCATTGAGCCCTGAGATTTGGGCATTGAGCCCTGAGCCCATATACCATGTTACGAGGCTGACTCTTGACTCTTGCACTTATGGATTAGATACTATTTTAGTGTTAGGACGGTAAACCAATAGGTTACCGTCCATTGAAAATAAAAACACATCACTTTAGGTTATCTTTTCGTAGTAGTGGTCTTCAACTTCTGAAAATCTTGACGACATCCTCGTTGATGTGCTTTGAGCCATGCATGTTGTCACTTGATGTCGCTAGGTACGACATTAGAGGGATGATTTTAATATTACGTGATCAAGGTCTAATTATATTACTTACAACAAATGATTAAGCATTGGGATAGCAGCTGTTTTCACATCTTTATGATTGGGCTCAGTAATTGCTCTACTTTGAGGTGGTTAATAACTCAACCCAAACACTTTTATCGACTCCAGAAAGTTTTCTTTGCCAAGAAGCTGATCTCGAAGGTAAGACTTACTCTGCCTAATCTTCCCATTGACTATATAGATTTACTACACTTTTACCCTATTTCTACATTAGATGGATAAAGCTTATTGGCCATATCACGATTTTTACAAAATGTTTTAAAATAAGACGAGGACGAGCAACAACAACATAAAACACACAGAATCTGTTTTATGCTTCAACTTAGTCTTTGAAAGCTAGAAAAAAAAGAAAGCCATTACATATGCATTCTTACATAAGATTTAATAGCTTTCGCTATCAAATTTTATCAAAAATCCAAATTCGCAATTCAATTCCTTTCGCTCGATAGCACACGAAAATACTCCAATTTTACTGCATGTGAGCTACCTAAATTAACCTCCAAATCATGACACTACCCATTAAGCAGTCCAAAATAATTATTTTCAATAACGTAAAAAAACTCAAATTTGCATTTATTATCATTCAAGTCTCTTCTCGACAGGGTGGCGAAGACATCGCGCGACTCACGTTTTTATTTATTTCGCGAATTACGCCATAAACACATTTCATTCCCGTATTTTGTTATAACATGAGTTTTCTTTGCTTCTTTCACGTTTCACGGGAATTTCAACGACTCGCACTATGATTCTCCCAATCACAAATCACGAATCAGCTTATTGTGACAATTCAACCCGGAATGTTTGCGACCACCGTTCGGTGATAACAACCCACGATTCAATCTCGCGGCTGAATCAAGGATTACGGAAAACGTCTTCACTACCCTATTTACATAGATGTTAGCTAATTGAGAAGAAAGCTTGTCAATCACTGATCATTAATTGAGTCAACCCGGGGGCATGCTAGTCGCATCGCAACCGCCCGGATCGTTGCGTAACTCAATTAACGATCAGTGATTGACAAGCTTTCTCCCAAATCTTCTTCTCTCCTAAAATGCGTCTAAACGGCTTAGGGACCGGTCATTATTTATGTCGGAGAGGGGGGTGGAGGAGAAAATACCTGTGATCCAAAAAATTTCAAGAACCCCACCTGATAGCATTGATTGTTTTCGGGAGCACCCCTCTGATTAGCCTGCGAACAGGCTCTCCTGTGTTGTTATTCGGAGTTTTTTGTTTCGAGTTCAGGAACCCTGTGGCGCGCGGTCGGGGTCGGGGGAGCGTGGGGCCGAGCACAGAAAGGAGAGCCTGCAACGGCCTTTGTTCGTTACGAGTCCGTTCAAATCCAAACGTAAAATACTGATTGGCCAATTTCTCACGTGACGACAGAAACCATCAGAGCCTACAACGTGCTACAAGTGCTGAAATCAAAATGGCGGCGAATGTTGACACAAATTCTCAACTACATAACGCCAACGAAGCGCTTTCCGTACACGCCTCAAAGCCTATCAAACTGAAGAGAGAGCAAGAGGTTGAATTTCTCGAAGGACTTCTCCCTGGCGTTGAAACAACTACTCGCTTTGAGACGAGCGCTTGTCGGGGTTTATTAATATCTGCTAGAGCCGTGGAAAGCTTGCAATAATTCAATACTTTTCTAAAGCATCCAGGGCAGATTCTTGTAGACAGCGAGTTTTTGTTTTCCAGCTCGACACCAGCACTACCGAACAGCGACGAAAGCACTAAATTTTGACAACCATAGATCTCTGTTGCAAGGTTTGAATGGGCAATTCCAGAAAATAAAGGTACCCCCCCACGGGCGGCATAGTTTTTGACCCCCCATGCATCCAGAATTTCCAAAATGGTTTACCCCCCCGTGCATATAGAATTCTGGGTAGGTTAAACCCCCCTCCCCTTCAGAAATTTCAACTTTTACCCCCCTCCCTCCGGAATCCAATAATCACCACCTTGTTTATTATGCGAGAAAAAGTAAAAATTTGCGAGAGGGAAACGTTGCGGAGAAAAAGGCAAAAGTTGCGGGGGTTGTTGCGGGAATTTATTAAATTTGCAAAGTAAAGAAAACACAAAAAGCGCATAATCTTGTTTCAGAATATTAATACAGAGCATGATAGTTTGATTTTGAAGAAAAAAAATACCACCGGCATTCACAACATCCACTGAATATGAGCTCTAAATTTTTAGCGTGTTTAACTAGTAGCTAACTGGCTATTTTGTAAGATTTGAATTGTAGGGGCAAAGAATCGGATGATATTATCACGGTCGTGAAATGGGGGAATAGACATTTCAAATGAAGTGTGGAAGCTATTACTTGCAACACACATTTTCAAATCGCTTTCTAAAACAATATAACCAATAGGAAAACACATTAGAATGAGCTAGACCAAGCTTGGAAAGCCTAGTTGTTACTTTTTGCGGATCTTCGAATATTTGAGGCTTAGGAAAAACCCATATAGAAACTCTAAAAAGGAGTAAAAGAAAAACATGTTATTCAACATGCATATTACATGTACCATTTTTGAGAAACGTTATTAAACTATACCGTGTTGTTCCGGGATTTCATTAGATATGTTAGGGAAAGTTGCGGCGGGTTTTAGTGAAAGTTGCGCGTCCATGCAAGCTCAACTTATCCCGTATCGCCAACATCCTTTATATTAATTTCAATGTGTGATTGTACAAAGTTGAACCTGCTGCGTGATTGAACTAACAGTCGAAATCAGTACAAAATTATGGAGATTTTGTCTTCTGCACTTACACAAGAAATAAACTCAAGACACAATTACTGAGAATACTGGTTATGGTCCTGAGCAGGTTAAGAACCATAACGCCGAAGGTATTAACAAAGCAGTAGGCAAGTAGGTGGAGTGTAAGGCACCTTAACATGATAAGCAAGCAAGAACAATACGTGTACTTAACTTAAGCAGCACAAGCGAAAAACGCGATTTTATATGGCGATAAGGTGCCCCGCCGAACGATGTCGTAGGATTTGGCTTCTAACTTGTCTTCCAGTTTTCCAAGAACTTGAATCTCATCTTGGTGGTCAAGTTGAGGCTGCTGATCTCCCGCAAACGAACAATTAGAAGTACGATTCTTGGGTCGGTATGTAGTTGCTTAAAAGCTCCTCTCCCGATTCTTTTGTTAGCTTTTTGGACGGCAAACTGTATAGAAGTTGTAGTAGTTTCGACTCTTGAATCGCGAGAGAAGTGGACAAGGCGATTCAGGCATAATTCTTCTTCTAGAATTAGACAGATCTCAAACTAGAATTTCTTGAGGGTGCAACCAGGGAAGTGTGGTGCAACTAAGCGCGTCGTTGAGGACCGAAGAACTAAATAATTGTGCAATTCAGTTATATATACTAAAGATTATGCTAATTATGCAAAAAGATAAAAGACAAAGTATGGAAATGCATTGCATTTCTACAATGTGAGCGTGCAGAAAGCAATTATCTGCTAAACTGCGTACCGCATATTTATTCATTAGAGGGGACAAGTATGAATTGGCAAGCATTCTCTATCTATCGAATGGCGGCGAAGACTGTTTTTCCGCGCGTGAAATGACGTTATTTCTTTCTGAAAAACGCTAGTTTAGCTAAAAAACACGCGAACTCCTTCAGAAGTTGGGCATCTTCAGACCCCCCCTTGTGACAAGAAATCCAGCTCCGAAAACCCCCCCTTGCAATCAGAATTCCGAGCTCTTAAACCCCCCCATGCCTTCGGAATTTCCAAATGCCGCCCGTGGGGGGGGGGGGGGTACCTTTATTTTCTGGAATGCCCAATACGTTGACAAACGACGCTAGAGAACCGTATTGTGTTCTCAAAGAACACTTACAAAGCCTACAGAAATCGTCAGTTGTGACTGATACGCTTTCGGGCTTTCTACCCTTTCGTCTATAGGTTTTCTTTGGCGTTTCTTGGAGATTCATGCAGACGCGGAGAAGCACGTGAACCGGTTAAAACAAACTTTCTGTTTTGACAGTTGTTGGATGAGTGAGCATGACCCAAGGGTCACTTCCGGTGAATTTTGATAGGTTCGTGCCAATTTGATGATTGACAAGAGATTAACAAATGTAATCAAGCGGAAAAAGGGGCAGTTCCCAAACAATACAGAGACTATTGCAGGCGCTAGCCTCGCAAGCTCGGCTCGAAATCCACTCGCTATCGCGAGCGGATTTCCCGAGCGCGCTTCGCGCGCCCCGGGCGCGCTTCGCGCGCTGTCGAAATCTGCTCGCTATCGCGAGCGGATTTCTCCTAGCCCCCCCGAGAATTCGCAAACAAGCTACCCAAAATCGCAACAGAATTCGCAAACAAGCTACCCAAACTTCGCCACGCCAGCTATCACAAGCGGATTTCTCCTAGCCCCTAGAACTCTAACTAGCCTCGAAAGCTCGGCTCGAAATCCACTCGCTATCGCGAGCGGATTTCCCGAGCGCGCTTCGCGCGCCCGGGCGCGCTTCGCGCGCTGTCGAAATCTGCTCGCTATCGCGAGCGGATTTCTCCTAGCCCCCCCGAGAATTCGCAAACAAGCTACCCAAAATCGCAACAGAATTCGCAAACAAGCTACCCAAACTTCGCCACGCCAGCTATCACAAGCGGATTTCTCCTAGCCCCTAGAACTCTAACTAGCAAACAAGCTACCCAAAATCGCAACAGAATTCGCAAACAAGCTACCCAAACTTCGCCACGCCAGCTATCACAAGCGGATTTCTCCTAGCCCCCTAGAACTCTAACTAGCGCCTGTGTGCAGGCTACCTCTGATAGACTGAAACATTTCAGGACCCCCCTTCCCCTCCATCCATCTCAGTCAAAATGATTCCAACAGGTCTCCATCCTAGGCGGTAAAGTAGAGGTTCTCTTATGCTCACCCCTCGTCAAGATCATATTAGAATCGGTTATTTGTGCTTTCATGTTTTTACTAAGTGAGCTCATTTAGAAACGTAACATTTTATTTCCTACTGGTTCTTTTATAATAGTCAACGCACTGTGCATGTTATATTGTTTCCTCACTATATCAATTGTATCATATTCGTCTTTCACAATAGTCGGCATATATACGTGTTTTCTGCTCTCCCGACTATCCCTACTCGTTTTATCTCGCCACACTTTATCTTCGCGTTTCTACTCCCATACTACCGCTTGACATCTAATTACACTCGCATTACACCTAAAATAACATAGACTTCCATTCTCGTACATAACTCCACACCGTACTTCTCACTATCTGAATCGCTATTCAATCGCAACACTCACGATATTTTGAATAACGCCTTTCTTAAACACCCTATTTTACGTCTTCACTAAGACCTCTAAATTGTAGCCTTTTCAACTTTAATCTAAGTTAATTTCCTCTCAACACATTCCTACACATTCAGTACATCCGTCACTGTTTATTTCCCTTTTTTTCGTCTTTCTGTTTTTTACTTTTTACCCCTTTTTCCACTCTATTTCTCCATATTGTAATATTGTACATTCCCTTTTTACAAATATTACATCTTCCCCCTTTTTTTTACATCCTTTTCATTTATTTTTTTCCTTCATCTCAGCTACTTTTTCTACACGCATCTATCACCATAACAACTTCCTTCTCCTATTTTTTTCATTCCTTCCATTTTTTTTATTATACAACCCACCCGCCCTTACGACCCAGTGCCCTACTTTCTGTGACGCAATTATACCCACCCATTGTACCTGGTGCCAATACTTCCTGTAACCCATAAAATTTCTTTTTCCCTTATCTTTTTTTAGTAACTTTTGATTAATTTTCTCATTTTTCTTTCCATTTATTTTCTCCTATATATTTCCAGTTTCCCATTTTTCTTCTTTTTATTCCTCTTTTGTATATTTTTCAAAAAATTTTAATATCATTTTTATTATTTATTACGTTTATATTATATATCTTTTGTTTTATCATATTTATGTTTGATTTTTCATTTTTTATTTTCTACACAGCTCTTATTTATTTTATTTTATTTTTTATTTTTTTTTATTTTATCTTATTGTCACAATTCTTCTTTGTATTTATTTGCATCTCATCTACATCATTTTCATTTAGATTTATTTCCTTCATCTCACCTATTTTTTTCTACACACATCTTACACCGGGGTACCAATACTCCCCCTACCACAATAACTCCTTCTCCTATCTTTTCATTCCTTTCATTTTTTTATTATTATTATCTTTCTTAATTATCCAACCCCACCTGCCTTAGGACCCAGTGCCCCACTTCCTGTAACGCAACAAAACCCACCCACTGCACCTATTGCCATTACTCCATATAACCCCATGTACCTAGTGCGAATACTTCCTGTAACCCCATAAAATAGTTTTACTGTTTATTTCCTTTTTTTCGTCTTTCTGTTTTTTACTTTTTACCCCCTTTTTTCCACTCTATTTCTCCATATTGTAATATTGTACATTCCCTTTTTAACAATAATTACATCTTCCCCCTTTTTTTACATCCTTTTCATTTATTTTTATTTCCTTCATCTCAGCTACTTTTTTCTACACGCATCTATCACCATAACAACTTCCTTCTCCTATTTTTTCATTCCTTCCATTTTTTTATTATACAACCCCACCCGCCCTTAGGACCCAGTGCCCTACTTTCTGTGACGCAATTATACCCACCCATTGTACCTGGTGCCAATACTTCCTGTAACCCCATAAAATTTCTTTTTCCTTATCCTTTTTTTAGTAACTTTTGATTAATTTTCTCTTTTTTCTTTCCATTTATTTTCTCCTATATATTTTCCAGTTTCCATTTTCTTCCTTTTTATTCCTCTTTGTATATTTTTCAAAAAAAATTTTAATATCATTTTTATTATTTATTACGTTTATATTATATATCTTTTTGTTTATTCATATTTATGCTTGATTTTTCATTTTTTTTTTCTACACAGCTTTATTTTATTTTATTTTATTTTATTTTATTTTATTTTATTTTATTTTATTTTTTTTATTTTATCTTATTGTCACAATTCTTCTTGTATTGATTTGCATCTCATCTACATCATTTTCATTTAGATTTATTTCCTTCATCTCACCTACTTTTTTCTACACACATCTTACACCGGGCACCAATACTCCCCCTACCACAATAACTTCCTTCTCCTATCTTTTCATTCCTTTCATTTTTTTATTATTATTATCTTTCTTAATTATCCAACCCCACCTGCCTTAGGACCCAGTGCCCCACTTCCTGTAACGCAACAAAACCCACCCACTGCACCTATTGCCAGTACTCCATATAACCCCATAAAACCCACCCATTGTACCTAGTGCGAATACTTCCTGTAACCCCATAAAATCTCACAATTTTTGATGAAGTTGAGTTAACACATATGCGAGTCTGATGAAAAACGCCTGAAAAAGTTTTGAGAAATCTCCCTCAAACTCCTGGATTTCTAAAATTTTCTAGATGTATGAAACCTCTGTTTTGACTGTGCCCTAATCCTTCTGAGAGCTTTACAGCTGTTTCAGGTGACACGCGACCCAGCGCCTCCAAAACATTTTTTGGCAGTTGGGTTTTTCTGCGACGTCAATCAAATCGCCTAGTGCAGTGAATTGGCTTCTGTCGCGACATGTCTCGCAAGGGAAGCCAAACAAATGCACTTGGCAAGGATTTGATTGGCTCACACGGATTGCATTGATTGACAACGCAGAAAACCAAACTGCCAAACTCCGACAATCTGACGGCGGTGAGGTCTCGTGTTGCCTGGGACGGCTGTAATATAACTCAACTGTTTCCTACAGCTTGGACACTGAATTCCCCATTACACGTTCCACAACAACTAGATGAGACTCCATCAGCGTTCCAATTGCAAAACATCCAGAAATTTGTGGCACTCATTTTTCAGGTTTCTACTCTGACACACACTGAAAACAAAAGGGCCATCAATGGCTTCCATTCCAGCTTGTAACTGTTGAACCATAGAGCCAAAAAGTGAGATGGATCTTCAGTATAAATTGTACACGCCCATAAGACACATTCCATCCGATTACTTCGTCTGCCGTGGCTAAATGACTTCGGAAAATGTTCGGTATTGCACTCGGAAGGTCGTCGGTCGGCGAACATGACATCGTCATTTTGGAATAGGTAATCGATATTCGATCGAGCTTGTACTTCTAGAACCGAGTAACCGATCCACGCCAGCCTTTTCAAAAGGAAGATTCCATCAGCCGCATTGCGGTTCGAAATGATGATCTTCTGAATTTCTGGCTTCGTGAATGAATAAACTGAACTAAGCTCTCTTGTGGGTATAGTCACGTAATTTCTTACGAAGCGTGACATGATCTTTCACTCGACCCTGCAGCTCATAACGCCGTAACGCAATCACCGTTCCAGTGATAGCCATTTGTATAGACAACGCTCTTGATATTTCCTCGGCAGTGACCAGACGTTCTAGCGAAACTTCAGGGTAATTCAAACTAACAAATTTCATTTTTTCTTGCTCGATTTTTTTAATAAGGCCTTTTCCTTTGAATTTCGGGTGAACGCGGGCATCCTCTTGGATAACTGTTTTGCTATCGTCTACGATCCATGCAGATGCGAGACCGACTGCTTTGCCTTCAATTTCCGCCACAAAGATGTGCCGATTGGGCATTTTAAGCCACTTGTGATAATAAACAGGAAGGGCATCTTGGCCTTCGTAGATTCCTTTAGACATTTCTACAACATCGTCGTAATCACTCTCGCTAGCGAGCCGTATCTTCGCCATGTTTATACCTCGTGTTGCTCTCTTCAAAGCGCGTGGTGCATCACGGTTAAAGGACTACCGGAAGTGACGCAAAAATATATCAAGAAGTGTGCTCTTCTCTCTAGAATCCCGCCCCTCTTCCCCTGGTCATTGTATATTTTACCGACTATTAATTACGGCTGTTTCTTATTTTGTTTTGGCCCTTTAACCAGTCTGGGGGAGCCTGTATTGTGTGGTTTGCTAAGTTTCCGGTTTCTTTGACCCAACATTGCGGTCACCCTTTGGTTAATGTCCATGATGCCTTGCAGTCTTGGCATTCAAAATGGCGGCGCGGGGTATGGTATGTTTTTGTTAGGTTACAGGAGGTATTCGCACCGGGTAAAATGTTGGGTCACGGGAAGTGTTGGCAACTGTTAGGGAGGGGAGGGGGGGTGATAGGTAACAAACATGAGGCTGTGGGCTGTGTCAAGTTGTTCAGGAAGTGGTGTGATTATTAAAGAAGAGACAACAAAAAGCTGGAGGCGGAATATGCCTGAAGGTGGTGGTGGAGCATGATAAAAATGGATTGACAAGGAAACTTTACAAAAAAATAAAAAAGGAAAATAAAATTAGGAAAAACAAAAGTGGAGTACGCAGGTAGACAAGCTAAGATTATGAAGTAAAATAGATGGCAGAAAGTACACAAGACCGGAAGGACGGGGAGTTAAGAGAAAAGGTGATGTAGTGACAGAAAAGGTCAGGTACGTGTAGAATGAAACCTAGAAATGTAAGGCAATAGCGTGCGAGATTGAGCGATAAATAGCCAAAGAGGGAGGATAAATATGCGAATAACAGTATACAGAAAGAATGTATAAGGGGAATAGTAGGAAAGGAGGAAACTAAAGACTGTTTATAGGGGGAGTATATAGTTAACGAAGAGGTGTGAAGAGGGATCGTAGTGCTAAAGAGGTGTTAAACACGAGGTTGCCTACCATCATCCTGAGACCACATGGGTGTTGATGGAGTAAAATAAATCATGATTAGGCCGTGTAATACTCGGGAATACTGCAATTGGTTACTATATAAGAGTAACGTTGAGGGTATAGTTTGTGTAATATATGAGGTATCGTTGTTGCGGAGAGAAAAGGCAATATAAAATGCAAATGTATAATATACCCGAAAGGTGGGATATAAATGAGCTCATCTATGAATATAACGGAGCGTGCGGTGCCGAATGCATAATTTCTTTCAAGGGGCGAGATTATTGCATTCGTAACCTTACTGCCTGGGATTTGAAAATAAGGGAGCCGGGGGAAAGGAGAAGAAAAAAATAGTGTAGGAAAAGTATAAAAGTGATGAATAAACCGGAGAGGAGGTGATGAATGGGCAGTAAGGTTAAGTCACGTTTCGAAATATATTGGAATTCCAAATATATCTCGCCCCTTTTTTCCCTTTTTACAAATAATTACATCTTCCCCTTTTTTTTACATCCTTTTCATTTATTTTTATTTCCTTCATCTCAGCTACTTTTTTCTACACGCATCTATCACCATAACAACTTCCTTCTCCTATTTTTCATTCCTTCCATTTTTTTATTATACAACCCCACCCGCCCTTAGGACCCAGTGCCCTACTTTCTGTGACGCAATTATACCCACCCATTGTACCTGGTGCCAATACTTCCTGTAACCCCATAAAATTTCTTTTTCCCTTATCTTTTTTTAGTAACTTTTGATTAATTTTTTCATTTTTCTTTCCATTTATTTTCTCCTATATATTTTCCAGTTTCCCATTTTTCTTCCTTTTTATTCCTCTTTTGTATATTTTTCAAAAATTTTTAATATCATTTTTATTATTTATTACGTTTATATTATATATCTTTTTGTTTTATTCATATTATGTTTGATTTTTCATTTTTTATTTTCTACACAGCTTTTATTTTATTTTATTTTATTTTATTTTATTTTTTTTATTTTATCTTATTGTCACAATTCTTCTTTGTATTTATTTGCATCTCATCTACATCATTTCATTTAGATTTATTTCCTTCATCTCACCTACTTTTTTCTACACACATCTTACACCGGGGTACCAATACTCCCCCTACCACAATAACTTCCTTCTCCTATCTTTTCATTCCTTTCATTATTTTATTATTATTATCTTTCTTAATTATCCAACCCCACCTGCCTTAGGACCCAGTGCCCCACTTCCTGTAACGCAACAAAACCCACCCACTGCACTATTGCCATTACTCCATATAACCCCATAAAACCCACCATTGTACCTAGTGCGAATACTTCCTGTAACCCCATAAAATAGTTTTACTGTTTATTTCCCTTTTTTTCGTCTTTCTGTTTTTTACTTTTTACCCCTTTTTTCCACTCTATTTCTCCATATTGTAATATTGTACATTCCCTTTTTACAAATAATTACATCTTCCCCCTTTTTTTACATCCTTTTCATTTATTTTTATTTCCTTCATCTCAGCTACTTTTTTCTACACGCATCTATCACCATAACAACTTCCTTCTCCTATTTTTTCATTCCTTCCATTTTTTTATTATACAACCCCACCCGCCCTTAGGACCCAGTGCCCTACTTTCTGTGACGCAATTATACCCACCCATTGTGCCTGGTGCCTTCTCTTTTTTTTTTTTATTATACAACCCCACCCGCCCTTAGGACCAAGTGCCCCACTTCCTGTAACGCAACAAAACCCACCCACTGCACCTATTGCCAGTACTCCATATAACCCCATAAAACCCACCCATTGTACCTAGTGCGAATACTTCCTGTAACCCCATAAAAATACCTGTGATCCAAAAAATTTCAAGAACCCCACCTGATAGCATTGATTGTTTTCGGGAGCACCCTCTGATAGACTGAAACATTTCAGGACCCCCCTTCCCCTCCATCCATGTCAGTCAAAATGATTCAAACAGGTCCTGAAGGGGATCCAAATCCCATTTCTCAGTGTAAAGGTTTCGCAAGATCCAGTCCTGAAGTTTTCCCAGTCAAAGTTTTCAAAATCCCAGCGTTAAAAAGTGACTTTTAGACATGTGTACAGAGTGTTTGTATTGCAGTCGTAGGGCAAAATTTTAAAAGCTGTTCACAATTTTTAAAGCCACTCTTACAGACATTGATATTTCATTGTTGGTTCAGTTAAAGTCAAATTGACCCATTTCTAGTTCTATTGGCCAAATGACCCAGTGACTCCAATCCCATTTCCAAGCCTAACATAAGGTCTCCCACAATGGCTATCATGGCAAGTCACTAAAACCTCCCTTCTTTTCTGAAGGCAGTATATCTGGGTCTCTTA
The DNA here is from genome assembly GCA_033964015.1 of Scolanthus callimorphus. NCBI lineage: Eukaryota > Metazoa > Cnidaria > Anthozoa > Actiniaria > Edwardsiidae > Scolanthus > Scolanthus callimorphus. The sequence continues at coordinate 20,614,633 of CM066915.1, forward strand.
CAATGATCAGGAGTGTTAAGATTGAGTAGATGGCGAGCGCGTAGCGCGAGCCGAAATTTTTTTTTACACTTTTTGCTGATATAGACAAGATAATTGTTTCTCACGACCCCCCTTAACTGCCATTTTCGCCTTTCAAGACCCCCGTTGTGTTCGCTTAAAAAAATTTCAAGCCCCCCCCCCCCCCTCCGACTTAAATAATGACCGGTCCCTTATTTTGATGTTTTCAGGTTCTGTTTTATTAGATATGAGTTATGAAAGTTGTTGGCAAACATTTATCTGTTCCATATTTGCCAGGAGTTGTATTTTCGAAAAGAACCTGAGTTCCAATTTTTCCCAGCAAGCGACCAATGTCAAATGATAATGATTGACACATGTCAATTGATAATGATTGACACATGTCAACTGATAATGATTGACCCATGTCATTGATAATGATTGACCCATGTCAATTGATAATGATTGACCCATGTCAATTGATAATGATTGACCCATGTCAATTGATAATGATTAACACATGTCAATGATAATGATTGACCCATGTCAATTGATAATGATTGACCCATGTCAATTGACAATGATTAACACATGTCAATGACAATGATTAACACATGTCAATTGATAATGATTGACCCATGTCAATTGATAATGATTGACCCATGTCAATTGATAATGATTGACCCATGTCAATTGATAATGATTGACCCATGTCAATTGATAATGATTGACCCATGTCAACTGATAATGATTGACCCATGTCAATAGATAATGATTGACCCATGTCAATAGATAATGATTGACCATGTCAATTGATAATGATTGACACATGTCAATTGATAATAATTGACCCATGTCAATTGATAATGATTGACCCACGTCAAATGACAATGATTGGCACATGTCAATTGATAATGATTGGCACATGTCAACTGGCAATGAATGGCACATGTCAAGTGATGATAATGTCAAGTGATGATTGACACATGTCAAATGGTAATGATTGGCACATGTCAAATGGTAATGATTTCCTATCCGTGTGCACAACACATTCTCCAGCAAAAATCGCATAGTGTTATATCTCAAAGCACAGGCATGTACATTTGTAGTGGCACACATTTTCTCATCCAGTATGAGACAAAATGCCACAAGAATTAACCAAAAGACCAAGATAAGCTAAAAGTTAAAAACAACTAATAAAGACACCTGAATTGTTTTTGCCATACCAAAAGGTAAAGCACACAAAAAGTTCACAGCAAGACGCTTTCTGGTCTTTTTGCCCGTCAACAGCTAAAAGGGGTGGAGAACCCGTGCAGACTCCAATCTTTGTTTAAGTTAGTCTGCTTGTTTGAAAAGTCCTGTACGTTCATTACCGAGTGTCTGCGGACAATGGTACCACGCTTTATTTATCCTAAACATAGGTCTACTAATACAGTAAATAGAGAGCGGTCAAGTGATAAGCTCAAATGACAAATTAAGCCTAATACTAATGCAGTTACAAGAATTCCAAAATTTCCTAGGGATACCTAGAAAAAATACAACTCAAACAACCAACGCCCGATACGAAAATCCGGGGTAAAACCCGTAAGGCAAAATAAATAAAAAAAACCGGGAACGTACTCCTCGATCGAATGTGTTGATTTTAGCCTCGAGGATTAAGGCCTTGACTAAATATTTCATGAAGTTTGGTAACAAAAATAATGTACGGCGACCAACAGGCGAGATGAGAAATTATCATAGTTCTGTCGTATTTATACGAATATTTGTAAAACATTTTGTTAAACGTAGTTTACGTAATCTTACATCATAAAACAATTGTTTTGTCGTGAAGAACAAAGAATTATAGAATTGTGATTCCATTGCTCAGAACCGTAATGAAAACGCTTTCCAACTGCCCGCGATGTTATGTTGGAAAGCATTTATTAGTCCGTACCGTCACTACCTGTACTCTTATTCTACATGTCGTCTTTGTTTTTCCGTCACCAGCAGGTCAATTAAATGGGCTCGGTTGTAACTGCCCCTGCAAATGCACTTGTCCTCATCTTCGTGTTTCCATGGCAGCAGACAATAGCCCATACTTGCACCCCGGGGTTTCGAATGCGAAATTTCGCGCTCCGCGGTCATGTGATCGGGGATGATGTCTCTGTAAGCGGAATCGAAAGCTGCGAAAGTGAATGTGCAAGAACTCCAAACTGCTACAGTTTCAACTACAAGTGGGATGTGTCACGTCTCTGTCAGCTGAACCAAGCTACACATCTGACAGACCCTGACACCCTGTTAACAAGTGGTCCGTGGGAATACAGGGTGTATCTTGGACGGCCATATACGAACTGCAGCGCGGAGTTATGTAGTGGTGGGGACCTGAAGTGTATAGTCTTGGCTGATGGATCTGACTACAAGTGTGTACGTAAGTGTCAGTGGAGTTAGTATAGAGTAAACGTTACTACTTCGCGATGCAGATTCCTATTTTTCTAAAATTGTATTTATTATTGGATCACTTTTATAATCGATCCGCAGCCCTATACGGACTTATAAATGCATATATTTATTTTTCTGAAGCTACATCATGCTTGGACAAGGACGCGTACTGCGCCGTGTGGACAACAGCTGGGGAGTGTCAAACTAACCCATGGATGGTGACAAATTGCTGCCTTTCATGCAATACAGGTAATTAAGCATTGCAGCTACTCTCCCGCAGAATTGCCGGGTTTCATATCGTGAGTGCCTTGGGCGAAGTTTTTAAATACTACCGAAACAGGTAGAGCGTTTATCGGGCTCGACAAAATAGCGCTCGTCTCCAGACAAAACGTTGGCGAGTCTGATTGCATTCCTTCGCACGAAATCAATCATGCGTTCAGTCGCTGCCGCAGAAAATCGTTCAAATTTGGGAAATAACACACTGATTTGTATTTCTTACCTCATAAATTAGTAGAAAACACGAGCAGATGCCTTTTCTTGTGTTTTAAGTTGAAAATTTTCCAAATTAAAATATTGAGTTGCACGCATCGCTGACATCAGTAAAGGAATTCAAACTAAATCGTGAATGTTTTTGTCTGGAAACGAGTGTGTTTTTCTCGAGCCTAATAAACGCTCTACCTGTTTCGGTAGAAATAATATGATTATTTGCATACGACCTACGTAACAACAAAGAGCATGTTGACTATTCAAAACGCCGAAGTTTGGTGCTAATTGGGTGAAAAGAAACGAGATTATACAGCCATTAAAAAACTCCAGAGTCCGGACGTGGCGTCCAGCAAATACATCTTGGAATTATTTGTCACATGTTTGGCTGTTTCTTGATCAATATTGTTTCGTCAAACTTCAGCATTTTGTATACGTCAACGTGCTAGTCTTTCTTGTTATTTTGATATGTCGAATGTTAATGATTATAATATCAAAAGACTCGCTTCAGTCACTCAGGATATGAAACCCGGCAATAAAGAACACTTGATGAATGGACCTGTCGGGCTGCACAGGGAGGATTCTGCAGAAACTCATTCATGGGAAAAGCTGAATTTTCCATGACACAAGAATATGAAGTATTCGGAATTCACATGTATAGCCGTGGGAAAAGCGAACGCTTCGCACTCTTGTGTCATGGGAAATTCAGTATTTCCCATCAATGGGTTTTGCAGAAATTCCCTGTGTGGTGGTACATGTAGGATCGGAGCAAGTACCGTCCCTAAACGTGCGCGCCATCTTGAGGCCTTAGATTTCAAGTTTCCTTGGGAAAACACGGAGCTACCTTTCCGGTGCAATAGTTAAATTTTTGAGTCCCCAACTTCGAGAAAATACGCTATATTCGTTTTTTAACACGCCATTTTAAGGTTGGATAAGAACATCATGTTCTAAAAAAACGTGTTGAGGGCTTTGGAAATTCGATTTAGTTTTTAAGTTTTTTTTTTAATTTTTCGTTTTTTTTTTACATTTTATAGACTTTGCTCTATAATCGGTTCTTAAAATTTCAAAAATCTCCGACACGGCTTTTTAGAACACATCTAAGCCCATGGTAAAATGTTGTTAAAGAACGAAAGCAGTGTATATCCGCGTGCGTGGAACTCCCGAACCTTGACCTGACGCGTCGGAAAGGGAACTCACTAAAACATCTGTTTGTTATGAAATAAAAGGAATATAGTTGCCATAGATCAGGTGAAGAAATAAGCTTGGCAAAATTAGGTATCACTTAGTCAAGATTAACGACTTTTTTCGCGAATTAAAGTGCAATGTTGCATTTATAGCAATGATGCAAGGAACGTGTCGAGGGATGGACACCCTTCATCACTAACATTGATTTAGGGGGAGGGGCCGGGATAAATGGTTGGTATTTATCATTTTCTCTACCCTTTTGTCCAAGATTGTAGATGTGCCGTAACTTTCATAGCATACAAGAACATTTCGCCAAAAATTGTCGACTTGCAAAACGTCCTTATTAGGAAATCCCCCTAACCATATTTGGAAGGCATGTAAGGCTATATTTTACCTGATATATTAGCGTGCCGTCCCGTCACGCCAGGTCATTTCATGTGACTGTCACGTCATTCCATGTCACCCATGTTATGTCACGCCATGTCATGTCATGTCACGTCAGACAGCGTCAACATGCCATGCCGTAATGCCGATAAACTCGCGCCTGTGACGGCACGGGCGCGGCAAGATCGAACCTTGACCCGCTGTGTAGACACGGATCATCGCCTTCTCCGCCTCGCGGAGAGACAAATCACGGACGACCAATCAGATTGCGTTGTGGCGGCAGTAAATTACGGTACTTATATAAAGAGATCAAATGAAATCGCGTAGTCGCGGCGCGGTATGGTCACGGTCGCGGCAATCTTTGTCGCGACACTTTCACAGTCATACGATATGCGTTCTATCAAAGTCCACGCACTTTGATTACTCGATGACGTGATTCATAATTTCTAAGCAACATATGAAAAAGCCGATCGCATTTGCCTTTGTTCCTCTGCAGGCTACCTATGTTTGAACCGTTACGGGGATTGTGCCATGTGGGCAAACAACGGCGCTTGTGAATCTAACGCTCTCTGGATGAAGCACCATTGCTGTCTCTCCTGCCGTAACTAACCCTCGCAGCCATTCATAATCGGACTGTATTCCGATAGCAGAATATCTTATTCCACACAAATTCTTTAAAGGTTAATCAACCATAATATGGTAACATTTTAGATGAGAAGCGTTAGTTTCTTTGTTTATCCATTTTTGTTTCTTTGACACTTGTATAGTGTGGCGGCCTCAATAGAAGCTGGCCTATTTGATTTCGAAGTTCTCGGACATTTCAAAATTATTAAGCACCTCAAATGAAAAGAAAACTGGACTAGATCCGAGAGGCTTGTATTGTACTGTATTGTATTGCACTGTATTGTATTGCACTATATTGTATCTCTAGTTCTCGCCATGGTTGACCAACCCCGCTCCATTTACGCAACATACACTACTTCAATAGACCTCCTCGGCTTGGGCGTAATGTTTTCCATTTCAGATCACGTGGCATTTATTCCCATGAGTATTCTTTCTTTGTTTTTCTGCTACGCACCGAAGGATATATGAATATGAAAGCAGCCTAAAGAAAGAAATGTTATTCAAATGAAAAGGCCACGTGATCTGAAATGGGACAACATTACGCCCAAGCCGAGGAAAGCTCTCCAATGGGTTTTATCGGATATTTGACTTTTTTTTCTGCATCGCGAGATATGCTCACTCCGGCTTGAATCTACGCAGACAACCTAGCTCACACATAGAGCAGATTTCAGATGACTGTCGTGAAAGTAAACACAATTGTGCAATCACTAGTCAATTAGAAACAAGAGTAATTACAACTTACTGTTGATTGGTTTCTAGCACAGCCAATCAGGAGCCGAACCAATTAGCTAGTAATTCCTTGCTTGTAATTAGTTCGCAATCTGATTGGTTGATAGAAATAAGCAGCCAATGTGAAAGGTTATGATGGTCATGATAGCTAAGGACTTTAATATCAAAAGCTTGCGCACTTGCATGCAATGGGAAATCGAGTCACAACAATAATAAATTGTCACTGTTTTTCCGCGGTTGTTTGAGCTGTTTTTTTTTCCTATCGGGCAATGCACTGAATAGCTTAGCATTGTCTTGGTATAGTCTAATCGAATTGTTACTAGCATTTTCGTTCAACCCTGAAGCTTAACAATATTTTCGCGTTGATTTACGTTTCAAACATGGATGAGAAATAGTCGCGTTTCTCGCTCTTTGATTGGCTGAAAAATAACGGTCAAAACAGCAGCCAATCAGCGAGCGACTACTTGTCGACAAAACGTGCCCGTTTGATACATAAACCAACGCGAAAAAATTTCAAGCTTTCAGGGTGAACGAAAATAATAGTATTCTAACATTTTAACGTTTTGCTTTTTATAGATTATAGGAATTCAAAAATTGTTTGGTAAATATTATTGCATGGGCGTAGTATGAACTTAATATCTAGGGGCATCCTTTCTTTTTCCTAGTAGGGGTGGGTAGCGGACTGGTTCTTCCCCCATATGTACACACTAAAATTCCAACTGTCACCGCGCTTTGTATGCATTGCTACACGACTTCAAATTCAATGTTGCGATGGCCGATTTTTAGCCGTCAATCAAACCGAAACGCTGAATTCGGCCACTTCAGTGGGTCGGAATTGATTGCCATACCAACCAAAATGGGCTTAAGCTAACCTTTGGCTTCCTTGCCTCGAATGTTTAATGATTCTGGTTCAAGAAAATTAACATTACAACTTTCTAAAATCGCCAATCGCAACAGTGCATTGAATGGTCTATTACAGGAGTGACTACTAATACAACGTCACTGCCATAGGCAATTTTGGCGTAACATAATTTTTCCGGAATTAATTTCACTGCCAGACCAGAGTCACATGATCATATTCATAATATCCAAAAACGCAATATAAGCAGTTAACACTTGATTATTATCCCGGCGCGCCGACCAAATTTCACTCCAATCAGGAATTGATCGTATGAAATCAATAATATATAGATTTAGCCACTGGCTAAAAGCGGAGCTCCCGGTTACATATTTTTATAAAAGGGTGCGTTTACCTATCTTCTTGGGCCGTTGGTAGGGAGAATTATAAGTCCTGCAAAAGATTAATAATGTGACGTGTCGCGACGTCACTTGCTACAGAAAACATTCTTGTTCTCCATTGCCATACTTGCAAATTCAGATTTTTTTTATGTTGCATTTCAAAGAGCTCCATACCGGATGTTTTCTCGACTGTACCCAAGTTTGTTCGCCTAGCGATGTTGCCTTCTCGAGATATAGACTTTTCTAGATTTAATAACGTCATCGATGACGTCATGACACGTGATCTTGGTAGTGCACCCCCCTTGCCTCCAAAATAAGTTTACCCAAGTTTGGTCACCTAGCGATGTTGCCTTCCTGAGATATTCACTTTTCTAGTTTTGATGACGTCATGTCACGTGACCCTGTTTGTGCACCCACCTTGCCTCCAAAATAACTTTACCCAAGTTTGGTCACCTAGCGATGTTAGCTTCTTGAGATATTGACATTCCTAGTTTTGATGACGTCAACGATGACGTCATGTCACGTTACCTTGGTAGTGCACCCCCCTTGCGTCCAAAATAACTTTACACAAATTTGGTCACCTAGCAATGTTGCGTTCTCGAGATATAGACATTTCTTGTTTTGATGACGTCATCGATGACGTCATGTCACGTGACCTTGGAAGTGAACTCCCCTTGCCTCCAAAGTAACTTTGCCTAAGTGTGGTCACCTAGCGATGTTGCCATCTTGAGATATTGACTTTTCTAGTTTTGATGACGTCATCGATGACGTCATGTCACGTGACCTTGGTGGTGCACTACCCTTGCCTCCAAAATAACTTTACCAAAGTTTGGTCACCTAGCGATGTTGCCTTCTTGAGATATTGACTTTTCTACTTTTGATGACGTCATCGATGACGTCATGTCACGTGACCTTGGTGGTGCACTCCCCTTGCCTCCAAAATAACTTTACCCAAGTTTGGTCACCTAGCGATGTTACCTTCTTGAGATATTGACTTTTCTAGTTTCGATGACGTCATCGATGACGTCATGTCACGTGACCTTGGTGGTGCACCCCCCTTACCTCCAAGATAACTTTACCCAAGTTGGTCACCTAGCGATGTTGCCTTCTTGAGATATTGACTTTTCTAGTTTTGATGACGTCATCGATGACGTCATGTCACGTGACCTTGGTAGTGCACCCCCCTTGCCTCCAGAATAGCTTTACCCAAGTTTGGTCACCTACAAAAGCTCATGATGTAAAAGCGTGAATCGCTGTCATTAGGGTATATCAGAAGTATATCCACTCCATTTTCACAAGTGATGTTATTTTTAGAACCCTTCCCGCGAAAAACTGACCAATCACAGCGCTCGCTCTGTAACAGCTCGCATATTTCAAATGAATTAAAAATGGCGGACGAGACGGCGGAGAGAAGTGAGAGTACTACTAGCAGCGATTATTAGTCGGGTACCTTAAACGCAAAATTTGGGCTGGATCGTGACACGGCGGACAAAAGCGCCAAACTTTCTATAGAGTTTCTTTGGGATATAAGTAACAAATCTGGGATGGGTGCCCAAGAAAAAAATTTCACGTTGCGGAATAAAATGAGAAATACTTTTTAGCACTTCAATGCCGTGCTTGGTAACCAGGCTTTTTTACTATTTTAGCATTGGGTCTGTTAAAAGTGGGTAAATAGAGAACGAATCGAGACAACTTAAATGCAAACAGTCGTCATTTAGTTTGTTGATATATTTCTTCGAACACGTGACGGCTTTATCAGATTGCCTGGTTACTAAGCTCATCCTCGCATTCCATAGTCCATTGGCCACCACTGCCAAAAATGGAGGACTGGTTCCACTCGAAGGGACAAAGGTTATCATATATCAAATTAAAGCTTATTACCAGTAGATTCCAGAAATATGTGATAGGGATGTTTCCGTTGTAGTTTCAGCTGGTCACGTGACCTCAAAGATTGCGCAATATGCCCATGTTGAGAAAAATATACATGTCAGCTATTCATTCATTTTTCGTTTTTATTTCTCAAACTCGTTAATAATTCATCAACCAGAAGCTTGAACAAAGGAAAACATAAGCGTGTGAAGGAGGTCGGAAGGCCGGAGGAGGTCACATTAAACATAGCAAACACTCGATATAAGGTTCTTCTTGTCGAAAAGCACCCGTTTGAGGAGTGATGTATTTTCAATCCTACATATTTGTTCTATGTAACGCAGGTGTTGGCGTTGCAAAATGTTTGAATTGGTTGGCTTTTGAGTTATCTCATAAACACGGGCATTCCAGGGGGAGGGGGGTCTTAACAAAACAAATCACCAGTGCGTTGGACACGGTTTGCCACGCTCACCTTCGCCAATTAAAAGCTCGCTAATCAAGGATCTTAGGAAGCCTCAGGGGAAGCCTTCATAAGTCAGGTTGAATTGAATGTCGGTGAATTGTTTGATCAGCCACTTGGAGGTGGTCCGCTTATAGCCCGGGGGGCTACTTGGCTTGATGTAGGATGGGTATTTGCGGCTGCAAATTTCAAATGCTGACCCCGTTCTAGAACGATTTTTTCAAAAAAGCTACCCCAAGACCCCCGAAATGAGACTCCGTTCTGGTTAATCTCGTGTTAATATTTTTAGAAACGTTTTTCTTATGTCCTTCCTGTAAATCAAATTTGTCGTTGTTTACATTGTTACGGTTTTATCTGTAATAGAAAACAATACGTGACCGCTTCCTTGAAGATGTATGGGTGGTCTTCATTAATCATACCCCGTTCTAGAGGACGGTTCCTAAACGATACCCCGTTCTATCGGCTGGAGGAAGAAATCGGGACCACGTTTGGCGGCACATACCCGTATAGCTCTTGTAAGGGAGTACCCCCCCCCCCCCCCCCCTCCTGGGGCTCAGAGGTACCCAAACGCACCGTGCTTGATGTCCGATGCTGTTCGATCTTTATATGAATAACGTCCAAGATTGAGATGTTTCTCATGGCAATGTGTGAGAAACTGTAGTTTCTCACATATTGCCATGTTTGCTGACGACACCAAGTATTTTTGAGCCATAAATGCCCCAAACGGCGTTCAGAAACTGCAGACAGATCGACGAGCTCTCAATTAGCCAACCAAATGTGAAAACGTTCGCGTCAGGGTAAAGAACGCATCATCCTGAGGGACTATACACTCTGGATTGATGTGTCTCGAAAGCAAAAAGGCATGAAAAGATGCTCGGCTTCTTCCGCAGGCACTACCCAAAAGGCATCCAGAAGACACTATTTGGTTCTCTTGTAAGGTCGCACCTGACTTATGCGAGTCAAAATTAAATTAATAAAATTGAATTAAATTACAAGAGCACTTCACAAGTTCGAGGCATGATCTGGACAGAGCAGTGTAAGCCATTCGGGCACCCAACAGCCATCCTCTTTCCCTGCGAGCAGAGGCTACTTTTTATCTCCCTGCATTTTCTTTTACTTTTAATGTTTTCTTGTGTTTTTCAACTACGCAAAAGTAGCCTCTCCACACCAATGTCATTTCTCTGTCGGGCATTGGTGAGAAAATGGCGTTAGCTTGGAAAAACTGGTCGATCAAGTTTGTGCGCGAGAGCAAGAAAACATCAATTTATCTGCTCTACAACTTACACAAAATCACTTTTTGTTGCCTTTAAATGGCTCGTTCACTCAATTTAAAGGGTCTTTAACGCTGCTCTGATACTCATTCTAAAGTTGGTTTTAAGAATTTCGCTGGAAATCGTTTTATTTTCTATGAGAAATTTGATCAAAATGCTGTGCGTTGGTCGAGGTTGTGACATTTGTGTGCAGAGGCTGGCCTCCGCTAGCAGGGAATCATCCTCTATGTTTCAGCCAAACTTGTCTGTGAGTGCGGGGTTGTTTTTATGGTTTCGTGTCGTATCTCGTACTCCAAGATATGTCGTTCACATTGCAGAATAAACGCATAGAGCTGCGTTTTAGAATAAGTGAGAATGAACACTAACTATACACACATCGGCACATTCTCGCTTATTGCGACTTCAAATGACTGGGGTAAACAAAGCGCAAAGTAAATACACCGTCACCTACTGTGAACAAAACGTACAGGAGTAAACGCAATGTGTCATGTGAAATCCACTTATCAGGCACCTTATTTTACAGATCTTTAATTTTATAAAGCCGAAACTCAAGGTCGAAATGCAAGAATCCGTCGTTGATGACCATAGCTATTTCATATTTGCAATGATTTGGCGTTTTGTGAATTTACATTCGAACCATCGTACCAATTTCTCGTTTGATTTTCGCATTGAAAATTAAATTATTCAAACTAAACATCCGAAAAAGGAAAAAGAAACTCATTAGCCGTGTAATTTTACATGTATTTACAATTAAATTGTTCAAAAAGGGTTAGTTATTGCGCCAAAATACTTACAGACTCAGTAGTTGTTCATGGCGGCCGCCATTTTGGAAAGGTCTGAATGAGAGAGTCTGGGCACGAGGAATACACTAAACCTTTTCAAACACGCTTAAGCTTTTTCGAAATGCTTTTTTATGGACGATAAATATTTCTGAATGCATGATACAGCTTCACAAGTATTTATTCATCTTTGTCTTGGCTTTTAAAGCAAAAATATGATAATTATGATATCCGCCACAGGCAACCCATCACACGAAGTTTTCACTCAGATTTTGATCTCTAGTAAAATGAGAAGCAGGGGGGTGCCAACTGGGCACCCATCCTAGGATTGATTAACTAGCCCAAACCAACACGTATACAAATTTTGGCACTTTTGTCCGCCGTGTCACGATCATTCCGCTAAGGTACCCGACTATATTTCGAAAGCAGCAAACTAGAAGAAAAATCAGAATCAGAGGAAAGGAGTTTATAATCAGAAGAGAGCTTGGAGTCAGAAGAAGAGGTTTTTAAAAAATTAATAGAATTTCGCTCGCGCCAATATTTACTGTTGTCAGAATCATCATATATATATTCATAATTGTTTGGCGATCCGCTACATGATAAAGACCTCACAGTACAGATCTCCAAAGCTATTTCAAGAAGATTATATCTTTCCAAAACCACTGTGTGCTTTTTGACACCGGGAGACTGCCATTTATGTTTTCGAACATCCTAAGTTCGGTTCGATCAGGCCAAGGCTTCAACACATTGCTTTAAATATTTGCGTCTCGACACTTCTTATGGTTCCTTTTAATTGGAAAAAATAAGGAATGGGTTTCAAATGGAATGGAAACAGATAAAACCTCACAAGGACGGCGTTTAGATAGAGGTTTGGGGATTTTGGCCATCATTTAGTTTCCCGATTTCGGAATATGTAAATTAGGCAAATCTAAAAATAACTACACTTGAGAAAATGGAGTGGGTCGAGTCAGAAGCTCATAAGTAGGAGCGTGCATCCTACGAAATGGGTGGGTCTCACATGTGTTTTATAGCTTGAGCTATTTTTAGAAACAGTTGCGCGGGAGAAATTAGCCAATCAGAATTCTTCCTTACATTTGACGTCACGCGTCATCAAAAATTCAGATGGAGCTCTGCTTTTAGCCAGTGGCTAAATCTATTTTTACTTGCAGTTCTTTTCGAGATGGAAAACCGGGTGAAAATGTTATCTCTTTGCATGGTTTCTGAATGTACAAGTTGAGTAAACTAAAACAGATAACAGATGGCTTCAGACATCAAGAAAAATAACTTGAAAACAATATCTAAACGACTAAGGGAAAGCAGAAAAGAACCGCGGCCTCGCCGCTTCTTCTCACGGTTCTCGCACAGCGAAAGTTCATGAAGGACTATAAATTTATGCAATAAAGCTGATGAATTTGGTGGCAACGGATGGATTAGGGAAGCATAAAGGATTTACAACGAAGTACCAGGACTATGTGGATGATTTGATGTCTAATTCGGTACACTGACAGATGAAGTTCGCTACATACAAACGATCCAAGCAGGAAGGCGAGAATGAAAGTTTGTCAAAAACTTTACAACGTGTTCGCCGAAAAAACTGAACACATTTACAACTCGGTAAGTCCGGGACTATGAACTTTTTCAATTCCTAAGTCGACATGGATGTTTTTAGTTTCTTCTTTTTGTTTTCATTTGTGTGAAATTATTTTTTTGATGCACGAAATTTGTCAAGTTTGTTTTTTGTTTGCGAGAACTGGAGTCGGTAAGGACGTAGTAGAGTTGAACGTGTACTTGAACTGCATGAATGAAGCACGACTTGAAAGAGTTTGATCAGGCGTTTATTAAAGGTATACTTTATAAACGACAGAAGTTTATTGCTTACATTCTATAAACTATTTGAAAACGAAATGAATGGTACCGGTGCGAAAAGTAGGCACTGCATGATGGCACTCTGCCAATCGACAGGAAACAGCAAGCGTTTTCTAAAATTGTCGGCCAACATGTGCCAACGGAGCACTGCGTTGATTTCCGTGAAACACATGGCAGTCGAGGATGGCATCTCCTCCTTAACAACCAGTCAGTCTGAGGGCAGAAGTTAGCTTATTAAGTTGTCGTTGTTCCTCTTGTAGCGTACTGCTTTGCTCTTTTTATTTGCCTATTCATTTTGCTGTTCGCTAACAATCATAACAATTTTTAGCACTTCGTGGACATGTACGCCTGCTAGCTTGGCACTTCATCGTGTGCTTTGCTATTTTTGCACCCTGGCTCTAAATCACTAGACTAGTAAAAATATTTGCTTCATTTTGGCAAAAAAGGGATAAAGTAAAAGCCGTTCTTGTCGGTCGTGTCAGAGGAAGATTTTGTATTTCGTGCGCCTGCTGCGTGTATGACGTAATTTGTTTACTTCTCTCTGATTGGTTGATTTTTCGCGCGAAAATCTAAAAATAGCCCAAGCTATAAAACACATGTGAGAACCACCCAATAGGGGATGCACGCTCCTACTTATGAGCTTCTGGTCGAGTACAATGCTCGTTTCACGCTTTTACATCATGAGCTTTTGTCACCTATCGATGTTGCCTTCTTGAGATATTGATTTTTCTAGTTTCGCTGACGTCATTCCGGACGAACGAACGAACGAACGGACGAACGAACGCACAAACCGGAAGTCCATGACAGAATCGTTGGATGCATATACACTTTTTTTTGTTCCTTTTTCTCCTGCATGTAGCTATGGGGCTCCGCTCGCCTTCGGCGCCCGCGGGAGCTCCGCTAAAACCTGAAGTGAGGCCAATGATGCCGTTTCAGCGAGCCTGGAAGGATACTATTTCGACAGCTGGCAAGGTTATAATATGAATGAAATATGAAATATGAATGTCTCTTTCTTCTACGATTGTATAGATCGATATATATATATATAGATTGTAAAAAGTGTCGAATTCGATATAATTCGGTGCTTGTTTTGTGTAAGACACTGAGAAAGCAGTTGCCATTCACTGTAACCACTAGCAAAACACTTAAAATAACAGCAAGAGAAAAGAAACTGGACAGGTGCAAGGAGAGATAACTCTCCTTTCATTAAAATAGGTACTGAAGTGCCCGGGACAATATCTTTGGATTAGCCAACGCTTATAAATATCTGTCAAATTAAAACGTTGTCAAGTTTGTTTAATTCGCTATCTTTTTTTGGGCTCCTTTCTGGCGAATTTAAACTGCTCAATCGAAGTTATCTGAAGCCAATTTCACCTCCTACACAAACACACCTGGTCATATAACAATTTCTTTATGGACAATACGCTTGACTATTTAATTAATCGGCTTTAATTAAATTAAATTAAATTGAACGATTGTTATTTCTCTCAGATCAAAATCGCTTCGTCATTCATTGTCAGGAAACACCGCCCGTAAGAATGGACAAAAGCGCCAACACTTCCTGCCATTTTAAAGACGAATACTTCGAGAATAATTTCGACTTCTTTGCCGAGAGTTTCTTGGTGTTGTCTTTATGGCTTTCTATCCTAGCTGGTTTATTAGCGGTCGTTGTCACCTGTTTAAATGGCCTGTTTTTCATCGCAATTTTCCGTCGTCCAGCGCTCCGTTCGCCGACAAACATCCTGGTTGGTTCTCTTGCCTTGACCGACTTTCTCGTCGGCACCGTCTTCTTACCTCTCTTCATAGCTATGATTCTGCAGCATGAACTCTTCGCATCGTGCTTTTACTATGCCATGACCATAGCAACGGCACTCCTGACTTGCGGTGTATCATTTTTGTCCATGGTAATGCTAAGCTGCGAGCGCTACGTCGCGCTGTTTTGTCCTTTCTCCTATCCTAGCATTGTAACCATGAAGCGTGTTTTGGTCTTCATCGCTCTAGCATGGTCTATTGGAATTGCAATAGCTGCTGTGTTCCTGTTTCTCTCCACAACTCTGGCAAGTTACGCCATAGTTCTTCTACTCGTACCTGGGATTGTTATAATTGTGGTAACTTACTACAAAATCTTCATACTCGTTCGTAGTCACCGGACTCGGATCCAGGCGCAGCCTGGATTTGCCACGAGCTTGAAGGAGCGCAAGTTGGCTGTGACCATGGCTTACGTCATAGGTGTGTCCCTCATCTGTTACATCCCAATAACGGGCTGTACTGTTGGCTCTATTATCTTGAAGTTCACTCAGACCATGTCTGAGGTATACTACATTACTATGGTACTGGTGACTTTAAGCTCAGCTCTGAACCCTGCAATTTATTGCGGCAAAAACAATGAGATTCGAAAGGAAGTAAAATCCTTTGTGAACATATTTCCCCAATAAGACAGCATTGGTTAACGTGTGGAGAGGTATCTATAAGTTTAAGCTTTTTTAAGTTGATATTATCATTTTGAGCTGCAAATCAATAGTTGAAAAGCGCATCGCCACTTGAGTTCGCAGACCAATCAGAAACGAGATCTATTGTCCTGATATTCAACGATATCGGGTCTATGTCCTGATATAGACGATATGTCGTGGGCAGTTAATCTAAAACACTAGTAACAGAGTGGAGAAAATAGTAAAATACATTGATGATCAATTTAGTTTAGTAAAATGATAAGCAATGGTAATGGGAGGGGGAGGGGGGAGGGGGGGTTTACAAGTAAGTATTCAGGCTCACGATTGAGCAATCATACCCTTCCTATCAAACCGGCTGGTTTGATCGGTGCTAAATGGTACAAAATATTCCGGTAGGGATGGATGGAATAATGGAATGGCGCTTACCATTTGCTAATTTCTACTTTCGGTTCGCATCCGTTTTATTTGGTGATAAACCGGTTGGAGTGCTAATGGTACAAACCATTCTAATAGGTTCTTTCCAACCAAAATGGCGTGACAACGTTTCAGACAACCCGCTCGTACAGGGGCGTAGCCAGGGGGGGGGGGGGGGGGGGGGGTTCCAGACCCTCTTCCGCAGCGGAACCCCCCTCGCCTCTGTTCTGGACCGACTTATTACTAAAATTCAGTAACTATTTAATTAATAGACAACTCAAATAAAAGCTCCAATAAAATGAAGCAAATTTCTTCAAACGCTAGTTTTTCCCCGAGATCAATATTTTTGGCTGGGTTTCCTGTGGCGAGAACGCAAAAACAGTCCGATCTATGTGGAGTTTTTTATTTTTTTGAATTTTGGAACCCCCCCCCCCCCTCTCATAAGTGCTCCTGTCGTACCAACAGAAATCCCCAAAAATCGCCAGTACCATTTACAACGTAACCATGATTTTCCGGGAATTTTGGCATAATGGTAAGCGTAGTTAGCATGATAACTAACCATTACTCTATGCAGGTTCGCTCCAACAAATCAGTTAATCTGAATACCAGTAGTAATACCGTGCATTGTATATGAGTTGAATTTATGGTGACAGGGATAAGTCCAGTTTGCTTATTTCTTATTATCATCTTGGTTAGCTTTCTTTTTTCTACTTTTCACCCCTTTGCTTTAGTTTGCTGTCTTTACTTTTGCATCTCATGATATTAGCATTGTCATGAGGTTTTGCTCTTGTCAGCACTTCCCTGCGAGCAGAGGCTACTTTTTATCTCCCTGCATTTTCTTTTACTTTTAGTGTTTTCTTGTGTTTTTTTCAACTACGCAAAAGTAGCCTCTGTACATAAATGTCATTTCTCTGTGAGAAAATGGCGTGAGCTTGGAGAAACTGGTCGATAAATTTAAATAATGCACAGTTCCATAAGGTTAAGCTACCTTTTTACTAATATTCCATGGCGGGAAAGGAAGAAATTTTTGTCGGAAAAGACAGCAATATGTGAAGAGAAAAGTGATTGGACACGTGCCGAAAGGAGTGTAAGGAGAATTGAGATTTTAATCAGCTAAACAGATATTATTCTAGATTACTTTAGAATCGCGATACAAAGTACGATTTTGAGACGGCAATACCATCAAATACTGATAGCGTTGGTGCAAAAATATTTTCTCTCAACTAACCTTCAATATTTTGTGGTATTGCATCTCAAAGTCGGAATTCGTTTATAGAATATTCAGTAAAGCGTATTCGAAGGTGACAGCAGCAGTGTAATTTTAATTTTAAAAATACAACAGAATTTAGAGACCCTGACGGGCAGCTTTAGGTTGGAGCTGTTTGCTACACATGATAAATGCCTGATTCAGGGACATAATTTTTTTCCAACAAGAAGTGTAAACCAAGGTTGTCTCCTCTCTCAATTGACCTCAAAATAGCCAGGTAACTTATAATCTTAGCTAGAGATAAAATAACTCGTTATCAGTTCCTGGATAAACAATTCTACTACACATTTGTCAGGGGCGGTGGAGCACCCTACAAAGTGGGGGTAACGAAGAGACAAAAAATGAAACAATATTTTTCTTCCATCTCACTTTCCATGGTGGAATGACGTCCATTTATTTGTTCGTGCACGAAAAACACTTTGGGAACAATGTGAAAAAGCGCTCGTAATTAGGTTTGAACGAGCTAGTTCTCTTGCAAAATAACAGAAACAAAAGAGAAACAAAAAGGACACGCTTCCTGTTCCTTTTCTTCTTTACGTGTAAATACAAAAATATATATATAGCTTCAAAAAGTGGGGGTGCTCAGCCCCCCCCCTCCCCCCCACCAATCAAAATGTAAATGTTAATGGGAGTAAACGAGATTTCGAAAGACGTATTACTTAATTCTGAAACTAGTCCGAAATTATCCTTTAAATCCCAATATCTTTTATTCTACAATGCTCCCCAGTCATTTCCATCTTTGTATATATCACTCCGAATGACATGATATGCTATATTTCGCTGTCAAAATAGACATTTATCTTATTTTGGCTCCCGGCCTGAAATTATTATTCACGCGCGATATCCTTCCGTTCTATGCAATGTGTGGAATCGTGACACAAATTGACGACCAAAGGTTTCACATATTTGTGAACTCTATTTTGTGCACGAATTTTTTGGAGTAAAAATTGCGATTTATAATGAAGAAAATCTGCTTTGTAACATAACAAGAAGGACATTTATAAAGATCGCCCGTTGCCAAAAACGTTCCATACAGAATTACTTTAAAAACCTTAAAAAGAAATACTCCGTCTTCACTTAAGGGAGGCTGGAGTCAAATCTTTCAAGGGCGAAGAGCGTTTCTTGTATTCCTTTCGAAATAAAAAGCCCGGTCTCACTTTCGAGAGTTAACTCTCAACATCCAATATAAAACCTGACAGACAATGACAATCCAATCAACCGGTTTCGAAACTCACAGGAATTCAAATGTTTTATTTGTTTCTAGTTGACGGCTCAATAGTGCCGTTCGAGTTGTTTGTGATAAGAGTCTTCCTAATTCTGAAAACGCAGCGCTACTTTGGTAAAAGGATTTCCCCTGTCAGGTCGAGTTGTAATTTTACAACTTGGGGTCGAGTTAAAATCTTTATTGCACAGTGGGGCACGGATGGTTTCTATGAGGAGAACTATTTTAGCCCCAACAACAGGCCTTCATCTCAGTTTAATTGGTTAAAGACTGATTAACATCACCGTTTTGCCGTAAATATCCAACCACGACAGAAATTAAGGGCGGAAGAGAAGGCCCCAATGTTGTGCTACCATAGCGACAAGAACAACTAACCTTGTGAAGATGACTTTGAGCTTATGCTTTGTTCTTTAGTCGCACGGTGAGGATCTTGACTAAATGTTTCATAGACAACTACAAACAACACTACTCAGGTAAATATATCTACAGTTCGTTTGTGCAGCTGTTTTGGAGTACTTTGTCTCCTGTATCGACTTCCAGAAAGCAAATGTTTAATGATGCTTGCCATGTCGTTGAAAACAGTTACAGGATTGCTTTTTCCTAACAGCAGAAAACAGGTTGTGTAGAATAAAAAGGTGCCAACTTGTCAAGATGGCAAAACATTGCTGTCAAGCGAATGCATTAATTAGTTTTCCTCTATATCTAAGCTTTTTCATGTAATGAACTTTGCCAAGAGAAGACCTTACCCGGATAACGAATGTCTTTACGAAGTCGTATTTTTAGGACTTACATCACGGTAATGCTGTTGTTGAAGAAAGATAAATAAGGAATTATAGTCATTCGAATAAAACAGGTTGTTTATGGGAAAATTACGACTGCAAGTTTCAATACATTTCTTTCGTAATTTCTGCAGAATTCCACACGAAACTGCTTTCGCCCTTTCTAAAATCCGTTTTATTTTTCCTGGTTGCAAATGACTTCCTTTGTAAATATTTCATTTTTCGGCCGATTGAAAACACGTAAGATATCGCGACTCCGCAGACAAAATGGCACTTCCAACATTGCTAATTTACAAGGACATCTATCTTATGGTCATCATCATAAGAGGAGACAGAATGGTGTTTTTGACATGCAAGCAAACAGTCAATCATTTTTGTACGGTGATATAAATGTGGAGTTTTCCTTGAAAGGTTCTGAAGTTGCCCGGGGAAACAGAAATTCTAGGAAATTTAAGAAATTCCAAGAAATTTCAAAAAAATTCTTGGAAATTCAAGACATTCTCGGAAATGCTAGAAATTCAAGATATTCTAGGAAGGTCGAGAAATTCTAGGAAATTCAAGAAATTCTGTGGCGAGAAATTGTAGGAAAGTCAAAAATCGGTGAGCAAGGATGCAGAATAACTCCGCATACTGCATACACACCGCATACCGCATACTATTGAGATTTAAAGTGACAATAATACTACTTATTCAAAGTCTTGATTAGGACTTGCAATGCCACGAAGTTTCTTGTAGGGAAGTTCGACAGGTAAATACCCTTTACATATCGAGCTACCAACGCGAAGTTGATTTAATACGGCCCCTACGCTAGAGGTATATTCCTTTGCGACTCTAGAATGATAACGGAAGTTTATCTCGCATTTTTGTGCAATCTCTCGTACAGAATGAAACTTGAACTTATTTATGTCAATTCGCCTATTCAGTGACCTCACTTTCAGCAGTCCTCTCATACTCGAAAAATTAAGGCTATGCTACACAGCAGCTGCCAATAAAAAACACATTAAAAAAGCCATCACTTACAGCAATCTTTCTTCGAAATGTCACATTCAATGAAATCTGAAGAGCATTACAGTTTATTAATATTTTCCCGTCTAATGTGCTGTACAGCAGGTGGAAATTTACCCCTAGGCACTATGAAGTCCAATTTCTCGGCGGCCCGTTGAATCTCACTGATAAGAATGAAAAATAGAGATTAAGTTGAATAAAATACACCTATGGCCACTATTTTTGCTTTAAACTAATTCTTCTCAATGTTCAAAATAATCATCCAAATTAAACTAACAAAACCACAAAGGCTCTTGACTGTTTGCTTTTGTTGTGAAAAGTGAGAAAATTACTGAGTCTCAATCTCAGAGTATTACAACAAATTGTGTAACGCAGTGGTATGAATGAAGCTCAAGACACTGATATTCTATATTGGTGTCGCAGCTCAGGTGCTTCCTAATCTATCTAAAATTTAACACACCGAAGACGCGGTTTATCTAATAAGCTTTTGTAAATTTATCAAAGATACTCCAGGTTAGAAAATTAATTTGTAGTTTTATCTCTTTAATAAAGACATCTTCGGCAAAACCTCTGCGTCTATTTTTAAAATATAATAATTTCATAAATCAGCAGTGATTTCTGCTACAGTAAAATATAACAATAAAAATGGCAAACTTAAAAAGGATAACCTTTTTTCTATCCCCTCTCGTAACTGATCTATATCTTAAACAAGAATTAAATCACAGAGATAAAAGCTTATTAAAATAAGCTCCATAAAATATCAGCAAAACATAACAGAGCGAAAGGGGGAGGGGGGTGTTACAACTTCAGTAAATGTATGCTGACTATTTTTGTAGATTTTTTTCTATTTTATGTTTCGTCCCATAATGGGGAGGAAAGTTCACGGGTACAAAAGGTGCTTAGCCCGCGAAAGTAGCCCCTGTCCCACTCCTGGTTCGGGAAGCAGTGACCGTGCTGAATGAGCTTGCATCCTGAAACTTATGATAAAAAACGTTTGCGAACGTTTGGGCTTTCGGTTTACAGCACTTTTGTACATAAATGCGGAAACAAATTCTTAGGATACTTGGCAAAGACAAGGTGGTGGTGTCATGCACTTAAATGTCTAGGTAACCAAAAGTCAAACAACACCTCTTTAAACGTATCTATATTGCCTTTCGTAGAGGTTAATTCATGTTAATAGCGCTTTTTTATGAACCTGGTTCAATATCATGACACCAAATGAAAAATGAATGATTCCATTTTATGATTCAATTTCGTCCAAGCAGAATTTAATTTAAAATTTCTTGTTTGTGTTTTTCGTGGACGAGTGCCATTGAAGCTATCAATTACTCGCATCATTGTTGTATTCGAGATGGCTACATTTAGTTTTTTGTGGTGTCAGCTTTGTCCACTTGAGGCTCAGACTACTGATCTTTGTGCTATATTACATCAGATACATTATGGTTTTGTGGGATTATTATGGACTCATTTATTATACATTGTGTACTTGATTTATAAGACTCTATCGAGAACATTTCATTTTGGATAATCATAAAAGTTTAGTTGATAATGGATGTTTTTTCTTTCTAGAACGTGACATAAAACCCCAGCTAGTATTAAAAGTGTCATTTAGCAAAAATATCATTTTCTACTTCTGAATAACAAATGTAAACTTGTCTTAGCATTATAATCTCTATTCATGACAAAATAGGGTTCAAGCGAAAAAACGTGTTTTTGTGTCCTTACAAAAATTTCAAGATTAAACAGATTTCATCGGCGATATCGCCCTTGAATGAAAAATTAAATATTGACTTTTAGAACTTCACAAAACATTACTATTAGATTTTACTCCGAGGCAAATATCGCTAGAAGCCACTTAAGAGATTCATTTGAACCTCGGCTATAATTTCTTCTACTCCGACAATTTAGCTAAAATAGCCGCGAGCAAGGAATGGGACTTATTCAAAACACGGATGATGATCTATGTGGATCTATTGATGATGATCTATTGAGGACGAAAATAAAGTCAGTGTAAATGAGTACAAATCATTATCAGATGGGAGAAAGTCATTGCCGTGCAGGTGGCCCAAACGCAGGGCTTTTTTATGTCAGGAAATGATATAAATATGCAGCCTTACGGTTGTTTCTCTTTTACCCGTTGAAGCACGAAGTGGTTAACGGCACACGCAGCTTATTTTTACAACCTGCTAGGCGCACTGAGATGTCACTAGAGCTTGTTTTGTAAAGTCCAACAAGGGGTATTGTTCTAAGGGCATGGCTTAGCGACAACACGTGTAAAAAGGAAATTAATGGAATAATTAAAGGTTTTGTGTGGGAATAAAAACACATCACGACTCAGTTAGCACGAAAGCTAAAAGGTTTCCAAGATTGTTTAATGATTAACATTGATTCATATTTATATTTTCAATGCGTTGTTACGTGTAACAATGATAGTTTAACGGTGGATTGGAGTAAAAGTCGGAAAATATAACATGATATCAAGCAGGTTTTTCGACCCCCGGGGCCCTGTTGCCTATAAACAATGTGAGGACAACATAGCAACTAAGTGGATTGTTCTAGAGTCACAATGAAAAGCACTTCACGCAAGTGCCAAGAAGCAAGGTTGCGTGAACCGAGGCTAGCTCATCGCGCCATTCTTGAGAGCTATAATTAGAGTTGTGAGATCAAACTAATGCACATTGTAAAGGAACTTTGAGTATATTAATTCAGGAAAAGTGAATGCTGATTTATTTTGCTCCACAGTGGTCAGAAGGTGCGAAAAACAGTTGAAATTTGAGAACGCTTAGAAGTGAGCTGGACCGAGAAGTGTCGGTTTGACTGAGAAACACAAATGAATTCCTCAGCCACACAGAACTTCCAAACACCGAGGAGAAAGATCTCCTATGAAGCAAAACAATCAGTGGATGAGATTTTACAAGTCGTAGCTGATCAAGGACGAAAAAGATCTCTCTCGGGAGCGGACTATCGCATTCAAAAACGCCTAGAGAGGATGGCCTCTCAGAGCGAAATGGACAGCGAGGAGTCATTTGACGATGCGAGCTCATTCACTACTGGTTCGGATACCTCAAACGCGAGCAGTTCACCTCCCCCTACAAGAGACGTGTTTACGAGTTTCTCCTGGAACAGCGAGGGCAGTACCAGGGTTAGGAGGCCGTCAGGAGGAAGACTAGGGGATAGGATACCAAGTGGGCGAGGGTTTCCGCTACCGCCTCTTGATCCTATAAAGCTAAAACGACCATCACGACCTCCTCCAGGAACACCCTCAAGAGGAGTACACATGGATGTGGTGGATGACCATGTCGAAGTGAAGCGTCCACCGAGGCCTGCTTCGGCACGAGGACCACGGACAGTCAATAGGATACGAGTACCTGCCACTATGAATTAACACAGGCAAGGGGAAGCGACAGTGTTTATGCCGTGGAAGTATGTACAAGAATCCGAGTACTTATTAAAGAAAGACTGCGGTATAGATGCTGGAATCATTTTTGAGAAAAAGGACAGTTGCTCGAACACAGGGAATACTTTGTCTGGGTGAAAAAACATTGGGAGCGAGACGCTCAGCATGCGTCTGTTCAAGTCACGTAACGGCAACTCGGTTTGGACTTATCAAGTCTGTTACTTGCACCTGTACCGCAACATCTTCAGTGAGTAAACAAGCTCGTTCCCAAAGCGCTAAAACACACAATTTAAAACGTAATCAGCCTTCGCAGTTTTAAGTCACCGCTAGATTTTAATTGGTGTAATTTGTTTGACACCCTTAGATAGAATGGAGAATAGACAAGACGGATTTGATAGCGATGAATGTCTAAACAGATCGGCAGGACTGAGCATTCATAGCGAGAAGCAAACCAACTTACATCAGCGCGTTGTAATGCATACTGCTGATACGCACTCCATGAGTAACATTTCAATCGGTTGGAAATGGAAATATTTTAATAAAAAACGTTTTTCACTTAAGATCGCAAAAGCTACATAATTTCCAGCGCAGTTTTATGAAAAACAATGAACTAAACCAATGCAAGAATTGTTAGCGTAAGCATAAAACACTACATTGCGTTTACACGGCGGCAATAGGTGTGCCAGTTTTTCCCACCCTTCGTCGTTTCTCTTTGCTTTTTATACTCCTGGATCGACCTTTCCGTTAAACAAAACAAGCGCATTCAAAACCAAACGCATCGTTAGTTCACTTCAGTTCTAGTAGACAACAAATAGACAACGTCAGCAACGTGGTCACCCTTTACTTCACATTCATTTGCACATCTTCTAACCTAAATTCTAATCTGGTTGATTATTTGCGCTGCGAAAGCACTTTTTAGACTTGTACTAGAGTTCCATGAAATATTTATTGAAACAGTCGAAGTCGTGAACGAAGCACATAGACCGTTATAGAGAGTGTTTAATTTCTTAACTTTAACTTATTCATACTCTGGTATACAGTATTCTATCCATATACACTTAACTGTGATTCTTTGAATTCCAAAATATTATGTACTAAAAGTACATTGAACTCAGTGAGTGCAACAAAGTCGAAAGTTAAACCTTACAAATGTGCACTACACAGACGTTTCGGAGCTACTGTTCCTTCATTAGTGTTGAACTCTAAGTTCTCTCTTCTTAACTCCATCTTTACTATTGACTTTCCTTGTTTTCGCATTCAATATTGATGCACAATTAAGTTTGTTTTTCATAGCGACATAAGAAGCTTTTGATATTATCGCCACTTCATATTCAAATCTTATCAATAATAAATAAGGACGATAATGTAAAATAGCACCTTTACACGCTTTCGGACATGGCAAGAAGCGCCGACTAGGGGGAATTTCATATTTTTTATTTATAATTGCCATTTATTTCCTTCACGGAGTTTTCAGAAGAAGGTTTTCGGCGAAATTATAACACTTAGAGATGCGTACAACACTAGCGAGTCCCATTAGCTCTCACTCAAAAATATCCGGCAAAACA
The DNA here is from genome assembly GCA_033964015.1 of Scolanthus callimorphus. NCBI lineage: Eukaryota > Metazoa > Cnidaria > Anthozoa > Actiniaria > Edwardsiidae > Scolanthus > Scolanthus callimorphus. The sequence continues at coordinate 20,640,030 of CM066915.1, forward strand.
TATGACTCACCACTCGGCTGATAATGATGGTAATGACTTCCAAATCATACTAATCATACATAATTTTCACTTAAATTCATCATCTAACATCCAACAGCATAGGCAGTAATAACGTTTTTGATTTCTATTTTGGTGGAATTTGGAAAACGAGAAAGTCGCAGAAAATATGGAAAACAACCCACGGTAATGAGCAACATGTGAGTCAGTGAAAGGTAGAGCGACAATACTGAAATAGATCGACACATAGAAATATTTTTCTTCACTGGCAAAATGGGTGATATTACTCCTTTACTTGCATCCGGGTATTATAGATTAGGTCTTGTAGAGTCTTGCATCCGGGTATTATAGATTAGGTCTTGTAGAGTCTTGAAGACTTAGACTATGAAGATTCGTCTGCGCGAAACCCAGGGAGAGAGACAGACCTTGCTACGCAGACTAATGGAAACTACTAGGGTGAATGTATATAGGGTATATGATTCTTATTAGTTTTCTCTCTTTTGTTGTCTCCCCGATTAGCTTGGCATGTGTGTCGAGCTAGAAGACTTGAGACTTTAATATAGTTATTATTACTATTATTATTATAACTCACCCCGGATTCACTCAATTTTGGAATCGAAATCCTGGGGGACTCCCATATAAAAAAGTCGGGGGTATGCTCGATAGGAAAAATTAAATTTATCTCTAAGAAAGCAATATAGGCGAAGCTCTTATAAGTTTGGACCTAAAAGACAGCAAAGACAAGGAGCGCTACATGAGCTCACAATCAAACTCTCTGAAGGAGCAAACGAAGGCAGGTTTGAAACTACTTATAAGCAATTCAAGCTCAGCAAGAATTTTGGGTTTTCATTCTAGAAATGCTTCAGACGTCGCCCTTTGTGCTAGCAGACTTTTGGAACAACTCTCAGTGAGTGCAAGTGTCAATTCAAGCCCCTAAAAGTCGCGCAACCCCGACTTTTTATGTGGGTGTCCCCCAAGGATCGAAATCTTGTCAAACATGGATCAATTCCGAAACATTAAAATCGTGATGGCGCTTGCAGGATTAATAAACATGTCTTACTGCGGTTTTCGTAATTCTGCGCGAACTCTGTTAGTACCGACTAATTTATGGTGTAATTAATCTTAGCAACCCGTAGCTTTTGCAAAACCTCTGGAGTGATATTTGTGGTTGGTTAGTGTTAGTTGGGTAATCGAAGGGAGCTACTAAAACAAGGTTTGGCTGTTGCTCCGGATTTCGCAGAATTGAAAACCGAATGGGCATAAGAATGTGATGAAGCAATCCTAAAAGTTTGAACTCTTTCGATGGGTATTTTTTTCTTCATTACGTTCTTTGTAACGAGACATTAATACACGCAAAGTGCATTGTTGTATGAATGTAGGGTGTTGTAAATATTGTAAATAAAGATATCAGCGCTTGTCAAATAAGATTTCAGTATTGTAAATATAACGCAAAAAGCGCCCCATTGTACATATAGAAGACATTGTTAGCAAATAAAGAATAGGGGATAGACTATTTAACTTAAAGAACGCAAATAATAAAGCATAATGGTAAGTAAATAATTTATAATGCTTATAAAGAACATGTAAAATGTTTATAGAAATTGTTGAAAAAGACCCTAGAAATAAATATCAAAAAATACTTGCAATGGTTTGTATTGAATTACAACATGTGAAGGAAATGGGGATGAAAGAGCAGGAAAGGAAAGGAAAATAAGGAAAGGCGTTTCTTAATAATGCATTAGGGACTTTAAATATTATCAATCATAAGAGGTTTTATTCGTGGCTGAGAGATAAGGCGATATACAATGAACCCATCTGTGGGGTGTCTTACAAGCGGATTTTATATATGAAAACACAGCGACATAAACTGGAAAATTTCCATGATGCAAGATTCATTGTTTACACTGCTATATAGTCGAAATGCTAATAATAATAATCCGAGCAAAATAAAGAAAATAACATACAAACAATATTGAACAGCTATTTACTACTTACTACAAAGTGCAAGTCTCAACAATTTTAGTGGCCCACTAGTAGGCCCTTTTCAAAATCTTATCGCAGTATAGTAAAATCCGTAAGTAAGAACCTAGTATTTAAGGAACCTCATCTTAGGCTAAAATTTGTCTGTTATACTCCCTTTATATTAGAACCTGTTTAGCCTACAAATTTTAATATGTTCTTAATTTTCAAAAACATAGAATAGAAGAGCTTGCAGCATCTAGAAATCTATTGCTGGCTTGCATGTGACGTCATTGGCGACCATGTTGAATATTCACAAAAAAATTCATGAATTGGAATGTTTCTAACTCTAGAGCCCTCACAGATGTTGAGGGCTATTGGATGGACATATTGAAAACCATGGCCCCAAATGGCCTGAATATCAGAGAAGAACTCTAGAACTCACCCCTTTCATTATCCTGAAAACCCTGAAAACCATGGCCCAAAATGGCCTGAATATCAGAGAAGAACTCTAGAACTCACCCCTTTCATTATCCCGAAACCCTGAAAACCATGGCCCCAAATGGCCTGAATATCAGAGAAGAACTCTAGAACTCACCCCTTTCATTATCCCGAAAAACCTGAAAACCATGGCCCCAAATGGCCTGAATATCAGAGAAGAACTCTAGAACTCACCCCTTTCCTTATCCCGAAAACCCTGAAAACCATGGCCCCAAATGGCCTGAATATCAGAGAAGAACTCTAGAACTCACCCCTTTCATTATCCCGAAAACCCTGAAAACCATGGCCCGAAATGGCCTGAATATCAGAGAAGAACTCTAGAACTCACCCCTTTCATTATCCCGAAAACCCTGAAAACCATGGCCCGAAATGGCCTGAATATCAGAGAAGAACTCTAGAACTCACCCCTTTCATTATCCCGAAAACCCTGAAAACCATGGCCCCAAATGGCCTGAATATGAGAGAAGAACTCTAGAACTCACCCCTTTCATTATCCCGAAAACCCTGAAAACCATGGCCCCAAATGGCCTGAATATCAGAGAAGAACTCTAGAACTCACCCCTTTCATTATCCTGAAAACCCTGAAAACCATGGCCCCAAATGGCCTGAATATCAGAGAAGAACTCTAGAACTCACCCCTTTCCTTATCCCAAAACCCTGAAAACCATGGCCCCAAATGGCCTGAATATCAGAGAAGAACTCTAGAACTCACCCCTTTCCTTATCCCGAAAACCCTGAAAACCATGGCCCCAAATGGCCTGAATATCAGAGAAGAACTCTAGAACTCACCCCTTTCATTATCCCGAAAACCCTGAAAACCATGGCCCGAAATGGCCTGAATATCAAAAAAGAACTCTAGAACTCACCCCTTTCATTATCCCGAAAACCCTGAAAACCATGGCCCGAAATGGCCTGAATATCAGAGAAGAACTCTAGAACTCACCCCTTTCATTATCCTGTATTCTCTATCTTGTTTGTGTCGCGCGCAACCATGTAACGCTTTTAGTCGCCCTGAAGAAGGACCGAAATAAAGGTCCGAAATGTTGGCACATTTTGCGTTTCTGTTTGGGTTTTCCTTCTCTAACATTATAATATGTACCAAAAATGCTTTGAAATGTATATATATATTGTATAAGCCAATGATGTCCAGGACTGTTCAGTACAGTAATTCAATTGAAAATTAGGAGAAATGGGATATATACCACTCTGTTGAAGTGATCATGACTTACTATTTGGGCCATAGGAATTGAGTACCTTTTTAAGAACCTATAAATAGCCTAAATTTGCACTAAGCACCATTTATATAAGAACCTGTTTAGGCTAACTTTGGGAAAATGTAGGTTCTTACTGTATGTGAAACGATAAATTTGCCCCGTTGCATTCCAAGTTTAAGAGCGATAGGATTGAGATGTGAGAGATATAGCGATTATCAAACTGAAGTGGCACTCTACTGAGCTCCAACGGTAACTGTGGTTTGCTCCACACTGAGCGCTTTGAACTAAAATAATCTAACAAACAACGACAGCGCTACAACTTCATGTAATTCTAGTCTGAATATCGCAATGATGTTCTGATTGAATTTGTGTTTGTTAAGAAACGTAGTTAAGTCCCACTTCAAAAAGTTATTTTTACAGGTTTTTTACCAGTAAAAACCTTTTAAGATGACACCCCCGTGGGTTTGTCTATGGTAAGCCATCTAATGTGTTGGATTGGGGTGCATCATGCAAGACGCGATATGGTCACCTGCACTGTACGCTCCAGGTATTTAACTATTCTGCGAGATTGCGCAGACTATCGTCTGATTCTTAGCCGACGAGGGATGCAGTCCGGAGTTGGATAAACAGACGATATTCTACAAAATCGACCAGGATATAAATGGTTCAGCACGTCGATAGCATAAAAACACCTCAATATTTACTTTTGCGTATTTTTTTACGAGCTACACTTCAAATTTCGCCCACATGACAGATATCGCAGGATATATGTCATGCGCAGAAGACAGATATTGGAGTTTCAATGACCATATTATTTAGAGTGCATCGATGTGCTGAATAATAAATAGACATGTATGGAGTTTATTAGATCTGACATATAGTCATCCATGTTTCATTACCATTTATCTTCACTATAATGGACTGATCCCATCTTCGCTTGGTTAAGTGCCGCATTTACAGTTTTACCAGTGAAATATAAGACCCCGTCCACACTACACCGTTTTCAAACGAAAACGGATACTTTTGCTCCGGATACGGCTATTGTCCACACTATACGAAAACGATAAGTGTGGACGCAAATCTTTTTGCAAACGGAGTAAAAAGTATCCGGTTTCGTTTGAAAACGGTGTAGTGTGCATGGACGGGGTATAAGTCCAACAACCAACAAACACGAAACTCATAATAAAATGGACGATTCCAACTGTAAGCGCGCTTTCTCTTTTTTCTAGGAATGCCTTTAGAATGTTCCACAACTACCAGAATGCAACGCGCGAATACATGGTTGGAAGCATGGTTTGCCCAGTGTTAAGGCGCTGGGACTCCCACCGCTGTGGTCCAGGATCGATTCCCGGCTGGGACAGAGGAAAATTTCTTTCTGTTCGAGTCGTGATTGAGACAAGATCATATTGTGAGTTGAACTTAGTTCTACTGTGTTTCCTTAGTCATTCGGATGAGACAATAAACCGAGGTCCCGTCTCCCTTCCCTTCTACCCCTGTTCAAGGTGGACGCTAAAGAACCCATTGCACTCTTCGTAAGAGTAGGGGATTGTCTCCCGGTGCAATGGCCTGACTCTCGGAGGCATATATACTGTTCAACAGTCCTCATGATTGTAAGCTGCGCGGCTGCAATTTGCGCCATCTAATGCAGCCCGTTAAGTCCTCCAACCTCTCCTTGTCTAGCGGTTGTGTACTTTCAGCCGCTTTGAGTTCCCTCACGATGAGGAGAAGATCCTTTCTTTCTTTCTTTCTAGACCCTTGTGCACAATAAATGGCATGCAGCGCGCGCATTCATTATATAGCTGGAATCATCCACTTTTGAATGTTTTTCCTGATAATGATATACTACGCTTAAGGTCTCGGTCAGGGAAAACGACATGCTTGCGGAAAAAAATTCTCGTCGCGTCGCAATTTATGCTATGATAATCAGTTATATATTTTTTTGACGCTAAAAGATTGTTCTACTAATGAATGTTGTTCATTTTAGCGAAGTTTGAATTTTTCTTATATCTTAACGTCCCTGAACTAAAACTACCTTGTTTACTTGAGACGCTCCAGACCATTAGCGATTTGTTGCACACTTTCACACTTTGTCGGATTTTAATCTTGGAGAAATGAACTGCCAAACCGTGTGAGCGATTTTTGATATTTTGCATATTTACGAAAATATTAGGTCGCAAAGTTGAAAGTCGCATTTTTTTCAATGTGCTGCCGCAAAATTTATTATAAAATTTTTTTAAAGTAAAAAATAAAAATTTCCTCACACGGCTTTTTAGGTGTTGTCATCTTCTAACGACACAGACAATTTGACGCCGATATCTTAAATTGTGCGAGGCCAGGAGCTTCGCGAAGGTGAAAATTGGACCTAAAATTTAAGTGCTAGAAAATTGCGTGTAAAGTTAATTAAAATACAGAAAATGAGTGGGGCAGTACAAAAGAATGGGCTATTGAAGCCTAGGAAAACAGTTGACGCGTCATTTGAGGTTTCAGAAATATACTTTAGGATTCTATTAACTGAATTCCAGGAAAAAAATCGTATTGTGGATTTTTAATTATTTACCCTGACTGAGACCTTAATTCTAAAGCAGCTTCTAACAAATTTCCTCAATCGCTGTCTTATCCATTACTCTTAAAGTGCATATCACCCTTAGTATAAAACCTCTTGGATTTTGTAGCTACCTGAGTGCACTTGCACATGTCGTTGGTTCTGTGCATTTATCGTTGTTCAAACCGGAGTTATTTGATCACAAAGTTTTATGCTAATTAGGTAAGTGCAGGGCTAATTATAAATTCACACTCCATATCTTCGCAACAAAAGATCGTATGAGCAAACTTTTGGCATAAATCAGACAAGCTCCTTGACTGGGCTCTTATTATTTGCCAAATTGTTAATTATCGAAAACAGTTAGCTGTTATCAAGCTCGAAAGATTTAGCCTAACCTGACGTCATCAAATTTGCATAAAATTAAAAATGGCTGTATCTCTTGAACGGGTTATGATAATAAAACAAAAGAAATGGCATTCTTATTTTTAGAACCCCTACTTCTTGCCATTTCATTTTTATGTTAAGGTGATATGCACTTTAAGATCCGTCTCACCCTGCCCATAATGCATTGCTTTGTTTACAAAGCAATGCACCAACCGAGAGCCTTTGCGGACTCTAAGCCAATCAGAGCACCCGAAAAACAATGGATCAATTTGAAAACAAAAGAAAGCGGGGCGCAAAGGCTGCCGGTTGGTGATGGGCCTTCAATGCAAAGGAATTCTACTATTACTAGTTTTCTTGCGCTTGTACAGTAATGCTCCAATGCTCCAACCTGAACACTTTTTGTCGAGTCTCTGGTATCGTGGCGGTGAAACAATGCATCATGGGCAGTGTGAGACGGATCCTTTAAAGAACCTTTAAAAGGGACCAACTCACCCTACCTATAATGCATTGCTTTGTTTTTGTTTACATAATTCATATTACATCAGAAACTCTGACTTAATGCAAAGGAAGTCTACTATTACGAGTTTTCTCGTGCTTGTACAGTAAATACTCAGTAAATACAGTTACAGCCGTTTTGAGTATTCTGCGAACTCTCGCGTTCGACTTCCAATGGCGTTCTGGCTTCCGCAATCAAACTCTCGGGTCTAATTTGAGTCTTAGCCGACCGAAAGTTAGGCCATTTGTTTAGAAAAAGATGGTAAAAGATGCTGTGTGTTGGGGCATTTCACTAGGATGGCGAATAACTGAATTCTATGTATTCCAAAGAGTTTCAAAGTTTGATTGACGGAAGCCAGAAAGCGGTTTGATAGTTGGAAATCGATCTCGAGAGTTCGCAGAATACTCAAAACAGCTGTAAAAAAAAGATAACAAAACAAAAATAAAACTGTGTTCAAAAGCTCAAATTAATCTGTCACTGGCCTCTCAATCTCTTTTCTTAGTTGAGATGTCAAGGATATAAACTCCACGGCGCGCAATGCATTATAGAAAGGTGTGATGGGCCTTTAACACGAGAATTTCGCTCTTTGTTTCAACCCATTACACACCGCTGGCTATAACACACAGGTGTGATAGTGCAACATTTTCTGAAATAGGTGTACATGCAGGTGAAGTCATTTTCGATGAAATGTCTAACGTTCTACGCCTTTTCCTACCTTGAGTAACATTCATGATGGAAAAAATCGAAAGAAAAAAAGGAAAATAAATTATTGATTAAGTTGCACTGTCTTGCCTTCGGTTCCCTTTTACAATTTTTCTTATCTGTTTTTGTTTACTTTTTCGTTATCACACAGTTATTGCTGGATCGGTGAAATGTTTCGCAAGTCTGGTCTCCAGTAAAAGTTATTTGTTTTGATCTCTACGTCATCTGGCCCTCGATAATAAATATTCTTCCAATAACGTATTGTTTACATTAAATTCTACTTTAATCCACAAAAAGTAAACAACCATTTCATTAGGTAAATATTTAAGTAGAGTTTGTGCAGTTTTCATCTCCTGATAAAAAGGCGCTAACAAATATTGTAGTCACGATAAGTCTGTGGCTTCAACTTATGTTTTTCATTGGGCTTGACTCTGCGGCTAGCGCGAATCCGCGAAGTTGAAGATAGGATTTTTGAAATTATTGGTGTCAAGCAAATAGATCAAGGAATGGAAGATAAAGCTCAGACTAGGGTGTATAATTTAACAGCTTTAATCGAAAATATATTATTTTAGTGGTGGAGCCACAAGACAGAAAAGAGATTTCGAAGTCATGAAAATCGAAAAAGACACCACAAAAACATCAGGGCGCCTGACCTGCACTGATAAACTGCTTTCTGAATTACGGTTTGTTGAATCGTACGCCGCCCATTTAATCCCTGAAAATATCCCTTTTCGAATGCAATCAGTCTGTATAGACAAGCCCTAGTGGATGGAACTCCGCCATGGTTTTCATTGACAAGAAAATTCCACGAGTCAAGTCTGGGTCAGGTTATTAATCTAAAACAGTTCCATTAGAAATTGGTCAGGAAACCTGTGTTATAATGCGTTTATATTTATTGTTCCATTGTAAAGCTCCATCGCACGACTCAGCAAAGCTCACTAGCTGATTCAAGCTGTTACAGACTGTCGTAGTGATGGGACTTCAGTCACTATATCTACATAAATAGTAACAATACTCTACAGCTGTACAAGATTATAGCGCGCATTTTTACAGGCATACACGCACGCACTATGTCTTACCGCCTAGTGTTTAGGTTTAGCTTGAAGGAGGCGCGGTTGGCGGTGTTTCCCGAGCTATTGGTGGAAGTTGCACGAGAGCATACGGTCCACTACTCGACGCTGACGCGCTCCGCAACATCGGCAAGTCGGAGGAATGTACAGGTTGCAACTCTAAAGGTCCATCAAAACCGAAGTTAAAAATAGCTCTATTTCTGTTCCCTTTAGGTGTTTTAATTGGACTATCAGTACGGGATTTTCTTCCTCCGACCAAGGGTTTGATATCGCATGTTATTCTAGACGGATCTGAAGCCGAGTGCTTTCGCACGCGCGCGGCGATCATTTCTCGAGTCGTTATATGTCTCAAACTCTGCGTCGAAGTCGGTCGAGTGCCATCCGGCAAGTATTGCTCGACAGTCGAGTAGGTATCGACTGGTTCATAGCTTGCCACCATTTCAGGGCTGCAAATTGCGTATTTTCTTAGTTGCGACCCTGTGAAAAATTTCCTGGCAAGAAACTCTTGAGGCCACGATGAATTTAGTCCGCTCGATGAAATGTCTAGATTTGCATTATAACCTAGATTGTCATCATCTTCGGGCGAGTCCAAGGAATAACTCCTTCGATTATTCTCCACTGGAATCGGCGACGAAGGCCGTTTAAATTCCTCAACATGATTTTCAAGTCGCTTTGCTGCGGAAGGTTTTCGTTTTGTTCGGAGCTCGTTCGAAGCAGACTTTTTTCTTCTTCGCGACTGAGGTCGTCCGGAAGGCGGTCGAGGCGCGATCGGCACCTCCGAACCGTACTCGAAACGAGTTCTGCTTTCATCGCTTTCTAGTCGCATTTTAGAGACCCCACGATCGAGGGAATATTCTTCGGTATTTGCGCCAGGGCTGGCGGCGACAAGCTCTGCTCTTATTCCTTCGTTTTCGTTGGCAACCAAAGCAGAATCGATTAAATCAATTGTCTCGTCGTCTACGAGTTTCAAGTCCACATGTGATGTTTGTAAACTTTCTTGATCGCGTACAAAACGCATGACAAGTTCCCGTTTCGCTTGTCCTAAGTTGCTGTCCAAATCCGCAAGACTTTGAGACGCCTCACTATCCTTGGAAGCCATTATCGAATCTTCTAGGATAATTAAACCATGAATAAATCTAAGCATGCAAAATCCATTAACTGGCTTGTTTTAAACTGCAAAATAATGTCTTTTCCATGGAATCCAAGACATATCACCACCTTATCGCGTACAACCATTCAGTAAACACTGAAAAAAAGTGTAGAAAATCCACTTGGTTTGTTCTTCTCGGTTAGTTTAAGTTGTGATGAAGAATCGTCCACACTTCGCCAAGTCCTGACAAAACCATACATACGAATCAAAGAAGCGGTATCCAACAACACGAAAACGAGTTTTTCACCAAAGTTTCTTTTTCCGATCCAATTCTAAAACCATGAAGTCTTCATGCGAGGAATACAATTCTTGTGCTCATCAACACCGATTTTCAACCAAGAAGAAGAAGATTATACTCAGCAAGAACTTGCGGTGTTTGTGTGTTCTCTTGGTAGCTAACAAATAGACTAAGGTAATTGGCGGTGATTGGCGGGCCGATGTAAACACAAAGCCGCTTTGAATTTCAATGAATAGTCCCCACACTAATAAATATTAATGAACGATAATTAAGAAAGACCGTTAGTTGGAAATTTCACAGAGATATCTCGCTCAGAAAAGGATAAATAACAGTCGAAAGCATGAGAAGAAATGATGATATTATTTGGGTTTTAAAACAAGGAAAATGCACGAGGCTAAGATATTTTTGTTAAGGGTGAGGTTTTTAAGTGTTAGAGCTCTTAAGTAATTAAATCCCACGGCTGACTTAGGGCATCATACAAAACTACCGCCGAGAAACGTGCGTAAGAATGATCAAAACTGAGCACAAAACAAAAAGTGTTAGGAAACTACCGTTCTCTAACGTATTTGAAAATAACGCTCTTTGTGAGGTCTTTCTTCTACGAGAGAACTTCACATATACAGTCGTGTTTACTTTTTGTTTTGCACGAGTGAGTTTTTTGTTTCGGGCAAGAAAGAACGCATTAGAATTAACCTCCCTAGAGATTTCAAAACACAATTGCTAAAGAACGGTTTGCAAGAACTTGAATCCTATTCGCTGCTGAAGGCTTGTGTGGTTCATTTTAGACCTCCAGTAATTTTCTTATCAATTAAAAAGGGTTAGGAGAAGGAATTATGCTGTCATAAGTGAAGTGTAATTATTTGCTGACCACTCCCGTGATTTGTCCTTAGAGAAATCATATTGACATGCTACAAAGGTAAAGTAATATAATTCTTATGATAAGAAGTACAACAAAAAGAAATTGTGTACATGTGGTTTTAACCTTGGTGAGATACAGTATCTAAGCAAGCAAAGAAAACAAAGGTCGAAATTGATGGAAAAATACCAATGTTTTACCCTGGACCATCACAGAAACACATTTGATTTGCTGAATCTCCTACGACTCAACAAAACTTTATTATTAAAAAGTATAAAAGTTTAAAACCCTGTGGCGACTACTACAGAATAGACAAAATAGGATAAAAACAAACACTAATGTATCAGGTTAGTTTGTGAAGCTATAGACCCTTAAGAATCTTTTGTCGAGCCAAGGTAATAATGATTGCTCTCACAGCGAAAAGCATTTTGTCCCTTTTTGGCAAGAATTCCACACGACTTAAACGATTGAGTTTTATGTAATTTGGCCCCTGAATGGTACCCTTAATTTCAGTTGTGAAAATTGAAAAGAAAAATGGGCAAATTTATGAAGCTTATCGAATTATAAAGTAGAAAGTAGACCAAGAAACAAATTTCTAGAAGGAGAGGAGAAGCAATTTTGTGATCGAATGAGAACAAGAAATTTTAAAATAAGAGAGTACCGCAACATAAAATGCGAAAACCATAGCCTGAAATTGAAAGAATAAGGTGGTCGACAGTGAATTAAAAGTACATTAAATTTTCATTAAATATACAATTTTGATTCAATTCTCTCGGCTTACTGCCTGGGCAGTCTTAATTTAGGGTGATTAATCTTAGCCACTGTCAGATTTTATCGGCAGCTTTGGCAAAATGTTCGGTATTTTTCTCTGTCATTTGAAATTGATGGAAAGTGTAAATTGATTTACAAAACAGACAGAAAAAATATGTTTTTTAAGTAGTTGAATTGTGTGTCTAGACACCAGAGGCCAGAAACAATTAGTATATATTTACAGAGATCGATCTGAAACGAGAACTAAAATACACAAAATTAAACATAGATAAGAACGAGGATGGAAAACGATGTGAAAGAGAGCGCTTTCTGTGGGAATTTAAGGTTTGCTGTCATTTTTAAAAGTCGACTATAAATACGTATAATGGGTCGACGTTTGGTTGCCATGTCAACTGTGTCTTTAGCGAGCGGGTATCCTGTGGCGCCAGCGTTCCAAAAAGGCGCGAAAGCGTCATTGTTCCGTAAACAAGTCCTACGTCATATTATATTCTCGAAAATATCAGGGGAAAAACACGGAGCAAAGGGAGGTCGTTATCGCCAATTTGTCTTCAGCAGTTCATTAGGCACCCAATTTTTTTTAAATCCATGAAAGCAGGGGTCCGTCTGAACCAGAGGAGAAAGGGAAGTGCTCACACTTCCAGGTTTTCGCCAAATGGACTGACAGATGACAATGAAACTGATAAAAACTTTATCTAACGTCGCTTACCCTGCCAAGTGACAATACAAGGCTTTGCGGGACGAGATTAGTGGAAACTGTACAGTGGAAGGAAATTCCTCCCATGATGCACCGCGAGCTATGGAGCATGGCTTCCGGTTGCTAGTTAGACCCAAAATGAGACCCCGTTCTAAAGAGAAATTAGTTATACCTGTAAATCAAAATTGTGGTTGTTTATGTTACGGTTTTATCTGTAATAGAATGTTAAACTTTAACATTCTATTACAGATAGCTTGTTGAATTCTTTACATTTACCAATAAAACGATACGACCCGCCGGGTCGCTTCCTTGAAGATTTTACTGGGTGGTCTTCATTATCATACCCCGTCCTAGAGGACGGTTCCTAAACGATACCCCGTTCTATCGGCTGGAGGAAGAAATCGGGACCCCGTTTGGCGGCACCTACCCGTATAGCTCTTGTAAGGGAGTACCCCCCCCCCCCCCCCCCCCCCCCCCCGGGTAGTTAGTCGGTTCTGATACTGAGATTGTGTTAGCATAATTTTTGGCACAATTTGAGAAATTTTGTTGATTTTAAAAAAGGAGGAATTTCTTTGTAGGGAAAGTACAGTACTAAACACATGGTGACCCAATCTTCTGTTTGGCCCATTAAGTCAGTAAAACAGTGTTTTCAAACCCTTAAATGTGGATCTTTTTGTGGACCTTGCGCACCCCCGGAATCCCCCTGGCTACAGGCCTGTAATGTTTGGCTAGCATAATCTATTCGAGCCTAGTTGCAACAATCTTTCTCATCGGTTTGGGAATTGTCCTCAATTCTTACCAGCCACTCACCCCCAATCAATGATTCGTAGCAACAGGACAATACAATGTATAGGACGGGACGTTCCAAAGCATTTGCGCTTGCAGTGTTTGTTTGTTTTCATTGTTGCAAAAAGGAGGTCCCTTCATCTTACGGATCCCTGTGGTATAATTTTGCAGCTGACTCACTGAACACTAGCTCCCATGTCCCGGCTCTTTCGCGCCACAGGAGGCCCAAAACTACATAAAAAAGGCGAAAACAAAATAATGGGTTTTGACTGTATCTGCTAAGTGACATACAAAGTGACGTTATTTGTAGTCAGAAAACAGTCGGTTAAAAATAGTCATAACTCAGAAATCTATTGATTTTCATGTCCATTTAATAGTCCAGTCAATCTAGCACCGAAAAAATCGAAACCGTGAAAAAATTACAACATGGGAATTTTTAAGGCAAACTGTTGGGAAAATATCTAGAAACAAAATTCCCAAGATCCGCTCAGGGAAAGAGTTTGAAATTTGTGGTTTCTTTCAGCTACCAGAAATTGTATTTCGCTTTAAAATGAAATGCAAAAACACTTAGTCTCCATGCGCTTAATCAGCGCGCTTGGTCCTATAGACTGTAAACCATGAGTGGCTTCATGTATTAGTGGCTTCGAACGCTCTCTCAAGCAATTTGTAGCAGGGAACGAACACTGAGCATTTTAACGTTCAGCGTCTTCTTTTCATCATAATGCTTAGTGTATTTACAATTCAACTCTAGAAAGAGCGGGAAGTTATTGTTGGGACTTCATTTCGTTAAACAGAAAAACAAACCAGAATAATGAAAGACCGGGTCAAAATACCCTACTGTTATTTATTAATTACTAGAAGATTCACAGCAAGGTAGCTCACAGCTAGCTGAGATAAACGCCATAATTATTTCCTTTCCGCACCAACAATCTAGAAATGGTCGCTGCGCACCGATCAGCAAAAGGGAGCGATTTTCAAAAAGAGCCGTGCTTCAAATTAATTTTAAAAACTTTCTAAATTATATTCTTAATTTTCCCTAACAACACCCTGACAGCGTTTAAAATGTTATTATACATCTTTTTTTTTAAAGATTGCATATTGTGACATCCGCCTAAACCGCGTTATAGAGGATCGAAGACGTAACTTAGTCCTCAACTGGCGCAGTTCATGTTAGATTGTGCCTCTAAATTGTACTAAACACAATGTTTCATGATGTTCAGTGTAGCTACACGAGATTTCTTGCTCGGCAATAAGAGATTTTAAGATACAAACCTCTATCACGGGGCTAGTTGCTTTTTCCCATTAAAACATTATGGACTTTGAAACCCCATGATACGTTTTTCAAGGCACAAGATTAATCTGTAATGTCTTTTACAACAATATTTAATAAGCCTTAAGCATGATACAAATCTTGAAGGAATAAGGTCGGTAATAACAGGGCTAGCCGGTGCGTGAAAGTTTCGTTTCGGGCTCGCGAACCTGGGCGAGGAGTTTGGAAGGCGCGAAAAAAACAAAAACAACCTCGATCGTCGAGTTTTCACCCTTTCCGTTTTTATCTGGATTTCTCAAACTCATTAAAATGATATAGGAACATTGACGCTGGCATGTGGAATACAATATTCCTGTCTCTGGTATCTTTTTGCCTCTTTTTTCTTATTACATTTTAAGCCTTGCTCCGTTCTTCTCGGGTTTAGAGCTAAGCCTAAGCAAATCATAAGCGGCAAGGAAGTTTGGATACGAAATCCTGATTTCCATATTTTTTTTTTAAGATTTTATTCCTTCTTTTTCTCGACATTAAATGATTCATTTAAGAAGTAATATCAAACACTCGACGGTGTTTTTATCAGGATTTCCAAACACCGTCGAAGTCGGTTAAAAAAATCGACTTTGCGTTGTTTTTTTTCAACCCACTTCTCAATGTTTGAAAATCCTGATGGAACAAGCTGTCTATAGTGTTTGATATATTACTTCAACTCCACGGAAACGCTGTGTTTAAGCGCAGGCTATATCATGTCTAGCTTTATACAGACATGCTATAAAGACAAAATCATGTGAATATTTCTAAATACATAAAAGCCATATTATTTACAAAGTCTTTTTCATCTATATTTTTAGCACCATACTGTGAAGCGGTCATTTTCAAAAGAACTCATCAATCGCAGAAAATCCGTCGTGTTTGGACTGAATAAGTGAGTCCAAATTATCTAGTTGAAACTGATAATAAGCATAATAATATTTGGGTTCGCATTAGAACTAAGTGTACCATCTGCTTGTGTTTGCATCTTGCTCGCAGTGTTTGTTTTGTAGTGAGCCGAAGAGACAAACCCTTAACGACGACCATGAGTAGTAGCAAACATACATGTACCACTTTCCGATTCTTATACTCTATCTCTAATAACTACTCCTCCTTTTTTATGTTAATAAAGCTATAGCAATAAATATATTCTCGTTTTTTCATTAATTTCTTTGTACGAGCAATACAACTCTATCTCTATTGACGGTAATCCAATCCGGAGGGTCAATCATACCAAATCACTCGGTCTTATTATTGATGATCGACTCTCCTGGGGGGAATACATTAGCGAATTGAGTAAAAAAGTTTCTTCTGCAATAGGTGCCCTGAAGCGTGTTAGACCTTATATCACACAGGACGTTGCAGTACAAGTTTATAAAGCCCTGATATTACCCTACCTAGATTATTGTAGTTTGGTATGGGATGGGCTTAGCAACCACCTGGCTGATAAGGTCCAAAAATTACAAAATCGTGCTGCGAGAGTAATCATGAGAGCAAACTATGAGACGCGCTCTGCCGACTTGCGAGAAGCACTGCACTGGGACACCCTCTCAGTGCGTCGACGCAAACAGAAAGCAGTGCTTATGTTCAAATCTCTTCATGGTCTTGCTCCCTCATACCTGCAAAACCAGTTTACTCCTCGCAGCATGTCTTACAATTTACGAAATTTTGAGCGAAAATTATACCTCCCTAAGCCTAAAACTGAGTACTGCAAACGAAGTTTTAGCTATAGTGGCGCGAAGGTCTGGAACGATCTTCCCCAGTTGATGCGATCCTGCGAGTCACTTAGCTATTTTAAATCGAAATTGAGCAAGTTGTTCTAAATTGGGCTCCCATGCACGGCAATCATGTAAACCAGTTTGTATTTTTGTTTTTATTTGAAATACTGTATGTAACTGATGATTTTTACCGTGTTGAAATAAAGTGTATGTATGTATGTATGTATCTACCTATTTGCCTTGTTTGTTTTTCAACGCGGCTGCTGTATCTCGTTTCATCGTCGCTAGTTTCCGTTTCGATAAACAGAATAGATAGACAATCTATTCATAGAACCTCTATTCATTATTGCCTTCGATATCGATTACGAATAAATTTTTTATAGCACAAAGCCACAGTAATTATAATAGTAACAGAAACACTGACTTCCACCGAATCCTGCCGTGTAGAAGGATACTTTTTGCTGTATTTTTCTTGATTACAAAATTAGATAACGGGGTATTTCTGGTTTCGCGGGTTTTCCTTTCGATCTTGTTCTTGTATCTTGCCGGCTTTCCCTCCTATGCTCGCTCGCTCCCGTTTGCAAACGACTTTCAGGCGTTTTCGCAGTCTCTAAACGACGTGCTTGTGTCTTACCGAAATCCAGCTTAATCTCTTTGTCGGCTTTCTTTCTTTCTTTCTTTTCCTCGCGTCTTTTAGTCCTTTTCTCCTTTTTACCCATCTCAAAAGATCTATAAGAATTTCTATGCGGCCGATGAAATGTTTCCCTACTCGGCGCATAAGCTGAAATCTGGTGTAAAATCCTCCGCTTTTGGTTGTCCAACTCCCAAAGTGATTTACTGATCCGTTCTTTTTCTTTGAAAAGTTTCAGACAATACGCGTAGCGAATTTCTTCCATGTCCCTGGCGAGGTAGAATTGTCGTTGCTTTTGTCTTTCGTGGTATCCTCTCACAGTTGCAAGTTGTTTCGCTGGATTTCCAGTTAGTAATTCTGGCTGAAAAGTGTCTTCCTCTGCGATGGTATACATGGTTGCTAGTTATAACGCCAAGAGCTGCTAAACGGACGGATAATCCGGCTTATGTTGTTCTTTACCGATGGTCTCGGCAGTGCTAAGTTTCATTGACACAGGAGCGACTCTTTTGAGTCAACCACAGCTAGCATAGCCACTCAAAAGATGCAATATTTACACTAGAAAAATGACCTGACAGCTAATATTGTATGGAAATAATGCGCCTCGCTGACCTCGACACGGGAAATTTACTTAGGCTAAAAGGGAAACGTCAAAAATTGTCGCCTCGCCTTAGGCCTGGCTTACTATTGTAATGTGCAAAATTGAGGGGGACGATAGAGCTGCAGGTCGTCATAGCAACGGACAAGGACCCCGTTATGTCTGACAACGGATAGCTGCTAAGCCTTTGGTAAAATTTAATAAAATATTAATGAAGAAAAAAAGTTAATGAGGTCGTATGGAAGTGAAAATTGCGATTTTCTTAATGACGCGATGACAAATTCCGTTTTTTTTCTTTCATCCAAAAACAACACAAAAGAGAAAACATCTTTATTACTAAACTGTCGAGGTTTAAATGTTTATTACAGTTAAGGTCCAACTTATTTCTTTGTTCAATTATTGGCTTATTCGCAGCTAATAAATCTATAATTACTTTGAGTTAATACAAAGCATTCTCGAAATTTTCAAAGCTCTGGCACAGAAAGAAAGAAAAAACAGAGGCATTTGTGTTGGCAAATAAACGAAAACTATGCTTGACAACTATCCTCTTGAAAACAAATAGTTGGGCATTGTTCACATAGCTACGAAAATGACGCGTGAACTGATTATGAGAGTCAGTGCAGTTGACAAGAAATGGCGGGAAGATGACAATTAGAACAACCTCCTTATATTCGCTTTAAAGTGAACTAGGAAAAAAAAAAGAGAATTTCACTACGCAAGAAAGCATTGTGTACTATTGTTTATGCCAGCTTGGATGGTCTAATTGCATTTTAAAGATTCTTCATAAAGTTCTCTTATCAAAATCTCTCCCATTCACTGCGACTACTTCAAATAATCATTTTTCGCAAAAGAACACTAGACTGGGACGAACTAACATTAGCAACATTGCAATGTGTGACTCCCTTGTAAGATTCAAGGAAGCAGTCACTAAAATTAAGTAGTCAATTTTATATTTGCTATTTAATTTATCTTGTTATTACTTTGCTTAGCACAGTCTATACTCTAATGATCAGAATTGATCGAATAATAATTACTCGGTAAATGAATTAAAATAAACAAGAAATGAAGTTTTAGTAGTTCGAAAATGAAAGGAAAAAGCGCCATCCTTGTTTGCAAATGTGAATAGAAAAGCAAGGATCGCCAGGGGTCGACAGTGACCACTGGCCTCACAGGTGCGTAACAAATGGTAACCTTATGAGAAAAATATTTCACGCCTTGAAATCAAATTAAAAGTAATTGCTCCAGGAAAGAAGTCAAGACAAACACCAGATAGACAAGGAGCAATTAACATTTAGTTTTTCATTTAAGTACTTGAATATCCAGGCCCGTAGCCGGAAAAAATCGTTACCGAGCCAGATTTCCAGAAAAACATTTCATCCGTAATTTTAATCTGAAAAGGTGCTTGACCAATTTATACTATATTTCCATGCCTCCTACGAGCCCCGTGCAGGTTTGAGCCCCCTCCCCCATTTACACGTAGACGCAAAAATATAGGAAATCAGAAACATGAAAAAGTATAAGCGCGAGTGCGTCCTCACAGAAGAGGAGAAGGTTGGTATAAATCCGATTCTCGCTGTGACTTCGAGGTCCGTCACGAACATTTTCCGAACTATCTCCGCAATCTTTACCTAGGGCACAGGTATTGCGCGGTTGACATTGATCCTGACTGCTTTGGATCATACAATATTGCAGAGAAATCACAGAAAAAATCCCCAAAACCATGCACAGAACATTCACGAATTAAGCCATGCCAAGTTACCTATTTTAGTATCTTGGGATTACAATGTTTCCATTCGAAAAAAAAAACTGGAAAATATAACTCCAAGATTCTAACATGGGAAATCTGGCTTTACCCATGACATTTATGTGCATGGGTTTTGGAGATTTTCCTCTGAATCTGGAGCTCTGAGGCCAGGAGATTTGAAAACATCTGGAAGGTTTAGTGACAGGTATGCTGAATTAAAATTATAATTACGAAAATAATCATTAACGGGCAGTTATTTTGGCTTTATTACTTCAAATGGCACACGTGGCACCCGGAATTAAATTTAAACTTTTAAATGGATTGTAAAAAGTTTTTTAAAAGTACAATTTTTAGTAATTGCAGTACAACAATAATAACACAATTTTTACCTTTATACAGCAAGATTAGTTGTTATTTAGGCCATAAATGACTTGGAAAGAATGAAATAATAAAATATTTTACATAAAAGAACCTTAATTTCACCTTGAATTCTTGGAACATATGCAGATATTCAAAATAATCAGAGTCAGAAAATTAGATCTGTAGGTCATAATCACTACGGTCAGTGACAATGTCAGGTACTGCTCTAATTTAGTTCTATTATTTGACAATTGTTTCATCTACAAGACAAGGAACTCTGTCTTAGCTAATCACTTTATACATAAGGTAAAAGCTCAGTAGCTTTTCTATGTGATTCCCGATCCTATAAAAAAAATTAAAAAAATTCATTTGTTATTGCCATCTCCTGCCAAGGACTAGTGAAGTGTTTAACTGTGGCAACCAATATGTTTCCAATAGCTTAGCCCTTTGTTGCTCAATAGAGCAATATTTGCCACAGAAATTGGAACAGCATTCCAGGGGCAGTTAAAATTGTCCTCTGATTTTCCATGGTATGTCCTCTTATATTCCACGGAATAAAGTGGTCAAAATGTTGTGGACTCACGAGGCGCAGCCAACCACAACAAAAAGGCAAAAATAAACACAGTGTTTTTTGTTGGTTCTTTTTTAGCACACGCATTCTGTGGTACATGTATATAGAGGATATTACACGATGGCGTGAAGATATGAATTCATATAAATATAATAAATAAATAATAAAATTCATATCGTTAAGCCACCGTGTAATTTTCTTTTTATTATATAGACAAACCAGAAAAAAATCTTCCAAATTGATTTTCAAGCACTTTTGTTTTGACCGATATGGAAAATATGTCACTCAGGACCCAGATGTAGCTCCGTATGAGATCTACGAGTGAAGTATTTCCCAGTAAAACACTCGTGTCTATATAATAAATACTTTTATTTACCCACGGCTTAGAACCAATCAGAATTCAAGAAACGTGCGCGTTGTGGTATAAAAACAAATTGCTTGTGATTTATAATTTTCAGGAGCAGCTTTGGGACAAGGAAATTTTGAGCTTTATGGTGGTATGACATCCAGGAGTGCCGCTTAACGTCATCGCTGAATAAAATATCAGGGGCCGGTTCCTGAAAGGTTGGATAAAGTTATCCATGGATAAAAGTTATCTGGGGCCGGTTCCTAGAAGGCCAGTTAGGAGTTATCAGTGGATAAACGCTTATCCAACGGATAAATCCTGAACAAAACCTATACAACAGATAACTTTTATCCGTGGATAACTTTATCCAACCTTTCAGGAACCGGCCCCTGTTGTATAGGATTTGTTCAGGATTTATCTGTTGGATAAGCATTTATCTACAGATAACTCTTAACTGACCTTCTAGGAACCGGCCCCAGGTTATTAGTTGTTCATGCTATCAGCTACATTAACTATTATAGGGGGCAGTGTCCCAATCCCTCCATTTCCAGCACCCCACCACTCAAGTGGGGTAATTTCTCCTCTAGTGTATAAGATCTCGACTCTACAAGTCAGATATGTTCCAAGTGCAACTTGGAAGTAACAAAACCTTTTCAAACAGCAAGAACATACCTCTTCTGAAGTGATTTCCATTGCTATTGTTTTCTCCAGCCATTCTTTACTTTTGCTGTACTGTGATTGTTGGTAGTAGCACTGAACATGGACAACAAATCTAATGAACTATCCATAGTGATTTCCATATCTAATGGATCTAACGTTTTGTTAAAATTCTCAGCAGTGTGTGGCTTGGCAGATTTATGTGATTGAGTGCAACATACCGTACAGCTTTGAAGTTTGAAGCTTTGAAGTTTTGTGCCTTAGTTTTGTAAATGTGAAACTTTTAAACTTTGTCATTGCAGTGGTGAATGAAGCACTGTATCAAGTGCTATGCAATAGTCAACAAAAGGGTAGTTGTGCCCTTTTCAGTACAGATTCTAAAGCATTAATGTCAATGTACTCATGAAGGTTGGACCACACAGGAAAACCACTGGTGCAGCATACTGCAGTACCAAATGTATGAGACATGAGGTCTTCCTGTGGGATGCATTGCCAATACATTGCATGGTCAAGGTAAAGCAAAATGACAAGGGCTATAGCCTACAGCTAGCTGGGCAGCAACATTTTCTACTAGTTTTAGATGTACCAAAGGGTTATCTTTAAAGCTGAGACTGAGAAATGTTCTCACCTGAGCTATCCAGAAGGTGTTTGCAAGCCAGAAACCTGGTTTAACTTCCTCAGCCTAAAAACATAATACACAGTAATACCCCTCAATTATTTTAACCTTTATTTATGCCTCAATGCAAGAACTGCCAGAAATGTGTACGTAGTGCACTCATTTTCCATTCTTACTCACCTTCAAGAAGTTTTCTAGAGCTTCTTCTACTGTAGAGGTTGGTGGTTCACAAGCAATAGCTGCTGCAGCTTTTCTCTTCCACCAAGGCAACTGACTAACCTGCAAGAACAACAAGGGAATTGGGATGCTCTCCCAGTTTTTTTAACTTCTTTAGGGGTTGGCAGGTTTTGATTTGTATGGAATCCAAACTTATTTTATAGCAGACCTTGGGTGCTTACCATTGGGTCATGAAAAGCTGGGATTTCTGGATGGAATGCTGTACAGCTGCAGTTAAGTTTATGGTTATTCTGGTTGGGATGAGTGGTTTGAACAAATGGATTGGAATGGTTTGACTATTGGTATTGCAACAAGTTTGATGACCAAATAAGGTTATCCAAACCAAAATGTGAATTAGGAAATGAAAGGCACCATTCCACTCTGGATTTCATCTGAGTCGGAATGGTTTGACAATTTGGCGCCAATCAAACCTCTTGACCATTGGTTAAAGCACAGTCCTTGTTACCTACCTCATAACACCATCTTCCAAGAATGTGGTAAGCTGAGGGGTCTTTATCATTCAGCTCTATAGTTCTCACCATGTGCTCCTATGATCACAATTTATAATTATATAATTTAGGCACAGCATGGGGAAGCATTCCAGTGCAGGAATTGAAATTGAATCACTGACTGAAGCGAACGGCACTGAGCACAAGAAGCTTGCCATGAGAAGCTCCTCATGTTCAGTGCCACTTGCTTCGCTTGCACCGCTGAGCTTGGCTGGTCAATAATTTTGATATGCATGTTTGAGACTCTGGATGAAATGAATGAAATGAAGTTTACTAACTGAATGCATGACCAGAAGTTGGACACTTGAAAAAGAAAGGACTTTTACTTAGTAAAAGTTAAAGTTGCAAAATTAAGAGTTCTTTCAGTTTATTAGTTACAGGAACTTTTGTGAGCTCAGAGGTTAGAAATTTCTACAGTCCTGTGGAAATTTTGGTCATATAAAATAAATTCCAGTTCAAACTCTGTAAAACAATGAGCTGGGGCATTCCTGTGTGTGGCCTTAGGTTCAAAGTACAAGGAGGGATGTTTATAATTTTTAGTTATTTACCTCAGACCTATCACTTCCAAAACTAAGACCAACGTTCTAAAACACAGTTTTAGCTATAGTGGAGCAATTGCTATGGAATAGTCTTTGTAAAGAGACCAAGCAGGCCAATACATTGGTAAATAAAGAATATGTTTATTATATAAACTATAGTGTTTTATCAGGATTTCGGCCACTGAAAAATAGCATAATATTTATCTTAATATTTAGATATGAAATTTATCTTCTCATGTTCAAATTTGATATCAAAATCCCTGTGCGCCCATGTATTATCCTCTATATGTATGTAGAATGGGAAGTGCTCAGAATTCACATCATCATCATCATCAGGTCAAGTCTCCTCGGGAACGGCCAATAATGGCTTGCCATGACGGTTTGTGGAGCATTAGTGTTCTTATTTCTCCTGCAGATTGCAGGTCAGATTTGACCGTTGGCCGCCCCAAGAAGCTCAACCCTGTTGGGGTTCCCATAGAACCAGGTTGTGCACAGTCACATCCTCATGGCCAGCGCAGTGGCCGCCATAGAGTACTCAGGTGTGACGTCATAAATTTGAAAAATCTTGAATTTCCTATTTTATCCCACGAATAATGAAAGACAAAGTGGAAAGAGAATCCGATGCAAAAAAGTGAGGCAAATCGGTTGAAACGCGACCAAGATATGGCCAGCTGAATACATAATTTTCTTTAACAAATCACTGTATTTTAGACTGCGTTCAAAACTTTATGAACGCAACCAAAAACACAGTGATTTCTTAAAGAAAATTATGTATTCAGGGGGCCATATCTCGGTCTCATTGCAACCGATTCACCTCATTTTTGGTGTGTAGCATTCATTTATTATGCCCTTTCAAAATCCAAGGACAAACATTGCTAAATCGAAAATTTGTTTTTTGTGACGTCATCACTTGAGTACTCTATGAGGACCACAAGAAACCTGAACACTTTCCCATTCTTGTGTCATGGAAATTCAGCATTATCCCATGAATGAGTTTCTGCAGAAATTCCCTGTGCCACAGCAGGTCATAAAGTTTGATCAACATACTTGTACCTGACATGTACAGTACCTTGGCTTTAAATCCTAACAAGATTTGGTCCTGTGTTGATGCCTCAAAAGAGTTTGTACTTCCTAACAATATTGCACACCTGTTGGATGGATATTAAACAGAAACACATTATCAGGAATGGACCCAGAAACTTGACTTGAGTGGAAGTGACAGGTTGTGGGTGGGAGGTGAAGACCCAAGCCTATGAGTAGTTTTAGGTACCATTAACACTGCCTCATGATTAAGCATGCATTGTAGCTCTGTATCTTAGAAAGAGTTTTATCTCACCTGTAAAGCATTTGAACCTGAACGGAATGGATATTTGCAGTAATAAAAAAGCACAGGCATATATACTTACCATTTATGACCAGAAGCTAATGTTTCATTCACTTCAACAGACTTCTGTGCTGCAGCAAGAGCTAAAATAAATAAGAACAATATAAATGTTATCCTGCCTACAACAATCATTGATAAAGGAGATTGGCTTATAGGATTTGTATTACGGTAATAACGAATTGGGTATTATATAAAGGAGACCCACAAAAATATTTCCAGGGAAAAAGAAGGCTCCAGATCCTATTTTTGTTAAGGGTTGTTTCCAATTCAAATAGCATTTATCTTTCAAAGAAATGGAAGGGCAAAGGTATAAGCAGTCAAGGGTTTTGTCCCAAGAAAAAGGTTACACTTACCTTTATAAAGCAAATCTTTTTTAATCTCTTCCCCTTCATCTCTAAAGGTTGACAAGTCAAAGTAACATCTTGCTAGCCTCCACCATAGCTCTGCTTCATCTGGAAACTGCAGGGGGAAAAAACAAAAGTTTAAACCATTTATTTATTCAATCCTTTCGTTATCAAGAGTGAAAAAGTGGTTCTTCTGTGAAATTAATGTACACATTATTTTATTACTGATGGGAGGTTTGTAATAATATGTAGACAAAGGCCAAAGGTTGCCACCCAAATTTTTCAGCCATTTTTTCCTAAAAGATTATTTTACCACTTTTTAAGGAGGGCACGTTTGAGACTGAAATTGCAGAGAGTTTGTAACTCGTTGTGGCACAGATTACAGGCCACTAGGGTTGGAAATTTAATCTGCAGTCACAGTCATGTTTTGGGTATAATAAACATAATTTAAATTATTGTTGGTATTTTCATAGTCCTTCTAAAGTGCCCAAGTGTTTTTATACCTACCTTCTGTACTGCCTCTTCTAGAATCTTTTGTATCTTTTCTGTATTCTCAGGAGTGATATTTTTTTCATCATACAATTCCTCCGCATCTTTGATGAGAGTTTTAGCAGATTCATCCAGGGCATGTCTAGATGCAGGAAAAATGATACTGAAATAATTCAATCTCGCATCTCCAAGAAATTATAATTCTTGTGTGGAATGTAAAGGAGGTACAGCTTAAATTGTTGCATTGCAGCCAATGCTTTCTAAACATCGATATACTTTTTTGTCTTTGCTGCTCTGCAAGTCAAAACTTATTAGCCAATCGGAATCTTGCCCAGTTTTGCCTAGGTGCAGTGGTAGGGGAAAATGGTAGGGATGGCCATTGGGAAATTTCCACCCTAAAATATAAAACTCTGCCCTTACCGTCTTCAGTGTATCATTTTAGTTCAAAAACCCACTAACAAATACCGGATTTTTCTTCAATGTACCATTTTCATTGAAATAACCCCTAAAAAATACTGGATCACCGATTTAAACCCCTAGAAAATATGACGAATATAGGGAGTACCTCCCCTCCCCCCTCCAGACCTTGGATTAAGTTTCGGGTACATTTCGTGACCAAACTTTCAAATGGCCAAATTATTCAAGCTGCTATACAACCTCATCAAGTTACAAGATTAAGAATAGAATTCATTGTGTACCTAATTAAAACATTGTTCAACAAGATGATTGTTCGTCCTGCTAATGAAAATTCCATCGTTTTCTCCGGGATTTCTCCAAACACTTAAGTTAACTTATAAACCTTAAAGTAAACAAACGGCACCTTTCAAGCTGCTCTGAACTTGAAATCTTGATTATTTCTTCATCTGACATCTCAAAGAATTCATCTTCATCATCAGAACTAGCTCGAACTGATGCAAACTCCTTTAAGGACACTGAACTAACAGTGGGTTTGATCCTGGGAACTATGGTCTCCGAAAGGCTTCCCTCTAGCCGCACCATCACTGTGCGCAGTTCCTTGACTTCTCTTGTAAGTTCCAAAACACAAACTACAAATTCGTCTTGTTGGCCTAAGCTGCGCCTCATCTTTTTAGCAATAAACATTCCCGCAGTTACACCTATACCTAAACTCAGGCCTATAGTTGTCCCAATCACTATATTTCTACCGATCGACGAGAAACTAAGCTCGGATGAAAAGAGAGCCGTGGGAGTCGCCATCTTGGATTTCGTCTTTGTCAACGTCCCGCGTATCCTCGCGGGTATCCTGCCACAGACAACCCACACTTTTTTTTCGGTCTTACTCGACATAAAAAAATGCACCAATAAAACGACAAAAACAGGACAAAGACGCACTCGTATGATGAAAGGGGCAAGTAAACTAATTTTTAATCGTGAAAAATACGAAGAATATTTTTGTGCTTGTACGCGCACCTCCGCGCATCATCTGGCGTGCACTCACCAATCAATAATAATAATAAAAACAAAACAAAACAAAACATGAACACGAAGAAAAAATCCCAAATTAGGAATTTTAGTTGAGTCTCAAATACTGATGTATGCTCCCAATGCGAGCAGGCTTGTGACCTGGCTCTCTCCACATTTGGAATATAAGATGCTTTATAAAAAATCATGATTCTTATAAAAAGTATAATTGCCCACCAACCCGGTAAATAGGACTAAAAAGATGCGGTGAAAAAGATGTGCCGGCCAGACTAAAAAAATCACCCGCCGCGCCCGCGAACATTTAATCTGCGGACAGGAACGCCTGGCCGTTTTCTGATTATTTATACCTTCCCCGCGTAATTCGGCCATAGAAAGTATTCCAATCAGTCTTTCGTGGACAACAGGCTGCAAGCTTAAATAGTTATCTCTAAAAAGACGTGAATCGTGTTGCAGTAGCTTGGAAAAGGCCTAGAATGCCTTATATGTTGATAAGTACAAGAATAAGGCTGGTAAGTTTAACGTAAGTACGGTTCCACATCTGTTTGGAAAAAGTGTGTGTCTCCTCACAGCTAATGAAATATCCCATCTACGGAGATGTTAGCCTCAGACCTTCAAAATTCGAGAGATCATGGAGTGTTTTTGATTAGTATTCCACTGTGAAACATTAATACAAAACACACAGCAGAATTTCTGGGGTAGATTTGGACCCAATCAGTGTCGTAAATTTGGACATGTTGAACTTATTTTGCCCCAGCCTAAGCCTCCTAACACATTTGTTGCCCAGATACTGGATGACCAGCAAAAAATGTACAAGTGCAACTTGAAATATGTATGTCTCAAATGTGTGGTGCATTCTTTAGGAACTTGGTCCAACTCTGTGTGGTGATGAATGGAGCGACCCGGAACTGATGAAATATTTAGAAGCTGAGCTGGTTCATCAGTATGGCAACAATTTGTAAGTTGTAGATGCAGTGCCATCCAAATGAAGCCAGTTTTCTTCCACTTTTTGTATCTTGCTGCAGGTCAGGGACTGCAGAGCAGGGGGCATATGCTCTGTAGATGAAATATTCATTTGCAATAGGCCATTTGCACTAACTGGGTCACGCGACCCCAACTATTTTTTAACGAGATGTTTTGTCAAAATCAATTCCAGAAATACAAAGAACCATTGATATTAGTCAGAAACTCAAGTTTCAGCTTAAAATCTCTAACCTGGAGCAAATGGCAGCGAGTCGAATTTTCAAGATTTTATTCAGAATGTATGGGATTTGGGTCACGTGACCCAGTTAGTGCAAATGGCCTATTATTGTTGCCTTTTTCTTTCTATAGCAAAGAGTATCTATCAAAGCATCCACCAAGAGTAATACTAAACATGCTTGAGAAAAAAGGTTACAAGGTTGTCTCATCTACTGGAATTGGCCAGACCATAGTCTGGACAGTATTCAAGCCAGATGGTAATGTCCCAACATATGCTTCCTGTAACTATATTTAACTTGTATAGTCAGTAACACTTTACTGTATAGCCACATCCTTGTCTTTTCAATCAAAGTTTTTCTTGCAGCATTACTGAAAATAACGGTTAGAACGTGTAATTTTCTTAAGCATTAGAGCACAACTTTCTATGACTTTATTGGCACAATAAAGCATGTGTGATGTTGGGAGAGACACGAGAACATTGTAAAATCATGAGCCGCAGGCGAGTTGATTTTAAAATATTTTGAGTGTCTCTCCTAATAGCACAAGTGCTCTATTTCGCGATAAAGTCGTAGAAAGTTGTGCTATAATGCTTTTATGATATAGTGGGAGAGAACCATTAATTTTTTTGAGAATTAGAGCATAGATTTGGATCAATCAGAGTGAGCGTTATATCATAGCTATATTATAAATAATAATATATTCATAGATCCTCAAGAGAACAGGGGTTTGAAATTCTAGAGGAGCGGACAGAGTGGGATATGATTCTCCTGAGAGGGTTGTTCTATTTTCTGGTTTCCAGCTGCGTGTAAACAAGTCCCTTAGATTTTTGCTGAAATAATATAGTGTCTATTAAATGCTCCTAAGGGAGTGGTCATTATTTATGGAGATGGGTTGGCGGGTCAGTGTGGGGTGGTAAATGGTGAAGATAAATGTTGAAAACTTTCACAACCCTCTGATAATCGTCAATTAAACTTCTTGACTCCCCATAGAAAAGTGGGTAAAACATTTTGTGCCCCCCCCCCCCCCCTTACAAACAGGCTACCTTATTATTGTTTCACTATGTTGTGCATGCGAAAGAAAATCTTGACTTTAATATGGGGGTCTTGAGTTCTTGAAGAAATGTTTGAAACTTCAAGCTCAGAAAATGCATCCAAACTTTGCGAATGTGAATAAGAGGCAGCATGTGGCCGATTTGTCAATGTGTCGAATTTGCAATCCAGTAATCCGAGTTCAAGTCCCACTCACTTACCACTGACAGAATTTCTGTCTTGGTGTTGTAAATTGCAATGCCTGGATAGACTTCTCAGCCATGCTTTGTAGAGCCATCTGGCTTGCCTTTTTGCCAGTTGGAATTGTTAATATATTCTTCGTGACCTCCTATTTCTACACCTAAAATGTTTTTAGACCCCCTACTCCCATGTTTTCACCCACCCCCTTCCCTGATAACTAATGACCACACACCTATCTCTGTTGCGTTTTACACTGCTATAATACTGTTACTAGATTGGAATTTTCCTTTGTTTAGATTCAGGTGATGCTGCAAGCTAGCAACCAGGGGAGAAGAATTACTGACTTTAAGCTTTGAAGTTTTTAAGGTTATATATGGAGGGGTTGGTGTAAGAATGACCTAAGTGACTATTTGGACTGTTTTTCGATTTTTTTGATTTTTGACAAACAAACTGCGGAAACATTGTTAAAATAGCCTAAAACTAGCCTCTCTGCATTTTCCCCAAAAAATCGCTGCGAGAACGCTGTAAAACGGCCTCTAACCAGTGGACCTAAGTGACTATTCAGACTGCGCAAATCATGTTCAAATAGTCTAAGTTTTTCCTAAAAATCGCGCCGAGAACGATGTAAACCGGCCTTAGCCTTAAACCCTAAACTCAATCTAACCCGAACTTAAATCTAACCCGAAGGCTAACCTAACCCTAAAACTGGCGGTAAGCCTAGGGGTTTTTGCTATAAAATCACATAGATTTGTCTATTGTTTTGAATACAAAAGAGCTTTTCATCCTACCTGGCGCATTGTTAACCCTTTGTAGCCCGAATTTATTTCTGTAATTTCGCTTATTTTGCAATGTTATTATGTTCTTCCACTTGAAAAAAGGAAATAAAAAGGCCTCCTGCCCCCCCCCCCAAAAAAAAAAAACCCCGCTGCTTGTAAAGACTAAGGGCTCACCCTTTTCAGTGAAGACAGTTGGATTCTTGGTTTCGCTTGTCGAACAGAGAGCGAGCCATGAATTCGCTTTATAAGTGCTTTTTTCAAGTCATTTTCTACTACAGGAGCCGCTTTGCTTGCATCATAAAGCAAACAAAAGTCGGTAGAGACAAACTTGTGGAAGAACTCACGAGTGAGGAGCACATTTTACGAGCAAAATCGAGTCACAAAGAATTTGGCAGGCCGTGTGATGACTCTCTGAGTATTATGAAGCTTCTCTGTTGTTCTGTAGCAGAATTTCTGCACTGTCAAGACAATTTGGGTTAGTTTTGAATCCAAAAGAATGCATTCGGCGCAATATTCAGTTGACAGGTGCGAGTGACTAGGCACTTATAAAAAAATATCTAAAACTGGGGCTAGGAACGAAGTGCTGTCATTTTTTTACAGTTTTACCCATAATGCTTTGCGCTTGAAATAGGGAAAACACCGTTTTACAGCGATCTTGTGGCGATTTTTTGGGGGGAAATGCAGAGAGGCTAGTTTTAGGCTATTTTAACAATGTTTCCGCAGTTTGTTTGTCAAAAATCAAAAAATCGAAAAACAGTCCAAATAGTCACTTAGGTCGTTCTTACACCAACCCCTCCATATAAAGCAGTGGTAGCATAGGCTGTATAGTGATTTGATAATATTAGTTTTCAACCATCTCATAATTTGTATACTGGTGAAGTATTTTTGTATCCACAATGGGCCATTCTTTTACATGATTGTATACTTTCAGAAGAGAGAACTTACTGTAAATCTCATTTTCAACAGCATATTGTGTGCAAAAATGTTTCCACCTCCATTCAAGGTCCATTTTGTTAATCAAATTTTACATTGCTAGGGAACAAAAAAATGTATTCATTATGATAATCATTCATTCGTATTTTTATAAGGCGCTCTTGTAAAAAATAAAAATAAAAAGAAGGAATAAAAAATGAAAAGAAGGAACATGGTTTTGGTATTTTTTAGTCTCATATGTTAAGAGTGGTTTTCATAAACCCATGAAAGTCAAAGTGTAGTAGTCAAGCCAGCACAAAAGAGAACAAAAAAGAGAACAAACAACAGTCCTTGATCCATTCCTCTCCTAGCTCTATTGCGCGATACAAAAATATTGCTAACAGCAAAGTGTATCAATAAAAATAAAGTGAAGTGAAGTGAAGTGAGTTAGGCACTCACACATTAGCATAAATCAGCATAGTTCTCTCTACTCGTGCAGGCAGGGCACTTGATCTTCTGTCCTGTTACTCTTGGTCGTGTTTTTTTCGCTGTTCCCATCCACCCTCCACCTACTTCGTTTTTTCGCAATCACTGGGCTTGCCAGGTTTCTTTCCCATAACTTATAGGAGCACAATGGGACCAGTGAGGATATAGTACTAACTTGCCCAGGTTGCAATACAGAGTAAATATATTTGTGGCAACAAGCTCTGATCTATGGATTTCTTTTTTTTTTAAAGAGGTGTATTAATAAAACGTTTTTCCATTTTCTTTCACTACCCATTCCCCAGTAATCCTCTTTTAATTTTACTTGTTTCCCACCCCTCCCCCTTCTGATTTTCTCCGTGTGTGTCGGAAAGCAAACTTGCCTACAGATGGACTGACTACTTACGTTACTAAGATACGCCCACTTCTGGAGTATGCCTCACCCATTTGGGGTGGTATCCCCAACTATCTTGCTAAGGACATACGGCGCATACAGAATCGCTCAATGGACATCTGAGGCCTTGCTAGAGACACCTTAGAGCCGCTTAATGTTAGGAGACACAAGCACACGGTGCAGGTTTTTAAAAACATCGTAGAGTCGGACGATCACCCGTGTAGGAGATTCATTAGCAAAGCACCAAGAACTTACACACTCCGATCTCAAAGGGTGCGAGCACCAATAGACCTTTTTCCAAAATGGCCGCCGAAAATTGAAATCGATTTTTGTTTAAAATGAACGCCAGCACTAGAACACACATCACCACTTTAGTAAAACTACAAAATTTCGCTGCATTATATCCAATATCTTCCGAGAAAACGAAAGTTAAAAATGTGAAAATTTACAGACGTTATCAAGATAGTTCCCTTGTAAATGTGTCGACTTTCTTCAACTTCCTTATAAGGAAATATCTACATACCATATTTGGAATCCTAGTAAGTTTTTCACTATTTTTATTGACCTAGAAAGTTTAAACCTCAACCAGAACTCAGATACACTTGAGAAAAGATGTTATGTGCATTTTCCGCTGTGTTTTTCGCGGTCAAAACCCTGGAAACAAGGTAGACAGGATACCACAGGAAGCCCGCTCGATCTCTAAAAAGACGACACTGTTATCTTGATGCGTCATACCCCCAGTCATACAAATCTCTGTAAAAGTTTCAATTTTCAGACTCTGTTTTCTCAGCCGACATGGCATTTGGCATAACGAAAATTTAAAGGATTACTAATGTGATGATGCTCTTTCTCAGTTTCTAGTACCAGTATTTGATTTTCATAATTTTAAGACATGTGAATTTGCGGCGGCCATTTTGGAAAAAGGCCATTCCGCGCACGGACAGGATCAAGATGTCGTTCTTTCAGCGCGCCACAAGATTATACTCGTAGTACTAGAACTCATAGAAGGAATTGTAGTTTTTAGATTTTATATTTTATGTGTAAATTCGACGTAATTCTTATGCTAAAGTTGAATAATAAAGTTTATTATTATTATTACTCTCTGGGATATGTCCCCATCACTTACCAGTGACCACTACTCCCCAGTTGTCCCCTGACTGGCGACTGACACACATTGACAAAATATCGATTAGACCGTATATAGTACCGTAGAATGCGAGAAAACTACCCCCATACTTGCAGAACCTCAGTGGTTTATATTGTTTTTACGCATAAAGGGTATGGGATCAATAAATCGAATAACCAGAGGTCCCGCGCAAGCCTCGCTTTCGCATTTCCTAGGTACCAGATGTCACTGTTGGGCGTTTTTTTTTTCTTCATGTTCCTAAAATTGGAATTTGCCTCGGTGAGAATTGTTTTTTGGCTACGGCCCTGAATTGTATTAGAAAATCCCAAAGCAATTCACGTTAAATACAGTAAATCATATCTGTGAACTCCATAACAAGATAAATGTGTCGTTTTTGTCAATGCCAACCCGTGCGTAACGCGGGCTACCTGGACACGTGTCGGCTACCTGTTTGAATTTCCGGGCTCCTGGGTCCAAAACAAAGATGGCAGCCTACAAGAACAGCGATTCTCTACAAAACCTGCAAGTTTTGGCGAACTTTTTGACAATTTAGGGCAAGAAATAAGCTAGGAAAACTTCTGGACTTCCAAATATGGTAAGTAGAAACTTCCATATAAGGAAATTTTAGAAAACGACATATTTCAACGGGAACTTTCTTTTTGACAAAGTTGGCTTGATTATGAGTATGGTATTTAATAAATGCATGATTTTGAGCGGTTGACACGCTCCAAAATCTTGTGACACCCGCCTTTATATTTTGCGGGTGACATGCAGGGCCCCCAAATGTGTAGATATAGAATGTCACGCTATGCTAATAAAACAGAACCTTCACGTGACTGGTCTATGCACTCTCGACTCGTACCGAAGCCGCTGATTTTTTTTTCCGGGAAGGCTGCGCGGCCGCAACGGCGCCGGATCGCGCCGGATCAGCTCGGGCATGCAGTTTTAGAACAGGAGCAAGAACAACACATTTAATTGTTCAATCTATATTCCTTTTGTTTTCCCCAGAAGTCACGTTGACATTGTTCGGCACGTGGCCTAACAACCGGCCCAACAGGAAGTATTTTGGGCTGCATGTGACGTCATTACCTGTTCTTCCGTGTGTTACCGCTGGTAGGAGATATCGCAGGCGAAATTGCTAGCCGCGCTACGTAACGGCCGCCATCGCTTGGTGAACTACAGGTACTTTAGAGCTCTCAAAAGAGCAAAAAACCCGCTCTTCAACGCAGATTACAGCGAAATATTATCAGCCAGTGTATGGAACAATAATATTTCTGTGGATTTACGGTGTTTTACAGCGTTGTTCGACCAAACAACGCTTCTAAAATGGCCGTTCGAGACGACTGGTTGAGTTAATGGCGGATTTGCTCAAGCCGGGCGACGTTGTCAGACAGCGATGGAAGATTGTAAGTTTGGCAAGATATATGGGATCTTTTAACATTCAATGAGTAAAAGATCTATACCGGAGGAATGACAAAACTGATTTAAACACTCGCGGAGTTTAGCTGATGCCGGTTTATTAATTGGGAAAATTTCACTTCAATCACTAAAAAATTCCAACATTTCCTCTCTCGCGGAGAGTGTGTTACTCAGCTGTTAACTGTTTCCCCCGCGCCAAATTGCGCAAGACCGAGAATTTTACCGTTTGGTAAACCCCGATGCTCTTATAAAACCAGTATAGAAAACGCAAATCGGTGCTTGGTATAGTTTGCTAGATGTGAAAGGCATGATCCAGGTAAAATCCCCAATGAGTTATTTGAACGCCATCAGTCGAGTCGATTAATCTACGTTTTGAGATAAAACTCCCTCGAAATGTTACCAGTTGTTTGAGTTTGAAAAGCGTGGGGTAGACGTGAACTCGCCAGAAAGACTCCTAAAGCGATATTTGGGAAGCACTGATAGGAGAAATACTATAGTTTTTTTCAGAAGTGAGTCAGTGTGCAAATATTTCAGCTTGCGTGTTATGAAGTGAATCCATAATATAGAAAACCCCAGGGACTTTAGCTTTGCAGGGCACCCGTCTCCAAGTCGCGAATATTTAATGCCTTATTTCTGTTTCTCCCCTACTTTGTTATTCACCACAGAAACAGTTTACTGAAACCCGATTCTAGAGGTATCTGAGGTATCGGTTTGTTGTTTGGTTTGGAATTTGTGTGATATTTCCATTACGATAAAATCGCGCTTTGTTTGTTTTGATTTAGCAATGTGTAATTCATTTCGACCGAGACGAAATCCTAGAGATGGAACTGGAAGGACCTTAGCCCTCAGTCTGAAAATCTTTTCTTGTATTTTGCTTTCTTGATTACAATTTTACAGCCCGAACATTTGTATGTTCAAGAGGTTTCAAGTCCCCCCACTTTCTTATATGAAATCGGTTTGCAAATCACATTGCTGAAAGTATTTGACACTGTCCTTTCCGCCAATGTCTGGAACAAATTATTACGCTAGGAAATTTTTAATTTAGTCCAAGGCAAAATTAATTTCTCGAAGACACAGCAGCGTTTATTGCACTAACGAAGATCAATATGAATTCCCTGAGTAAATAGTAGCTACATATATGTGGCACCTACATGATTTTATTTGGATTAACTTTTGACATAAATTGATGTTCTGTCCAATAGACTTTCTCCCCTTCATACAAAAGCAGATGGTTTCCACCAAACTAATAAAATACTTGGTATTTTTCTTATTTTTGTCACCCTTTGAAGATATTGATTTCTTTTGCTCTCCAATGGGTGCACTGTTTTGCAATAATAGAAGGATAATGAGTTCTCTAGAGCTATAATAATCATGCAGAGAATCTTATGCTATCACCATCTGCTTAAAGATCCCCCTTATCTATCAGTGTTTTGCCTTTGTATCACCCAAGGTTATACTGTATCAGCTGTAAAGCTATTTGGTATTTGTGGAGGTCCCCGATTACCTAAATGTGCTATGAACACTCACAGTTTCTATCAGTGGGCAGTCATACTGCTAATAATGTTTCCTGCTGGTAACTCTAACTCAAAAATGTGATTTGCATGTTTGACAAATTGTTCATACATTTTGAAATCTCAACATTTTTTACAGCTTGCATTTACTCATTTACTTATAAGAAAGGTTTGCTTATCAATAGATTATATGTCATGAAGCCTGTTTTTATTGTCGAATGTCATAATAGACATTGTTGTCATTAAGCCAGTTTTGTTTATTGTTGTCATAAAGCCTGTTTCTTTTATTTTCTTTTATGAAAAACATTCTGAAGTAATGCTTCAATTTGTTAAATGCGTAAATGTTTTCACTGTTCCTATATGTATGTGGTTATGATTCAAGCACTTAAGAATAAAAATTATAAGCAACAATTTTTTGTCAAGGTTACCATGGCTCTCTGCTTACAGAGTATCCATCAACTCAATGTATTGTTTTGAATTAATTTTTGCTCTGCAGTCTGGAAGCCAAGTCACGTTTTCATGCACACGTGCTGTGTGAATATAATTAAGTATAGAATGTTGGCAGCAGATAGGAATTATTAAATGCCTTTAATGGAGAAAGCTTTATTACCTTATTGGGTTTCAATACTGATGTTAAAAAGTCTGCTGTTTTGTTTTGCCTGTCGGACAGGTTTAAGCTTTCTCATTGTTTGTAATTGTTTTGTTTACAGATAAAGAAAATAGGCGGTGGAGGCTTTGGTAAGTGTAGGAAGTCTTTGTTGTCCACTCTATTTTGTACATGTATAATTATTCAATCTAAGATTTTTAGACATAAATTAAAGATTATTTTATTTTGTTACATGTTGCATAAACCATTGCAAAATCAATATTGTTAATGCCATTATAATGACCTAAGAATGTTAAGAATCAACTTCAGCTTTGGCTAAAAGGGGTGAAAATTGAGTAAATATATTGGGGACATTTTATATTTGGCCATTCCCAGGCTAAAGGCTCTTGTAATAATTTTTTATGTTTTCCTAATGTGCAATTCCAGAAAAAATCCATACCCCCACTTCGGAGGGAATTTGAAATTCCAGAGGGGTGAGGGGTCAAAATACTTTATTTTCCAGAGGTTTAAGACATTATTTTTCAATCTAAAGCGATTGCTATAAATGGAAGACCTGAAAAAAGATTTCAAGCTTCCAACATGATTCAACCCCATGACCTCCACGTTACTGGTGTGGTCTCGCTCTACCAACTGAGCTATAGAAGCCAGAACTGGTGGCTTAGGTCAAATGTTGGGTTCTTGAAGCCCTGTAGGGTATATCCTGTTGGAAGCTTGAAATCTTTTTTCAGGTCTTCCATTATAGAGATTGCTATATGGTATGGGTATGGATTTTTTTCTGGAATTGCACAATTAGAAAATACCAAAGAAAATACATGATGGGTCCCAACCAATCATCAATGAGAAATCTCTTCTAATTTTAGTAATAATTATTATACCAGTAAAGGTATTATAATTATTTTATCTGACAAAGTGATTTTTTGTTTGCTAGGGGAGATATACAGGGGTCTAGATCAAGTGACGCAGGAAAATGTTGCTATCAAACTAGAATCTGTCAATCAAGCCAAACAGGTCTTGAAAATGGAGGTTGCTGTGCTAAAAAAGTTGCAAGGTTGGTACATCAGAATCCTGAATGTTGTCTCCTCATGGGGAAGGTGCAGAATTTATCAGGCAGATGCTGATTTGCACCAACGCATCCTGTATGATGCCAAGTCATTCTAATTGTACCCATGGCTCCCCTTTCATTTATTTCCTGGAAGTTTATTGAACTATAGTTTCTCAACAAAGCAATTCTCTGGTAGTGTCCAGGGGCTGTTCCATGTCTTACTCCATTTTCGTTTTTACAAGATTCTTTCAGCTTCATTTAAATCCCAATTTATCTTTCCTTCCATTTTCCCTTATAGGTGCAGAACACATCTGCAAGTTTGTTAGCTGTGGTAGAAATGAGAGCTTTAACTATCTGGTCATGTCACTGCAAGGGCCAACCTGGCAGAGCTTCGGCGGAGTCAGCCTAAGGGAGTGTTCTCTCAGAGCACCATGCTACGGCTTGGAGTACAAATACTCAAATCTGTGAAGTCTATACACGAGGCTGGCTTCTTGCATCGTGACATTAAACCTGTGAGGATTACAAATCACATTGCTTTGTAACAAAAAGGGCTATTTTGTCATGTTCTTGTACTTGGTCCTATGGGTTGTGTTTTTACTAAGGTGCACTGTATTGTACTAGGTACTGTATTGTATTGTACTGTATTGTATTCCTATCACATTGTACAAGGTACAAATAGGTTCCACCAAGTAAAAGTGGCCTTTACCACTGTATGCATTGCTACGCGACCTCAAAATTCAATGTTGCGATGGGCGATTGGCAATTTTTAGCCGTCAATCAAACCAAAACGCTGGATTCGGCTGCTTTACTGGATCGATATTGATTGCAAAATCAACCAAAATGGTTTTAAGCTATCCTTTGGCTTCCCTTGCCTAGAATGTTTAACTCTCTGTTCAAGAAAATTGATATTAAAATTTTCTTGCGTAAAATCGCCCATCGCAACAGTGAATTTTGAAGGTCGCGTAGCAATGCATACAGTGGTAAACTAAATGGAATGTTGTATTTCAAGAATCTCTCAGACCCTTGGCTTAAAGGGGCTCTTGCTTTAATAATTGAAATTTCAAACTCATCTTGTATACACTCATATATTATTAATATTGTTGCTGTCCACTTAAAGTGCATATGAAACGAAATCTTTTTTTGGATCTCTGGATGGATCATTGTTAGACAAACATCCTGACCAAGTTTGAGAAAGATTTGATAAATAGCCGCAAAGCTATGCGCTTGCAAAGTCACAAGTTTTGTGGCTAGCTAATTTGCATGCGAGCAATGTAATTTGACGCATCATTTTGTTTGCTTCTGTACAAAGATTATGACAGCGATCACGCTAAAAACCTAACTTGCATACTATAGAAGTCTTATAAACCTTACAAAACCGGTTGGTTAGGTAGATAAAAATGTTTTCCTTGAGCTGTCTTTATTTGAATTCCCTGCTGCATGTCTGAAGGGCAGAAAAAATCAAATTCGTCATTTTCTTTAATCTCGACTTTGAGTGTAGAAACAAAATTACGTCACGAAACAGTGTCATCTGATATCCTGAATGCCTAATGTGCTAGCCAAAGATCACAGCAAAATACGTAACTTCGAACTGTCATAACTTCGCAGCATTTTACCGAAATTCTTTTAAACTTGCAGTACTTACTTCTTTAAAAACGATGTGTTGAATAATGTAAAAACTGATTTCGTTTCATATGCACTTTAAGGGTAATAAACTGATAATTATTTATAACTGACTGGATGAATTTTGATTTTAATTGCAGTCAAACTTTGCAATGGGAAATACACTGGAAACTTGTCACACGTGCTTCATGCTTGACTTTGGTTTAGCCAGGCAATATACCAAAGCTAATGGTGAAGTTAGACCTGTAAGTATCAGCGTGACTTTGCTCTGTTTAACTTACTTACTTAGGCCCTTCGCCACTTACAGAGCATAGGCCATCAAGGAGTTTCCTCCATCACACCTGATTCTGGGCCCTCTTTCCAAGCTCTGTCCAACTCAACAACAACAACAATACTTTAATGCCCTCTGTTAAGTAACAGGATACAGTACAATAAAAGTTATGAATTAAAGTAATTAGAGGATCACAGTTATGAATTACAGTAATTAGAGGATCACAACTCAACCCTAGTCCTTGCACCTAACACTCAAGTTCTCTCCTCCAATCTTCTCTTCCCCTGTGGCTCCATCAAAGAGCCTGTCTTGTGATATTAGTTGATAGCTTCCGCAGAGTATGGCCTAGCCACCCCCATTACCTCCTTTGTATCTGCTCTGCTATAAGAAGGACAAGAAATGTATCTATGAGATAATCCCTGTGGAGGTGGGAGGGAGGAAATGCAGCAAAAGGCTCCCCCAAAGCAAGCAACCAAAGCAAGCCCATGGTGAAGGCTTTACTGCCCCATCACGTGTGGATCCAAGCAACTGCTAGCCACATTTGGGCTAGACCACAGATTCAACAAGCAATCTTGGCAAAACAATTATGCAATTATAATGCAGCTCTGTAGCATACACTGCTTGCCACCCAAACTTGTGTGCTTGTTCAGAATGTAACTATAATTTGGGATAAAGCAGCAACACATTATTTCCCAGTTAACTATGATTACTCTTATTCTACATGTACACAGTTTAAGTAGTTTATACTAATTATGTTCTAGCCAAGAAGCACAGCAGGGTTCAGGGGTACTGTGCGTTATGCCTCCATTAATGCCCATGACAACAAGGAAATGGCACGACATGATGACCTGTGGTCATTTATTTACCTTGTGGTGGAGTTTGCCGCTGGTCATTTGCCGTGGAGAAAGATGAAAGACAAGGTCAGAGCAGTTAATAATGTTTAACGTCATGGTTTCTTGTGCAGGGTCTAAACATTATTTTCAAGTTGCCTGTTGGCTGGTTGCCAAGTCAAAAACTTTGTCGGCTCAGTCCGACATATGACGTACTGTTTTCCAGCTACCGTGAAAAGCAAACTTTTAGACTTGTTTTGACTTAAAAACAAATAGTCACGTTTCTTGCAACCTGATTGTCTAGAAAATAATGGTAAACACATAAGCCAAAGTCAACCTCTCTAAGGATACTAACAAAAGCGAGCCAAAGTGAGTCGCGAAACGACGAGAAGCAAGCGCAGAGAGCTTTTGTGAGTTGCGAAGTGACAAGAGATGTCCTTTATAAAATCACCCAACCAAGCACAATTTTTTTTAAGGACTTTGAGAAAGTCTACCAATCAGCGAGCTAGAAATGTGACTTCTCGTCAACAAAACATGCAAGATTACAAGCAAAACAACTTTTTGATGGTTAGTAACTTGTGGGACAGGGATATCTACACCCTGGAGAAGAAAACTAACCTACATCGTTTGCCTTTTTCACATGTGTACCATCTTATTATTCTATTTGGCTTGGAAATGAGGCTATGCAGGAGGGGTGTGATAGATCAGACTCGGTCGGTCGCGACCAAGATAAATACGGAGTCTACTCTAAAAATGGACATATGGAGAATAGCAAATATTTCTTGACCAAAAGTTTGAAAAACCATGTTGAAAATACAAGCCTGACAGCCAAAATTTGATCGACTCCTGTTTGGTCTGTGAAAAAAAAAATGTGAAAAAGTCGAATCGATGACATGATATAAACTGAAGGTTTTGCATCAACCTGATTTATTCCCAGGAACAAGTTGGTAAGATGAAGAAGTGTTGTGATGTCTACACACTGCTAAAACCCTTGCCGTCAGAGTTCAAACTGTTTGTGGATCACATCTCAAGACTTAATTATGAGGACAAGCCTGATTACAAGGTCAGCACAGTGTGACATGAGGGGACCAATCTCAACTCACAGTAGGCAAAGGATTGTGAAAACGAAACGATATTTGTTCCAGCTAGAGATTGCGGAAGCAAAAACTATCTTTAATCTTCGTACATTTGTCATAAGACAAGATTTTCTGAGGAGATGGAAAAGTTGTTATACTCAATTGCAATATTTTTAAAATCTGTTTGGAACAATTGGCGATGCAACAAAAAGCATTCTGATTGGCTAAATCAGCAGTGAAAACAAATGTGGGGGGGGGGGGCAAGATAGTGACAATGTTTGGCAAGAGTGGTGCACCCCAGATGGTCAATATGCAACAATTATTTTTCCTCCCGCGTGCAAAGTAATTTCTGATTGTAGCTGCAAACGCCAGCTAGAGAGAAATGACGCTGGATGCAAAAAAAAATCAATTGAGTATTATCCTATTTTTCAGATGCTGATAGGACTTCTAGAACAGATAATCAAACGCAAAGGAATCAAGGAAACTGACCCATTCGACTGGGAGAAAATCCCCTATGATCACTCCCAGACAACCACAACAACCAGTACCCCTCTTGCTGCTCAAATAATGACCACACCCAAGGAAAACCAACCTGACCTGGCCAATATACATGCGTCAGATCATATTTCACCTTCTGCTGACATGCTAGAAGAGCTGAGTGAGCCAGTGAAGGGCACTTCCAACAAGGGACCAAAACAGAAGGAACTAAAGGGGACCAATAGCAAGGAGTCCAGCAAGCTGGGCACAAATGATAAAGGGGTTATACAGAAAATACGAGAAGTGCTGGACGCTGTGGAGAAGGAGAACGGCAAGTTTATTACTCCCGACGTGGCCAATATTAAAGAGGTCAGTTGATCGTCTTTACTAGACCGCGAGCCAGTCTCTACTTTGGGCTAAACATTCGTAAAAATCTTTCGCCACTACTCAAGATATAAATACGTGTACTTATGGGTTCTGATGCCATTGGCAAGCGCACGCACTGGTGAAAATGCGCTGATTTTATTTAACAAATAGATCTCGTTTTGCGTGCGTGTGTACTGTAATAGATACACAGATGACGTCACAGAATGTCATGAACAAAAAAGTAAGGTTTAGCACGACTTAGGGACTGTATGAAAAAAGTTTAATTTCCGACCCTGCTGGCGGATATAGGG
Organism: Scolanthus callimorphus; assembly: GCA_033964015.1. Lineage (NCBI taxonomy): Eukaryota > Metazoa > Cnidaria > Anthozoa > Actiniaria > Edwardsiidae > Scolanthus > Scolanthus callimorphus. Next base: position 20,682,490 of record CM066915.1, read on the forward strand.
GTTGCGTTGTGTGTCCATGAATCACCTGTTGAGTTGATATTCTACAGGAAATGTTTGAAAGGTTTTGTGCACACAGATTATTTTGCCACATATTTATATACAGCTTCCACAACAAAAATTCTGGATCCGCCACTGTCCTGGTCTAATGTGCGAAAGGCCCAAATGCATTTGATACTGAAAGATAGCTTCTTCTTCTCCATAGGAAAAACTAAAGAATGGGGACTCTAAAGTTCTCGAGACTCCGGCTCTCATATCTGCTATAGTTAGAGACGTACAAGGAGCGCAACTAACACGAAGCGAGAGTAAAGATAAGCAAGAAACATCACCTGATAAGGAGCCTCATCTAGGTGTAGCAGGTAGTGAAAACATGGAAAGAATTTCAGAACCTTTAGACCACGAGGAAAACCAGGACGAGGTTGAGACTCCAAGGGCTGACCCGAATGCTTTGGAGAAGAACGCTCTAGGAGACTCGCCCGTGGAGGGAACTCAGAAAACGGTGCTTCTTACTCCAAGTGCATCCCCTGCAGAAGGGGTGCGTCCACGCCCAGTGGAAGGGGGTGAGGAGGTGGGGTCACCAGACATCTTAGTTACTACCCCGAGGGTCGCACTAATGATACGGATGGGAAGCAGGCCGAGTGTAAGGCGGTGGTGCCGTGGGCGGAGGACACCCTTCAAGACAACCCTGTAGTCATGCCTACCCCTATACTGCTCGGGAACTTCGAGGATGATGATAGCCCGGTGAAACATCGCGAGATTAAACCGACCCTAAGTCATCACTCTTTGTTGTCGCCTGATGTGGACCTGTTGCCTGTGGATCGAGATGATAATTACGGGACTATTTGGAGAAGGACCCACAGTTTCGAGCACCTGACTGCCGAAGAGAGCCCCCTCACGCGGGAATCTAGACTCCAGACGTCTACCTCCACGCCTGAACTGCCCTTGAACTTAGAACTTTGTCGGGTGCCCACTGTATTGGAGCAAATGGAGAATGAACCGCCGGCGCAGATCGCGAAGAATGTGCAAGTGCACGGTAGTCAGGAGGTAGATGAGTATAAACTAGATTCGGCGGATTTCGTGTCGGATAAATCTCCTTCGTCTACGCATTCGCACCACGCGCTTTATATCCAGGGGTCTGCGGTTGTCACGACAACTTGTAATGAACTCAACGTTAACGAGCTAGAGGATGCAATGGTTGATGGTTCGGCCGGGGTGGTATTGAAGGGATCTTCATAAATGATCAGCTCAGAAAAGTTTCAACGTATGTATCGAGTTCGGAAGACACTAAGAGTGAAATAGCTGATGAAAGGGGGCCGTCTACTAGCGACGCGGACTTCCCAGCCCCGGCTAAGATACCATTAGATACTGAAAAGTGTTCCGGTAGGGGTTTCACAGATGAGGTTGATAACGGGGCTTCGGTGGACGGCAATACTGCTCAAGATGTCCCTCCCCAATCAGAACATTCATCGCGTAGTTCTGAACAAGTTGAGCAGCAAGACTTTGGTTATAATTATGAAGATCCTTTTAAAATTTCAGATAGAGATCCTTTCAAGTATAATGAATTTGAACTAGATAGACCTCCGGAGGTAGACTTTCACAATTACCCGGAGCCTTTTACTGAAGAACGGAGCGATGGAGAGTGGAGCGATTATGCCCTGAATATTCATAATAGTGATTTATATTCTAAAGAGCTGGACTCTGAACAAAGCAGATATAAGAATGATTTGGAGGAGAATAACAAATGTACTGTGCTGTCGCTGAACCAGCTACAGAACGATGAGAGGGATGTAGTGTTTGATGATGCGCATCATATCCCGATGATTATGATGATGATGATTATGATCATGACGAGGAGAACTCGGGGAAAGCGCAGTGTCATGTCCCTAGGTTAACTGATCTAGAAGAAGAGACGGATGAAGTAGAAGAGGCCTGTCCGAGCACGGACGTGCTGGCCGGACGCAGGTACTCTGATGATGATGTCGAGTCTCGACAGGCGTCCATCCAGCCCAAGCCACCGCCTGGTCGCGCTGGTAGAGGACGCTGCGTGCAAGCCAGGTAATTAAATATTCCTGTGTTGATGCGCGCGCTCCCACCTTAGAACTGTTCCACCACTGTCTAATACAAGGCCGGAGGTAATTTTGTCAAAATTGGATCCATATATTACGCCGAAACTGTTGCCATAAAGTTTTCACTGTTTGAGCCAATCAGGTTATTGCCTTGTCTCCTCCAGTGTAGTTGCTCTTTAAAGACTCATCACCAACCGGGAGCCTTTGCGCCCCGCTTTCTTTTGTTTTCAAATTTATCCATTGTTTTTCGGGTGCTCTGATTGGCTAAGAGTCCGCAAAGGCTCTCGGTTGGTGAGGGGCCTTTAAGTCTGGAATGGCATGGATCAATTTTTGCAAGACTCTAGTCAGTGAAAGTTGCTTTTAGGTCAGGCATTTAACCTGACGTGGGAAACCTGAAACAGACTTGCGAACCAAGCACTAAAAAGCTAGCCATTGTCCCTTTGAGTAATAGAGCAGATTTCAGATGACCGTCGTGTTTGCAATTGGTTTGCTTTCTCATTGGCTGCTTATTTCTATCAACCAATCAAATTGCGAACTAATTACAAGCAAGGAATTACTAGCCAATTGGTTCGGCTCCTGATTGGCTGGGCTGGAAACCATTCAGCAGTAAGTTGTAAATACTCTTGTTTCTGATTGGCTAGTGATTGCACAATTGCGTTTACTTTCACGATGGTCATGTGAAATCCGCTCTAATAGTTTCGTTTCTCAATTTCAGGTTACGACGCTACAAACCCAAGAAACACAGTCTCGGGTTCATGGAGCCTCATCTTGTCGCTCTAAGTGATAAACCAGTTGTGATATGAGTAACGTAAGAGATCTCCCTTGACGCTTCAATGGTACTAGAACCAGAAGGCCTCGAAATTGCCGACCTTTTGTTATGTACCCACCATCGGCCAACCAGAAGCTAAAATGTATTCTAAACCGTGCCATTAGAAAATGTTTTTGTTCCTGCCTGACGCCAAGAGACTGCTTGCAGTTCCTTTTATTAGGCGAACGTCAGTAAATACAAGAAAAGAGTAGTCTTTGCTTCGCATGCTTTTATTCGCTTATGCGCTTTTTTGGAGTCTGAGCGTGACTGTAATCTCGAGACTCAAACAAGACGCGTATGTTGATAAACTAGTGCGCAGCAAATATTTTTGTCTTGTATTTACTGATGATCGCCTAATATGGAACTGCAAGCAGTCTAGTCTATTCGTCAACGCAAAGAGATAAACTGATGTTTTCATGGTCGTGGCTGGAGCTGGTCCTGGGGTACCTGTATCCCTTTCAAACAAAAATAATTTAGTCAACATTAAGGGAAAATAAGGAAAATGCTGAGAGGCACATTCGGACATGCCTCCTGCAAAGACGAGATCGGAGGACAAGGAAACCTATTATTCCTGAACACTTTGTTGCAGGATTTCGGATACTGTGAATTAAAAATATTCATCTTGAAGAATTCCTATACTTCATGTTTATAGCTTAATAGACCGATCTCCGCATTTTTATCAGGCATTCAATGTCTTGGTTTCTATGCAACCCCTCGGTTTTAAAAGTCTAGTATATATCAGAATATATTTTTATAATTTTAGGTGACGTTTGTTGCATAGATTCCTTCAAAAACGTCGTTAACTTTGCTCCTCGTTGTCGCTTTAGTCGCCTGAAGTTGGAACGAATCTATCGAATTAACTAGAAATCAAGACTTCTGATAACCGTAAAAAAGCGGAGATCGAATCATCCTTAATTACTGATTATCTGTCCCCAATATCTCCCTAGATGCGGTGCTTAATTTTCTACCAGAAGACAATATTTTCAAATCTTCTACATTCATCTTTTTATTTGACAAACTATGAACGCGAGCAACCTCGTACCCAGAGCCCGTCATCTTTTGGCCAGCGGCAAGATTCAGGGCCCTGGGGGAATCCGATTTGTGAGCATGCGTGGTAGGTCAAAAACGTAACGAACTTTCATACAACAATCAAACCGGAAACCCAGAATCTGGGTTTTAAAAAAATCGATTCCCCCAGAGCCCTGAATCTTTGCCGCTGGCCAAAAGATGACGGGCTCTGGGTACGAGATTGGAACGCGAGTTGCTATTGGTCAGTTAGTCGATGCGCATGTGCATTCTCCCCTGCGTACTCACCCCTGATTCCAAAGGCTTCTGGGTACGGTTTAGTTGGTTCCACAGGAAGACCGTTTTGCCTTTCTGTGTAATTAGCTCGACCATGTCGAGGCCTTTCTTTACCGTGACCAATACAGTTACCCATAAGGAAAAAAGGATCTTCAGGGTCCGACAGTGGGACCATCTAACTAGATTCAGGGTTTGGCCAAACTTCACTTTTTGGTGACTAGAATTATTTGTTTCTACGCCAATAGCACCTCTCGAAAAAAAATTAAATATTGGGCTATGATATTATTTTAGACCGTCGCTTCGATCTCAAGGGATACAGAGTTTACTCTGTACTATGAAATATAAATGACTTTATAATTGCGTGCAACTGTAATTTTTAATTAATCAGATATAAATATTTAAGCGTGAGAGCGTCAGTCAGTACATGAAATCTCCATCGCCAGTCGATGAGATTGTGGTCTTTCCGACACAGCTCATCCTAGCCACGAAGGAGATTCCATGTACCGGTCTAAAGTTGCGGCTAGACGAGGACGAATGTAGCGCGCAGCATTTTGTTCTGCGTGTAACTATTAGTGACTAAATTGGGAAACATCGAAATCGTGTTTCTTGAACACAAAATTTTTATTGTCTTGCGAAGAAACATTTTGTGTCCCGAGTAATACACATTTATTGGCGCGACAATGTTTACCTCACGTCTAAACGCGGGAAACATGAAACGTGTCCGGCCACAATGTTGTGCGCTACATGTGTCCTAGTTTAGCCAGGATCTAAGGCATTCGAGAATAGTCTTTATTTAACCCGGGTAACTCTTACAGTATCAGCATTTGTGTTCACAGCGGCCGTGGGTCCGCTTAGCTCCGCGACTATATAGTGCAGATGTCTCCTCCAAAAAATCGATTACCACAGAGGGCGTGTCAGATTATATACAAAGAAGTGCTTCTTAGGTCCAGGTGGATAATAAAACGTTTATGAAATGCGAAATAATCGTTTGTGCCTTATATTGAGTGTAATTTTTTGAAGTTACAAATTTCATGACGTTCTAAACTGGCGAAACAATTAACTGCCATTTTCACAATTCTGCGAACTCCACACTTTACGGGGCGGATCCAGGAATTACAGAAAGGGGGACCGGATAGTGAAAACAGGACGAAAATTTTAACATTTCCTCCAGCAAATACAGTAAATGTATGGAGAAATCTCCCGAGAAAGGGAGAAGAAACATTTGCACCCCACTCCCACCCCCCTAAATAATCCGCCCCTGCTTTACATTTCCGAACGCTAAAGTGCGCTTTGACTTTCGTCCATCATTTTATGCATTTTATGTTGAAAAATTTAATTTTGACGCCTAGGTAGTCCTTATTAGTTCAAAATGTCTTCCAAAGCCAACGTGATATCACCCAGAGCTGTTCACTCACTGACGCGGAAGCCAAACCGCGGTTTGTTAGTTCGAGCAGAGTTCACAGAGTTATAAAAATTGCAGTAAATTTGTGTATGTGTGCGTTGGGGGGCGGAGCATACACAGAACTCCCACCCCATCCCGAAAACTAGCCTCCGCATGCATCTCTCGAAGGAAGAGAGAGAGAGAAAACTAGAAGGATTCGGTCGATCTTCCTGTGTTACGAGCAAAAACACAGGAAGCCCAACCCCTTTCATTTCCTTGGAAAAGCCCAAGCCACAGAGTTGCCAGCGGAGGAGGCTACCCGAAGACCTGGATGCAAAATATCAAAAGTTCTATCAAGAAGTCTAATTTTCCATTTTCTGTTGCCTTCCTGTGTGAGGTAGCTGCTTATCGCACCCAGTAATCCCATCGATCTCCTGTCGTGTAGGGCGTCACCTCGTTCGCACCATGCCCGTCATCACAATTAGCAGGCCCGCCATTCCACACCGCGAAATTTCGCGACGCCGGTTTCCTCATAATATTTGCGGTGATAAGTCTACGCCCTTGAATATATGGGTCACATCCCCACGAATCGGGCTCGGCCTGGTTTTTGCACCCCCACAACTTACACTCCTGTGAAGAAAAGATTGTTTGGACGCAACTTTCACAGTCTGTATACAGAAACACCGCGGCAAAACACATTTGCCATGCGCTAAAGATTCACTTCCTGTGAAATGAAAACAAAAGAAATAATCTACATAACAAAAATATCTTGTGCTGTCTTGGAAATTTGGAAAACGTAAGCTCCAGACACAAAACGTAAGGCCAAAAACTGCAGAGCAGCTAGACTATGATCATATCTTTCTCTGAACTTTTGCACCTCGCACTTTAAGGCTTGCACCCGAGGCGAAAGTTATGGTTTAAAGTCAAAATTTATCGTTCGCTATGGTCTCAACAGCAGTAGATTGCTAATCAATTTTATAAAAATTACGAAAGTTTTAATCGACATGTTTCGACAGTTTCAACTGTCATCATCGTTCGCTGTTGTTATGTAGATTTTTTCAATTGTCTTTATTTCACAGGCCAGTAAATCTTTAGCGCATGTGAACTGCGCTTTGCCGTGGTGTCGTATACAGAGACTCTCTTTCTTTCTCAGATGAAGCTGCCTCGTACCCAAGCACGGTTTCGTAAGAACGAGAGCGCCTGGACCTTCCGTTGATCCCTTTCGCCACTCCCACGCGGCTTGTTCCAGACAGTTGGAATTACTGCTGATTGCCGCCGCGGCTTTTTCACAATTAAGACGCCTGGGTACGAGGCAGCAGACGAGGAGCGCTGCAAAAGCAGGCTACTCCAACATGCAATGGCTGCTGACTAAAGGACTGTTCTCCTGACGCAAGAGCAAGTGAGTGCAAAGAAACAAGCACAGGATATGTCGAGCCGGCAGCTCTGCGTACGAGGGCTTGCACTATTTCAAGATGCAGAGATGCAAGGTTATCAAATTACAGAATACAGAGACCGCGCCACTGACCCTGTTTATGGCAGAAAACTACGCCAATTTCCATACCCTGTTTATGACAATGAACGCGGGAAATGTATGCTTTCTGCGTGACGGGAAACTTTTTCTGACAAAAAAAACTCGAAAACCGGGTAAATATGGAAAAGGTATATGCTGTTTATGACAAGCTCGAATACCCCTACGCTACAATTTACGGAACGAATTTTTTTGGTAGAGGAAACTCTACCAAACCAACTCTACCGCCAACTCTAAGGTTCAAGTGACGTTCTCGTTTTCGGCTCGCGCTTTCCGCTTGAAGCAAAAGAGGTATTTATGGGCAATTGAGTTCTATGTATTTTAGTTTTCATGTGAAGCTTCCCTAATGAAGCTTTCTAATGAAGCTTCCCTAATGCTGTAATTTGATAGTCTTGCATCTATCTTTGCATCTTTTTGCATCTCTGCATCTTGACATAGTGCAAGCTGCGTACGAGATATACGCTCTAATGCGGATCACCTTGGACATGATGGAATCATCATCTGGTAAGGCTTTGAAGGAGCCGCAGGCCTGAGGAAAGTTACGCGCTGTAGCGTATGGGTTGTCCGTGAAGAACCGCACCACGTTCGCTCCCAAGCTGTTGTTGAGTGTGACCACGTGGAACGTCCGACCTACTGATTGCTGAGGTAAAAGGGTCAAACGTTAACATGGTGCCGATATTTTATGGTCGGGGATGACCAACTGGAAAAAGTCCAAAGACGCGCGGCTCGTTTTGTGTCTGGAAATTTCCACGACTACTCCGAAGTGAGCATGTCTAAAATACTGGACAACCAGTATGGATGGCAAACATTAGAAAAGAGGTGCCAAATTGACCGACTGTGTCTTTTCAATAAGTGTTTATCAATGAGGAGAGTAATACCGGCCGTAGTATTAGCTAAGCCCAAGCGATGTACCAGGCATATGCACACCTCATATTTCATTCCCTTATATGCTCGTACGAACATATACAATTGACTGGAATTCACTCTCCCAATTGTCTGTAAATATTGCTCTAGCTTCTGGTGTAGACGACAAGTTCCGCCAGCACTTATTTTCAATGTAAACAACCGCTGACCCCCGAGGTGCATATTTATGTATTTATAAAGTAGCACCAACATATTAAAATGAAGTGAAGTGAAGATCGTCGCATCTTTTAGGGTTTAAAATCATGGGTTTTGGTCTCTTTTAGGGGTAACCTTGATCTGCAATAAAATTTAAGGGAGATTGGTATCGTTTAGGACTCTAACACGTGGCAAACCTTCAAGAAAGAGAGAGTACTTGTTGACAGACAATAAATTAGACAACATCCAAGGCAGCATTTCAATCAAAGACAGAAATTTCTTGATGGGTATCTTTTAAGGTAAAAAATAATTTTATTTACTTCAAATAACTATTCATAATTATATTACATGTCAAAAGTTCCATAGTGTATATATACATATTTCAATATCATATTACATATAAATCAGTATTTACAAAGTAAAAATGCATGCAGTTTCAGGCTCATTAACTCTCACTTATTATAAATGATTGTGCAACCATTTCTTTCCAAGATACAGCTTCAACGTGAAATGCAAGACAAGGAAAGGTTCCTGCCGATGCTCACAAGAATGCTCGACACCCCACCTGCTGAAGCAGTGGAGAGGCAAACCCGCTGATGATGATGATTTCTGCTTTTTCTCCATTCATGTGTCCCAGAACTCATCATACACTTTAAGGGCGTCTGCGCGGTCCTGAGGAAAAGATGTCAAAGACAGCCTTGATTTAGAAACAAATATGACATACAGGCAATAACAGACAGACAGACGGATGGACAGATAGACAGACACTTGGCGACAGACAGACACAAACCTTAACAAGGCGCCGTCTCTCCCGCTGCAGTCTCTGGCGGTCTCTCATCTCCAATCTCGACTTCTGCCTGTTGACCGCCACACTTGCCAACCTCTTCCTTGCAAACTCCTTGCTGATCTCAGTCTTAGCTCTGCCATTTGCGTCAACAATATGCTTTCTGTCTTCACCCGCGAGTTTGCTGGCCTTGTTCTTGATGTCCTCTAAGTATCTCGCTCTGTTCTCTGCCGCTCGGCTGTACTTATTACTGAGGATTCGTGCTCTGTTGCTGTTTCCTGCCTCAGCATCACGTCTGGATTTGGCGACATCTGAATTTACAGTGGCTTTCCTTTTCTTCTTCTCAAGCTGTCTCCCTGCAGAACAAAAATGAACGTGAGATTACCCGCATAAGATAACAAACGAGGTCACTTATTACATGGTTGTGTACCTATTCAGATCTGCTTGCACTTGCTGTGTAAGTAACATCTCCATAGTCAGAGTTGGCGCCACTTCGAGTTTGGCCAGTCGTCTCGGTTTTCCAGTGTCGTCCATGCTGTTATCTAGTGCAACATTGAATGCAGGCGCGTGACACTTAGCGACGAATGAACTTATCTCAGGATACGCACTGAATAGCTCCGTTATGGACTTCTTGTTCTCTGGTCTCTGTGCGTCGATCAGGCTCTTGGCGGTTCTCAGTAGCTCACTCTCCTGCTCCGCCAGAGGGTCCGCCGATGGTACCACTTTGTTTGGATTCAAACACTTTGATATATATGACCCACACATCGTGGAAATGTAACTAAATGTTTTCAAGAAAATTACCCGTCTTCTCTGTAAAACGTTTCTTTGAAAATGAAGTTTCCCGATTGAATATGACGTTGTTAAAGTGTTTATGACGGTGAGGCCACATTGCGCGCGCGATACGTATAGGCGCGCGAAGCCTGATTGCTCTTGTTGCCAAAGCTTTGTTGTTTTTACGTCAGTGCTAGCTAAGTAGAGTAATGTAGAGTATTTTATAGTTTTAAATGCAAATCAGTTTTTTACTGACAATAACGTTCCTCTCTTTCGGCATACTTTTTAAAGTTATCTTTTGGTCTTGTTTGAGGTATGTGTGACCTGATCTAAACGTGTCGAACAAACTCGTCTGTGGGCTCGATATTGAACTCGATTCGATATTGGGACTCGCTATTGCGAGCGGATTTCCGAAGGCGCACCTTGCTTGCAAACACCTTTCTCATCAAGAAACTACAACATCACTTCTGAAAATGTAGAACAATGACTCTAATCGTTTCTGTCGATTTATACTTTTATGTTTGACTATGTTTTTCTCCGAAAAAGGAGGGGGTCGCATGCACCAAAGGCCCCCTTAGCCACGCCCCCCCACTAGCGCCTGCATGTAGGCTAATTAACCATTATCCTGCGAGATTGCGAGGAATATGGTGCATGTATGTATTCAGCACATCGATGCATTGCCCAAATATGGTCATTGGAACGCCAATAGCTGTCTTCTGCGCATGACATATATCCTGCGTTATATCCCAGTGATCAATTTTAACGCGCGCTCACTGGTCGAGACGTATCACGTGGTACATTTTCACTGGACAGATATCAGACGATATTGTCCGTCGGAAGTGATATCCGTCCTGAGAGGAAATGTTTGAAGCAAAAAACTGGATATATTTTGTTTACAAAATAATGGAAAACAAGCAACCAATGTTTTTGTTGAAGAATGTTGATGAAATACGGAAATTGGTGGATGAGGCGACACCGGAAAACACAAAAAGTCAACTAAATACGCAGTGAACTTTTCAATGGTAAGAAAGTTTTTCAGTGAAGTCGCGGGATATAAAATACAAAAGACCCTTCTTGGCTTGCTGCAATATCGGCGGATAATGTCCGCGATGAAAAATGTTCCTCAAAATTTCACAGTTGCCCTCGAAGCTTCGCTTCTCGGCCAACTGTTCATTTTTCGTACCATTTTTCATCCTTGGACATTATCCGCCGATATTACAACCGCCAGAAGGGGTTTATTTAGTAAATATCCGTTGTTTGAGGGAAATATGATGTGTACTGATGATGTGTAATGCTTTTCAAGGGTTTTTGTGCTATCGATGTGCTGAATAATGAAACCATTATCCTGCTCGATTTCACAGAATACAGTCTGATTAATAGCCAATTTCGGGACTGCGTCCCTCGTCGGCTAAGTATCGGACGATGTTCTGCGCAATTACGCAGGATAATGGGTTAAATAACATTTAGATGCGCACGGTACCCACAGACTAGCCTGCATAGCGTTCCCGTTGAGTTTGCAGGACGAGAAACTCGGGCAAGATTTGGGCCGCGCGGTTGAGACTCCATATCCTCGCGCGCCAGGGCCCTTCCCCACCTCCGCCTTTTCCTCTTTTCCCAGAGGCGAGGGGAGGAGAGTACCCTTGCGCGCGAGGATGCTAAAACTCGCTCGTCGAACTTCTCGCCGCTTTCGATCTCCTCGATCTGTTTCTCTGGGTTTCTTTTCCCAGAACACACACGGGAACGCTTGCTGCGCAGTTGACAGACCTACACATTCTACGCACCTTGTGACAATAGAATCTCAACTGCGTCACTTCCAGGAGGGATTTCACTGCAGCCATTGCCTGGCCTGAAGGTACCGTGAGGCCATCATTACGGTCGTACTGGGCGAACGCTTGGCGATAGTCGTGGATCGATGCGATGTTTCCTAGTGGCTGCGGCTGAGGAAGAACGATGCGTCTAAGCAACGTCCAGCCACCTAGAAAATATAAAATGTAGCGTTTTACTTCATAGACTCTAAGCACTTTGCAAATTGCAAGATGTTGATGCGGACTGTAGTTTTCCAAGTACAGTTTACAATCATGAGAATAGCCCAGCAGTTCTTTTACTCCCTGATGATCAGCTTTGGTGTAGTGTATTAAAAGATGGGACCTTGGTTTATTGTCTCATCCGAAAGACATGAAACACCGCAGAAATGATGAATCACTTCAACCCACGATGAACAGAATAAAGTCGAAACCGCAGAGAAAAATCCCTCACTGCCCAAGCTGGGAATACACCCTTGTACATCTTCCGGAATATACTAGTACCTGTGTCTGTTGTCATGTCACACACAACTTGAAATGGGTTGCCTGTGTTTTCCGGGTTGATCCAGTATTTTCCATCGCCAATAGAGCCGCCACTGCGCAAAATATCGAGACAAGATTTTGCAGGAAAAACTTCCGTCCCCTTCAGTGGTTCTGTGAATGTGTACATGCATTAATTTCTTTTATTGCGATAAAAAAGCAGCGCGGGGTTCTAATAAAGAACCCACAATCCGTATTGGATAGATAGATAATCTTTATTGAAATATAAAACATTGTCGTCATTTATTTATGCGTCTGGGGGGGGGGGGATTGGGAAAAATACACGGTCTCCCTTTTGAAAGTACTATCATTAACATGAATGATCCAAATATGAGCTGTTCAAATAGTTCAAATAGGGGAGCAAAAGGTGCATTGCATGTTTCTTACGTTGCGCGCGAAGCACGCCAGGTGAACATGCCATTATGTATATAGTTAGCAAACCATTCGCGCCGCAAATGACGAATTTATTATTCTTCATGAGGCCTATCACTGCAGGGCTTTCTAGGTGGAGTTTGATTTTTCTGGTCAAGATGCACTACATTAGGAGCCATTCCATAAAAAAACAAGTCGATCGTACAACTGATCTCGTTGCGCGAGTTCTAAAAAACCATAACGTATCCAGTTGATAAATTGCTGCAAGTTGCTTCAAACTCCTTGTAAGATTTCTTGTGGTCCCTCCCCGACAAGGCTTAAGGTTTCGAGAGTTCCCCCTAGATCGCTCCCCCAAAAATAGAGTAATCCCTCAAAGTCCTTCGAGTTTTGGCCCAATAACAGACCTACCAAGTAAAATCCAATTCACTGGCGCGCCTTATACTACTTACTTGGCTTCTTGTCGACAAAATCCTCGCTGACATACACCGTGTTCAGCTTCGGCACAAATTTTGAAGGCATAGACTCTTTAGTTTGCGAGTTGAGCTCACAATCCTTGGTCTCTATACCATAGTTCAGGCTCATGCATCTCTTGTCTTTACGGCATTCCAGCAGGCAGACTGGGTAGGTGCCGGCCTTGATTGTATTATATGCAAAGCCCTCCAGGGTGAAGTGAAGATGAGAAGATTTCTTAACAGGGCACGCCAGTTCCGCATATGCTTTATGTACGTGTTGGAGCAGTAGAAGGGCAAGGGCCTGAGGAAAAGATGAGCGTGGCATATAATTTTGAATCCTGCGAACCGGCTCTCTAGTGGCTTTTTTTCTTCGGATATTTGATTTTTTTGGCGCGCGGGATTCCCGCGCGTCACGGGGATTTCTTTCCACATCGCGACACAGGATCTCCCCCAACTAATGACCCACCCCGAATATTATCAGCTGCTGTTCCGCTCAGACAACATTTTTGGATTGGTAATTTTTTTACCATGCGCCTGAATTTCACAAAAATCGTACTTGGATTAGGTAAGATTTTCTTCTGTCTTTTTCTAGGATATTTTTTTTTGCTTTACTGCGTTTGCACTAGAAATCTTTCTGATCTTTGCATTTTAAATACTTGTTGTATGCAAATTCACTCATGGCAAGATCACGATAATTAATATAAAGGGCATACAAATTAAGGAACACACTGGGACACTACTAATAATGTCTATCATTGGAATTAAAACAGCAGGGGGCATTTCCAACTTGTTTTTGTGAAAATATCACCTCAAAGTTTTTTTTTCTCGTCTTATTCTCTTAACTTATGAGCTGCTATCGATTTTGTAAAAACAACAACCTTCACAAGTCCCCATCTCAGGCAATATTTCATCTTTTGCATATAATTCCTATTTTCCTTGGCTATTCTATCGCTTTCCGGCGGGATGTGGCAGCAGCCTCATCCTATTTTGTGGCTCTGAAATTCCTATTTTCGGTGTCTTTTCTTGAACCACCCTATCTCCTGAAACCCTGGGCCGTAATTAAAAGGCAAAGTTTTATCAATTTTGTTTCGAGCTGGTGCTATGTGAGAGTAGGAACGTAGTACTATAGATACTAACAACAGAATACATCGCCTGGGAATCACCAAGGACCATCGCGAGTGCCTTTTGCAGGAGGAAATGCTGAAATACAACTTCACAGAATTTGCCTCATTAAGAACAAATTAACACAACGCGTTTAACACATATTAGAAAATAACACCTATGTTGTATTGTGAATGTGCGCATTCTGATTGGTTAAAAAGCGTGTTTGTAAGAGACCTGAGAAACACGATTGTCACGCAACGCTGTCGCGCGTGTGTATGTTATTTTCTAAAAGCAATAAAAATACTTTCCGCGTGCTCTCTGGTTTCTTACAAACACTCGGGGAATGTTGGTCGAACTGATAAAACTTGAAAGACACTCGCCTTCGGCCGTGTCTTTCAAGTTTTGGGATCAGTTCTCCCAACATCCCCTCGTGTTTGTAAGAAACCAGAGAGCACGCGGAAAGTACTTTTACATATCGAGATAGCGTTGTCGTTTTCTGTGAATACGCGCGGGCTACCTGTGTTTTGCCCCAGGCCCTTTGGCGGAGACAAAAGCAAAATGGCGGCCATGAGTACGATGTTTCTCGAATACCTGCAAGTTTTGGTGGATTTCTCTGCTTTTTTCGCTAAAATATGAGGAAAAGTACTTACAGACCTTCCAAATAAGGTAAGGGGGAATTCCTAATAAGGAAAGCGGCAAGTCGACAAGGTTAGGCTGCAAACGTCTTGATATGATTGCTTACTGCGATTTTCATAATTCTGCGAACTCTACACCGACCAACAAACCACGGTTTGGCTTCCGTCAATCAAACGAGTGAACAACTCTAGTTGATTTCACGGAGGCTTTGGTACATCTTGTGATCTCATAGGTGCTACCTAGGCTTGAAAACACAATTTTCACTGCAAAATGCAAACCAAACTCAGAAAACATGCGTGGACTTGACTTAAAAGGTTTGATTGACGGAAGCCAAAGCGCAGTTTGGCATTCGGAAATATCAAGTGAGAGTTCGCAGAAATATGAAAATCGCAGTAATTCGCTGCACGTTATACGTTATGACTTTGTTTGTAATGATGAAAACAAATATTTTATTCATTATTAGCCAAGGCACCTGTTATAGCTTGATGTTATGCACATGCACACCCCGAACGGCACCCCCCTCTCCCCGATGAACATCCCTCAGTGCGCAAACTTTCCAATGAAACATCAAAGGGGGGGGGGGGGGGGCGCTTTTAGGAAAGTTTAATGGAGTACCTGTGGAAATATACAGCGCGGCCCTGGTGACTAGTACCGCGGGCTCAACCCTCACCCAGCTGTTTTCTTCACACGCGCGGTTCCCCGGGGTTCGAAACCAAAGCGCAACTCAGCGATAAATCATGGAAAATAGAAACGTTTTGGTAGTTTAAAACTTCCTGTTCCTGACATTGGCCTATCCTCTACACAATCTGCCGCCAGGAACTCATTCGTTGCACAAACATGGCAGAAAAAGCTAAAGACCAAGGTTGGTATGATGTTGATGGCACTTCCCACATATGCATAAGATTTTTAGTCAATGCAAGATTTTTAGTTAGTTTATTGCTCAGTAGCGCGCTTTTCAGAATTCTGCGACCTTCAACGTTTATTTCTAATCGTCGAAAGGCGTTCTGGATCATGGTCAATCGGAGTTTTGAACAAGACTTAAATTGCTCGTTGAAAATCTGTACAATCTTTCACATGACGAGTGAATTCCACTGCTGATTCTTACTGGAATTCACAATAGGTCGAGTGATGAATTTTTCTTGAATCCCATAGCACAGGGCTAAAAATCCCATAGCACAGGGCTAAAATATTCCATCGTTACGAGGAATAAAGGGACAAAATGCAAGAAAAATAAAGAGTACTTACTCTGTCACTAGGTTGTCTGGTGGTTGCTTTGTCCACTTTTCGGGGGATTTTAACCCTTTCCTGTCCGAGTTATTTCCTACATATATAGCTGTTTTTTTAAGCCAGATAGATATACCCCTGCCCATTTTTGCATATCAGCCCGGCGTTTTCAATCGTTAGAATCGATAATCGATATTAATCGATACCAATCGATAAAATTAGCAAATTATATCGGAAATTGATAGAAATCGATAAGGGAAATCGTTGTGAGTAATCGATATATCGATTTTTCGATCAAGGCTATAGATTTTATCGACTATATCAATTTCATCAATTAATATCAATTTTCCGAGATTGAAATACAGTTCTGACAGTTCAGGCTTAGTGAGAGCCCTCCCCAACGCAAATTTCGGGCTCCGATATACTCGAATTGAACGGCAGGACACGAGTGGTGTATTTCTATTGACCTCAATAATTCACGATATAACTATTTCATACCATAAGCTATCAGGAATTAGTATAAACCAACTAATGGTCTATTACAAATCCTGCATTCTGATTGGCTGACCTACTAATGGTCTATTAGTGATAGACCGTGCCTGGCAAAACCACCACCTTTCTTTGCAAGAAAACTTAATAATGGAATTCAATGCCAAAACCGACCAACTAGTTGGTTTATACTAAAACAATTAGACCTTTCGTCCTCATGTGCTATGATATCAATAGACCATTCGGCCTTCGGCCTCATGGTCTATTCATCATAGCACATTTGGCCTTGAGGTCTAATTGTTAAATATATTTTTATATGACCACGTGGAATGTAGCACGGAACGTTCGTTGAATGTACGTCACGTCGATTGTGAAATTTCCAAACAATCGATAATAATCGATAAGTTGATTGGACGAAAATTTGTGAATATCGATTATTATCAATTAGCCGATACACTCGATACCAATTAAATAACTATTATCGATTGTTATCGATTTATCGATTGTATTTTCGATATCAATTTTTATCGATTGAACACGCCGGGATATCAGGTCTAGGTTTCTGGGTTTCCTGTGTTTTATTGACAGGGAGGCTAGTACCTCTTGTAGGGCATTGCCGCTGACTCGTAAGTTGCTTTTCAGTGGTGGCTTTGCTCTCATACGGTTAGACATTTGATCAAATTTCTTCAAAATACAAGCTGAAATTCCACTAGAAGAGGCCATAGGACATCATTAAGTCTATTATGGACAATGGATTTGTGCTGTGCTTCAAGAAAGAAGTATAGTCAAGGGGTTTTATTCATTTTTCCTTTGTTCTTGTGAGAATTCTGGAAGAAAATGACTGAATGAAACTTCAGCTCCTCTGATAGTGGAATCTTTTTGCCCAGCACTGCATTCTTAGGAATCTGTGTTTTAGACATAAAAAGCAAGCTACTGAGCGTAATTCTGGTTTTAATTGTCGAAGGGCAAAAAGACTTATATAAATCTCTTGTCTAACCGTCCAATACGGGGGAGGGTGCTGTCAAATTTTTGAACGAAATCCACAGGTATCCCGAGAATAGAGTTTGTTGATGTGAAATTTGTAAAGTCGATTCGAAACTTCAAGCGCCATATTTCGCTTCAAACTTCACTTGGAAACTGGAAACTTGCCCTTGGAAGTCAGGAATAAAGGTAAAACAAAATACAATATGCTGCATGTCGAGTTGTTTTTGTCTATTTAAGAAACAACAAGAAACGTTGCCCTTGAAGCGTCACTTGAACGTGGTGTTTTGGCGTGTCAGAAATCGCGTGTTATTTCGCCAAAAAAAGTGATTATTTCTGTAGCAAACGCGAAGTTCAAAGCCAGGAAACAGCTAAACTTTATCAATAGTTCACTGCTCTATATGCGTTCTGAATGAAAAGCCGCCTTAATGCGGAGTTTTGATGATAGAGTCATTAATGTAATGTTGTATGTACGTACTGATTTTTCGGTGTACGGACAGGAAAGAGTTAATAGTCCTTTTTGAGCATGGAATCCAGTGTAAATGACCCCTGGTAGAAATCCTACTTGTCCCAACACAAGGGATGCAACGAAATCCAATATCGACTTGCTTGTGGCTCAGATTCTTGCTTAATTTCAAACATCACAAACGCTGCTTTTATAACATGATTCTATATAGAACCATTCAAGGAAAGAAGGTCCAAGATTTTTGTCTAAGGAAAGAAGGTCCAAGATTTTTGTGAAGAAAAAAATGACGAAATGTAAACTAAAAGTTGGCACCTGAACATCATCCATCTTGCAATGCCAGATACACACATGCATCAAAATAAACGAAACAGGAGCAGATGTTATATCACGAGTGACTGATACAGCCAGTCAGGATCAGGAAATATTATGTGAATGTGTTCCTGGGAAAAACAAACTTCTCTGGCCTAAAAAGGCTTTGATTTTATTGTTTTCCTGCAAACAAATTCCTGTAAAGTTTCAGGTAACAGTATAGGTCAACCATAACTCTGGATCCAAACAAGGACTGTTGCACAACTTTGGAGCATTAAAACCAATGTTTAAAAGTTTACATTTATCTACCGGTATGTTTATTATTTGTCTTTATCTTTATAGCTGAAACAAAAGGAGAAGACCAGGAAGTGACACGAGAGGCCAGTACAGGGGCAGAAGGTGCAACAGCAGGGGAAGGAGAGATATGGGATGAGGAACCCACCAGCGACACCAGTCAGAGTAAGCCAAAACACCAAGAAGTTGCCATATTTTGGAAATGATGCTTACCCCCGGTATTATGCATTGCTAAGCGACCTCAAAATTTTCACTGTTGCATTTGCATTTTTGTGCAAGAAAACTGTAATGTTAATTTCCTTGAAACAGAAAGTTAAACATTCAAGGCAACGAAGCCAAAGGAAAGCTTAGAACCATTTTGGTTGAATTGGCAATCAATTTCAACCCTCTGAAGTAGCCGTATCCTGCATTTTGGTTTGATTGCCAGCTAAAAATTGCTAATCGCCCATCTTAACATTGAATTTCGCGAGGTTGCATAGTAATGCATATAGTGGTAAATGGAGGAAACAGACTCCCTCTCCGTCCAGACCCTGTTCTTAGTAAAGATGGTGTTCTTCACTCTTCACAATGACAAGCTTATAACATGGTATATTTGGGTCACACAGATTCCTTATTTTAGCAGTGGTTGTTTGATCACTGAGCCAATTAAAAACCCTTTAAAAATTCTGATACCTGATTCAGACTCTTACCCTTTTGATCCCTGAGTCAACTCCTTTGAACCCAATGATCCCTGTAATAATTTTGGCTTCAATCTCTGAGCCAATATCCCATGTAAAAAGTCTGCAATGAAAAAGATTTGAATAACTCTTCTGTTGTTGTTTACAGTGAATGCCATGATGAAGATTTTTACCCAGTTTCGACTTGGCCTGTTTGGTTCAAAGGAAGAAGAAAAACCAAAACCAGAACAGCTACTAGATGAGGTTACATTTGAGGGTGTGGGCAAGTTCATCAAGTCTCACAAATGTAAGTTTATCCTGTGATGTAAACCTAGGGTTACAACTAAGGCTCTGCTCACTGATGGTATTAGCTTTGGGACTGCAATAATGTGATGCTCAATACAGCATTGCAACCCAATGGCAACTAGATTTTAGGGTTTGACAAGCAAAAATTTCAACCTAGTCAGCAAATGGCAATACTTGTCTTTTTGTTCTGTAGGCTTTTCAGCTGTAGACTTTCTCCTTTTACAGGTAAAAACATTTTAGTGTTGACAGGAGCTGGGATCTCTACAGCTGCAGGCATTCCTGATTTCCGGTCACCAGGGACTGGTCTCTATGACAACCTGCAAAAATATGACCTACCCTGTCCACAGAGTATCTTTGAGCTGGGCTACTTCAGGGTGAGTGATTTGTTTGATGACTGCATGAGTTTTGAAAGGACAGTAGCATGGCTAGGGATATAAGTTGTCTTCCCAATTCCAAATCCTTTATTGTACTTCATACTAGTTTTATAGAGGAAATATCTAAATTGTTGATAATGAAGGCGTTGTCAGATTTAATAGCTTTTTGTGTGAAATTCTAAGGTTTGTCAGAATGACTCAAAAAGGTGAAATTGCAGTCCTACTCATCTGCTTAATGACAGGTGCAGATACCTTGTTTTTTTTTATATAAAAAGCCAGATTTTTCAGCTCTTTCTTTGGATTGTAAGCAGGGACCACAGATCATAAAAGAATGTTCAACAACAATAACATTACCATATTTACTCAAATAAGTGCTGCCCTCGATTAAACACCGCCCTCTACACACCTTGACCCAAGGAATCCATAAGCGCCATCCCTGAAAACCCTCTGTATCCCATTTTTGAGCACTGTGATCGAAAATGAAGGTATTTGGCAATGCCTGCCGGCCAATTTTAGTGATTATTTTGTACAGTTTTAAGTAGATTTGTGCTCGGTGAAAGGCCGGAAAATTTGAGTAAATGCGGTATAGTGATTCAAATTAGGCTGGGAATCCCTGGAGGCTCGTCATACTGGCAAGGGATATGTTTTATAAGAAACAGAATAGTGTAGTTGATATAACAGTCCCTCCTGAACTTGAGAAAGGTTATTCCAGAACCAGAGGCCTTGTTTTTAAGTTTAGACAGGTTGCGTCCTCTGTTAATGCCTACAAGTTTTCTTTTTCCCCCAACGTGGAATGGCTTGCCTTCCAATATTGTTAAGGCTGAGTCCTTAGCGGCCTTTAAGGCGGGGACTCGTTTGGATGAATGTTAGTAGTCGACCACCCATTGCCTCATTAGTCTAACCTAAAGGCAATTATCTTAATTAATGATTAAACATTATGTCTCCCATTTGCAGACAAATCCAGAGCCTTTCTATGCGCTGGCCAAGGAACTGTACCCAGGCACATTCAAGGTAGTAATGCTCATTGCCTCTTCATTGTGCTCATCGTGTGCCTTCATTGATTGATATGGATGCCTTGTTATTCTGGGGCACTGGACAATCTGTGGATTTGGTGTAACCAATTTCAGAATCTTGTTTACTCAGCTGGCATTGGCTGCTCACTTAAATCTATTTAAGAAAAGAATATGAGCTGTAGAATGGATACAATAATATTAGCAGATTGTGGGTGCAAGTGGTGTCACATCTGTAATTGCTAATTTTTTTTTAGATTATTGGAATGCGAGATCCAGGCTTTCCACCTTTCGAGATCCACCTTTCTCCAGGCGAGATCCACCTTTCTCTATCCACCCCTCTCACACTCTCACTTCTACATCCAGACCCTCCCTTCCTTCCACATCCAGAACCCCATCCAGGCCCTGCCTCCTTGAGTGAATGAGTACTACTCTTCCCAGTAGACCGTTGCACCTCTCGGTTTGTCAGCCCGCTGGCGGCTGTCTAAAATTGATCACGTGATCACTATTTTTTGTACGATGTGATGAGTTGCTTATGTACCACGTGATCAATGTTTGTGGGCGTAAACTTTGAGATTTCATTTTTTTTCTGCATTCCAACGAAGTCTATGAAGTCCAAAACGGTTGATCATGTGGTACATAAGCAACCCATCACGTGGTACAAAAAAGTTGATCACGCAATCAATTTTAGACTGCCGCCAGCGGGTAGAAAAATCGAGAGGTGTAACGGTCTACTGGGAAGAGTAGTACCTGGTACCCTATGTCCCTTCCCCTAAACCTCACCCAGACCCTTCCTTCCCAATGCAGACCTTGTTGGAATTCATGGAGAATGTATGTCTCTTGTAGTATAAATCTCAGTTCTATTTTTAATAATATGACTGTTTTATTTTCTTCTAGCCAACAATATCACACTATTTTATCAAACTTCTTCAGAATAAAGGCTTTCTGTTGAGAAATTACACACAGGTAATTGCATGTTAGGCCTGCTGCAGGCAGGGCTATATCAACCTTTTGGGTTGGGGGAGGGGGGGGGGGCACTTTTTCAGAACCTGCGATCAATTCTCTACTAACAGACACTCTTGTAAATGGAAAATCCCCATTTTATTTAAGTATTGCCTGCACTAAATTGTGTCCCCACCCCCTGCATCGTCACAAAAACCCCAGTAGTTTTGGAAATCAAAAACTGGATTTAATCATTGTACAAGTCAATCCTAATTTACGTTTGACATAGGGCACATTTTCTGAGACGGGAAAGTGTTTATGCTCCAGGGGCGTAGCTAGAGGGGGATCCTGGGGTGCATGTGACCCCCCTTTTTAGAAGAAAAATACTGTAAAACATTAAGAACAAATCAGCAAGTTGGAAAAGGGCACCATATATTTGTACCGATGTGACCCATTCTTTCTCAAATCCTGGCTACGTCCCTGTGCTCGATTGCTATATTTTTGAGAATCTGTTTGGAATGCTTGGCGATTCAACAAAATTGTGTGGATTGGCGAATTTGAGAGCAAAATCAGCTGGTAGTGCATTAATAAGATGTTGATGAGAATTGAGCAAATGATCATGATCATGTCGTCTGCATATCTCTTAGATCTCTGGCACTATAGTCACGTATATAGTACTGTACCACATATTTTTATAAAACACTTTTAATGTTTAAAAGGTCCTTCGTCTTAATCTCAAACACTTGCCAGTGGAAACAGTAGTCAGTCTCCAACTCCAATTCGTCCTCTAGAAGCTTTTGATACTCCTTTGCTAAGCTCGGGCTTTGTAACACGTAGAGTACAAAGTCCCTTGGATCTGCTTTGAGGCGGACGCAAGTTGGTGTAATATATGTGATCTGTATAGATCAGAATCATCTGTATAAACTGTACAAACCCAACCGGCGGATATTTGACGATCGGATCGCCGACCGTGACTAAATGACTTCGGAAACGATTCGGATGTACTGTCGGTGTAAATTCGGTCGCCATCTTGAAACATCAAGGGCATATTTAAGGACATAGAGGCATCGTACATCTCTCGATCTATCATTATTATACCCCTGGGGAAAATGTTTTGCGAAAAACCTGTACCAGAAAATAATAATTTCGTCAAGTAATTTCTGCTTCGAGAGTGAACCAGCGTTTTGGTTGAGTTGCATGCCTTCTCAAGTCGCTGCTTCAGACTTTCAGAGTTTGTGACTTTGCAACAATATTCGTCATAGCGTGCGATTTCACGCCTTACGGAAACATCTTTCCTGGTTTTCTTGGCGGCAGTGTTTCTTTCGTCCACGATATACCTTTCTTGCTTGACGCCTGTGTAAAACTCGGAGGTCCATTTCATGATCTCTCGTATCATTTCTTGAAATTCAGGAGAAACTCTTCCAGCTCTCCTAGAAATGTTGTTCCCCCGTCAGCCAACCCAGCGGCCATGAGACCTATGATTTTACCGTCGACCTCAGCAACAAATATTTTTCTGTCAGGTGTTTTTAAAATCTTGTGGAATGCCGGAGGCAAATAATCATGGCCGTTGAATATTCCTTTGGATAGCTGCAGAACTTGTTCGTAGTCGCTCGCTTGGGCAAACCGTACTTTCGGGGCATCTCGACCTATGTGAAGTTTACTTGTACGAATGCATGGTTTAGCCATCTTACCCTTGAGATATCTGCTAAGAAAATTACAATTATGGCGTAGTTTTGCCATGAGTTGTATGCATGAATGGCCTTTGAGGGTTGAATGGCCTTTGCCACACGCTGTCCGTGCACACGCTGTCCGTGACACGTTTAATACCCGCTCAGTGAGGTCACGCCATCTTAGACGGCGTTACCTCTTGGATCACGCAACTGCTCTACCGCTGAATGGACATCAACCGCGCACATAAATACAGTCGGAGCCCCCGTTTGAAGTTGTGAATACCGACGAGAAACTGAGTTTGAATTGACAATAGACAAACTCGTGGCAACAGTGTGGACATTCTGAACAAAACTGGACCAGTCCGGCGTGAAAATCATTCCTAACAATTTAATCATCCCCCAGTCCTCTACCTTTTGTGATATTTCGACAGGTGGACCACAAATCTACAAATTAGGATAGAAATCATTGAGTAACAGTATTTTTGGCCAAACGTTGCTTGAAGTTGTAAAATAATTTTTAGGTGCTCTTATTTATTGTAGCAGATTTCTTAATGCGATTGTTTTCACGCCAAACAAAGTTGTTCTGCAACAGCTATCGTGACAAAGTTGTTCTGCGACAGCTATCGTGACCAAAGTTGTTCTGCGACAGCTATCGTGACCAAAGTTGTTCTGCGACAGCTATCGTGACCAAAGTTGTTCTGCGACAGCTATCGTGACCAAAGTTGTTCTGCGACAGCTATCGTGACCAAAGTTGTTCTGCGACAGCTATCGTGACCAAAGTTGTTCTGCGACAGCTATCGTGACCAAAGTTGTTCTGCGACAGCTATCGTGACCAAAGTTGTTCTGCGACAGCTATCGTGACCAAAGTTGTTCTGCGACAGCTGCGACGATATGAAAACCGGGTTTCGTAGCCCTCGCAAAACTCAAGTTGCGGCTGCCGCAGAGAGACAAAACACGGGCGATTCCAACAACACGAGTTACAACAGTCGCTCTTCCCAATGGTTACTATATACGCAATATATATGGAATGAACTTTTCACAGAAAGAAAACATTCAGTATCACTGGCAAATTCTGTTGACTATTAGAAAAATGTCGAGCTAACCAGATGATTTTGTTTTCTTTAGAATATTGACACCCTGGAGAGAATAGCTGGTGTCCCAGAGCAATACTTAGTTGAGGCCCATGGTACATTTCACAGCGCTCATTGCCTCGAGTGTCGCGAGGAATATACCCAAGAATGGATTAGGGGTATGTGTAGTAGTACAACATGGTATTGAGACTGGAGGAGGCCTGTTATTCATTTTGAGCAAATTGCTTCCTACAATATATTTTGTTAGGCCAAAGGTTCGCATTTTACTACTCCATGCCATGTCTGAATTGTACAAATTTTAGATTAGGGGTTAGAGTAATGTGGGGTTGTAAAACATGATATACCACGTATCGAGGATCTCTAGATTTTCAAAAATTGCTCTACCCCGTGGAAATTCCAGGCTCCTGTACAACCCCTGTGGAAATTTGAAGCAACCCCAGTGGAAATTCCTCATCCTCTTGTCGGCCTGTGGAAATTCCACAGTTGCAAATGAATACCCTGTAGAAATTCTGGGGTAAGATGAATGGCCCTGTGGAAATTCCAGGTTCAAAATCAACAAACCCTGTGGACATTCCAGGTTCCTCGATAGCGGGGTAACGAATATAATATGGAACAGCCCGTTATGGCTAGGTAAAGCTAGCCGGATATCCTGTGGGGTTATGAATTTGGATACGTTTGTCCGACTAACCCCACATAACAGCCGCTCGCAGGCTAGGGTACACTGTTGTATTGTGATTTTTTTGCGGTTCTCAGTTTTCAAATTTATTTGCTGTTAACTTCACAGATGAAATTTTTGCTGACCGAGTACCGAAATGCAGAGAGTGCGAAAGCTTAGTTAAACCAGGTAAAGCATTAATCTGTCTTATGTTTTTCCTCGAGGGCACGGTAACGAAGTCTGCATTCTGATTGGTTCTCAGAGCGCGCGCACGAGCGATATTTTCCTATCTCTGACGGTAACCATTTGCGCGCGCTTGTTTTCATCGAAAAAAATCAACGGCCTCGGTCAACATTTTCCAGCCCTCGGTCACAGTTTTTCCCTATACGGACCTCCCAGCCGGTAAATAACATATATTTACCTTTGCACGTAAAAGATCTTGGTGCTGATATTTCTTACTTCTTTTTGACAGATATTGTTTTCTTTGGCGAGGCATTGCCTGAACGATTTCATCGACTGGTCGCCCAGGTGAGCTCAGGGGTGAAAGTGATTTTCTTTCCTTTTTTTGCGTTTTAGTGGTTTTGGAAACTGTCAAATCAGAATACGCAGTCAGAAATTTTACAGACCATGTGTTCTGGGGGAGTCACATGCGCGCTTAATTGCATCTTGTGGGATGAACAATGGCTCCTGTGACGTTCCAAGACAAAGAAAGAAGAACAAATACCTGCCTTTGTTCTTTTTTTAATTCAAAAATCAATAAAATATTCACCGCGCACGCAATTTTTCTTTCGCTACTGTTCTATTGGATAATGGATCTTTTTGATGAAATGTGGTTGATTTCTGCCTTTAGTGGCACTTTAAACAAAGCAAACCATAAACGTGAAGGAGGTTTGGATACGCGTCTTAATTTGCATAGATTTTTGAGATTTTATTCCTTGTCTCAACATGTATTATGAAAAGCTGTATCAAACACACGACAGTGTTTCATCGGGATTTCCAAGCACCTCACAGTCCTCGTTCTTTCAACCCTCTTCACGGTGACTGGAAATCCTGATGAAACACGCTGTCTCGTGTTTGATATATTACTTCTCTACTGTTCCCGTATCACGGTATATCGTATATCACATTTTCATCCGGCGTATGAGCTGTGCCTTAGGGCTGGTTTACACACACGAGCATAAGTGCAGACACAAGCGCAGACGTAAGCGCAAGGATATCAAACTGTACATTTCCATTCTCGAACCCAGAGCTCCCCAGCACGTCTCCTCGCGACAGCCATTGACGCATGCGCGAGATTTGATACAGAGCCGTTGAGAGAAACAACTTTTTGCGCAAGCCCCAACGTTAAAAATCAGCCAATCAGCGACGGCCCTCAAATGGATGTCCCCAGAGCCTCCCCTGCGAGCAGACGAGCCGGGGAATTCTGGGTACGACAATGGTACATTTCCCTCTTGCGGTTCACACTAGAACGCACGCGCAAGAAAATCGAAACATTGCGCTCCCTTGCGGTTGCGTCTGGTGTAAATCAACCGAACGCAAGCGCAAGTAAACTAATTCGTGTTGATTTTAAGCTTGCGCTTGCGTCGCTGTGATTTACGCTTGCGCTTACGTTCGTGTGTGAACCAGCCCTTAGAGGAGTTAGCGGCATGTTTAAACTGATTTTCCACTTCAGGACATGCCTCAAGCTGACCTGGTTATCGTCATGGGAACTGCTTTAGCCGTGCAGCCTTTCGCCTCGCTAATTGACAAGTAAGAATATTTGTTGTTTTGATTACGCACCACAGCTTTGACTAGATAATAAGTGTCACCATGGTTTCCTTTTTAGAGTCCCAGAGACGACCCCGAGACTGCTTATAAACAAAGAAAAATGTGGACAACAGGTAGAAATGCGTGACTTGTAATCCTTTGAATGCAGATCAATATTTACTGCCATTTTCATATCTCTGCGAACTTTAGCCCAACCGCAAACGTGCGCTTTAGCTTCCGCCAATCAAGGAGAGCCTAGCAGGACTTTCTGAAACATCAGTAATCAAAATGTTAAACCAAAGTAACAAAGCATGCAACGCGTCTTCGTTTTTGATTGACGGAAACTGGAACGCTGTTTGTCGCTGGGGAACTCGCATTAATATGAAAACAGCAGTTATGGTGACCTGTTTAAGGATATGAAATACTACGTCATGTTTTCATGATTTCAGCCTGACTTCCTTTCTCGACTTATGGGAATGAGCTCTGGATTCAAGTTTGACGATGAAAAGAATTATAGGTGAGCCATTTGCCATGATTGTAGGGCGACCTTTACAATTAGACGGATTTCACACATAAGCCAATCATTAGGAGCATCTACGGATGCGTGAGTCCACAGTATTTTGACCACTTTATTACGTCATTCCGTGGTATATAAGAGGAGATACCACGGAAAATCAGAGGACATTTGTTAACTATCTCCTAGCGCCTATAGTGCTAGTTAATACTTAAGCTATTAAGATATTTGCATACTCCGTGGCACTAGCGCCATAGCCAAATTCTAGTTTAGCGCAGCCTATCGTCTCGCACACAAGCACCCTTAAGTCGAGGTAAAACGGGCAACAAAATCGCTCAACTTGTCTCGCAACATTGTTGCAAAACGAGCTGAAGGGCGATGCTGCGCGTTTTACCACCCGAGCAAACAACTTGTCTCGCAACAAATCGGCATGTTGCAAGTTTGGAAAATAGCAACGCCTGATTGGTCAATGCCACAAGCTGTGACGTAATCCGATGCAAAAATACTTGTCAGATCGTAAGGGGTGGTAAAACGAGCAACAAAATCGCTCAACTTGTCTCGCAACATTTTTGCAAAACGAGTTGAAGAGCGATGTTGCGGGTTTTACCACCTGATCAAACAACTTGTCTCGCAACAAATCACAAATTTGTTGCGAACCAAACTCCTTCGCGGTGGTAAAACGAGCAACAACGAGAGGTTTTGTTGCAAAAAGTAGGACAGACTTCTACTTTCTGCAACAAAATTTTTCAACTTGCAACATGCCGATTTGTCGCAAGACAAGTTGTTTGGTCAGGTGGTAAAACGCGCAGCATCGCTCTGCAGCTCGTTTTGCAACAATGTTGCGAGACAAGTTGAACGTTTTTGTTGCCCGTTTTACCTCGCCTTTAAATATACCATTTTCTAAACAGATTAGGGTTTTTCCATTCTATACCCTTAAAGATACCTCAAATTCGAATTTTAACCCGTAAACGATACGACGAGCACCCCCGCCCGGCTGATATGGGAGTCCCTCCCCCGCCACACACCCCAGGGACGAAACTCGTGAATAAAAACGATATAAAGGTCTTGCCATGAAATAATCTCGACATACTTTATTGCAGAGATGTGGCATGGTTGGGTACAACTGATGAGGGCTGCCTTGCACTTGCTGACTTACTGGGATGGAAGGTAAAAGGCAAAACCGCAAGTTGACCGCCAAAATCTATGCACGCTGCTGAAAAGAGCAACTGTAAAAATGAGTAAATTTGCCAAATTTCACGCAGCGAAATGTTGTAAATTGGCCAAGATATCAATACAGGCCCATGAACTGTAATAATGTATAGCGTTGTTTGACTGTTTCTTCGCCATTTTAAGAAGAAACAAGCGAATGTCAGGTGTTTGTTTCAGTCGGTGGATAGATTTTTGCCAATTTTCTGATTTCGAAAGATCAAGAAGTCGTGTAAGGGTCCATTAGGATGCCTCTCAGTCACTACTTCTTTGTGCGTCCGTGCTTGCAAGCCTCTGGTCCTCCCCCCATCTTATGCCTTGCATGTAAGGGTCCATTAGGATGCCTCTCAGTCGCTACTTCTTTGTGCGTCCGTGCTTGCAAGCCTCTGGTTCTCCCCCCATCTTATGCCTTGCATGTAAGGGTCCATTAGGATGCCTCTCAGTCACTACTTCTTTGTGCGTCCGTGCTTGCAAGCCTCTGGTCCTCCCCCCATCTTATGCCTTGCATGTAAGGGTCCATTAGGATGCCTCTCAGTCACTACTTCTTTGTGCGTCCGTGCTTGCAAGCCTCTGGTCCTCCCCCCATCTTATGCCTTGCATGTAAGGGTCCATTAGGATGCCTCTCAGTCACTACTTTGTGCGTCCGTGCTTGCAAGCCTCTGGTCCTCCCTCCATCTTATGCCTTGCGTGTAACTTTAGGAGGAACTTCAGGCAATGGTGGAGGAAGGGCACAAGAGGCTCGGTGAAGAAGAGAAACAAGCACAAGCAAATAAACAGTCAAAGAGTGGCGAAGAAAAAGCGCATTCAAGCGCTTCAAAACCCGATTCCCCAAGTCAACAAGAAAAGCCAGAGTCAAGCGATACAACTAAGCAGGCGAAAAGCGATTTATAGCTGTAGTTGTGCGCTTGGCCCGCGGCACACTGCTGAGGTTTGTCAGAGTGTTGCAAATACCAAGTGAATTTTTACAGGCATGCTCAATACGACATGAGTCTTCAGGTAAGACTCCAGTTACGCACTGTGCGAGTCCCAGGTGACAGTGTTATGTTTGCGCATCCAGATCTTATTAGTATTCAGGCACTCGCAGTTGTTCTTATGGCTTCCTGTAGTCCAGTCCCTGAACTCTCCTTCGCGGCTCCGTTGTTTCCTGTGGTCGCCGAAAGGAGAGTCCAGAAACCTTTGTATGCGCATGCGCTAGATCTGACCAAGAACTTGGGTTTTTTCGTTAGTGCGCATGATTCAAATTCCGCTGTCGGAAATTGATTGTTGGCTATATGAGTTTTGTCCATCAAGATAGGACGCCCTTGTGACCGTAACCGCTAAAATTCAACAAACAATCTTCGACAGCAGTATTTGGATCATGCGCACTAACGAAAAATCCCAAGTTCTTGGTCAGATCTAGCACATGCGCATACAAAGGTTTCTGGACTCTCCTTTCGGCGACCACAGGAAACAACGGAGACTTCTCAACCGCGGTCACCATCTTGAAATTGTGTTGAACAAGTTGCCGGTCACTTTGCTCAGTTAGCAAGCAGGTTATACAAGGGATATCTGAGCTGTGTAGATACTTTTATATATACTAGCATGGAGTTTTAAAAATATTATAATGGGTATATAGTTAGAAAAAAATATAGTATGATAATCAATGATACATTCGAACACCGTTGTAGCATTTTGTCTCTGATAGCCTTCAGCCGTCCCTTTGCGAGTTACGACCGAGAGCGACTGAACATAACTATTGATCGTCAGGGGTGGGGGGGAGGGGGGGCTTTGCTCTCTTGAATGAGGTACAACCGAGAGCGACTGAACCATAACTGTTGATCGTCAGGTGGCATGAAGCACCGGGGGGGGGGGGGGGGGGGGGGGGGGGGGGGGGGGGGGGGGGGGGGGGACTCCCATATTTTTTTGTCGGGAATGATCGTCGGAAATTTTCAGTTTCACCCGTAAAATATACCAAACATGGCGTGGCTCAAATAATTTCTTACCCTAAAAGATGAGGCCGCGTGTGCCAAGTAGGCGCGAAGGAAGCAGGTAAAAGATGCACATTAAGAAATTTCCATGTTTGACTAAAATCTGCCTTTAATAGTGTTGTCTATTTTATCGTCTTCTCAAGTAATCTCTCTTACACGAGGCAACACAATTTGGACACCTATTTCAGCCCTATAAGATACCAATCCCCCTAATTTTATTGAAGATTAAGATCACCCCTAAAAGAGACCAAGGCCCCGTGATTTTAACCCCTAAAAGAAACGACGATCATCCCCAACCGGGCATAAAGCTTGATAAGAGTACCAAATATATATTTGGTCGCCAGCTGGCGTCTAAGTTCACATTTTTAGTCGCCTAGCCCTGATTTGTGGTCGCAATTTCCGGCCCTGGAAGGGACGGCTGGCATTCAGGCTATGTCACTGAAGGGTGTCATAGAAGAATGCGCCTCAAGGTGGAATTTGCAAAGAAAATGGCATTCCCAACCACTATAACTACTTTCGTAGCAGAACCTTTTCTCCTTGTCATGTAGCTCGCCTCTCTTGGCCGCTTGTTCAATTTTTTCTTCTCTCGACTCGAATTTTTCTCTTCGACCCTCAAGAGCTGGTATACGCTGGCTATCAGTTATTTCAATGATATACCGGCGAGGACTCGTCGTTGTCTATCTCCCTGTGAAATCCAGTGCAGTCCCGTCCCTGGTACTACCCTGCGAGCAGTTGTTTCCTCCTCTCTTAGGCGGCCTAAGGATAGATATTACGGAGGACACTATAGTGTACCATATATGAAGGATCTACCCTAAGAGAGGAGGAAACCACTGCTCGCAGGGTACCATGGTAATGTTTTCAAGTTATCAAATTATTAAGTTTTCGTCAACTTTTCACTTTATTGTTTTAGTATTTACAAGCGGATATATAATGCACCATTCGTTAGCCGTACTGATTAACAAGTATGCGATTATCCTCGCACAGTCTCTCTTCTAGTCTTCTGACCGCGTCTAGGCTGAGTACGAGATTGTGCCGGAGCAGGATACTGTATACGTTAACATCTACAAGACAAGACAGATGTCAGTTACGTTCAAGTCCAAATGCACGTTTCGTGACCATTATCACAGGGAATTTCTGCAGAAACCCACTATTTTCCCATGTCACAAGAATGGGAAGTGTTTGGCTTTCCCATGGGTATACTTGTGAATTCTGAACACTTCCCATTCTTGGCCATGGGAATTTCAGCGTTTCCCATGAATGGATTTCGGCAGAAATTCCCTGTGTATAGCAAGTGTTGTTGAGCTTAAACCTTAAACTCGGGACTTTTTACTTTTTCATGCACGCTTCAACTTCCGGCTTTGCTTGAAGAAGTGCGAGTTTTCATGGAATCGTTGGCAAACGTTTTTGCTTTCCACGATTTTTGCTTTCCTCGGTCGGCTGCACTTTACTGAGAATGGCTATGAAATTTCGCGCACTGACTTTGCGGGATTTACGTCTGGTTTCCGTCGCGACTTTTTCCCGTTTTTCGTCGTGAAATGAGCCAGGCGTATGAACTAACCAAATACCAAATCGGGTCATACAGTTTGATTTGATCAAAGAAACAAATCCTAGTATCTGTTCACTCACTTTGGCTGTAAAACACATCAACTTTGTCGAGGTCGTCTGCGGCTTCTATGAGTCTCTCGTTGGGTAACCTGTGGACAGTAACAGTATCATTGTGAAAAGTTCTAAGAATGAAGGCTTGGTTTCCATTGGCATACCCAATCAGCAAATATATTATTTTCAAGTTCAAGTTTATTATTGCCTGATTACTTTGAAAGAGGTACTAAAATACCCCGCAAATAGTACAAAACTAGTCTAGGCGGGCAGTGAAAATACAATACAAAAAAATTATTAAATTTCGATTCACATTTGCAAGGGATGTCTTCAGTTTCTTTAGACTCTTTTCAGTCTCCTAACTATGGGTGATATAAAAGGAACAGCTAATGGTCGATAATGGGAATTCACTGAATTCCTAGAAGGGCTGGGTATAAATTTGTACCATACAGTTTATGTATAATTGCACTGGGTGTGACACATGTCCAGGGCATCCTAC
Source organism: Scolanthus callimorphus (assembly GCA_033964015.1). Taxonomy (NCBI): domain Eukaryota; kingdom Metazoa; phylum Cnidaria; class Anthozoa; order Actiniaria; family Edwardsiidae; genus Scolanthus; species Scolanthus callimorphus. Next base: position 20,715,087 of record CM066915.1, read on the forward strand.
ATTGCTTACCCATCTACAAGAACAGCAGATTTCCATCCTTGACGGTCTAAATATGGTACTAGGTCCTAGAGAAATAGATAGAATGTGGTTGATTATTTACCGGTAGAGAAACCGAGGGCTTGGACTTGCTACACCATTACTGCATTTTAAAACAGACTAATCTTTCAAGCTACAAACCTTATCATCTTCAATGTCATCAAAAGACTCTACGATATGCAGATCACCCTGGGACAACAAAACAATGGTAAAGTTTAATCCACAACATTTTGACCACTTTATTACGTCATTCCGTGGTATAAGAGGACATACCACAGAAAATCAGAGTAGTTTTCTCTCGTTTTACCTGGGCATATCTAACGGACAGTGCCACTCGTAGTCCCATTCTTCTGACTTTCTTGGGTAAGGTGTACTCATAATCCTTAGGTTTTGGCCCATGAACAACACCACCTAGAACAAGTTAAAATCGTAGCAACGCTGCAGTAAGCTTGTGGATATGGAGTGATTATGTGTACTGATGATGTCACACTATGGCCATGCTGTGCATCGAACGGTGCCCAATACAGGCTTCAATTTATACCTAGATTTGGGTATTTACACTAAATCTTTGCCATTTAGGGAAACAATTATGTTTCCCATTGAGGGATAAAAAGACCTATCCTAGATAACTGTGTCCAATGACTGTCCAAGAACTGTCTGGGCTAAATATTTTAATTTGATAATTGATTACAATATTCATAGCACTGTAGGCATAGCAACACACATAGCATGAGAAAGAGACAATGTATAGTTCCAGAAAAGATCCATACTGCAGTGGCATCCCTCACCTCCTATGAATTGCGGTGCCCGTATGCTGCCCTGTCTGGCCTTATTGAGCCCTTTTTGTCGCCAAGGCTTTCTTCCTCCACCTCTGACCTCTCCTCTTGATTTAACACATGCTGTGCCCTGTGATTAACAAATATTGGATATCAGGGGATTTCGACTTTTGCCAAGAAGAACATCTTTAATTAAAAAGATGGTCATGCTTTTACTAATAGAGCAGATTTCGTATGACTGTGAAAAGTGCCATGGTACGGTGCGGTACTGTCGCGGTGGCCTGCTGTAGATGGAATGAAATCGCCAATGAAATCGCGTAGTCGCGGTACGGTCACGGTCGTGGCGCAGAACAACTTTGTGGCAGTACTTTTCACAGTCATACGAAATCTGCTCTATCAGTACTTCTGCTGTCCTTACCGCTCTCCATTTTGCCCTTTGCCAAACGACGACTCTATGGAGTATGTCAATCCTATAGGAAATATCAAGTGGTCAACATCTTTATTATCACAGTTTGTCCTATTTGTCTCTTAAAAATCTGAAAAGGGTATTTTTTTAAAATCAATTTCAATGGCATACAATTCTTTTTTTTTAAATCTGCTTTACAAAAAAAAATCTGGAAAGGGTAGGGGAAGGGATGAGACACTACAAGCAGACCCTGGCAGGTGTTAAACTCATCAGCAGGATAAACCTGAAAATCTATGATGTTGTCAATTGAATTTTGGATATGACTGCAAATTTGGGACTCTTATCCATGTTCATTCTACATAGACTTTTCCAGATGCCTCTTGGGAGGCAACATGGTCCAGTGGTAAGGGAGCTGGCCTCACAATCCAGAGATCCTGAGTTTGAGCCTTGCTCTGGCAACTGGTGATTTGTTTATATATCGCCAACTGGCTTTCCTCCCACCCTGTTGGGGTTTTGTTTGAGTTTATTCTTTGTTTATGGATTGATAGCAGAACAAAAGTATAACTCCATGCCATCATAAATCCCTGAGGATTTCAGTTCTCCCTTACCTAGGATTCTGTCCAAACACAAAGTCATTTAACTCAATAAGTCCAACAGGACTGTTGTCAGGAAGTGATGTTACCCAGGCAAGTAATCCAGAACCTGTGTTCTCATAAGCTCTCTCAGTAGTGTAGCTACATACAGCTGGGCTGAACACATCTATAACAACGGAAATAATTTATTAGACATCCTCACCATTAAACAGGGTGGGGAAGGGGTTCTCCGTGATCCGTGATTCACCCCAAATTTGCTCCGTGACTCGTGAAAACAGGAAAATTATTGCCGTGATCCGTGAAATCTCATGCCCTCGTGACCCGTGATTTTACGAATTTCTGTTACGTGACTCGTGATTACAGGCCTAGAGATTCGTGAAACGTGAACGCTGGTCATTAGAGACGGACCATTTGGACCAATATCGAGTAGGCTCATTCTCTCCTGACTGCTTTTTAGGGAACCTGACGTCCTTAAAAAGAGATATTTTTTTGTCGGCTCGCGCTGCGCGCTCGCCATGTACAACATCAAAATGTATTTTTAAAATTGAGTAAATTTACTATCAGCAAACAGTAAATAAAGGTGCAGCAATGTCAGGAGCGCATTTGTTAAACATCAAGTTCTCATTTACTCCTGGACTTTCCCCATTCTTTCAACTTATATGTCCAAAATTTGCAGCGCGCAAACTAAAGCATCGCAGTTTTTTTTTGATTTTCGAAAATTTCTATTATGTTTTTTCCGTGACTCCATTTCTTCAGCGTGATTTATATGTCTCAGAAATAAGAATTTCGTTAACCGCGTAGATTGATGTTCAAAATCGCAGCGCGCTTCGAGCGCATCCAGAAACATACAAGCAAGGCTCGGTACTGATCCGAACCTTCTTCATAGTAACGAAAATTCTGATCTGGATGCTATGAGCAAATCAATTTCTCTGTGCGTGGCCTTAGGGGATGTATAGAGAAGACTAAGTGCCAATCTAAAAATAACTAGGTGTGTCTAAAGGTTCTCTCACGCCCTATTGTCATGTTGTGCACTCTTATTTATGTACTCTTGTGGCGATATAATAAGTGAAATCTCACACCATCAAAAGAAATATCAGTAAAAAGATCGTGCACAGTACTTATATCACTATATTTACTTGAAACACAACTTGCATAATCGTTTTTAAAATTTTACTTCCGTGATTCGTGAAAAGCGTTTTCATAACTCCGTGATCCGTGAAATAACGAAAAATCGGTCCGTGATTCGTGATCGCTACCCCCCCTTCCCCACCCTGATTAAAGAGCATATGACATGAAATCAATTTTTGGTCTTCCTAAACATTATGATTAGAGAAATGCTTGTTTCAAATTTGAGTATAATCCGATAAAAAGCTTGTTCAACTATGTAGTGTGAGTAATTTACTAATAGCAATCTTTTAGGAGACCAAAAATTGGCTTGTGTCATGCTCTTTAAAACATATTTGCTAAAACTCTCCCCTAACACCACCTGGTGGCCGAGGCAAAGAACTGGTGACAAAGAACTTGATGTATATACATCAAATTCCTACTTATGGCAGATGCCCATGGGAGGACAGGTGGTGAGAAGTTGTCATACCTGTCAATCCAACTTCGTCAAAAATCTTGAGATTCTCCCTCACGTGGCAGGTAAATACAGAAAATGTATGAAAAAATCCTGAGAGTGACAATGCAGGTGAAATACAGTAAATGTATGAAAATTTTCTCAATCACTACATGGGTGACAGGCTTAAATCTTGTGACACCTGCCTAATGCAGGTGAGTTGACAGCTATGAGATGTTGATGATTGATTTGGGAGGATACAATCTGTACAAAATAAACAACTTGTAACCTCTCAAATTAACCATCATGTGATCTGGTTTGGGTGGCAACAAGACATGAACACTGTTAGCTGTTTTTGCCTATCCTTGCCAAGCATACACAACAAAGTACATCTATTCAAGTGTTATTAACTTTAATTTTCCAGACAGTACAAACACAAGTTATTAAGATGACAAAGCAACAAATGCATCATGCTTTGTTTTAACTGCACCCTACTGGTATAAAAAGGGCTTAAAAGATAAATGTTGATACCAGTATTCTGTTTTGGCACAGTGCTTCCATGTATTATAATATTACTTACCATAGCAAGGTAATTCCTCAACTAGTGATAAGGTTGGTCTGGGTGGTGGAGCAACAGCAGCAGGCCGGTGTACCAGTCGGATAAATGCACTCTGGCCAAATAACACAGTTGAGATCATATAAATAATTTGCTGTTGTGTTGAATGAGGCAAACCCTAAAGGCCGGCACAGACTAGGGGACAGGGACTAGGGACAGTTTGATTTCTGGGACTTGTCCCTGGGACAAATATGTAGTCCCTGCGACTGAAATTTCAATGCAAAAACAGGAGTACACACTATTGGACTTGTAGAACTTGTCCCCTAGTCTGTGCCGGCCTTAATGCGACAAAAAAAAATCCTGACTGATCAATAGTGTGTGGTGATTCCTGACATGATATTTTTTAACCATTGCTGATATGAAACAAGAAGTAACTAAAACATCTGAAGGGCAGAGAAGGATGGATTCCACTGGAAATCAGCTGGAAGTAATTAAGGTGCCTAAAATCATGTTTCGCCTTGCAAACACAGCTCAGCAGAAATACCATAAGGTACCTGATTATCAAATGGAATAGATAGGAAAAACAAAGTACACTGCACTGAGCTCTCTATTGTCTACTGTATATAAATCGCTTATATAAAAAAACTGATTGATTCACACAAACAGTGTCTCGCAGCATAGAAGTTCTTGAGATCTCTAAAATCTTTCCAAATGGAAATGGAATAAGTCTTACGTATTTTTGCGATGTGAGATTATCCCGGGATAATGAGGTAACTTACAAAACTTCCAACTTGCCCCCCTATTCCGGATCTCCCAGCTGATCCAGTAACCAAACGTATACAGCGACCAAATGCATTCATGGTGGTCGATAAAAGTGGATAATAATTGTTATTCTTTTTTCGTATAAGAGCATTTAGAAGGAACTCGTGCAAAAAATACACTTGTACTCGTCGTCCGCCATCTTGATTTCTGTGAGTGATGTGCGCAGACTCTTTACGTAAAACTGCTGTACAGTGAGTCAGTCATTTTCTACCCAGAAGCCTCCTGGGCCGTAGCTTTACAGAGACTCGCGCACACGGCTTTTCGTTGTATTTTGATATTTTCTCTTATAAATAGGATTTTCATATAGCAAGCCAAGTCAGATTTTCCACTCATTGAATGTGTAGATTGCAGAGTGGAACTGTAGGTATGGATTTTTTTTATGAATTCGAAATTCCGGCATTCTAACTATTAGATTCCGCCAGAAGCTCATAAGTAGCTCCTACTTTATGAGCTTCTGATTCCGCCAATTCCTTCTAATCCGATTCCAGATTTCTTCTTCGGTTAGATTGCACAGGATTCCATCTCCCCTGATTCCCAATTCAGGGACGCCAACTCTCCCGATTTGCCGGAGTCACAAGATTTTTCGGTCCGTCTCTTGCGCTTGTACCGTAAAATGCTCTAATCTGAACATGTTTTTGCATTGAAGACAGGCCCGTAGTCAGGGGGGGGGGGGGGGGGGGTTCCCCCACGCGACAAAAAGGTCAACATTTATTAGTATGTAAACTAAAGCACTTATATTATACTTGCTTTGGCTAGCGAATTTTGACTAGCGGTTTCCGTCAATAAAACAATAAATTCATACCACATTGGTCCGCTTTTTCTTTTGCCAACCCGTGCGAGACGCGGGCTACCTGTGTAAGTATTTCCGAGCTCCTGCGCGCGGGGACCGAAATAAAGATGGCGGTCTACATGAACAATGTTTCTCTCCAAAATCTGCAAGTTTTGACGAACCTTTTGACAATTTAGGGTAAGAAATAAGCTAGGAAAACTTTTGGAACTCCAAATATGGTAGGTAGAAACTTCCATATAAGGAAATTTTAGAAAGTGACACATTTCAACGAGAACTTTCTTGATCCCTGGCTACGGGCCTGGGGGTCTCCGAAATCGACAATGGAGGCGACAGTACATATGGGCAGGGTAAGACAGATGCTTTAAGGGGGGAGGAGAACTTAATGCCCGGGTCCCCCTTTTTCGCCTAGATTTCCCCAAACAATAAAATATTGTGTTTACTGGAGCAAGGTTACATGGTCTCCATTAATTACTTTCACTTTGTCACCCTTCCCTTAAACTCCCTTTCTAGAGATCCGCTCGAAGGGCTCGAAATTAAGAAATAATCATAGTCATAACTTTACGCCTTGTACCAACATTATAGGTGTAGTTCATCAAAAATCTAGGCGTAAATCCACTAGGAGAACACTGTAGAAGCTGGAAACATAGTCGTTATTTTACGCCTAAGTCTAAAAAGTTAGGCGTTATAAAAGGAAAATTTTTAGGCGTATTTACGCCTGTATCGGGCACAATTTCGAGCCCTAAAAACGAGCCCTATAAACTGTCATGCTTTTTGGCCCTCCTAAAAGCCGTAGCGAGAAATGTTTCAGGTCTGGGGGCAAGCCTTGGTCGTCCTTTGTTTTTGATAGGGGAGGGGGGTCCCCACATTTTGACACTAAAAGATACGGCCATGTTTTTAAGAAGGTGTAAATGAAAGGATTATGTAAAAATCCACGTAAAAAAATAATAATCAACCTTTACCACACTAGTACTTTTGATGGCTTACATGTATGTTTTTAGTGCGTAACATTTACACAAAAAGCGACAAAAAGTAACTCCCCCTTTGTATTCGATAGATGTCAATAATTTCTCTGCACCCTTTTAAATTAATGTTGATCGTTGTGCATATGAGGGGGCGATTGCCGAACAATTCAAGTAAAATAATGAGAAATCACGGATGCGCGCTTCAATAAAACGAGACCTACAGTCTGTTTTTCCCCAAAGCTAAGTAAAACGCTTTGTTTATTTTAACGGATTTCATTGTGTAACAAAAAACTCGCTGGAAGGCCTTATGTTTGTGAGATTTGCCGATATACTTCCGAATCAAAATACGGCGTATTTTTAGATTCCCTTGACTTTCATTTTGAAAGTCTTAATGACGTCATTATGACGTAAATATGACGTCAAAAGAGGCTTATCTCGTGGAAACTGTTTCTGTTGTACTTCAAGTAATCCCCAATATGAAAGTAAACAGCGCATGTAAATCGCTATAGGTCTTCCGTCGAGGTTTTTCCAAGCTTTAATATTTCACAAATAAGCTATTACCAAAGGCTTTGCTTTACTGTAACCAGTGAACCGATATTTCAAGTTTTCTGTAACAAAGATGTGATTTCTGATGTGAAGATTAAAAATATCTAGAATATCTTACAATCTACAATTGAATATTAAAGCGAGGCAGTCACGAACTGGACGTCATTTTACGTACAGTTGCAACGACAACAAAAACCTTTCTGATTATGACAGATCGACAAAGTCGCACCAAATTAAAAACAATAGATTTTGTAGTACAACAAAAAGATAACGTCTTGTGCTACTCTATGCTTGCCTAATCATATGTAACTACACTGCTAATGAGAATTTAAGAACGTCAATTTTACGGCGGAAATCATATTAAAATCACAGGGATATTACCTTGGGTCTCGAGCCTTATCAAAGTTGCGCCGATCGCATATGTAATTGTCACCAAGTCCGCTGGCAGTAGCTATTTTTACTGCGTGAATTTGCTGCGTGGGCCGGGCAAACAAAATGTTGAGGCGGATTGAGTGTCGCGTTCATTCACTAGAGATGCAGTTTAGGGATTGCGAAAAAGGTAAGTGTTAGATATTCTCCACTTATTTCCATCCGTCAGTCATGTCACGATAGTTCAACGATAGTTCAACGCTGCGCGGTACTCACTCTTCGCTCACTTGTATACCTTCGTCCAATCATCACAAAAATCCTACATTCAGTTTTACCCATTTCAACCTACTTTATATCATATAGACCATATATAGTCGCGCTCAACGCTTGGTTATTTCCTGATTTTCTATCCATAAAAATCTCCCTGACTGATCAAGGAGATCTCCCTGTATTTTAATAGTCGATAGTCAGATGCCGCACTACTTCTACCACAGGCTTCAAAATGGTACTGATTTGTGTGAAGAATTACGAAAAATCTACTGAGATTAGAATGTTTGTGAGGAATTACGGTAAAAGAAACTGTGAATGAAATAATGAAATAACGAACAATAATTCTAGTGCCAGTTTTCTTCTGACATCTGAGAGAATTTTGAGGATTGGACAGATTGGATCCCCTTATACGGTTCTTTCGCTGCCTATTGGCGATATAATTGCTGTTCTGGAAATCATCCAAATTCTCTCAGTATTTTTACCATAATTCTTCACACAAACCAGCTTGGACAACCTGTGCTTCCACAAACAATGAGCTCATTTTCTATACTTCCCAGATCACCGAGTTAAACAATCGAAAATAGGGAATTAAAGTGCTAAAAGCTGAACTTCTATCATTCTTGATGGGGGATTTGCAATAGGATTTGCAATAGGTGTCGTGTCATGCAAGCTAATCACGTTCGCTCATCTTGTCTTATTCATAATCCCTTTATTTTCTGGAGTACCATGCGCTAAACTGATCACGTACACAGTTTACTAATATGATTTCACTATCAAATACTTAGTTAATAGCTAGACTTGAGTGTCGGGAAGGCATTTTAGTGACGCGCTTAGCTCGCGCTGCCTCCTACGCCACCGTATGATCCTAATCACCATGGCGTGATTATATCCACATTATTATTATGAGTGCAGCTACGACTTCCGCTGTAATCATTCTCTAGTGTTTCAATGTTAGTGAAGCTCCATTTTGATCAATTTAAGAGGTTATTTTTAGGATTGTTTTATTCGCTGGCTCAATTTGTCTACAAAACTAGACATAATAGCGCAATATTAGCGAGTACTGCGCAAGACGTTTACAAAAATCAGCAAAATATCGCGTCGGATGTTTTTTGTCTTTTCCCGACAAAATTTGTCGATTACTTGTCCTGCACTGTAAACAACAACCTGTCGAAGATTACGCATTTGAAAGCTTGCAAACTAGCAAAAATGAACAATGTTTTGGGGTTTTTTGTGCCTCATCAAAAAACCGCAACACGTTGCAGGTTCTATTCTCTAAGTCCAGGAACGTGACAAAAGAGCTTCCGTGCTAATAATAGTCAGGGTTGTTCCTTTTATTTTTCCTTTCCTTTTGCGAGAAGACAGAAAAATAAACTTCCAAGAAACAATCTACTAAAAACGTGACACAAACACCTTATGTGTACAACAATTTCCGGTCCAGGTTAAAAAAAAAATTACATATCAGCCGACTTGAAGACGGGATAACGATGATGCGTCTGAAAATTTTAATTTGCAACCTACAGGTATTCAGCGAGCCCCCTCTATGAAGTGCGTTAGAGAGGATTTCAGGAACAGGGGTGTAAAGGGAAGGTATTTTCGTGAACCACGATGGACCCTTTTTTTCGTTTTCGTGATCCATGAAAATGGCCAATCTTATTTCGTGATTCGGGCACAAGAATCGTGGCCTGACCCGTTTTTGAAATGCTCGAAGTCGTGATTTTGTTCCAGCTGAGATTTACGCATACAGCGAATTGTCCGTGGTATCTAACTTGAGTTACGTCACCCCTCGTCACGATGGTTTCACTACAGTTATTTGAAATTCGCTCTAAAACACCGCATTTAGTTTTCTAAGCGTGGAGAGCAATGCAAAGCGCGCGCATCACATGTGTAGGGGAAGGGCATTCTCGAACCCAGAGCTCCCCGGCTCGTCGCCTCGCAGGGGAGGCTCTGGTGACATCTTGAGGGCCTTCACTGATTGGCTGAAATAGCGCGCATGCGTACATAAAGGTGTGGCTTCATCTCGCTTTATAACAACGTGTCTGTCAAAATAAACACTGGCATTCGTTTCCTAGTCGTCTGTTCAACCTATGCCTTCGACTTGAACCCTCTAAAAGTAATTATGAGGCATAAAACCACCATTTTCTTTCGAGCATGCGTCGGTGGCTGTCACCTGCCGGCCCCCGCGAGGCGACGAGACGGGGAGCTCTGGGTACGAGAATGGGGCAAGTGCGAAATAGACTTTCTCTCCCTTTAAGCCGGGTTTCCATATTGTTGCAGCCATCCCAGCAATCGTGAACAAAGTTGTTCCGTGGCAGTTGGGAAAAACATGAATTTCCCATGGTAGAAGCTAATGGGAAGTGTTCGGGTTTCTCCCATGGCTATCCATGTTAATTCCAAATACTTCCCATGCGTATGCCTTGGGAAATTCAGCTATTCCTATAGAATATGGGTTTCTGCAGAAATTCCCTAATTCCCTGTGGTGGGCGTCCGAGAGGCCCAGGAGTAGATTGATTCCTATTTGACGCGACAATTATTTCTCTCAAAAGAAAATGGCTGACATGCTGCACCAATTTCCCGATTAAATTCAAAATCTCCAGGCTAAAAAAAGAAGTTTCTATTCTTTTGTGTGCATATCGTTAGACTAGTCTGGAGCCGATGAAGGCCACAGAGCTCCTGTATACTTTAATCATGATTAGGCTAGCTCCCGCCCCTGCTTTACTGTGGTCGGGTCAGTCTAGTGTTGCAACACCTTTTTTTCGTGTGAGGTGGGCTGGACTTTCATCTTATCTTCGATTTTGCGTCTCCGTGGAATATGCCGCCCAAATCACTGATATGATATCGCGTATCACGTCTAATTAATTTTCAGCGTGCAGTTGAATACTCATTGTTTGATTGCACAGAGGCGTAGCCAGGATTTTCATGATACGAGGGGGCCCAAAAGTTGTCGTTCGTAATGGGGGGGGGAGGGCTCTGGGTCCTCTCCCTGGCTACGCCCTGTTGAACCAGAATATGATTAAATAAAGAAATATTTATTAATTAGTGACACGAGGACACGATCCGATGCATGTCGACCTACTGGCAGTTGCTATAGATGTAACTCTTTGTGGGTTTCCTGTGCCGAGTTTCAGCGAGGGACGCTTTCGAAGTCGAGTTGAGAAAAGAAGAATTCTGCCAACGAAAATGGCACAAGTCAAGTTTGAAAAGGACATTGCCATGTACATATTTATTTCCTTCAAAATATTCTATAGTCTCGCGCCCTTTTTAATCCCTGATCTGTACTCTGCAAAAGAGCTATGAGCTCTTTGCAGAATACTTTTTAAAGCGCACTTATCAGACTTATACTTCATCGCTATAAATACTTTAATTGTTAAGTGTGCGTGCATTTCGCGCATCAGTTTCAGCCAAGTGTTAATTGCATTGTTACGATCCGAGAATAGAACGAAACCTCAACCCACGCAATTTTTTGATGAGATGGGAAAAGCTTAAATTGCTATTCAATTTGATAAACGCAGTGGCCAAAATATCTTTGCAGAATAAAACTGTCAAAGACAAAACTACAATGCCTCGTGGGTAGAAATTAGTCACGTGAGTGCGGCCATTAGAATGAGGTCATGCTGCGCTGTGATTGGTCCGTTTGCCAAATAAAAACCTCTACTCGCGAGCCTTGCATATTTCGTAGCAGTTCCATTGCGAGCAAAGCATGGAGTTTGCACCGAAAATCGCACGAAAATCACACAAAAATGGCTCGAACAGCGTGCCTAATCATTCGTAGGTAATGCTGAATGGTTCATTTAGCCGAGGGGGTGTTTTATGGCGACGGATTTGCACGGACTAACTCGCAGACACTCGCTGGAGGTGAGCTTGCTCAACAAAAGCAACTGTTTTTCACCGCGGCTGCCTGCAAGAACGACTTTCGCACACGTTCTAAATAGTGCCCGTTTTTGAGCGCTTTTCAAATACAGGACACCTTGAAGGTATTTGTTGTTTTGTAATTTGGGGAACGAATTGTGAGCTAATTTATTAGAAAGGGAAAATTCTCGAGTAACTCGTGTATTTTGAGGTTGTGTTGTGATTTTACATCGCCGTTCAACTTGAGTTCCGCTTGGTCTGGTTGTCGTCGAATTTCGTATTTTTGCCTAATTTTATTGAGGCTTTATGAGAACAGAAAAAACTGAACACTTGCTTACAGTTTCACAGCACTGGGATATTGGTCTTACAGAAGAATTGCTCAGTCAGAGATATTTTTAATAGCTCTCGTGGCTAGTGACAACTTTCGTTTTTCGAACGTCTTTGATAAATTTCACTTTCTGCAGTTTCTAAACGCATGTTCTAGAAAACCGTCTCGCTGCTCTCTATTGTCAAAGGGACGTTGGAATTGTAAATAATATTGGTGTAAGTTGAATTTTCTGCTAAAGTTTGTTGTCATAGAAAAATGAGCACTGTTCTCTCGGTAGATCTTATGCAAATTGTTTTGTAATGGTTCTCTCCGTCCAGCCAGATCTCACTGCACTCTTGTTTCGTTCATTCACGTCAAAGAGATTCGTACAAAACTCAATTTATTATTGATGAAAACAACTTCCCCTAAAATAACAAGCGGCCACGGCACACGTGTGTGTTTATTTCTCTAATTTTATCCCCAAACAACGAGAGTTTCAAAGACTACTGCTCGAGTTTATTCATCGTGTTTTTGTTCGAAAGGGCATTTCTGCACGTGCTCGCACGGTTCATTTTTTTCACTCATCCTACAATGCTTCGTTTCTCCATTTCTAGGTTCTTTCCCTCCTCTAAGGAAATGAAGCCAGCTCATACTCATTTTCGGGACCAAGTTAGCGCTCTGGTAGGCTGGTTTAATAACTGGAACGAATGTGAACAGACCATAGCACTATACACTCTACTCAAGCGAATCTCGACGACGCAGGCCAGGTTTTTGTCTCTAATATTGGAGCACACCTTTCGCGATGATCCAGTCGAAATTCAACTACTCCAAAAGCAAGCCAATGATAAAGGTAATGAGTCACTACTAAAACAAACAATGGAATGTTCTAGAGTATTTATTCCAGGCAGTAAACCAGTGTTTGTGAGTGCTCCTACTAAAGGTGTGTGTGGGTGGCAGATAAACAATAGGTTGACACTTCTGATAGGGCTAATTTGCATAATCTCTTTATAAGCCTGCAACTACCTGTGCCTGGTTTGACCAACTCCTGTGGAATCCAAAATAGTACATTTTTAGTGAGTTTCTATTCACTAAGCAAGTGTAAATGTACCTTTCACGCCTACCAGAGGCAAAACAAATACACTCATTCATTGATGGGTGAGACTTCCTGAAAGCTTTGTTCAAAGAAAGAAGTACAGAAACAAGGAACATGTGATACTTAAACCCCTTGTTTGATATTTATATCACTCTTTTCATTTGGGGTTATTGAGAAGGTTTGTGAAAGTACAATTGTCAATAGCTTTATAGTGCTTAAAAGTTATGGATAATTTTTAGAGACATTTTGATTTTAATAAAAAACAAAGGAATAATCCCAGAAAGGGTATTACATGGATTAGAACGATGGTGCCACTTTGATCTACATCTGCCCAAGGAAAGAACAAAGGGATAATTTCAAAATAAGAGACTTTAAAAAGTCACCAGAAACAAATTCAAACTATAGCAAAAGTAAAATATAACATCTTTAAAATATTTTAGATATTGTGAAAATCACTGTCCAAATATTTTGAATTTGTTACGATATAATAAAGCTAAACATGTTAAAATTGTCAAAACATGTTTGATTGATTTGTCTCTCAGTTATCATGTATTCTGAAGTCTGTGCATTATAAATCAATGGCTATTCTAGCTTATTTACACTCTTATGATTTGTCAGACTGACTGGTTGAGCCATGACTTGTTTGACTTCTGTAAATGAAAATTGGGCCAAGTCTTAAAAAAAACTGTTGCATTGTCATAAATTTGAGAGTTGAGCAGACACTGACTGAAGCTTTCAAATTGACCTGACAAATTGCAGGTTATGAATAGACCATTAGAGGCAATTACCATCTAGCAACTGTCTGTTAGCAACAAGTATTAGTAATCTGATAACTGGTCATCCCAACAAGATTTCAAAAACTCATTTTTGGAATCTGTTTCCATCTGCTCTGTAATAGGTCCATGAAGCTAACCGTCATGATTGCTTTGTAGTTAAAAGGCTGTATAACAAACTTAGACTAGTATTTTAGGTTATCCTTCAGTTATTTGGATGTTTTGCACATTACCAAAAGTGTGCTAAAATTACAACACCACTCCTTTAAGAGACAAGACTGATGTGTTTTTTCTGTTTTGTATATTGTGTGTGATACTGAAGAACCAAGTTTTAACCAGCTTAATGCAAGCTAAGCTCAAGTCAATTCAAGCTAGTTTTTTAAAACAATCACTACATTTATAGTAAAGAATTCTATTTTTCAACAAAAATATTACATTTTCAGATGATATTCAATCGTTTTAGTGTAGCTCTCAAAAACAGTTACTTGCATCTAGTTATATGGATGGGAGTTAGACAAAGTTTGCAGAATGCAAGATTTTGCCTGATGCATACAAAACAGTCTGTGTTTCTGTCTCAAAGATGAACTTTTACTGTCCTTTCAAAACATGTTTTGCTGGTGTGTTGTCATTATTGATTAGATGCAAATAATGGTTATTGAGAGCTCAACTGAGGGGACTGATCTTCTAATAAACAAATATTAATTAATTTTAGCTCAAAAAGTTTATGATATACCATTGTAGGTTGTCAGCTGAGCAAAAATCTTCTGAAATCTAGTTGTCAAGTGAAAATTCTAGTTGTCCCTGACAACTTGATGACTGCTAGTTTCCAACCTGAGATCCAACATGGCCCTTGTTATTGAAGTACCTGTCCATTTGTTTTAAATCAATGTAAGAAATATTCCCATGCTAGCTATTTAGCAATCAGACTACAAGATGGAGCTTTTTTTGAGTCAATCTAAGATAGTTAATGAGGCACATAGCACCAAGTTGGCTATTTGACTCTGAGAAAACGAGAATGAGTAGTCTAATTGTTTTAGTAGAAACACGCTAGCATACTACCTTCGATTTGTTGCTTAAACATATTTTATTTTAATGGTTTTAGAGAGTTTTATGGAGCCAATCAGATTGCAGGATTCGTGATTGTAGTGAGTGGGTTTCTACTAATACCAAATATGCATTTAGCTCAAGGAAAACCTAAATTCTATTGTATAAAATAAGTAACTTTTTATTTTTAACTTGACTGAAGTTTGACTGTGACTGTGCTATAATTTCTCAAAAACCAAGGAGAACTGAAACAACCACTTTGTTTCAAGAAAATTATAGCCAACTTGCATGGACTTGGAATTAATAACTTTTTGAACTTGACTGAAGTTTATTTTTAACTGTATTTTCAGTTGAATGAGTCTGTTAGCAAGCTCCCTGGGGCAATGATATTATATCTGATGTAATTGCCCAAGAACCAGAGAGAACTGAAATAACCACTTCGTTTTAAGAAAACTATATTGTCATTAATAGGATTTAAATGGGATTAACCATACTGTAATTTTAATTTTTGATATTTTGAGAAATGTGATAAGAAATTTCATTTTTAATCCTATCAACGTCTGAGTGTCTCTGTGGCTGACAGTATGACACCTAATTGTTAGTGAGCTTTATTGTTTTTAAATGTGTTGCTTGCTCTCTCATTTGCAATTGTCTTTCAATAATCCAATCAAACCTGTATATACTTGTATATATAGGTTTTGGTGAGTAGTAATCATGAATTAGTGATTTAGAGATAGTGGCTTAGAATCCCCAAGAAATTAATATTATACCATTTAGTTGGCATTTTAAACAACAATAGCGTAAATGTCTACTGTGGTTTACAGATGATATGTAGCTCATGGATTTCACTAGACTGAAAGATGCAGAAAGACAATGTTGTTCCCCTTTATCTGCTATTTCTGTGGTTGTTTACAGTAGTCAATTGTTTACTAGCTGCATGGTGATATGACATGTTTCCGTCTTGTTTAGTGTGTGGGCCATAATGTTTTGAAAAAGCTAAAGGATTAAATTTCTTGGCATAAAAGAGCCACTGAGAAAAGTCTTTATATTAAGTACATTTATGTAGAACAGGCTGTTTATTTATAAATAATATACACACTGTAATAATGTCTGGCTTTACAATTAACTCGGCTGATTGCCAATGCCAAATATCTCCAAGTTTTATGATGCTTAATTTTAGCTGTGACTGCCTTTGTGGTATGTTCAGCCCACCATTAATTTAAGCAGCTGTTGATTTTATTAATTTGATTATCCATTAATAAGAGACCATTTTGTTTTTCCAATGTTTGCAGACATTGAAATAACTGAACCCATGTTAAAGATCATAAAATCAGTTAAGTTTATTAATCATAGAAGATTTTTGTAGAAGTCCTGATGAGGTAATAATACCATGGATAAATAAAGTATGTATTATTTTATTACTACCATTTTCGTTCAACCCTGAAGCTTGGTGATTTTCTCGCATAAGAACTATGCTTTTGCATAATCAGCAAGCAAGAAACGTGACAACTTCTCGTCAAAACGTGCATGTTTGAAATGTAAACCTACACAAAATAATTGTCCCGCTTCAGGGTTGAACAAAAATATGGTAGTATTCTGTTTCACAGTGCATGTTCACCCTGAAATCTAAACATGTTTTAATTTAATAAACCTGTCATCCTGTTACCACATAATGGATTTGTGTACTAAAAAGGACAATGATATCACAACACAAGAATTTCCTTATACAGCCCGGTATTGTTGTGTAACAATTAAAAGTTAAATAAAAAAAGCAAGATCCTGAGGCTTTTTAAGACATTAAGTACTCGTGGATGGCACTTTTGGGTCTCCCTGTTTTCAGAGCCCTGTATTTCACAGAGTGAAAGTTTGAAATTCATAAACTTTTTTAAAATTAATTTTAAAATTGTAAGAAAATAGCAATAGATGCATTGTCCAAGAGTCCAATATATAGAGGATATTACACGGTGGCGCGAAGATATGAGTTTTATTTTCGAGTGGCAAAAACAATTTTTACGAATGAGCGCAGCGAATGAGTAAAATATTGCTTTTGACACGAGAAAATAAAATTCATATCGTCAAGCCACCGTGTAATTCTCTTTTTATTATATAGACAAACCAGAAAAAAATATTCCAAATAGATTTCCAAGCACTTTCGTTTTGACCGATATCCTCACTAGTGAGGATATGGAAAATATGTCACTAAGGACCCGGATGTAGCTTCGTATGAGATCTACGAGTGGCGTATTTCCCAGTAAAACACTCGTGTCTATATAATAAAATAGTATTTATCTGAGTGTATATTGTCAAAGTACAGGTATAATTAATGCTACTGTTATCATATTTGGTTGATGACTTAACTTCAAAATAAGTTTAAAATAGTAAGATGTAAATCATAGTTGAGGGAGACACATAGACTTATCAGACGTACATTTCAATCATTTAGGAAAATTGATCTTGTTTTACTAGGTTATGTTCTTTTAGTCTGTTATGAAGGGCTTTTTCTGGGTGTCTACCTTGTAGCATAGTTCTTTTTATATTGGAAACAACAGTCAGACAGGAAATAGAATATTAATCAACTTCAATGTGTTACTATTAGCTTGTAGTTTCTGTCAAGCAACAATTTCTTGGTTGATTAGCTGCGATGACACATAATATAGCAGGGATGTCTTTCCCACTTTTGCTGCTCAACTCCCGAAAAAAAGAGGAGGAAATCACTGCTCGCAGGGTACTGCTCTCCCGCCAGAAATACTGTTATATAATAGAAATACTGTAATTTGTAAAGTGATTTCATTCACAGTGCAAATACATTTTGTAGGTCCAAAACCCACCATCTCCGGCATTTTGAAGGTCTGAGGTTGGCATCTCTGAAATAGTAGACCTGCGGACTTCTCACATTATGTTTTTTGTTGAATATAACAAAATTTTCAAGTTAACTTTCTCCAGCATTGGCCAAACAAAACCATTATTTTAAGTGCTGAGCAGTGGAGATCCCCTCTTTTATTCTTTAGAAATGGTTTTTAAAGTGGTTCTCTAACAGAGAAGGAAGTTAAGACCTGCACACCCTAGTTCGTGAAAAGTGATAAGGATATCCTGTTTTCATGAAACAGGGTTCGTACACTAGGTAAAAGTCCTGGAAAATGTTCGCTGGCCGTTCTTATCAACCGCTCACTTGCGGAAGGTTCCATTCCAGCTGACTGGAAGCATGCTATTGTTACTCCGGTGCATAAAACTGGGTCTCGTTCCGATGCTGCCAACTACAGGCCTATCTCAACTTTACCTGTGTTCGCCAAGATCCTGGAGCGCTCTGTACATACTATGGTTTACAACTATCTACAGGAACACAGAATATTGTCTATCTACCAGTCTGGTTACAGACCATTGCACTCCACTAGCACCTGCCTGACGGACGTCACAAATAAACTACTCACGAACATCGACAAAGGCCAGCTCACTGGTCTCGTGTTCCTAGATCTATCAAAGGCATTTGACACTATAGACCACACCATTATGCTAAATAAGTTATCATCTTTAGGTTTTACTGACTCGGCTATAATATGGTTCAATGCCTATCTAACAATTGATCTCAGAGTGTAATTGTGAATGGTGTTGTCTCAGAGCCCCAATCTGTCATGTTCGGAGTGCCACAGGGTTCTCTACTGGGCCCCTTGTTGTTCATCGCATATATCAATGACTTGCCATCTGTCATTCAAAACTGTGAAATTCAGCTTTATGCAGATGACACGTTACTATCTTTTAGTAGCAGCTCAGTAGCTGACATAGAATCCTGTTTGTCTGCGGACCTAGATAATATCATTAACTGGCTAGATACCAATTTTCTTTTCCTTAATTACAACAAGACTAAGATAATGCTAGTCGGAACGCACCAGAGATTAGCTAGGGTAACCAGTTTTTGTGTCAAAACAAGAGATAAGAGTTTCAGCAGAGTCTACCAGTTCAAGTATCTTGGAGTTGTGCTCGATGCAAGCCTCTCCTGGAATGACCACATCGACTATTTGTCGTCTAAAATATCATCCCGGTTGGGCATGTTACGGAAAGCCCGCAAGGTCATTCCTCGGGAGGCTTGCATCACCTTATACAACTCCATGATACTTCCACTGTTTGATTACTGCTCTCCGGTCTGGGGCGGCTGTAGCCAAACCAACCGAGAGTATCTTGAAAAACTGCAAAGGCGCGCTGCTCGCATCATTGAAGGGGGGACACTTGACAACTATAACACCTTCAGCTGGCCATCACTTGAATCTCGTAGAAATTACTATACTTGTGTCCAGGTTTTCAAGTGCCTCCACGGCCTTGCGCCAGCCTATCTACTCAACCAATACACCTTTTCGCGCGACTTCCATACATATTCCACCCGTAATAGAGATCAAATCCGCCTGCCACTTGCGAAAACCTCAAAATTTCAGTCCTCTTTTTTGTACTATGGCGCTAAGAAATGGAATACTCTTCCATTATCTTTACGGAATATACAATCGCTTCCCGCCTTTAAGGCAAAATTGAAGGTGTACTGCAAGGAGGCAGTAGTGTAATTACGATATGTATGATTATTTCCACACATTTTTTTTATTTTGTATTTCAGTTATACAGGCCCCTATTTAAACCAGCCTTGGCTGAACTAGACCTGCCTGTCTAAATATTGCTTATAAATAAATAAATAAATAAAAAGTCCTTGAAAATCCTTGATTTTTTTCTGTGAAACGAAACAAATGAAACTATTCTCTTATTGCTAAATTAGTTGCTGATACAAGAGGTTTACACTGACAAGCAGCAACAAAATGCATTTTAAGGTGGTGGGATATAATGTTACAGGATATAGTCTGGTGCATTAAGCTTGGCCTTCCATGTCTATTTACTTGTAATTAGTTTACACTAGAATCTGCCATCTTTCTGCACTGTTTACCCAAGACTGAATTCTCACTTAACATCAGAACATGTCTAGCTCAAACAGCCAAGCTTGAATAAATATGAAGATTTTGTGATGCTTTGTTTGTTTTGCACATGGTTAACAAACACCAGAATTCTACAATTCAGAAATACATCAAGAAGTAACCTGAAAAAATTATGTTTCTGTTGTTACTAACAATTTTTAAAACATTGTCATGTTAGGAGTGTACATTAACAGATACTACTCTACATCAAAGTAATGAATTTTGTTCTTTGGGATTTTGAGGAAGAACACTGCCAATCTTCGACCTTTAAAATGCGGGATATGGGGTATATATTTTTTGACCCCTAAATGTCCTTGTTTTCTGAAACATCTCAACAAAAACTATAGTCTTTCTATCAAGTGCGAGAGATTTTAACTAAATGCGGGAGAGCGGGAGAGGGTAAAATGCATGAGTCTCCCTCAAAATGTGGGGCAATTGGCATCTCTGACACTGTCCTTGTTGTTGCTGCTTTGTTTCGCATTTTTTGTTACATAGGGACAACTCCTCTTTGTTTCCACTAAAATTCATATCAGTTACAAGGGCACAATTAAAACCATTACTTCGTAGCTCACAAAGTCTTTCTCTATTGTGTGATTCCAATAAAAAAAAAAATACCCTTTTTAGATTTTTATAACATTTTGTAAATTATTGTAAATACTTATATATACCTTTCAATTGATTATTTCATGGAGTTATTATGCGGTCCCACATAATAAACTCCATGATTATTTGAACTCTAATGTAGAATACGCAATTCAGCCCATTGGCTGCGATGTATTTTATTTAATAAACTATCTACCTCCCCACGAAGCGATTGGAAAATCCAGGGTGGGGGCTCAATCTTTATTTCATATTTCAAACCCCCTCTTGTGGGAGGTGTATGGATAATTTCTGGAATCACATGCACATTAGAATTGGCTCTTTTCAATTGCTGTTTTGCAGTTAGTTTGCTTTCGGGACATGTCTATTTTTTTCCAAAGCACTTAAAATTACATATCAACGACCTAACGTTAAAAAGTGGACACATACTATAGGCTTCGAGCTGCAAAATAATGTATGACGGAAGGGGGAGGACTCCCATATTTTTTGCCAGTCGGGGATGATCGTCAGAAATTTTCAGTCCACCTCTAAAATATACCAAAAAAGGCGTGATTCAAATACTTTTTTTACCGTAAAGGATACCAATCAAGAAAATTTCGTCTTTGATTAAAATGCTGCCTTTGATGTTTAGTTGTCTAATTTTATTGCAGATCAATGTCAATGTCACCCCTAAAAGAGACCATCCCCGACCAAAACATATGTCCAAGTCCCCCCCCCCCCCCCAACCCCGGTATACATTCGCGGATCGGATAAAACCAGCGCTAAAACCTGCGATTAGTCAGATTTTTTGCCGAGCTCAGGGGCCTAGGTCGAGTGACGTGTCCGGTGGTCGACTGGCGCGCAGAAACTGGCACTTCACATACTTACATTAATGAAAGATTAACCTAGTATCAAAAACTGCTACTAACTTATCGAAACATGTAAATCAAATCAAGTTATTGCAAAAAAAAACTTTGCATCTTACAAGCAACAACCTAAAACAATACCTCCGGCCACGTCACAATAATCTCCACTCGGGTTCCGACGTGATATCAACAGGGTGACCGAAAGTGCTGGATTTTTGACCGCTCATCCTGAGTGCTGGTTTTATCCGATTCGCACATACTACGCATTATTTTAAAGCTTGTAGCCTATAGAATTCGTTGAAGTTTTCTCAAATTAGGTGATTTGGAAACCATTAACTTTTTTCGCTAGGTGCCATTGGCGACCAATTAAAAACATTTTAGTCGCCAAAAAGTAATATTTAGTCGCCACGTAAGCGTGGATGTCAGAGAACTCAGAAAGATGGGGTGCCATTTGGTGACTAGCTTTAACATTTTGGTCGCCGAACCCCGAATTTAGTCGCCATTGACGACCATATGGTCATAATGTCGGGCCCTGCAATACTTCATTGTGGTAACTGTTTTTTCCTGAATGTTAAATATTTTGAATATTTGGTTACTTTGTTTTGTCTGCTTCAATTTTTTTTATTCCCAATTATGTGATTCCAGAAATTATCCATACCCCTCCCATGTCCAGTGGAAAATACAGCGATTCTGTGACAAATAAAATGGAAATTGATCCCCCTGCTCCTTTGGAATTCAGAGCTGTCTGAACAAGCCGGCGACCGCTGGAGCTCCGGTTGCTACTTCACGTTTAATCGCCTGATACTTTTTGCCGAATGTGAGACAAAAAAGTCGAACCACAGAACTTTGTTAAATGCAGTCTGAAGCTCACCTAATTGTTTGCTCCCGCGCCTGTGTCAGAATTGGCTTAGCGAGGAAACTAACTTTATGGTTGGTTCACTTGTTGCTTTGAAGCTACGAAATTTACATGTCGGCCGTCAGTTTTACTTGGGCAGCCGGCTACTTTTTTTGAGCAGCCGCCTACTTCAAAACATTCTGACAGCTCTGCGGAATTTCCAATTCTTTCCGTGTGGTGGGTATGGATTTTTGCTCGAATCACACATTGCAATTTTCTAAATTTTCTATAACTAATCTTACAATTTATTTTACAGAATTCCTTAACAGTCTTTGCCGTGAGAGCAAAGCAGTTGCCGTGGAGCAGCTCTTGGCGCATCTTCCCCTTCTGGTACCAGGAAACGACGAAGCCAGATATGAGTACCTACAGCTGTTGCCCAAAATCTTGACGCACACGGTAAAACACTCCGTGCACCAAGACGAGTGCATGCAGCTTCTCTCTCTAGCTCTGGTGCACCCAGCATTTCCACCAGAGGAGAGAAGCTCCTTGCTTTGTTGGTTGAGCCATTTGGAAAAGACTTTAGGAATTAAGGAGCGCCAGAATTCTGGCCCTGCGCGATTACAGACAACTGACAGCATTGACCCGGCTGGGTCATGCGACAACCTTGTGCGGCGGAACTACATTCAAGGCCGCATGAATGGGTGGAGGAACCAGCCACTGGTTCACCATGATTCTGGTTTGGGCTCCTTTGAGGCGCAGTCGTCGTACGGGAATTACAGCTCCATGGGGTCCTCTATGTCTGTGCTAAGGAGCCGTTCCAGTTCCCTTACCCCTCCCCCGCCAGTGGAGGAGCAAGATTCTGTCATTGAGGACTTTTCTGGAGATATCCTGCAGGTCGAGATACGCCCAGGCCGGTCCCAGTCCTTTCCTGTCGACCCCCAGCGCTTGAACCATCAGCTCTCTCCACAGTCCTCTACAGAGAGCGAGCAAGACGAGTCCTCCTTGCGGCAGAGGGGTGGGAGTATTAATGAGGAGGCCAGACCAGGAATGAAAGGTGTGCTTTTATCTTATTTATTAAAATCCATAGCGTCTGTTAAGGAAACTTTGTGATTGGCTGACTTTTTCCCGCCATTTTTAGCGCGCGTGCGTGAGACACAGGAAACCCGTGTCAAATATTTGCTAAGCTACAAATATGAACGCATTTCACATGCGCTAGAAATTCACTGGCCTGGTGAAATGAAGACAATTGAAAAATTCTAAATAACAACAGCGAACGATAAATTTTGACTTTTAACCATAATTTTCGCCTCGGGTGCAAGCCTTAAAGTGCGAGGTGCAAAAGTTCAAGGAAAGATATGATCATCATATTCTAGCTGCTCTGCAATTTTTGGCCTTACGTTTTGTGTCTGGAGCTTACGTTTTCCAAATTTCCAAGACAGCACGAGATATTTTTGTTATGTAGATCTTTAGCGCATGGCAAATGCGTTTTGCCGCGGTGTTGATTTCTAGTTATTTATAGTATAAGCCAGCCTTTATAGTTGCAGTTGAACCTCTAGTAAACAACCACCTCAGGAAAAGTGGTCTTCACGGGGCTTGTTTGCAAGTTTTCTTTTGATAACCTACAGCAGACTGTTCAAAGTGCTTTTGGTATTCTCAATAGCGCTGTGCACATATTCTAAAATTAGATCACAAGACTCAGAGAAACAAATCCCTCTGAAATCCCATTCAGAAGGATCGCACTCGAAATACGAGCAAGGGTAGGAGTACATACAAGCTCTGCTATAATGAGTGGAACTACCAGTTTACTGAGAAAGCTGGAGGAACGTGTATTTGCTTGTCTGAGTTTTTAATTAGTGTGACGTCATCTGTGCGCAGCGCTGTTGCGTGACTCACGTGACAGAAATGTGTCATTTCTGTGGAATAGACCTCCTCGGCTTGGGCGTAATGGTTTCCTATTTCAGATCACGTGGCATTCATTTGAACAATCTGTCTTTGTTTTGGATGCTTCCATATTCATATATCCTTCGGTGCGTAGCAGAAGAAGAAAGAAAGAATACTCATGGGAATGCCATGTGGTCTGAAATGGGAAACATTACGCCCAAGCCGAGGAGGTGTATTACCCTTCAGTGACCCGTAATATGGATTTTCCTTTATCGCCATTTTGTTGTTGTTGTTGACATGC
Organism: Scolanthus callimorphus; assembly: GCA_033964015.1. Lineage (NCBI taxonomy): Eukaryota > Metazoa > Cnidaria > Anthozoa > Actiniaria > Edwardsiidae > Scolanthus > Scolanthus callimorphus. The sequence continues at coordinate 20,739,242 of CM066915.1, forward strand.
ATAGATGTACCAGCATGGCTCAAGAGTCTGCGACTCCACAAATACGGCAGCTTGTTCTCTCAACTAAGTTATGAAGAAATGTTGGATCTAACGGAAGACTACTTAGAAAGCAAAGGGGTGACAAAGGGAGCTCGCAACAAGATTATGCTGAGTACAAAAAAGCTACTAGAAAGATCCGATACTCTTCAAAAATTAGAAAAGGTAGGCTTGTACTCTGCAAACAAGTCTCACTTTATGAGCGTTTCGGTCGAGAATATGGCGGAATTTTTTTTTGATACTAACCTACCGTATCAATTTTCAATATACCTCTTTCGCTTTGGCGTAATGTTTTTTCCATTTCAGAATCGAGAACAATGCTCTATATTCTCTAAATCAGCCGATGAAAATTGATTTTTTTCCTCTGTATGTTGCTAGGCTGACAAAATGGAGGCTGACACAGCCTCTTTAAGTGTAGCCAACGGTTTATGATAACCACTATAAAGATGTAAGAGATGTGATACTTAAAAGCGCTTGCTATCTGCTATCTGCAAGAAGGTCGCAGGTTCTTTACAATGTTTCTGTACGCTTTTCTTATTCAGGACGTTCTTCAGAATGGCAAACTTCAACCCGTTCTAACAGAACTGCGTCAGATAGTTAACACGCCAATGAAACCATTCGCCTCACCCCCCGGGACAGTAACAGTGGGTGCCGCCTCAGCTGACCTGCAGGCCACGCCCAACCCCCCTCCTCATCCGGATGACCTACCAGGCTGGATAACACGAGTCATGGGCAAAGGTGAGGGAACGGGATATCGTGGCATAGTTACCTCTTAGGCTACCTCTATAAAGCTAATGGTTCACACGAGTCATGGGCAAAGGTGAGGGAACGGGATATCGTGGCATAGTTACCTCTTAGGCTACCTCTATAAAGCTAATGGTTCACACGAGTCATGGGCAAAGGTGAGGGAACGGGATATCGTGGCATAGTTACCTCTTAGGCTACCTCTATAAAGCTAATGGTTCACACGAGTCATGGGCAAAGGTGAGGGAACGGGATATCGTGGCATAGTTACCTCTTAAGCTACCTCTATAAAGCTAATGGTTCACACGGTCATTCCAGGGGCTCCCTATGTTGAAAATGAAATTTCCCGGTCATTCCCAATGGAAAATGAAATTTCCCCGCCGAGATTCCCGCCAATTTTGGCGCGTGCGTGGTGCTACACAGGAAGCCCACAGAAAACATTTTTACTAAGCTAAGAATAAATTGCAGACTTGTTGCCTTAGGGCTTGTCCACACGATTTTCTTTGCGTTAAAAAAAACATCGCTCCACGCGTAGCGTTTCCGAATCGTTTCTGCCCGTGCACGCGAATACGCTGTATCGTTTTGAAAACGTTAATAAGCCGTATTGCGCGTGTGCAACGAATTGCGTGAAGAACTGGGACCGATAATCTGACGTCATCGTTTTGGAAAATTCTATTTTCAGGCGTCCACACGAAAACGCTATGGTATCGTTTTAAAAAAAATCCACTCTTGATAGCGTTTTCAAAACGTTGCGCGTTTTCAAGCGAAAACGGAATCGCATGGAAGGGTCCTAGACCCAGTCCATAAAATATTGTGTATTCACACTTGCATCTTGAAATGAAGACTTATTTGAGACTTGAATCTTGTACTTTCTTCTCTATTTGCAGCCTGTACTCAAATCCTGGTTTCCCGCGCAGACGAGGAACATTGTAATTTATATCTTCAACTTCTTGATAGAACTTTATCTAACGAGGTAATTGTCATCATACCGCTATATTTGATAATTATTTGATAATTACTGTATAAGCATTAACATGGGGATGCTCGGCCCGAAAGGGGTAGGGTTTTCAGGCTGGAGGTATAAGAAAGGGATATGGTTTTCAAGCTGGGTATAAGAAAGGGGTTGGGTTTTCAGGCTGTACTGAGTATAAAGAAGGGTAGGGAAACATTTTGTCCGCTTTGGTATAAGAAAGGGGTACCTTTTTCGGCTTTTGTGTAAAGAAAATTGGTATAAAGAAGGGTAAGGGGTCCATCTGGGCTGAGCATCCCCGTACAAATGTTTTGTAATGTTGCCTGTAATGTTTCCCAATCGATAAACAGCTCAAAGTTCCCGTAAAGGTTTTGAAGCATACACTCTACGCTTAAGTATGTAGATAATTATTTGGCAACTCGCCAAGACATTACTCTATGTCACTATTTTCTGGCAAACGAGGAAGGAGAACACACATTGAAACCACAAAAAGAGTTATACATCATTATCAGCGGTCGCGTTTCTTCAGGTCGGATATCACTAACATTGTTTTCTTCGCGCTACACTGTTCGACAGTTCTACACTATTCACGATAATAAATTTCCCTGCTAACCACGAACTATATTCACTGCGCTTATTCGCACAAGTCGATCAGTCTGGCTTGTAGGAAACAAAGTGACCGCAGAAGCTTATTTGTCTTCGTTTTCGCTGAAAGAAGACGAGACTCTGCAAGCAGGGAAACGAGACGTTGATGTGAGGGTCTAAAACATTACCAACTTTGATCGGCGGATCACTTTTGTATAAATGTTCTTTGTAAAAATGTTCTTTTTTATAATAATTTCTGAGCTGGGCTTTTTGTTGTTGTTGTTGTTTAGGCTTTCACTCCAGCCCAAAAACGTCGTCTTCAGTCATGGAAGGCGCAGTGCTTGAAACTAGCCAGACAGCAGCAGTTCGCTAGACGACCAAGCTCACAGGAAAAATCAAGAGGGTAAGGCGGACCAAGCTTTTTAATGCGTTAAAACGTTTCTTGCTGAATGCCTAGTGACCATGCGAGAAAACCCTCCCAGTTGGCCTCGCTCTTTCTCAAAACTTTTAAAGAGCCCGTGTCAGCCACTCCTTTGTTATTGTTTTCATTCGGTATCAGAAGACGAATTACGTGTAGAAATTTTGAAATAACCATCTGCAACGAAGTTTTATACTTCATTTACCAAATTGAACCGAAAATACCGCACTACATTCTCTAAATCAACCGATGGAAATGGATGCTTTTTCAAACTCGGTATGTTGCTTTGCTGTCAAAATGGCGGCTGACACCGGCTCTTTCTCAAGAAGTCTTTCAGGTCTGGAAATTGCGACCAGGTGGTCGTGTTGCACGGATTCGCTGCAGTACACCTGGGCAGCCACAAATCAGGGCTAGGCGGCTAAAAAATTGAACTTGGGCGCCAGCTGGCGAACACATATTTTGGTACTCTTTTCAAGCTTGATGTCGCCTAGAGACGAAAGGTTATGTTCAGGCGACTAGATTTTTACACCTGGTCGCCAGCTTGCGACTAAGAAAACAAGTTGATTTCCAGCCCTGAAAGTCTTGTGATTCCACTGTGTAACGTACACAACGTTAGTCACATCCCATTAGTGATATTTATAAAACACAAATTCATGATCACTTTAGAGCGGTTTTCACATGACTGTCGTGAAAACAATTGCAATTGAGCAATCACTAGCCAATCAGAATCGAGATAAATCATGACTTGCTCCTAAATGGCTTTTTTCTTAGCCAATTGCAAGCCAAACCAATTACTAAGTAATTACACAATTGTATTTACTACAGAATTTGATTGGCTGAGAAAAATGAGTAGCCAATGAGAACGCAAAGCAATCGCAATTACATAACAAGTCTTGACAGTCATGTGAAATCCGCTCTATTCCGCCGTCATTCTGTGGTATATAAGAGGACATACGGCAACAAGAAGGCAAAAATAATAAAGAAATAGCGCGCACACGACCAAACGGTTTTGCACGCATGCAGCAAAACAGCGCTTTCATTGGTTCTATTAGCGTGCGCACTGATGATGGCGCGTTGTGCGGTGATGTATCCATGCCCGAGAGCCACTCGGAAGCTCTTGAAACGCTCGTTGTGGTATAAACTTTTATGTGCGCAGGGCAATCAGAATTCGAGAAACGTGCGCATTGTGATATGATAACTCAAGAACCTAAATAAAATGAGTGCGAGTGATAGTTAAAGGCCCATCACCAACCGAGAGCCTTTGCGGACTCTTAGTCAATCAGAGCACACGAAAAACAATGGATCAATTTGAAAACAAAAGAAAACGGGGCGCAAAGGCTCCCGGTTGGTGATGGGCCTTTAAGGAATAGTCCATGCTAAGCGTGCGTATATCCAGTTCTGGAAGCACGCGGATAGTTGAGAGAGCACGAAGGTAGCGTAAGAGTCACACGAGGCGCAGCCGACGTGCATCTATCCATTTCCGGAGCACGCTAAACGGACAATCAGAGCGCGCGTTTGATCGTAGCTATGTTATAATGTTGCATGATGTAAGTGAATTTACAGGTGACACTTGCGCTCTATCACATTCCTCAGGTGGTATTATTTATCTGGGCCCTCCGGTGATTCTAGCAGCCTGTGCCCCCCTGCCGGTCCAGGGACGGTCACAGTCAAGCCAAGGCATCGTGGCTCACCGCGCACTGTAAATAGAGGAATCCCTGCAGGACAGATACGGAGTAACAGTACAGAGACGCAGCCAAGTCAACAGAAGCCAAGACTAGTAAGAAAACTGCGCTGTCTGACATTTTGTTATCTTAGTGCTAGAGCGCCGGACTGTTGTACGGGCATTCTCGTACCCAGAGCTCCCCGGCTCGCTCCTCGCAGAGGAGGTTCTGGTGACATCCATTTGAGGACCGTTGCTGATTGTCTGGTTTTGAACGTTGGTGCATGCGCAGAAATATCTTTCTCTCGACGGTTCTGTATCAATTCTCGCGCATGCGTCAGTGGCTGTCAACGGAGCCTCCCCTGCGTAAATACGAGCCGGGGAGCTCTGGGTAAGAGAATGTTGTGCGGGAGGTTGGGGGTACAAACCTTGGCTGGACCAACACTCGGGGTCTTTTTCTACATAATTAACGAAAAGGTTGCTGCCTTCGCTCTAACATCTGCAAATGGTTAGACCTTCGCGTCCTCTCGGATAAGGACGTTAAACCGTAGATCCCGTCTCTCAATGCACTACACTAACCTGAACCAGAGGGACGGTAAAGAACCACTAGGACGCGGGAGTGACCTCAATGTCTGTGCTTACGACCGCTTGGCAGCCATTGGCGCCATGACTTACTTCTTACTTAGGCCTCATCATCCCCGGTGGGACATAAGGCCAGTACAACTCGTCTCCACTCTTGACGGTTGTGGGCAAGATGTTGTGCCTGCCCCCAAGTAGCCTGTGTAGCGGCTCTAAAAGGGAAGGGGAGGGAGTCGGGGCGACCGAAAACCGGAAATAGCGCGGGCTGCATCGTCCCGACTCCCTTCCCTTTTAGAGCCGCTACGCAGGCTAGCCCCCAAGTGAGACCCAGATCTTTCAATTCGGAGGCGATAGTTCTCCGCCAGGTGGTCTTGGGTCTCTGGTCTTGCGCCATGAGATCCAGCGTAATTCAGCTTACGGGCTGCAAGTCTGGGGAGTTGGTCACTATACATGTTCTTTTTGTGGACTCAACTATTTTGAGCCAAAGAATCCATTTCCATCGGCTAATCAGTTAACATGAAAACAATATTTCCGAGTGGATTTGTTTATTGGAGGAAAACTCTTTTTAGAACGAAATATCAGTGATAAAGATTGAAGTGGCATTCAAAGAAAAAACATCACAGCCTCTTTGCATGTGTGCGTCAGCCGCCATTTTGTCAGCGTCCAGTTTCCATGGTGACGGCATTGTTTACATTATCGAAATTTTAAAACGCTGCATCTAGCTTTGAAAATGCAACGAAAAGCTAAAATTAATTCATTTTTTATTCTCTTAAAAAATCATTGGGGCAAAACGCTCATTAGCTCACATGTTTCCTCTAAATTGAACGTTACACCACGCCCTTAGAATTCGAGATATCAGCTTGAAATTTCTCAATTATTTTTCATTTACAGTCCTCTATTGATATTCAGAACACATCATTTTATAGCTCCCTCGAACGGTCTGATTCTGAACATTGCTTATGCTAATGAGCTCAAATTGTAAACAAAGGATCCTCCTATACCTTTGCTTCCATGACGCGTCGCAGGTTATAACAGACAGACGGTGAAACCTTTTCTGAAATAGGTGTATACACGTTTCAGAATAAAATTGTTACCAAGTCTCTTACAGAAAGAAAGAAATTAAAGGGTCTTCTTTAGCGTCCACCTTGAACAGGGGTAGACGGAAAGGCAGACGGGACCTCGGTTTATTGTCTCATCCGAAAGACTAAGGAAACACAGTAGAACTAAATTCAACCCACAATATGAACTTGTCTCAATCACGACTCGAACAGAAAGAAAATTTCCTCTGTCCCAGCCGGGAATCGATCCTGGACCACAGCGGTGGGAGTCCCAGCGCCTTAACACTAAGCCGACCATGCTTACAAAAAGGCGCACAGAGCGATCACAATGCGAGTATGGTAGTTTTGAAGTTTTACGTCATTGTGCTTCATCCACAAAGAGCTAGAGTTATACTGTTTCCCTTGTATTTCCTTCCCGTAGGTGAGATCGCATGCTATAATAGGCAGAACCAAGTCTCTCCCTGTCAGAACCACAACACCACAGCTTTCTCTACCACAGCAATGTAAGTTGGACATACCAGGCAGACGGACACAGAACCAATTTTATTAGAATTCCCAATAATTATGTTATTATGATTAGACAAAGTCCGTCAACCTAATTGTGTTTAATGGCCTGTTTGGTTCTAGTGGCGCATTCTGTAATTCTGTAGCTTCTTTTTTACGCCCGCATACCAGACTAGATTCTCTATCACAGCAATGCAGACTTGACAGACCAGACGAACGGACAGACAGATTGGGCAAAGTCCTAATTCACTTTTATGGTCTATGTATGGCTTAAAGAGCCTCTGTCAGCCTCCATTTTGTCAGCCTAGCAACATACCGAGACCGAGAAAGCATCCATTTCCATCGGCTGATTTAGGGGATGAAGTGCAACATTTTCGATTGAATTCGATAAATGAATAATAAAACTTTGTTTTTAGAAGACTATTTCAAGATTTCTACACGTAATTCGTTGTCTGATATCGACTGGAAACAATAACAAAGGAGTGGCTGACTAGGGCTCTTTAAATACTCGCGTATTTTTTTTGTCCCGAGCGCATTTTGAATGTTACTATCAATGTGCTATCAATGTAACAATGTATACTCATAATGCGCGAAAATCCGCATTTCTCATTATGAAAGGTCATTGAATTTTTTCAAACATCCTTGAAAGTCCTGGAATTTTGAAAGCCTGAAAACTCGGGAACCCTGTTCTAAAAATCGTTTCCAAGCTTGAAACGATATCGAAAATAGCTCCTTAAAACTCCTGGATTCCCCCCCAATTTCTGAGCGTACGAACGGACGACCAGACACACCAATAACGTTCCTGGAATTCCCACTTTTCTTGGGATATGATGAAGTCTGTTTGCTCGTGCATATTGTTCTTGACCAACTCAACTTTGATTGTGGCTACTAAATCCTTATTCCCACATGTTTTCGTTTGCTTATCGTTGCCAGATTCAGCCGATATAGAAGGCATAGACAACAGTCTGGAGTCGCTCTGTCTGAGAATGACAGAGCAAGCACTTTCAGGTAAGACCAAAGAGGCGTTAAAGGAGCTTTAAAAGCAAACTTTTGGCGATGTAAAAAACACTCAAATAACTGATGGATAGCCATGATTGTTGGCTTCATGGACCTACGACAAAGGGGATGGAAACGGATTGTAACAAAGAGTTTTTGAAATCTTGTTGGGATGAACAGTTAAGCCCTGGCCAAACGAAACGCAAGTCGATGCAAGTTTTGTAACTTGCGTCGACTTGCGCTCGTTTGGCCACCAACTTGCGATGACTTGCACGGACTTGCGATGACTTGCGTCCACTTTGAACATGTTCAAATTTTCACGCAACTTGCGTCTCGTTTGGCCACCACATCGCTACGTTGCAAGTTGATGATCGATGTTGCGCGTTTTCATCTCGCGCCACAACTTGTCGCGCAACAAAAACATTTGTTGCAGGTTGTGAAAACTTGTTGCGCGAAGTAGAGCGCGGGTCTACTTTGAGACACAAATTCTGGCTTTGTTGCTCGTTTTTCATCAAACACACAACTTGTCGCGCAACATTTGCCTACGATTCAAGTTGGTTGGTCAATAGAAATGAAGTGCTAAGGGGCCAAATTCGCCTTGGTCTCGCATGTGTGATCATCAAAACAAAATGTTGCGCGACAAGTTGTGAATTCGATGAAAAACGAGCAACAAACATTAGACTTGCAACGCAACAATATTGCGCGACAAGTTGTGAATTTGATGAAAAACGAGAAACAAACATAAGACTTGCAACGCAGCAATGTTGCGCGACAAGTTGAGGGATTTTGTGCCTCGCATTTCCCCGTCTGAAGGGGTCTATCTCACGGTTGCTGCAAGAAATTACTTCTCCTCTCCTCACCCCCTCCGCCGCGCTTTGTCACTCATCACAGGCAACACCGCGGCAAAACGCGGCAAAACTTGTGGTCGCCAGGTGACCTCCAGGCTTGAAACAGTAGCAAAAAAGTTGGTCGCCATCTGGTGCCTTAGTTCAAATTTTTAGTCGCCAGGCCCAGAGTTTTGGTCGCCCAGGCTAATTTTCAGACCTGATTACGATATTTCTCAGTGGTCTAAATCCTGATAAAACATCTCGTTTTCCTCTTGTCCTTACAGTTAACTCTTGGTTTTTGTTTCAGATACTGGAGATCAGCCGTGATACATATAAAATAAATATTCAAGTCGTTCATGTATAAGAAGCAACGAAGTTGCCCGAATAGTATATTAATTCTAATACAACGAGAAACAAAAGCCTGATGTCGAAAGGCTGTTTTAAGAAGCCTTCAAAATTATCCGTAAAGAGGTTTGTAGGACTGTGTAAATATTTCTCAATTTCTGTAGGTTGTGCAATGTAGCGTTAAAAACCTTGTATTTGGAGTTGTTGAGTTTTGTGTAAACCTTTTCCGTACTGAAGTCTGGCGTTTTCAGGTAAAATCGTTGCATCGCGACCCGCATTCTCAAAACATTGATTTGATTTTGACTTTGCTGTTCCGCCAATCAAATCTTATGAGCCAATCAGATTATTGCCTTGTTTTGCCTAGTGCAGTTGCCTGGCTTTCCGTCGCGACGTTGTCTGGTTTTAGTTGAGAGGGAAGCCTGTTGACTGCACTAGGCGAAACAGGGCAATAGTTTCATTGGCTCAGCTAGTGTGATTGGCGGAACAGCAAAGTCAAAAAAAATCAAAACATTATTTGATGTTTTCAAAACGTGGGTTGCGATGCAACGGTCTTAGCTGTAAGAGTATTGTTACGCAAGTGAAACTGAAACATACTATATGTAATGAATTCGAAGAATATCTATTGTATTGTGAAAGAGGAGTGAAGAGGTGTAACAGTGAAGTCCCAATGGGATGAATGTTCAAGTAAAGTTATGTAGTTCCTCTTGGTTTCCCTCCAATACCTCCCGACATGCCCAGTCTGAGTGTAACAGCAACTTTGTCAACAACGGCTGCTGTCTATGATGGCTGAGGACTGCCACCTAGAAATTATGCTAGATTCCAAAATGAATATTATTTTCTGCCAATTCTCGTTTGATTGTTTTTTTTTATTCACCCGTACATATGTTTTTTTATTTTACTTATTTATTTTTCTTTTATTTGATTTTTTTATTTATTACATTTTTTCAAAATAATTATTTGTGGCCGAGGACTGCCACTTGGCCGATCCGATAGCTGCCATTCAACCGTCGGTCACGCAACGCTTCTCGATCGATGTTTGCAAGATGGCGGTACCACCGACGGCTAGTTGGGTATCGTGCTATGCACAAGAGGATTAGGAAGGAGCATGGCAACGCGCTATCCTGTTTACGCTGTCATACACGACCTTGACCCCAGTGGTTACATCGTCTCGGCAAAATTTCCGGAAACCTGCCAGAAAGTGTTGACATTTGGTGTACAGACTCCCTCGGCGGATCGGAGTTAAAATCAACATTTAAAATGCATTTCCGTAGAGACTTTTGACTGCCTGTAGTCTCTATTTGGTGCACGTCCATAATATAGATTTAGGCAATGCCTAAGAGCGGAGCTCCCAAAAAGATTTGATGACATAATTGATGACTTCTGATCACGTGACCCTGTCGTTGTTCCTACCTTTGTCAAAGTTTGGTTATCTTACCACCTTTCCTTTCTTAGATATTTATTCTTCTTTGTTTACACTTAAGCCCTTTAATTATGACGTCACATCGCTTGACCATTGTAGTGCGCCCAGTTTGTCACCAAGAAAACTTTGTCAAAGTTTGGTTGTCTTGCCACCTTTCCTTCCTTAAATAATTATTTTTTTAATGATTTACACGAACGCCCTTAACTGATTACGTCATCTGTGACGTCACATCACGCGACACTGTCATTGCACTCTCCTTAGGCACATAGATAACTAACCCCAAGTTTGGTCCTCCTAACATTTTGCCTTTCAGAGAAATCGATGCTTTATTTTACGGGTGCACGTTCGCGGTGCCCGCCTAAAATTGGGATACCTGTGGCGGACGGACACTATACACACACGTAATTACAAAACTATATGTTTTATGCAGGAATGAAAAAGAAAAAAATCATATCTCGGGAAGAAAGCTCCAATAACTAAACTTGGCAAACATTGTACTTAGGTTGATGGGTATCTATCTACCTGGGGACCAGAGGCTGAAACTCTGCCCGTTCGCGTTTGTGTTTTCTCAGGAAACTCGGTGCTGGCTCCTCGTGGCAAGTCTTGCTACGCTCGAAAATTTTAATTCTTCCGACCTCGAGCCTCTGGTTTCCAGGGTAGGGTATCTCATGCCAAAGTCACGTGATATGACGTTACTGTTTACGTCACTCAAAATGCCAAAAATGTCTCAAACCACTCAAAAGCGACATGATGGTTATACATGTCTGATACAACGTTTCCTTATGTATGGTGCTCCGCAGCGCCGTGCGGGAGCTCCGCTATAAAAACGAGGGTCATGCACACCACACCACGGAGAGCCGAGTCCTGTGAATTGAGCGTGACTGGATAAACTTGAGACTCGAACAAGGCGAGTAGTAGTTGAAAGCGTGCGTTGCAAATTTACGGACGCTTGCAAAATAAGGGGCTACCATTCTACAAGCATACTTTAGTTCTTTTGATGACGTCACAACGGGCCATATGATGTCGAATGCGTTGACCTTTCAAACACTCGTGGGTAAGCTTATACGTTGTTTCTCTACGAAGAGCAGCATTTCGTAAGGAATTTTGCTGTTAATTGGGGCCTGCTGAGTACATTTTATGTAGCGCTAAGCGTTGATACAAACCAAGTGTTCCCAAGAGTTTCGTGGCCTTCTGTGATTGCATTTGAAGGTGAGGCTAATTATGGCGGGCTTTCTGGATCTTGAGCTCATCATTTGTGGCCATAATAACCGGCACTAGACTTGCAACAAGTCGACCTCTAAATTTCCAACAAAACAAAGAATACATTGTAACACTGCAGGGAGAGGACAAAAAGTGTTTCTAGAGAAAATTTGACTGATTAGGGGTTTTCCGGCCGAAATATAAGGGAAACAATGTGCGCCATTTTGTTAGGTAATTGTATGGAGCCGCCATGTTCCCAAGAGGATAGGCACCAAATGGCGGCCAAATTACCAGTTCTCCAAAAGGCTATTTTTACCGACTGTATCCCGCATAAAAATCCTATAGGAATGGTGGGATATAAGCCTTTGCAACACACTGAATTGCACAAATTGTAAGAACTGAGCCAAATATGTGACTGGGTTGAGCGACAAAATCGTTGAATATTTTTTTATTTGCACTCTCGGCGCGGCGGAGTTATAATCATCACCGAAGGTGCAAGTTATATATTAGCATTTTGATTAGGTCACGAGAAGACCAAGAATATAAATATTTTCGCGGTGTTTGGCAAAATCGTATCAAAAACCAGCCTTAAACGACATCTAAACGACCCTAGCACGAATTTTGACGCGACACGGATTTTTCTCCGCGGAGACCTCATACACCTCCTTTTCGTAACGCCCTACCCTAACCTCTGTGAATCTACTCTACTACAGCTAAGACTCCGGATTTGAGTCGAGGATGTTTTTTCCTGTCTTCGAAATATGTCCGAAAATAAACTCACGGAGAGTCTGTTTTGGCATTGAAGGGTTACCGGCCTTTGATTTAATTTTATGTTTGACGAGGACTCTCTTCAAGACTGATGAAATCAGGCGCGTAGCTACCCACGCATTCGCGTACCTCGTGAAGCCAAAATACAATAATTAATTCTGATACTTATTCACGCAGGTCCACGCCGTGAACTCAGATTGTATATTAAAAGTGTTAGAGACTTTTATTTCGTGTAGCGCGTGCGTGTTTGTCAACAAAACACTCAAAAAGTCTCTAACCCATAACACACGAACACAGGACATAAGATGGAAGTTGAGCTATGAAAACAATGCGCGCCCTGGAAATGGATATGCTACACGCAGCGCGCAGCTTGTGTGAATTCATAGTTTATTTATAAATTAAGTATCCGTTTCATGTGGCTTGCAGCGCAATGCTACAAAGGGACATATATCATGCATTGCTTTTACACTGGCATTTTTCTTTGCAGCAGGCAAGGCAACATATGCCTTGAAAGAGTTTCAATCAATAATACTTATTAACAATTATTCCTCGAGCCCGAATGGGCTCTGCGTCAATAGCCCATGAGGCCGAAGGCCGAATGGGCTATTGACTCAGAGGCCATGAGGGCGAGAGGAATAATTGTTTTAGTCAAATCACACTAGTAGGTCAATTTGTATTGCCAAAAAAATGTTTTTGTTCTGGTCATTTGCCAATTTCTGGCTTTCAAATCCAACACTTTTCGCTACTAGTAGGCTATAACTTATAGCCTACTAGTAGCTCAACCAACCAGAATGCAGCATTGATAATAGACCACTAGTGTGATTTGACTAATATTGCATAGCCTAGCGTTTGCAGTGAGTTTGAAAAGACCAGAGAATAATGCGAGCAAATGTTTGGCCGCGCCCCATATTTCGCGGGTCATCCAAATCATCGAAACGGAGACTGCGCTAATCATCAATGATGTATTCTGATTGGTTGAGCTAAGTATAAGTATAGTTATAGCCTGATCACCCTATATTTCGCGCAGCCAAATCACGTACTTTTCTGACCCTGAACCCCACAGCCGGGGGGGGGGGGGGATTTTATTCCACTGATTTGGGGGTAGGGGTGTGCCGCCAAGGTCTCCAAAACCTGGCCCTATCAGAGACCCAAAAATCGTTTTCATGTACCCTACTGCAGACCTGACAAAGCGGCATTTGGTCAATCATGAAAAGGTTTTAAAATAAACTGTCTTTCCACTAATTGTGGTACAACTTTGATCGAAATTTGTTTGCAGTTGGGTAGTCACACTGAAATACATACCCTATCAGCGACCAAACAAACGAAAAACGATACCCTACCGTATTCGACCTCGGGAGCCCAAAAAACATACCCTATAGGGCGGCACATACCCGTATACCATATATAAGGGAGTACCCTCCCCCGGCCCCACAGACCGCCACCTGTTGTACGTCTTCGCTGACTGTCAGGGAGCTGCTGGCAGTGGGAAATTCCAGTCCCTACACAAGAGTCTGTGTCCCATAAGTTTAAAACTGCGTCCATACTAGGGCTGAATTATGTTCAGACTAAACGTCCATTTGAATCTCTTGTTAAACATCACAGCTGTTACGTGTTGTTTGCCTCTAATGATTTTTACTGTGGTGGCGTTTACCAAGGTATTACCCGAGGTTTAAAGTTAATGACATCTAAATATTTTATGAAACATGCTTACTTGACTGAACGCACTATAAGTAGATTGGCTTTATTTTGCATACACTAAGCTCAGACACCTGGCTAACCCTAAACCAATTGTAAACTTGCAAAACTTGTTCATAAATCTAGACAGTTCCTTTAATAATGTTTTGTTCGTTTGGAACATCGTACGTTCCTTTTGGTTTAGATCTTGAATCTCTGTTTATTCAGCCAATGAAAATACAAAGAAAACCCCAAGACCACAACACGCTAGTCGCTAGTTTAACTTAAGTTACTTCGTCTCCTGACACTATCAAGAAAATTTCGCCAAAACACGTTGTAAAACTTCCTTATTAGGAAATTCCACCTTACCTTATTTGGAATGTCTGTAAGTACTTTTCCTCATATCTTAGCGAAAAGGCAAGAAATTTCGCCATTTTGTTTTTACCCCCCGCCGAGGGGCCTGAGACACGCTTTGAACACCACAGGCAGCCCATGCGGATTTGCCATAAAAACGACAGCACTTTCTTATTGGTTAGTTATGGGTTAAGTTTACGTTCGACATTCATCTGAAATCCGCTCTACCTACTACCTACTTATCTAATGTTTTACCCCTTTCTTTGGTAAATGTTTTCTATTCTTTTACACATCACAACATTATTTACCAGGAAAAATGGAAAAGCAAGCAGATCATGAAGCTGATGCAGATACCAATGGATTCAAAGAAGTCTTCAAGCATGTTCCATCGTTCGGTTGTTATCAGAAGTTCCTCTACTTCAGTTGCAACTTTCTCGTTTTTTCTTTCTTATTCCAATACTTCAATTTGGTGTTCGCGTTCGGAGCGCCTCAGTTCCATTGCGCAGACTCTAACACCACGTGCGCCCCAAACAAATGCTGCCAGAACTGCTCTGAGTACTCGTATGATGGGCCTTTTATCAGCATCGTGAATGAGGTAAGTGCGCACTAGGACCACTATAGAAATGGGCTGTTCCATGTTATATCCGTTGCCCCCTTCAGGGGAATGGATCCAGGTTTTGACGTGACTAGGTTTTAGAGTTCGAATGAGTAGGTTCCGGATGTAAAATGAGTGGGTTATGGTAAGTGACTGAACCTGAAAATATCATCTCACCCTTATGAAAAATTACATTTCTAAAATTTTGACTAGGTTACCGAACCTAGGTAACCTAGTCTGGATCCGCCCCTGCCCTTATAATTTTCACATGGCTATTTATTTTACCCCGGAATTTCCTGCAACTTTAGAATTTCCACAGGTTCACAAAGAGAATGAGGAATTTCCACAGGGGTTGCTTCAAATTTCCACCGAGGGGTTGCACAGTAGCCTGAGGGGTAGAGCAATTTTTGAAAATGTGGAGTTCCTCAATTGGGGTGGTACGGCTATTTTTTGGAACAGCCCAATTTACACGATGAAAGGAAAATGAGTGGGACTTGTTTGTGTTTCGTGATATTTGCGCACGTAAATATGATTAAACAGCCAATAATGGGCTGAACACTCATCTGAAATCCACTCTATCTTATGACAAATAATTAGTGTTTTTGGAACTTTTTCTCGTAGTTATTAAGATGAAAGAACAACACGAATGCGAATTTTTCAGAGTGACTAGTTCCTGTTCTACTGTGACAAGCGATTGAATATTCACGCGTCCATTGCAATGAGCCGTGCCATTAGGTGCTTGCCGACATTTACCGTATGAATGAAAAAATGGAATGCCATTTTGTAAGGCTTCCATTGCTACAATTGTGCTCCACGCCTGGTAAAGACCATAACGACCTCATGGTTCTGCAAAAAGCTGACTACGACAGCTAGAGAAGGAATTTTGAGATAACCGATGCTATGTGCTCGTAAGCGTGTTGCCATACCCCCCCCACCCCACCTCCTCCGAGATCATGCTGCAAATGATACAGCTACAAAGGGTCTTAATAGAACTAACTAAAACCTACTTTTCTTTTTTCTTTTTAAAAGTGGAATTTAGTGTGCAAGGAAGGGATGTCGTCTGCCAGCGTCCAAACCGTCTTCTTCGCAGGTCAACTTGTTTCGTCATTTGTATCTGGAATGTTAACCGATGCGTTCGGTAGAAGGACGTTCACTTTCATCTCCGCATTTCTAATGGTACGAAACCACACTCGCACCCAGGAGTTTTGAGTTGACGGAAAGTGGAGCGCGCAAGGGATAGCGTTGAGGAAAGAAGAGCCACGCGAACGATGGGAGTGCGCGAATTCTTGCTATATTGCGCAAATATATCCGTCCGCTAACGTGATGTCATGAACTCATGTCTAAGGACTGATCAGAAAACTTCATAACAATGCAAAACTCTATTAATAATTGAAATCGAAGAGTATGAACACACTTCATATATAACTGTCGTTTACATAATTTATAGACGCTTTATAAGTTTTAAGAACTGACTCCGTCTAAACTTCATGAAATTTCGATCCATCCTCTTTTTTTCTAAAACTGCTTTAAATGATACGGTCTCTACGCACAATATCTAGATCACAATGAGGCCAGTGAAAATATATTACAAGTGTAACATAGCTTGCTGCTGTTGTTATGTTATTTATAGTTAATGTTAGCTTGTCGTCTCCATCATCAAGCTAAACAATATTGTTTTATGCATTCCCAGATCGTCGGCGCTTTCATTACCTCCTTCGCCACCAACATGACGATGGTGATGTGCCTGCAATTCTTTGTTGGCTTTTTCACCACCTCTACTATTCTCGCCGAGTACACCTATGTTATGGAGCTCACGGGAGCCAGTGCGCGTAGCTTCACTGCCAGCTTTCAAGAGGTTTATTGGAAGAGCGCAACATTTGTCCTAATCTTGATAGTTTACTTTGTGCGAAGTTGGAGACTTCTTCTGATGCTGACGAATGCTCCGTTCGTTCTGATGATGTTTCTGGCGATGTAAGTACGATATCCTTACTTCTAGTTCCTTCCTTCATGTAAAGGAGGGAGAAGGGATTCTTCTCTAGGGACTACACCTTGTGAACGGCCTCTGAGCGCGCGAAGCACTAGCATTCTGCTAAAAGATCAAGCTTACGGGCATGACTGACACACAGTTGTTTTATTCCACTGCGCACGAAGTTTTCGAAAGCAGCAGTACTGCGTTAACGCATGACAGGGAATTGATGGCCTTTTGGGCGCGCGAGGGGTTTGAAAGAGGCAGAAGAATGCAAAAGCCTAGTGGAGTTTAAATTTCATGTTCAATGCGCATGCGATTTTAGTCCGAATCTTTGGTTTAATCAAGAAATTCGGACTAAAATCGCATGCGCACTAAACATGACATTAAAATTCGAAGGCTTATTGTAGGTACAGTACCATTCTCGTACCCAGAGCTCCCCGGCTCGTCTGCTCGCAGGGGAGGCTCTGGTGACATCCAATTGAGGAACATTGCTGATTGGCTGGTGTTGACCGTTTGTGTATGCGCAGAAAGACTTTCTCTCAACGGCTCTGTATCAAATCTCGCGCATGCGTCAGTGGCTGTCACCAGAGCCTCCCCCGTGAGGAGACGAGCCGGGGAGCTCTGGGTAAGAGAATGGTACAGTACGTGCAAATTACTGCCTCGTTAATTTAAAGGGAATAAAAGCGCATAAAGTAATTCGGTACAGTAGTAGTATAGAAGGTACGCTATCGTCCCTATTTTTGGTAGATTAGCGCAGAATTCTTCACAGGAACTTAGGCTCGGTTTCCAGCCGTTATCCTCACCTTCAACCGCCAAGGCCGGAAACTGAGCCTACTAACAGTTTTTCATTACAGATTTGTCCCTGAGTCGCCGCGATGGCTCATCACCAAAGGCCGCCTGGAGCAAGCGCGGGCCGTGCTGACAAAATACGCAGGAAAAAAGGCGGTAGACCAGGAAAAGCTGAAGACGCTAATTGAGGCAGTTCGGGAGAGGCAGATCGAGAACGAGCTTCACTCGCAACGATATACTATCATCGATTTGTTCCGGACTCCGAAAATGAGAAAATGGTGTTTAATTATGGGGTTTAGCTGGTAGGTAAATAAACCGCGCGGAGTGCGTAATCGCGTGTACAATGTTAGTGCGTGACATGTGGCTTGTGCGTGACATGCTTGCCCGCGCCTTGAGCAGGAACAGGGATTAATTCTCAGTCAAAAAAGACCTTTCTCGTACCCAAAGCTCACCGGCTCACCTCGCTGGAAGGCTGTGATAACAGCCACCGACGCATGCGTAAAAGACAATGATGATTTCCATGCCTCAAATTTACTTTTAGAGCGTTCAAGTAGATGAAACGAATGCTAGTGTTATTTTGACAGATACGTTTTTCTAAAGCGCCGTTTCGGCCAATCAGTGAGGGCCCTCAAATGGATGTTACCAGAGCCCCCCTGCGAGGCGACGAGCCGGGGAGCTCTGGGTACGAGAATGACAAACAGACTGAGTTTGCTTTCGGGTGGGCGCTATCTTGGAGTTTGGTGACGAGGGAGAGGGGCCACGTGAAGGCCAACAATCTATTTGTTAGACCTCAAATTACCTGTTTAGACCTTTAAAAAACGGTTACAAAGCTATTTCTCAGTTTTCCTACTCAGTATACACGAACCTTTCGTATATAATTAGGTTTCGCGCATTATATATACTTTATAAAGTAGAAATGAACTAAAGGACTCTAACATGGCGATTTATCTCTAGGTTTACAGTGAATTTCTGTGGTATCGGATTCATTCTCTTTACCAAGAATCTGGCCGGTAATTTGTACCTGAACTACACTCTAATGGGAATCGTTCCCTTCGTACTGCTCCCAATCTCCTGGTTATTTGTTCACAGGTGAGTGTAGCTATCAAATTCCAACAAGAAAAAACCTGCCACTTTGTGACAAAAACCTAACTAGTAAAATAATATTTTGAACTCAGAAATTTGCCCTCCAGTTTTGGATATCAAGGTAGCCTGCGTAGCTACGCTTATAATATCAAGGTAGACGCAGAACTCACCTAAATTTTTATCAATTATTTCTGAACTTTTTCAAAGGACGCGCGTCTACAAAAATATGTTGGTATGTGCGAGAAACTTTTCCGATTCGCTGATTTTTTTCGCGCCTAAATTCCCACCAATTTTGGCGCGCGTGTCGTGACACAGGACCCCCGCAACAAATATATATTGCTAAGCTAAAGTTCAGTTCAGTTCTTGAGAGGCGGGGGCCCCTTGGAGTTGAATTGGCTTATTAAAAAGAACTCTAATTTCCAACTACTTTTCGAAGCACTATTTCATGCTGTTTCCTTGTCATTTCAGAGCTGGCAGGAGAATGACTCATGTTGGAATCATGCTAATAAGTGGAGTTCTGTGTCTTGTTGTCATGGCAATCCCTAATGGTAACTATACATACTTCTTTAGATCCCTCTTAATGCCCCGTTCTATGTTGCTCATGGGGCACCCAAATGGTTCTTATAATTGCGAGCACCCGGTACGTTTTTTCTCTGCGAGACCGAGCACTTTGATTTTAAAGGAAATGCGAGCAGCGAGCACTTGGCACAATTTCGATCGCTAGAGCGGGTTCTATCAACCACCTTCTGTGAAAAGTGCTACGACACGGAACCTGGCCTGCTCCGCCTCGTGGCATCGACCGGCCGTACGCCGGCTATCAGCCCGACAAATCACGGACAACCAGTCAGATTGCATTGTCGCGGCAAGTAAGTCATGGCGAATCAAGGATGACCAGTCAATGCATGGTCGCGGCAGAAAATTACGGTCCTTAGAACGAGAGCGTCTATAGTCGCGGCACGGCACAAGTTTGTCGCGACACTTTTCACAGTCATACAAAATCCGCTCTAGGATGACTGTGAAAAGTGCCGCGACATGGAACCTTGCCTGCTATAGATACGGAGTCGCAGCACGGTCACGGTCGCGGCGCGGCACAACTTTGTCGCGGCACTTTTCACAGTCATACGAAATCTGCTCTATCGCTACGCAAGCGAGCACTGTAAAAATAATATGTGCGCGAGCTGTGCGATCATAGCCTTGATGGACCATTCAAGGGCCCCTTCATATTTTTGACCGCATTTGTAGCAAACAAAATAACACCTTCGTTTTCAGAATACCCTGGCACTGCCACCGGAATAGCTATAGTTGGCAAAGGGACCTTGGGCTGCGGATGGATCACGATATATTTGATTGTATCGGAGTTGTTCCCAACAACTATAAGGTTATGAATCCCTTACGTACTTTATCAAATCACGACCCAGAACCCCGATGGTTTGTTCCCTCGCTGACTCCCAAATGCAAAGAGTCCGGCCGGACCTCGGATCTCGCATAATTTGCAGCAAATTTTCTTTCCTCCGAACTGGAGTCAAGGATGACAATCATATTGCTTCCCCGAAAATTCGAAAGATTAAGGTTACTGAGAACCTTCGCGCACGTGTTCGGAAAAAAATCATACACGTCCTTAGTTTAACCAAAACATATCAACCTATATATCGTTGGAAAGCTTATAGAATGGACTAGCGAACCATGGCAAAAAGAAATAATTTTTCATAATTAGAAATTTTTTTAAGGTTTATTAAAAATTCGGGTGTGAGAGTTTCAAGAGATAACGCTGTCGAACTGCTATACCTTGACTCCCAAGTAACACATTGTTTTAATCCTTAAGGGTGTTTATCAAAAACCGTGTCTGCGTTTTTTAAAATTTTGCTTTGCTCAAAAGTTATTGAACTTTTAAATTTCGAAGGTCAAGTAGAATTTTCACGCTCTAAAATTAAAAAAATTCATAACTGTTGAACTAAACAAAATTTAAAAAATCGCAGACACGGTTTTGAGAAACACCTTTAAGGATTAAAACAATATGTTACTTGGGAGTCATGGTCCAGCAGTTCGACAGTGTTAGCTCGTGAAAATAGCACTCCCCAAAATATTTAAGCAGTGCTTTAAAAAAAATTACAGGTATCAATAAGTGATTTCTTTGTGCCATAGTTCGCTAGTCCATTCTATAAGCTTTCCAACGATATATAGGTTGACATATTTTGCTTAAACTAAGGTCGTGTATGATGTTTTTTTCGAACAACGTGCGCGAAGGTTCTCAGTAACCTTAAGTATAGATTTAATTTATCAAGGTTATCAGAGTGCCATGAAACAAGCAAACATAAAAGACGATATTCTAAGCCTGAAGACTCAGCCTCTAGACTCAGCAGATCGCGGCAAAGTCTTACTTAAATTCTCAACCGACTTTCATTCCATCGATTCAGACTCGGGGCACCGCACTCCCCCTGTTGACCGATGCTTACCGAGTACTAGACCACAGCCCACAAGGCCTCGAAATCCCAAACCCTCGGAAGCTGACATGTGAGTTAAATGTATCTTTTATATATTTACAGAACTACGGCTCTTGGAATGAGCTCGGTGTTTGGACGAGTGGGATCACTTGCGGCGCCTTATGTAGTCATGCTGGTAGGTAAACCCAAATCCGATAGTAATGCGTGTTTCATCAGGATTTCAAACACTTTGAACCAACTTTGAGGTGTTAGAAATCCTGATGAAAAACACTATCGAGTGTTTGATATAGCTTCTTAAACGAATTATTTAATGCCGAGAAAAATCAGGAAAAAATCTCAAAATTCCATGCAAATTAATACGGCGTTTTCCGACCTCCTCCATGCTTAATAAGGTGAAGCACGGTTGGCTCAGTGTTACGGCGTTACGCATTTCCCTTTCGTAAACTGTCGATGCCTTTTAGAACGGTCGTTGCCATTTTTGTGAACGGTCGATGCCTTTTCAGAAAGGTCGTTGCCATTTCTGATCCCGTGGGACAATTAGTCATTATCATTCATATAGCTCGCCGTTCTACTCTACTCAGTTTCAGGGGGACGTAATAAACCCTCTGGCAGTGAACACCCTCAGTGTCTGTGCTTATGACACAGCGCAATTCAGCTTTCGAGCTGCAAGTCTCGGGAGTCGGTCTCACACATAAGCTTTCCAAAGATAGGTTGAAATGTTTTGCTTCAGCCTGAACTATCGGTTCTTAGGCTTGGGCCAAACCAATTCAACGGCAACTGATACAACTTCATTCAACATTTTTCTCGCACGTACGCGTCAACTCAAAATCACTAGTGTAAACGTGATTTTTGTCGCGTGATGTCGCGGAGATTTCAAACATGTTCGAAACTCTTTGCAACTTGATGCGATTTGCAGAAAAGAGAGCACAGAAATCGCACCGGATTTACACAAGAGTTAGGATTGCAACTCGCGCGAGAAAAATCGCCGCGACAAATGCAACAAAAATCGCAAGTGTAAACCGGTCTTTATACTGCATTTCACAGAGTGAGATACCTGGAGTAAGCCTGTACATTCCAGTGACCATATTGGTATTGTCTCGACCATTGCTGGGATTGCCACGTTCTGGGTTCCCGAAACAATTCATGCCACGATGGCGCAGACGATCGAGGAAGCCGAATCTCGAGCGGACAGTTATCGATTACCTTGGTGTGGTAAAAAGAAATCAAAAGAAGAGAAATATGAAGAAGTCGAGCTGGATTCTCCTGATGAAAAATCTGCAATGATGACGGACAGCAATGCTTGACATAGCAAAGAGTAGAAGACCAAGTTTGATAAATAAGTAAGATATGTAATTATAAAGCCGTCATTAACATAGCAAGTCTGACGTGCCAACTTTTTAAAATATTTAGGCGAGGTTGATTCCCTTCTGGTGATAAATTTGCAACAGAAGCTTCTCTACCAGCAGAGGCCTCTTTTCGCTGGCTGAGTTTCTTTTCCTCGCGACCTCTACCTCCATGTAAGAACCTGTGTATTGTTCACGAGTTGCGTCACAAAGCTTCTTTTGTTTAGTAGAACGAATCATGATGAGGCTTGCTAGCAGGGAAAACAGAAGCATGCAAAACAATAGACAATGACATAATTTTCCTCAGACCTCTCTATGCTAATTGCCCATTTCAAAACATGTGATGTTTTCATCTTTTGAGATGGTCACATATCACACCTGCAAACGCTGAATAAATTTCAGAAAGACAAAAGAATCTTCATCATGTAAAATATCCCATGGTTTGAAATGGGAGGTCTTTTTTACTAGAGCAGATTTCAGATAACTGTCCTGAGTATTTGCAATTACTTCGCAATTACTCCCATATCTTTTATTCAGAATCGTTGTAATCACTATGTGATTGGTTTCACTACAGTTACATGAAATTTGCTCTAATTTCAAGTGAAAAGAATAACAAAGGAGTGGCAGGAAAAACAAGGTTCAACATGTTTTTTTATTTGAAAATTTACTCCTTCCTTTTACTCTCCTTTTTTTGGCTTTTTTTTGGGGGGGGGGGGGGGGGGGGGGGTAAGAAATCTGCCACATATTTGCTTTCGGACACATAATCTTTGCTTTATAAATGAAAATATGAGAACCCTTTTGATTTAACAAAATAATGATTATTTAATTATTAATGTGTTTTTTTGGGGCACCAAATCTGTAGTTTTTTTGTATATTTTTTTCCTGCCCCCTTCCCCCTATGATGTTTTTTCCTGAGTGCCCCCTGGGAGGTGACTAGGGCTCTTTAAATAAAAACTTGCATACCATAATTCTATTATTTTCTAAAAACATTTTAACTAGCTGAAAGCACACCTCTGACAAAATCCATGAAAGACATCCTATTGAGTTGTCTACTGGTATCTAGCTCAGTTCCTCCAAGGTTAGGCTCCCTTTGAGTTAGAAAGTAGGACTGTATGGGTTGCCGACAAAGGGGCATTTGGACTGGAGCTGTGCAAAACAGTCTCCACAAAACACAGGCATGTCGGCATGGCAACAGTGCTCTACTGACAGGGAAACTCTGACAAACAATACATGTACCATAGGATTCTGTTGATGATCTTGAAGATCTTTGCTCTGCCTCTTCATTGTCATTGACAAACAATTTCTAAAATACAAAAAGATGATAGTGTGAGTGGTTTTTCATAAGCGTGTGAAATATGCTTTAGCATATTACACTCTACTTTCATTATCTTATTTTGTCTATGTGTAAATAAAATAGACAAACATTTTATTGCTGTTTATTCCACAGTTGTGAAACTCTACTACCGTATGACCTAATTTTATATGACATGTGATTCCAAGAAAATATTATGTCCACCTCCCCTGTGTGTGTGAGGAGGGGTGAGGAGGGGGGGGGGGTCCATTTGCCTCTTTGGCATGCAATCAGTGTATTTCTCACTGGAAACTCTGGGGGTCAAGAGGTCAACATACAGCTTCCATTTTTTTTGGAATCACACAATATGAATATTTAATATTTATATTGCCTGAGAATATTATAACATTCAGTCACTGAAAACATTAAATTGTCATCCAGACATTACTCTGTACACACTCAGTTGTAGGAGCTACAGTCTGTATATGCCTAAGAGAAGCCACACTTCAATTTGGTAAAATAAACTTGCCTGTAAAGGAAAGAGTCTTCCATCAGCTGTTTGGATGTATTGCACAATTGGGTGGAGTTTGAAACTGTTTGGTGATGCTGTAGATCGGTAAGCTGTTATAAGCGTCACCTAGATATACAGTACAGTAATCATTACAACAACCAATGACTTATACAAAAGAATGGTTGAAAGCAATAAATGGTTAACATGAAGATTGAGGGCTGGGGCCAACATTTCAGTTTTTTTAATTTAAATTTCTCCCTTGCAACAGTTTCAATGGTCAATTTTCTAATTTTCTCATTTTGAAACAAATGTAATTATGCACATCCTTGACGAAATGCTACTAAAAATAACAAGACCATATCAGGCATTCATTCATTCATATTTATTTGCTCCACTGGGGGAGATAAGCTTAAATGAGAAATAAATGAACAATTTCATTGACTTAGTTTTGTGGCAAACTGTACACTAGGGACTTTTCAGGGACTTGAACCTTCCTGTTACTAAAAGAAGAAGCTGGGATATCTTGTATTTTTTCTTGTATTTTTGTGCTTAAACATCAAAGACATCACTTACAATATCATGTGATCTAACGCTCTCTCTAGATCTAGCCTCATCTCTCGACTGTTCTATTCCAACCACAAGTGTGTGCAAGCTCTCATCCAGATGGAATGAGTCTAGCTGATCAGGTACACTCTCTAGGAGTTCATGATTGTTTCCAGGATTAAAGCTTGTTTGGGTCAAGGATGTATTCAGTTATAGAACAATGTCACTTTAACTACTGCACAGGAGAGCTACACAAAGAGGAAGTGAGAGGGCTACCTATCACATGTGTTTCTCACAAGTATATGTATTCTTTCACGTAACAGAGCTCATCAGTGATAGCAAGTGTGGAGGTAGCCTGCATAGCAAGCGTTCCTGTGTGTTTTCAGGGAAAAGAAAGCTGAGAAACAGAGGGGAAAGCGGTGAGAAGTATGATGAGCGAGTTTTTGGCCGCGCGAAAATGGGCCAAAAACTTGCTCGTCGAACTTCTTGCCACTTTCTCCTCTATTTCTCGGCTTTCTTTTCCCTGAAAACGCAAGGGAACTCTTGCTACGCAGGCTAGTGTGGAGGGGGTGACAGAAGTGGTCACCCCTAAATATTTTGAAATGTTATAAAACATAATATGAAAAAAGTAAAAAAAAACAGGAAAAATACCCCCACCCCCACTACAACATGGAGCTCATGGGTGACTGTGTGTGAGAGATGCAGAATAAAAGCTTTGGAGAGGCATTGGAGAGTAATTTTCAGGTTGATAAACCCGAGTTTGCTGCCCACCAAATCCAAGATGGCAGCCACACGAAAGCAAACTGAGGTTTTTCAACCTAAAACAACAGGCTAAATAAAAGCATAAAAGCATGCTATTTTGTGACAAAGGATACAACAGTGAAGTCCTTTTCTGAGGTATGAATTCTCAAGAATTCTTTCAATAGAGGGGGCTGAAATCTGAACATTTTCATCCAGATCATCCTCGTCAAAAGATCCTCCTCCTCCTCCTCATCATAGTCCTCCTCATTTTGTTGGTATCACTGACATCTCTACTTTCTTCTCTCTTCTTTATTTCATTTTGCAGAGCTATTTTCTTTACCCCCCAGTAAAGTGTTACATAACATGGCCTTGAACAGCTCAGCAATAAATAATCATACCTAAAGCAACAATTGAGCAGCTGATGTTGGAATGAATAAAGATTAGGTACTGTAGCCCTGTAAGTTTCCAAAGGGTAAACCTTGCCTCACATAAGGGCACCTGACATACACCTGACAGGAACTAGGGCAAGGAATGTTTTTTCTTGGGAGGGGAGGGGTATATTGGGTCCTGGGGTAAGGTACACTGTATACAGGTGTGCCATAAATAGGGTATGATTTTTTAAGCTTTTGAGGTCTGGGATATTCACCATAGGATTGATATTTGGCAGCCCCAGTGTAAGAACTGGTTATTGTTCACAAATTGCATCACAAAGTGGTTGGTTCATGGTTCATAAAAATATTGAGATATGGCCTCTGCATCCATCTCTATTGGGGCATCAAAAATTGAACAACAACATCTTTGAATTGTGTAAAAACTTGAAACGGTAGCGCTTTTTTAGCCCAAAACAGGGTACAAAAATTTGGATTTCAGTTTTTGATAGATCGTGGTTTAGAGATCTCCGAAATCTAGATCTGAGTCCACGTCACGGAAAATTTTCGTTCTTTATCTCGCCCACCTTGGTTTTCAATGACGTCCTTCACTAGTTTCAATTCAAAGGGATTTCTGACACCAACAACTCTTTGTGATGGGATTTCTCGGATTGGCTGCATGACCGGCCGTATCATAGCATTAGCTTCTAGCAATCCTAGCCGCTGAATGAACAGAGTCAAGGTTATAAAGCCGAAAACAACTACTACAAGAGCTGAAATTATCGTCAACCAGTCCGCCATTTTGGATTTGTTATGAGCCCGCGCTACCACAGGGTTACCGGTAAATCAGCAGATCTTTCGGTGCGCTGTTTTCGAGGTAGATCCGTCATATATGGTACACTATAGTGTCCTGGTTATATCTTCTGTATCAGTCCCTATCCATTGCTATCCATCACTTATCCATTGCCATCCATTGCTATCCATCACTATCCATTGCTATCCATCATTATTCATTGCCATCCACCCCTATCCATTGCTATCCATCCCTATCTATTGCTATCCATCCCTATCCATTACTATCCATTCCTATCCATCCCTATCCATTCCTATCCATCCCTATCCATTCCTATCCATTCCTATCCATTGCTATTCATTGCTATCCATCCCTATCCATTGCCATCCATCCCTATCCATTCCTATCCATTCCTATCCATTGCTATTCATTGCTATCCATCACTATCCATTGCCATCCATCCCTATCCATTGTCATCCATCCCTATCCATTCCTATCCATCCCATCCATTCCTATCCATTCCTATCCATTGCTATTCATTGCTATCCATCACTATCCATTGCCATCCATCCCTATCCATTGCCATCCATCCCTATCCATTCCTATCCATCCCTATCCATTCCTATCCATCCCTATCCATTGCTATCCATTGCTATCCATTCCTATCCATTGCTATTCATTGCTATCCATCACTATCCATTGCCATCCATCCCTATCCATTCCTATCATCCCTATCCATTCCTATCCATCACTATCCATTGCCATCCATCCCTATCCATTGCTATCCATCCCTATCCATTGCTATCCATCCCTATCCATCCCTATCCATTCCTATCCATTGCTATCCATTGTTATCCACCCCTATCCATTGCTATCCATTGCCATCCATCCCTATCCATTGCTATCCATCCCTATCCATTGCTATCCATTGCCATCCATTCCTATCCATCCGTATCCATTGCTATCCATCACTATCCATTGCTATCCATCACTATCCATTGCTATCCATCCCTATCCATTGCTATCCATCCCTATCCATTGCTATCCATCCCTATCCATTGCTATCCATCCCTATCCATTGCTATCCATCCCTATCCATTGCTATCCATCCCTATCCATTGCTATCCATTGTTATCCATCCCTATCCATTGCTATCCATCCCTATCCATTGCCATCCATCCCTATCCATTCCTATCCATCCCTATCCATTCCTATCCATCACTATCCATTGCCATCCATCCCTATCCATTGCTATCCATCACTATCCATTGCTATCCATCACTATCCATTGCTATCCATCACTATCCATTGTTATCCATCCCTATCCATTGCTATCCATCCCTATCCATTGCTATCCATCCCTATCCATCCCTATCCATTCCTATCCATTGCTATCCATTGTTATCCACCCCTATCCATTGCTATCCATTGCCATCCATCCCTATCCATTGCTATCCATCCCTATCCATTGCTATCCATCCCTATCCATTGCTATCCATTGCCATCCATTCCTATCCATCCGTATCCATTGCTATCCATCACTATCCATTGCTATCCATCACTATCCATTGCTATCCATCCCTATCCATTGCTATCCATCCCTATCCATTGCTATCCATCCCTATCCATTGCTATCCATCCCTATCCATTGCTATCCATCCCTATCCATTGCTATCCATTGTTATCCATCCCTATCCATTGCTATCCATCACTATCCATTGCTATCCATCCCTATCCATTGCCATCCATCCTATCCACTGCTATCCATTGCTATCCATTGCCATCCATCCCTATCCATCCCTATCCATTGCTATCCATCCCTATCCATTGCTATCCATCCCTATCCATTGCTATCCATTGCCATCCATTCCTATCCATCCGTATCCATTGCTATCCATCACTATCCATTGCTATCCATCACTATCCATTGCTATCCATCCCTATCCATGCTATCCATCCCTATCCATCGCTATCCATTGTTATCCATCCCTATCCATTGCTATCCATCACTATCCATTGCTACCCATCCCTATCCGTTGCCATCCATCCCTATTCACTGCTATCCATTGATATCCATTGCTATCCATCACTATCCATTGCTATCCATCACTATCCATCACTATCCATTGCTATCCATCCCTATCCATTGCTATCCATCCCTATCCATTGCTATCCATCCCTATCCATTGCTATCCATTGTTATCCATCCCTATACATTGCTATCCATCACTATCCATTGCTATCCATCCCTATCCATTGCCATCCATCCCTATCCACTGCTATCCATTGCTATCCATTGCCATCCATCCCTCTTTATTGCTATCCATCCCTATCCATTGCTATCCATCCCTATCCATTGCTATCCATCCCTATCCATTGCTATCCATCCTATCCATCCCTATCCATTCCTATCCATTGCTATCCATTGTTATCCACCCCTATCCATTGCTATCCATTGCCATCCATCCCTATCCATTGCTATCCATCCCTATCCATTGCTATCCATCCCTATCCATTGCTATCCATTGCCATCCATCCCTATCCATCCCTATCCACTGCTATCCATCCCTATCCATTGCTATCCATTGCTATCCATCACTATCCATTGCTATCCATCCCTATCCATTGCTATCCATCCCTATCCATTGCTATCCATTGCCATCCATTGCTATCCATCCAAATCCATTGCTATCCATCCCTATCCATTGCTATCCATCCCTATCCATTGCTATCCATCCCTGTCCATTGCTATCCATCCCTATCCATTGCTATCCATTGCTATCCATCACTATCCATTGCCATCCATCCCTATCCATTGCCATCCATCCCTATCCATTCCTAGCCATCCATATCCATTGCTATCCATTGCTATCCATCACTATCCATTGCTATCCATCCCTATCCATTGCCATCCATCCCTATCCATTCCTAGCCATCCATATCCATTCCTATCCATTGCTATCCATCCCTATCCTTTGCCATCCATCCCTATCCGTTGCTCTCCATCACTATCCATTGCTATCCATCCCTATCCATTGCTATCCATTGCTATCCATCCCTGTCCATTGCTATCCATCCCTATCCATTGCTATCCATTGCTATCCATCCCTATCCATTGCTATCCATTGCCATCCATTCCTATTCATTGCTATCATCCCTATCCTTTGCTATCCATCCCTATCCATTGCTATCCATCCCTATCCATTGCTATCCAACCCTATCCACTGCTATATCCATTGCTATCCATCACTATTCATTGTCATCCATCCCTATCCATTGCTTTCCATCCCTATCCATTGCTATCCATTCCTATCAGAGTTGCTATAGCAACGTAAGAACCACATATCAAGATAGCAGTGTCGCCATTCTAGAGATTAACCGGGCTTCCTGTGCTATCTTGTCTACCTTGTTGCCAGGCCCTTGACCGTGAACACAGTGGAAAATGCACATAGCATCTTTCATCGAGTATATTTGAGTTTTGGTTGAGTTTTAAGCTTTCTAGGCAAATAGAAAAAGTGAAAAACGTACTGGGATTCCAAATATGGTATGCAGATATTCCTTATAAGGAAGTTGGAGAAAGTCGACACTTTTCAAGGGAACTATCTTGATATGCACCCTTGTTTTATTATTAGGGGCTAGTAGACGCGTTGGTCGTTCTAAACTTTTAAAATGATACCTCTTGCCCTAATCCCTGAGTATCAGACAAGAATGCCAGCAATTTTGGAGAGAATTCATTGGGCCAATTTTAAAGTGCTATTCGCTCGAGAGGACTTATAAAGCTCCGAAATGTCAAAATTATTATGCTGATATTTTCGTAATTAGAAGATACTTGTCGCCCAATTATCTACAAACCCAATGCAATACATGTGCCAGCCAAATTTCCCTTCTTGGAATGCTTTTGATTTTCTTTGGCATGTGTTCAAATATCTAAAAGTAAACTGCAAAAGTTGAGAAATTTTGGCCAGAATTCTAAATCTTGCGTTTTTCTCCCCTGACAAAAATCCCATATGTAAATTCCTTTGAAATTTCTGTAAATTATTATTGATTATATACCAAAGATAAAACCAAAGTCTAGAGTTCATTGAAGTATTTTAAGGCACCGAGAAAAAATCCAAACTTGAACCGAGAAAAAAATCCAAACTCGAACAGCAGGCAAACAAAAATTGGTGATCGAGGGCATAAAACAATTGTAGGCAGCCTCCTCAGATGTTGAAAAAATATTAGGTGTGGACAGAACGCAAGCCAGAACGACTATGATGGATGTTTCAAAGCTACTGCGAATTCTAGATGCTCACCTTGCTCTGAAGTCGCGCCCAGTGGCCGAACACAGGCCAAGAGAACAGTGTTGATGATGATGATGCATGATCCATTGCCATCCAGTCCTATCCTATTTTGTGGTATTGCCGTCTAAAAATCGTAATAATAAGTAAAGAAAGTAACGTCCGCTCGTTAGCCAACCAGGACGCGTCTACTATCATTGCCATAAAATAGGTTGTATTCGCCAGAGTGAATATGCGAAAAGCACGCGACTCACGATTCAGTGTTAGTGAGGCAGAAAAGCCATCAAATTTGGATAGGTTAGGAAAATCTAGATCTTGCCTTATAAGTAAAGCTGTGACCGGGCAAAATTTTGAAAACATGTTTAGTTATTTTATAAAAATTCGGGGAATTCGGGGAATGCTGGCCGAACAGATAAACTAGAAATAGTTCTTACTAGAGCTGCCCCGGCCTTTTTAGTACGGTTTGAATTAAATAATGCTGTCAATAACTGCTTCTTTTTCTAAAACCATTGTTCCGGACAATATGGAAGTCTTTCCATTCCAGAATACACAAGTATATCAAGTATAGCCTCAGCTGACTGAAGTTGCTCTGTAACAAATATAACTTACAAGAACAAACATTGAGAGTCTTATTTGAGTGCACTGAATAAGGTTCTATGTATTGTAATGGTGTGTGTCTTTGTACTATGATTGATAGTACTCTTTCATGGAAACAACACATTGACCTTATCTCTTCCAAGATCAGTAAGTCTATTGGCATTCTCTCTAGACTTAGGCATTTTGTTGATCCTAGGGGATCCTACCTCTACTTTGATGAAAATTTATCAGTCTTTGATTCAGCCCTATATTTCTTATGGAATTACTGTTTGGGGACAAGCAGCAATGACTATTCTTGAAAAACTTTTAATCCCACAAATGCCCTGCAGTGCTATCACTGCAGGCATTTTTTGGAGAGCTTGTTTTTCCTCGGCAAGATACACACTGGCAGGAGTCACTATGTTAAAACAGAACACTCAAGTAAGCGTGAGTTCGACGCTACAAGTACAGACATTCGTTTTCACACATAATAATAATTTCGTAATTTGCGGCGCGCAGTTGCGAGCATGAATAATAAAACCTACAGGCTTTTGTTTGCTATACACAAAAAACAGAATGTTTATCTGCCCTTTCTCTGAGGCTTGATGAAATGCGTTTATCAAAATTCAGGCGCGCTTCGCGCGCAACGGACAAATAAAGACCGGGGGATGGCGCAAAATGTTAACAGCTCCATTCTCATTCTCTCAATAACTCAACCAATACAAATATAGCATAAGAAAAGTTGTTGTACCTATACATACAGCAACAGGATTTTATTAAAGGCTGGTTTCCATATAGTCTTATCTGTCGTATCTGTCTCATCAGTCAACCGTGAAACAAAAGAATAATTCCGATTTCCATTGTTTCACGGTTGACTGATGAGACAGATACAACTATTAGTAGAGCAGATTGGTGCAAAATTATGCAAATTGATGTTACAAGCATGAAATTCGGCAGAGTGGTAGAGCTTGATGTCCTGAGTAATTCTATATAAAACCACGCTCAAAAGTAAATACTTCCAGATAACATAAAGATGGGTTGATTTATCTTTATTAAAGAAATTAAGAACGTCTTAATATTACACAAAAGCCTTAATATGCTACTTTATTCACAAATAGTTGTCTTGCACTATACATATTGAGTCACGCCCTATCTTGCCTACTTACAGCCTTTATAGATGTACACTTCGCTATTTGACAAAATCTATTTCTGGAGTTTCCCTTTTCTCCAAATTACAGGTATTGATAAGATTTTGTGTGCCTAGGTATGTTTTAGTTGAATACACCCTATATCAGATACTTCCAGTTGTGAAAGTTATGAAATAAAAAGCCATTCAAAGCAGCCACGCGATTACCTTGGCCAGTATCAACAAAAATTCCATATTTGTAATATGCCTGTCTGAAAGTCTTAAACATTATGAACAATGCATATTAATTTGGTATTACTGTCGTTCGTAACCTTGTCTGCACTGCACATGGCAGTGCATTGAAAGCGCGCACATTTGACACATTTACAGCGCCCGCGACACCTCTTTATCAGGTTTGACAGCCACATTGCACGAGTAGCAGGCACGCTGTAGAGGTCTCGGGGAGTACGGTCCAGATAGGTTCACAGCCGCGTTTGTTACATGATGCCTTTTTTGCCATCCCATCTCTGATTGCGATGGGAGACATGTTCTTGTGGTCAGTGCTTGTCCCCATAGGTATCACATCCATCTTTGGTCTTCTGGGAGACATGTCCGCCCTTGCAACTCAAAGGCTTACTCCTTCCATATTTTGTTGGAACTGGGTCAGGGCCGGAGGATTTGTTCACTTTGATGGTACAGAGCTGCGAGCCCTACCAGGGGTTACTAGGAGCTCTTGGGGGACTGAGTGAGAGGAACCGACGAAGCTTGATGACTGGTCATGCAAGAACACCTTAGGTCTTTATACTGGTACGAGTTTTTGCCATGCTCAGAGAGAGCAGTTTGTCTTTGAACGATCAGAGAGGTCAGTCTAGGAATATCTCGGGCTTCTGCTCGTCTTCTTATTCCTTGACACCGTTTATCTCTTGCGCCTACGTTCAGACTGTTGTTGCCACGTCCCAGGCAATGTCTATCTTCTTCATGTTGTTTGTTAGTAATGGCGCACATAAAGAATAAACAAATGATATTCTTAGTGCTATCCCTTTTAAAGTCTTACATTTCCCTTCTTGAGCATATTTACCACGGCGGCTCCGTCAATCACGACTTCATCGACTTCAGGGGGCTCACTCTGAACAGTAGGGGCAACCATCTCCAGGCATCCTGTGAGCTCCGTCTAGCTTGCGGCAGGTGCAGGTGCTGCTGGTCATCAAAGTCGGATAGCGATGGTGAAAATGTTGAAGCACTCGCTACAAGGAACGTTTGCTTTCAAGATTGAAGCAAGTATGTGAAAATAGTTTTTCACGCTCAGGTGATTCACAAGAAACGGAGTTAGTGGATTGTACATCTCAGTGCACCCCTCGCCTCCCTTGGGATCGCCTGATAGCAGACAAAAAATGCTTCAAAAGCAACAACTGACCAAAAGGACACTAAATTGCTACAAAGCAGTACAACGCTTGTTTTTCTAGGCAACCTTATTCTTCTACGCCTGGCGGGCTAGTGGGGTGCTCCTGTGGGTAAGGTTGCAGAGCGTGGAAAACCATACGGGAAGTTATATAAAAGAGCATATTATGTTCTTATAAAAAGTGTACTTTCGAGAAGAAGTGGTAGAATTGAAGCAAAAAAGTTTAATTGAAATCTTAATTGTCTCTTTCCTTATTCTGCTCACCGACTTTATATTTTGATGTTATTTTAATGCGGGTTATAAATATTGCCTACAGCCCACTAGCTCAAAAGCCAAAAAGACGTTTTGTACCTGCCAAGAGCAGCCATTTTGGGCGTGGTTAGCTGTGAAGGTGCTAGATAATTTGTCTGTAATAGGTTACAAAAACGATTTCAATAATAACTATCGTGTTTAATTTATTTTTGTTAAACAGTTACATTCGTCACTGTAATACCTGTAAGTACCGTAATGTGCGTGGTTTGCCTGCCTAAACTTGAAGGGCATGCGATCACAACATTATGTGAAGTTTGGAACAATTTGGACAACGTTTAGTCGGGCTTAAGTTTTATATAAGATAATTAATTCCACCTCTGTACTCAGGTGTGTTAAGGCCTGACTTGGGGCTTATACGCGGGCAGAAAATAGTATTGCAAATATCTCTAATACGAAAATAGCTACAGCAATGAAACTTTGCATCAATATTAATTCTTCTACTAGCAACATTTTGACAGTTTATGTTTCCATGACAACCAATTTAAAGGGACGTGCGCCATATTTGTCCTTTTTTTGGGACATAACTTAAAATGGGGAACAGAAAACCTAATCCTTTATTGAAAATACGATGGAATTTTCCTTTACTGCATCGATTCCTTCAATATATCGCTTTTTAAGGCAGTCCACCGCAACAGTTCTCACGATCACGTGACCCTGGTCACGATTAAAAGGCGTTATCAACTGCAGAAGTTCATGAAGATTACGAATTTAGGGTCAAAAAGTAGGAAAATGGTGGTAAGTTTTCCCCGTTTTTGATTGAAAGTAAATTTTAAACGGTACTTACAGATACTCTAAAATTGTGTCTCCATAGCAACTAAATGCATGGAACAGTTAAGGTCGGGGGGCGTGTTATTCACACCAAGTTCCATCTCGGTAGCTATTTTGCGAATGTAGTTATTTGCAAAAACTGCTTTTTGCCTGAAGAATCCGCGTATAAGCCCCACCTCCTTTCAAGTCAGGCCTTAACACACCTGAGTAAAACGATGCGCAAGTCTACCCTCTACCCCTCGTGGGATTACCCTTTTCCACTGTCCTATACTTCTCACTCCTGACTAGT
Source organism: Scolanthus callimorphus (assembly GCA_033964015.1). Lineage (NCBI taxonomy): Eukaryota > Metazoa > Cnidaria > Anthozoa > Actiniaria > Edwardsiidae > Scolanthus > Scolanthus callimorphus. Next base: position 20,774,597 of record CM066915.1, read on the forward strand.
TTCGGCATGTATGTATAACGTGTATTTCAAAATATTTTGTGTGTGTCTGCGAAAAAAATTCGTACATGGCCTTCGCGTCCGAAAAAAAAATTCTTGCACAACCTGATCCCCGAAAACAAATTCATACGCAAACAAATTCCCCCCCCCCCTTCCTCAATTTCTAATGGTCCACCCCTAAGGTGCCTCCTCGGGTTTTTGGCCTGCCGCTCCATCGTGACTTTCAATTTTTATCTCCCTCGTGTTTATGACCTTATTATGATTATGATGCCTGATTATGATGCCTGTTGCACACAACGACATAAGGAAAATATCATGCGAACATAAGATTGTTTTGACCAATTTTTTGCAACATATGATGTCCCTAGTGTACACTGGGCTTTAGAGAGAACAGAAACACGGGAAATTTTATTGCTTAAAGATTATTATTATCATTGTTGACAGATGATAGATATATCCTATGTCAAAAGTACAGTACAACCAACTGATAATTTTAGTATTCAATCTTTAATAAAAACACATGTAAACAATAGTACAGGTGTAATTTAACTATAGTACAAGGCAGCACCTCAACGGGTATGGAGTCTGCTGTCTACTCCATATTACTAGAGTGGTTTTCTCCGGCTGTGAAACAAAACTAGTAATCAGTGTTTAGTGTCTACTAGTCATAATTACAAAGGATAATAATAAAAATGACTTTCATAGTGTATAGCAGGTATAGTAGTGCACGTAGTGTGTATTCGTTAGTATCTATTTCACAGCCGGATGAAAAACCACTCTATAATACTAGTAGCTATTTAGGCAATCAATTAACCTTATTTCACCACGGTAATAACTTCAACAATTGTTGGTTTACAAATTAACCATGCAGATGCGTACAATAATACTAAGTTACAATAGAACAATGGAAATTTATTTGTAAAAATATTGCTTTCAACAACCACTCGCACACTATTACGAATCCTGCAATCTGATTGGCTAAAATACTCGTTATCTATCGTAGATCAGGGGCGTAGCCAGCACTTATGAGAGGGGGGGTTCCAAAATTAAAAAAATAAAAGACTCCACATAGATCTCGGGGAAAAACTAGCGTTTCAAGAAATTTGCTACATTTTATTGGAGCTTTTAATTGTTGTCTATTAAATATTTACAATTTTAGTAGTAAGTCGGTCCAGAACAGAGGCGAGGGGGGTTCCGCTACGGGAGAGGGAAGGGGGGGGGGGGGGGACAGAGGCGAGGGGGGTTCCGCTACGGGAGAGGGAGGGGGGGGGGGGGGGTCCGCAACCCCTGGAACCCCCTGGCTACGCCCCTGTAGAAGATAGTGAGTAGCGAAAACGCTAGCGCAAAACTTTCTAAAACTATGAAAATAAACTCGAAGGTAGTATGCAAGTGGGTTTCGACTACTCGTTCTTGTGTTCTTGTTTTCTTTGAGTCAAATAGTCAACTCGGCGCGACGCGCCTCATTCACTAAATAAAATATGTTAAAATTAATTGCTATCTAGCTATACATCGTTACTATACCTACTACTATATAATTATTTATTATATAAACTATAGTGTTTTATCAGGATTTCGGCCACTGAGAACTATCGTAATTTTCACATGTGAAAAAATGCGATAATGCCCACTACTCGCGAATGCCCACTACTCGATATACAAGAACTATACCTCAGCGAGGGTGCACTTGCGGAATGAATGCGAATAACAAAAACAAGCGGGAAAACTTAGCATGCAGTGATGGAGAAAGAAAAACTAAATGCCCTTGTGTAAGAAACGGAGTTGGCTGCACAGATCTATGTAGGTGTTACCAATGTGGAAACATGTTTGGTAGAAAAACATCTGCTGGAAATGAAAACGTTGATGTCCCCCCAAAAAGAGAAAAAGGGCCACACTATCGCCTTACAAGCGCGTAAACAGCCAAATGTACATGGAGTCCCAGGGATTAGAAATAAAACAAGGACCTTGGACGGAAACAGAGACATTACTATTACTTTTGTGTCATGAAATTTTGCAGTCTTGTCAGCTTGAAATAGTTGCTCAAATCTTAGGCAGTGTTCAGATTTATCGTAGTATCAAGTATTACCAAGTCTATCTTTCCTAACATCAAAGAGAAGAGCAACGCCCAAATAGCAGCAAAAATAAGTGACCTCAAAAGTAAGTCAGTGGCATTGTAGAAAATAAAGGTATCCAATTTTTTGTTTAAATTATACAAACAAAATGACAACTACAATGTTTTGTGAAACGTTTTAAAAATATGCTACAATCGACCGCAAGCTGCAGCAGTTGGACATACTTAACGGCACATGTATGCTATTATGGCAAAATCTCTAGCTGATTAGCAAGAGGCGGCGCAAGAGGCGACTCTTTCTGACTTTTCATGTTTTGCTCGTAGATATTTCCAATTAGTTACGCTAACTTGTTTATGCGAATATCTAGCCGAACAGCAAGAGGCAGCAGCTAGACTCTAGCTCTTGTCTCCATTTTCTCACCAGAAGTTAGGACTGATACACGTTCGCAGCTTTTAATGTTGTCGGTTCGTTGCATTTCTTGGGGTGGGGCTGCAGCATAATCGAAGCTTCTTCTGCCTTCACGCTTGGATGTCCTCACCTTTGCAGCGCAGCGCTCTCTTGTTAAGATATTTAATGAAGATTGTTACCCTGATGTAGAAACGGTTTGCCTGGAAATAAAAAAAACAATATTTGTTCCTCTTAGTATATTATATGAATTTAGGGGAAAAAAATCGAAATCAAACCTCCCAATCCAATCCAATAAGTTCAAGTGAATGACTTAATCAAATTATTATTATTATCTCCCTTATCTCTTCTTTTGTCACTATCACTAATAACTCTTCCCTTCTCTTACTAACTGTTGTCAAATAATTGACTATGAAGAGAAGAAGATAGATGAACTTAATATAATTAAATATTAGTACCCAGACCTCCTTGACTAGCCTTAGGCTAAACGTTGCCTCAGGACATGTATGTACACAAATTATCTGGGGCCGGTTCCTGAAAAGAGGACTAAGTTAATCCAGGAATAGCGGCTAATCCAGGATTAAATCTGCTATTCTAGGATTAGCTATTCTAGGAATAAATATTTGTTCCTGAAAGCACAAGTTATTCCAGGATTAGTTATTCCAGGAATAAGACAAACATAACCGTTTGACTGCTTTAAAAGCGATTTCATTGGCTGAAATTTAAGTGCAGAAGCCAACTATTACTGGGCGTCCTGTGCATCCGTGAGGAGACTGGCCCAAAAACAAAATGGCGGTGTGCAGAAAATTTAGTTTCACTTTAAAAAACAAACTAAAACAATAATCAAAAGGTATTTTTTCTCTTAACAATACTACAAGTGTCTAGTTTAATTATCATTCTCGGCCTTCATGCGGTTCATTTTTTTCTAAAATGTGAACAGCGACAAGAAATATTTTTTTCCCGAACACGGTAGAAAGATATCGAACTTTATCGTCGATCTTCTATTTTGATGACGGGAAAGGAACAAAGGAACACTAAAAATCACTCAGTCATCTTGTTGAAGCATCGTTCTAAGGTCATGGAGCAACCAACTGTTCAATGAAGTGAAAATAAAGCAAAAATTGTGAGTAAACGGTGTATTTAGATGCAATTTTGTGTTGTTTTTCACTGATTTATTCCGGATTAGCGAGTTATTCCCTGCTCGAGAGGTGTACTAACTTTAATCCCGGGAATAGCGCTATTCCCGCTTTCAGGAACTCGACATTATTCCAGGATTAAATTTATTCCTAGATTAGCAAATTTTATTCCTAGAATAGCGCTAATCCACCTTTCAGGAACCGGCCCCTGGAAAATAAAATGAAATTGAAGTTGAAGTTGAAGCAGGCATTTTAGTCCAGTCAAATTACGTCGAAAAATGGGTCAACCCTCAACAAATTGCAACAAAACTTTTCAACGGATTCCTACTCAGAATTAACCCTTTGTAACATACTAAATGTCCCAGAAAATCGGAGTTCGGGAAAATGCTTTAAAATGCAATTTCTTTTGACCCGTCGCCAACTCAAATAATCCAGCATGGAAACGAGGCTACAGTCAGCAGTTGAGTGTAGTAGCCGAAATATCCTAAAACAAAGTATGAATAAAAGAAAAATAACCAGAAAGGAAAGATTAAACATAGAATTGCAGTTTTATATATTAATTTCAGCCAAATAGATAGTTTGTCTCAGTTTATTGAGTTTATAAATCGAAGAACAAATATTCTGCAGTCACATTTCTTGGAACGAAACATTTTTGCTAATTAACTTTGCAATTGCGAGAAAAAAAAAAATCTAAATCAGCTAAAATCCTGCATGTAGTAAATACATGTATAGTCTAATGTTTAAAAGTCCTGATGTATTGTTGCGCTCCAATTTGTCGCATTGTTTCAATGTGAGCGCAATTGTTTGTTTTCCCACGCCGTTCACGTGGAGAGTACGTTTTTGTCTCGCCGGTTTCGGAGCTGTTTCGTCCAAGTTAGAAATACATTACTCCTGAAAAATTTTGGTGAGGAAGTGAATTCTAATGTATTTGGAGGTAAGTTGAACGCCGCCGATACATTGTCTGTAAAAGTTATTTTTGAACAGGGCGGGATAGAAATCTGGGTGTCAATTTGGCAACTACCAGGAGAATTATAACGTTATAACAGAATTCAATTCACTCTTGTTACATTACACTCTTTATTTTATAAGAACCTTTTTTATAAAAACGTTCAGCCTGAAATTTACCCAAATTTTAAGAACATGCCTGAGCCTCAGATAGGAGCAAAATATATTATTTTATTGATGCGTTCTGAAATCCAGAATCAAATGTGTTTAATAATAACGACCTTCAATATGTAAGGGTTATAAACTCTCTTAAATACTTCATTGGTATGTATCCTATAATATCTATCAGGTTTCAAGTTCCGACGTCACTGAAATGTAAGAACATCCGTAAGAACATTTCCAGCCTCAAACTGCTCCAAAAATAAGAACGGCCAAGCCTCAACTGAGATTAGACGTTCTTATAAAAAATCAAAGGCATGCCATAGGCCAGCTCGTGGCTGTTTTCCTTTAAAAGAACTTTTGGAAATTAGTTGTTAAACACCCCCCCCCCCCCCACCCCCCCCCCCCCCCCCGACAAGGTGGAAGGCTCCCATATTTAGTTATACCGTAATTTGTACATGAGTGCTTCCTCCTCCGGAAAGTACGGTGGCCCATAAGTGCACGGCAAAAACTCTTACTTCTCACGGCAAAACTCTTACTTCTCACGGCAAACTCTTACTTCTCACGGCCAAAACTCTTACTTCTCACGGCAAAACTCTTACTTCTCACGGCAAAACTCTTACTTCTCACGGCAAAACTCTTATCCTCACGGCAAAGCTCTTATTAGTCACGGCAAAACTCTTATAGCCACGGCAAAACTTTATATCTTCCACGGCGGAAGTGAGCTTCACGGCGGAAGTGAAAGCAACCGGTCCCAGTAGTACGCGACGTCAAGTGCCTATCTTTACACAGGATGTTTTTTTGCCAGATTCTAGGTTAATGGAAATGGACTAATTTGATAAAATATCTGAACTAAATGATTGGAAAATCGTGCATTCGCCGACATATCCGCCATTCTGCATTCACTTCCGCCGTGAAGCTCACTTCCGCCGTGGAAGATACATAGTTTTGCCGTGGCTTAAGAGTTTTGCCGTGACAAATAAGAGTTTTGCCGCGAGAGAGAAATGAGAGTTTTGCCGTGAGAAATACAAGAGTTTTGCCGTGAAAAATAAGAGTTTTGCCGTGAACATTAAAGTTTTGCCGTGAGGAATAAGAGTTTTGCCGTGAGAAGTAACAGTTTTGCCGTGAGAAGTAACAGTTTTGCCGTGCACTTATGGGCCACCGTAGGAAAGACACTATAATTACATAGTAACAAGAAAAACAGCCCGTCACTTCGTGACGCTAGAAGACCCAACCTAAGTTCCCCCTTCCATAAACTGCTGATTTACATTACTAAGGCTGCATTCATTATGTATACTACAGGGGGGGGCAGAGGATTTTTGGGGGGGATCTCAAAATTTAGGAACTGGAAAAGGGGGGATGTCAAGTTTTTTTCATAACATGAAGGGGGGATGCATATTTTTGTTGAGGTATTATATATATTTAAGACAAGGTTGTGCAGTTTGATAGTAAATGAAGGAAGGCTCAATTGTTGAACACCGAGTTTGAACCTCCTTCCTGAAGAAATATCACTTGCACTACTATTCTCGTGTATTCACCCTCTTTCAACTGATATGTTGAAAAAAAAAACTGCGCGCTTCGCGCGCATAAAGAATTATATTAAACTTAAAAGATCGTAAAAGGCCTTCTTGTTTTACTACAATTCCTCGAGGTCCTCTTCAGTGGCTTTCGTCTGCCAAACAAAACGCCTTTGGACTTTTGATTAATAGTCTTGTAGCTTCATTGTCAAAATTGCGGCGCGCTTCGCGCGCACAACGGAAAAACATACCAAACAATCAAATACAAAATAAATGATACTCAGCCTATGTGTAGTAAGGCTCCAATCGAGGAGCGCACCAGATCACTTGGTAGAAAGTCACTACCGACACAAAAAAGTAAAGCCACCTAGGATTTTTATTTGCATTTTTACGCTTGTATTTTTTTTATCATTGAGCCTTGTTCTTTATTTTTTGTAAAATTGATATAAATATAAATTGAAAAAATTGTCTCCGGGGGGGGGGGGGGGGGGGGGGGGGGGGGGGCATGTTTTTCCTTTTGACCAAGAGGGGGGATTCGTAAAAAATATGTTGTGCCTTGGGGGGATCTGAAAATTTTGCATTGTCAAAAAATTTCCTCTGCCCCCCCTGTAGTATACATAATGAATGCAGCCTAATGACCTCCCTTTTGTGTGTTTGTTTTGCACTGGTCTCCCTGATTTTGGTGGAGAAAATGACGCACGTGTGTGTGTCTTGGTGAGAGTCAGTCCGGTTCTCAAATCTGTCTAAGAACCCGCTATAATTGAAAACGCAGCCTATTACAGAAAAACATTTGACTTCGGAATTGTTTGTATAATGCTTATCAGTAAGGCACGAGAGAAAGAAACGGATAAAGTTAAACTGTTCTAAGAAATTTCTTAGTTTATCATAGGAAGAGAATATCATTAGCGCGCGCTGTGTAGGCAGTGCCAGGTGTAAGTTTGTTCAAACTTGAATGAATTTTTCTCAGCTCAAATCTTTCTCGAATTAGAATTATCCCTACACACAAATGTAAGTAATCTGTAATAGAACCATTTAGGTTTGAATGTCTATGGTGCTATCGGCTAAGGGAACTGTGTTCTTTTTTAGTTTATGTGGGAGATTTCAACATGGCCGCTGTCGCTATGGCGGCTTTGTTCCTCGCTGAAAAAATCGCTTGAATTAGAACTTAGCCAAAGGTGAATCTTTTCCAACAAAAAACACGCCCACTGGAGAGATTTCCTCCTTCTCTCTGGTTTGTGTCCTTCGTTTTGCGATACAGCGTCAGGATTTATACTTAGAAAATATTATTAATGGCTTTGTGGCATTTCGCCTTAGCGTGCTTCAGAAAGCAAGGCGGTGTACGGCGGTGTACGTTTGTTCAAACTTGAATGAAAATTTTTCTCAGCTTAAAGCTTTCGAATAATAATTATCCCTCAACATTCCTGCAAGTAATCTGTGACAGAACCATTTAGGTTTAGATGACTATGGTGATTTCGGCTGTGCGAACTGAGTTCTTTTTAGTTTCTGTGGGAGATTTCAAAATGGCGGCAATGGCAGCTTTGTCCCTCGCTTAAGAAATCGCTTGAATTAAAACTTAGCCCAGGGTAAATCTTTTCTAACCAAAACACGCCCACTGTGGAGATATCCACCTTCTCTTCAGGTTTGTGAACTTCGTTTGGCGACACAGCTTTAGGGCCAAGCGGAGTGAGTGCGGACGATTTAGCCAATCAGAAACGTTTGCGCATACAACCCGATTATAATAGTATAGATAATTATATCTCTTTATAAATAAGTTTAGTTGGAACTACCCATCCATGTACTTTTGTATACGATGCCAAATAAAAATATATGTCTGTCTGTCTGTATGTCTGTCTGTCTTTAGTGTGCGGTGCTCAACGAGGAAAACAAATTTGACCCCTAACTGACAACAAAACTAGCCTCTATTAAAATACAATTAAGAAAACAATTTTGGAACATATGTTACACTGTTTTTGTAATTCTTTGTCACCTTGATTTGTGACATATCTCTTCTCTTCTTTTAGTCAACAAATGCATTTGACACATGTATTAGCTTGAGTTACAACTGCCTGAATGTTTCCCTGTTGCTTTCTATTAGAATGATCAACTACAAAGCAGCATATATTTATTGTCAAGTGTTCAAAATGAGTCAGATGAACACCTTAAAGCAATATTGTAATTAGAAACACTGTACATCATTAGTTTGCATCCCTCCCCCTGCATTCATAACCCTGCACTAGGTACGTGCTTTGCTTCATGAAGGTCCTCATTAAATGTAGGTTTTAAAATAACTAGACAGTTATCAAAACTAGAAAAAGTATTTCGAGAAGGGAACCATCGCTAGGTTAGCAAAGTTGGGTAAATTATCTTCGCGACAATGGGGTCCAGCAAAAAGGTCACGTGGTATTAACGTCATCGATGACGTCATCGCAACTACAAAATTGATATCTCGGGAAGGGAAAGTCCATAACTAGTTGGATAAACAGTATCCACGATTTCACCGAGGCACTCGGTGCCTTTGATTCTAACTAGCTCCTACTCCGGAAAGGGGGGGCTCCCACTATAAGTAGGGCGGGGGTGCGCGTCTGAATCTTTTAGGAGTTAAAATTTTGGGATATGCTATCTTTTAGGATTTTAGGAAAAAGTCGCTTATCATCGCTGTAAACCTCTGTCAGTTTAGCTGCATTTTATGCGGTGTTGGGAAAGATGAATTGGTATTTTCCGCGATATCTTTTAGGGGTTATTCTGAAGCTCGGCCACACCCATTTGGTATCTTTTAGGAGTCAAATGTGTTTACTCGTGCCGCCAAACGGGGTCCCGATTTTTCCTTCACCATATGGAACGGGGAAATAATTACGAAATGCAATCTAGAACGGGGTATGATATTGAAGACCACCTAATCCAGACTTAAGCCGCTTCTCAAAAGGTATCGAATTGTGTAGTGGACATTGTTCTATTTTGACACAGAAATTAAATTTGATCCAGGTATCTTTTACTGCGATTTTTCATAATTCTGGCGAACACTTGCTATAACGATTTCCAACCGCCTTCTGGTTTACTCCGCCAATCAAACTCCCTAGTCATTTCGTCGTTAAGTCTTTGTCCTTTTATTGGCCAACACGTAACCGTTGCTGGCGTGACAGGAAGCCATTTTAGCACTGCTAAGGGGCTGGCCAATTTAGAAAGCACAAAGAGTAACGACGAAAAGACGCGGGAGGTTGATTGACAGAAGCCAGAAGGCGGCTTGACGGCGGGAAATGGATAACGAGAGTTCGCAAAATTGTGAAAACCGCAGTATTTCTTCTATTTAGAACGGGGTATCAATTTAGATGCAAGTCATAGAACAGGGCCGTATCTTTCGTTATGAAAATCGTTTTAAGAACCGAGACCGCATTTGGACGTCACAGCGGCACTGATACCAAGCAAAGTACCTTTCCCCCGGCCCAATAGTGAATATAAATAATAAGATTTTAAACCCTAAAAGGTACGACGAGCACCCCCGCCCCAAAATATGGCAATGGATGGGGATGGATAGCAATGGATAGGGATGGATAGCAATGGATAGGGATATATGGTAATATGGATGGGGATGGATAGCAAGGGATAGGGATGGATAGCAATGGACAGGGATATATGGCAATGGATAGGGATGGATAGCAATGGATGGCAATGGATAGGAATGGATAGCAATGGATACGAATGGATAGGGGTGGATAGCAATGGATAGGGATGGATAGCAATGGATAGTGATGGATGGCAATGGATAGTGATGGATAGCAATGGATAGTGATGGATAGCAATGGATAGGGATGGATAGCAATGGATAGGGACAGTTAGCAATGGATAGGGATGGATAGCAATGGATAGCAATGGATAGGGATGGATAGTGACGGATAGCAATGGATAGGGATGGATAGCAATGGATAGGGATGGATGGCAATGGATAGTGAATGATGGCAATGGATAGGAAAGGATTAGCAATGGATAGGGATGGATAGCAATGGATAGGGATGGATAACAATGCTAACAATGGATAGTGATGGATAGCAATGGATAGGGATGGATGGCAATGGTAGTGATGGATGGCAATGGATAGGGATGGATGGCAATGGATAGTGATGGATAGCAATGGATAGTGATGGATAGCAATGGATAGGGATGGATAGCAGTGGATAGCAATGGATAGAGATGGATGGCAATGGATAGGGATGGATGGAAATGGATAGGAATGGATAGCAATGGATAGGGATGGATAGCAATGGATAGTGATGGATAGAAATGGATAGTGATGGATAGCAATGGATAGGGATGGATAGCAATGGATAGCAATGGATAGGAATGGATAGTGATGGATAGGGATGGATAGCAATGGATAGGAATGGATAGCAATGGATAGTGATGGATAGCAATGGATAGGGATGGATGGAAATGGATAGTGATGGATAGCAATGGATAGGGATGGATAGCAATGGATAAGGACAGTTAGCAATGGATAGGGATGGATAGAGATGGATAGCAATGGATAGGGTTGGATGGCAATGGATAGGGATGGATAGCAATGGATAGCAATGGATAGGGATGGATAGCAATGGATAGGAATGGATAGCAATGGATAGTGATGGATAGCAATGGATAGGGATGGATGGAAATGGATAGTGATGGATGGCAATGGATAGGAATGGATGGAAATGGATAGTGATGGATGGCAATGGATAGGAATGGATAGTGATGGATAGCAATGGATAGGGATGGAAAGCAATGGATAGCAATGGATAGCGATGGATAGCAATGGATAGCAATGGATGGAAATGGATAGTGATGGATGGCAATGGATAGGAATGGATGGAAATGGATAGTGATGGATGGCAATGGATAGGAATGGATAGCAATGGATAGGGATGGATAGTGATGGATAGCAATGGATAGCAATGGATAGCAATGGATAGCAATGGATAGCAATGGATAGCAATGGATAGCAATGGATAGCAATGGATAGTGATGGATAGCAATGGATAGCAATGGATAGCAATGGATAGTGATGGATAGGGATGGATGGTAATGGATAGTGATGGATGGCAATTGATAGGAATGGATAGCAATGGATAGGGATGGATAGCAATGGAAAGTGATGGATAGCAATGGATAGTGATGGATAGGAATGGATAGGGATGGATAGCAATGGATAGCAATGGATAGGGATGGATAGCAATGGATAGGGAATGGATAGCAATGGATAGTGATGGATAGCAATGGATAGGGATGGATGGAAATGGATAGTAATGGATGGCAATGGATAGCAATGGATAGGGATGGATAGCAATGGATAGGGATGGATAGCAATGGATAGTGATGGATAGCAATGGATAGGGATGGATGGAAATGGATAGTAATGGATGGCAATGGATAGGAATGGATAGTGATGGATAGCAATGGATAGGGATGGATAGCAATGGATAGTGATGGATAGCAATGGATAGGGATGGATGGAAATGGATAGTGATGGATGGCAATGGATAGGAATGGATGGAAATGGATAGTGATGGATGGCAATGGATAGGAATGGATAGCAATGGATAGGGATGGATAGTGATGGATAGCAATGGATAGCAATGGATAGCAATGGATAGTGATGGATAGCAATGGATAGCAATGGATAGCAATGGATAGTGATGGATAGGGATGGATGGAAATGGATAGTGATGGATGGCAATGGATAGGAATGGATAGCAATGGATAGGGATGGATAGCAATGGATAGTGATGGATAGCAATGGATAGTGATGGATAGGAATGGATAGGGATGGATAGCAATGGATAGCAATGGATAGGGATGGATAGCAATGGATAGGGATGGATAGCAATGGATAGCAATGAATAGTGATGGATAGCAATGGATAGGGATGGATGGAAATGGATAGTGATGGATGGCAATGGATAGGAATGGATAGCAATGGATAGGGATGGATAGCAATGGATAGTGATGGATAGCAATGGATAGGGATGGATAGCAATGGATAGCAATGGATAGGGATGGATAGCAATGGATAGCAATGGATAGGGATGGATAGAAATGGATAGGGATGGATAGAAATGGATAGGAATGGATAGCAATGGATAGTGATGGATAGCAATGGATAGTGATGGATAGCAATGGATAGGGATGGATGGAAATGGATAGTGATGGATAGCAATGGATAGCGATGGATAGCAATGGATAGCAATGGATGGAAATGGATAGTGATGGATGGCAATGGATAGGAATGGATGGAAATGGATAGTGATGGATGGCAATGGATAGGAATGGATAGCAATGGATAGGGATGGATAGTGATGGATAGCAATGGATAGCAATGGATAGCAATGGATAGCAATGGATAGCAATGGATAGCAATGGATAGCAATGGATAGCAATGGATAGCAATGGATAGCAATGGATAGCAATGGATAGCAATGGATAGCAATGGATAGTGATGGATAGCAATGGATAGCAATGGATAGCAATGGATAGCAATGGATAGGGATGGATGGCAATGGATAGGGATGGATGGCAATGGATAGGGATGGATAGCAATGGATAGGGATGTATAGCAATGGATAGGGATGGATAGCAATGGATAGGGATGGATAGCAATGGATAGGGATGTATAGCAATGGATAGGGATGGATAGCAATGGATAGTGATGGATAGCAATGGATAGGGATGGATAGCAATGGATAGCAATGGATAGGGATGGATAGCAATGGATAGCAATGGATAGGGATGGATAGAAATGGATAGGGATGGATAGAAATGGATAGGAATGGATAGCAATGGATAGTGATGGATAGCAATGGATAGTGATGGATAGCAATGGATAGGGATGGATGGAAATGGATAGTGATGGATAGCAATGGATAGCGATGGATAGCAATGGATAGCAATGGATGGAAATGGATAGTGATGGATGGCAATGGATAGGAATGGATGGAAATGGATAGTGATGGATGGCAATGGATAGGAATGGATAGCAATGGATAGGGATGGATAGTGATGGATAGCAATGGATAGCAATGGATAGCAATGGATAGCAATGGATAGCAATGGATAGCAATGGATAGCAATGGATAGCAATGGATAGTGATGGATAGCAATGGATAGCAATGGATAGCAATGGATAGCAATGGATAGCAATGGATAGGGATGGATGGCAATGGATAGGGATGGATAGGGATGGATAGCAATGGATAGGGATGTATAGCAATGGATAGGGATGGATAGCAATGGATAGGGATGGATAGCAATGGATAGGGATGTATAGCAATGGATAGGGATGGATAGTAATGGATAGGGATGGATAGTAATGGATAGGGATGGATAGCAATGGATAGGGATGGATAGCAATGGACAGGGATGGAAAGCAATGGACAGGGATGGATAGCATTGGATAGGGATGGATGGCAATGGATAGGGACGAAAGAAATTTACAACTGAGGACACTATAGTGTACCATATATGACGGATCTACCGTTTTCGAAGCCACGCAACACGGCGTTGGACGAGAAAGATTGGTTGTTGTTTGTGAGGGTTTGCGAGCGTTTTTCGTCAGAAAAATGGCTTGTGTAGATGGCAAGAAAGTCGCTAGAAGGTTGGGGTCGGTTATAAAGCTAAAGCCGGAAATGTATGAGAAATACAAAGAGCTACACGCTGCAGTGTGGCCGAAGGTGAGAGTCTTGAACTTGTCACGGCTTGCCGTTGTACTCTTTCTGTCAGTCTTTAATTACCAGCTAGCAAAGTTGTTTGCGTGTCTGTCAAAAAAGACTGACGGAAAGAAACTTCTGTACAAATTCTCCCCTTGTCACAGACAACTTCACCCAAGTTTGGTTGCTCTGCTTGAGTTGAGAAACAACACTGTAAGCTTGACCTGGCAATTATGTGTGTGCTGGGTTTTTATGTGTATCTTTGGCTGCCTGATCCCAGGCATTCCTCATATGCAGTGAGAAGGTAAACCGCTGAATGTGCACAGGCTCAAAAGAGGCTTTTCCTGTGACATCACATTCCTGTGTCATCCCGCTTCTACCACAGGAATCCCGCTCAGAACGCCAGGGACTAGGTGGTGGCTTTGGCCTTTCCCACGCAATAATACCTGTCAGCCCAACTTTGTCATAATATCTTGAGATTTTCCTATAAAGAAAATCCCAAGGGTGTCAATGTGGGTAAAAATACAGTAATGCACAAAAAAATTCAAAAACATTAGTGCTGGTGACATGCTTTTTAATCTTGTGAAACCTCGATAAAGCGGTTGAGTTTGGGACAGTACAAAACATGGACCCCTAGGCCATGGACTACCCCTTGAACTACCAAATGGACTACCCCTAAAAAAAGTGGTTACGACCAAGGAAAAACAAGTATTTTGTGGTTTACAATCTGGATGTACATACCTTTATTAATTAGTGAAAAATTCAAGATGGTGGCCTGTACAGCCTTCCTCTCTGAGCAAACCTTGCATTGGACCAACTCAAAATATATAAAGATATGTGCATCCAGATTGTAAACCATACACATTGTCATTAATAATGTTGTTTCTGATGGCCACCCCCTAATGTTTCCTTAGATTGTCATCCATTTACTGTAATAATCATTGACTTCCCCCCTCCCCCTCCACACACACAAAATGGATTTACAGTCGAAGCTCTCGTAAGCGACCACCTCGGGAACTGAAAATTGCGGTCGTTAACGGAGCTGGTGGCTTACGAGAACGGCTCTCGTTAGCGACCACCAAGCGGCTTCCTACTTGAACAATAGGTGTTGGTCGCTTACGAGAGCTTAGTACAATAAATCTATAAAAAAAACGTGATACTAATGCTTAAAATAGTTTGATTTATTCCCGACTTTAATTAAGAATAGATAACCGCAAATATGTACATAGAAAATAGCATTTTACCAGTGCAGCTTGTATCAGTTTATATATTTATGAGGTGATGACTGATGTTTTAAAGACAAAAAGTACTATGGTTTCTTACGAGAGCTTAAAAACAAAAGAAAATCTCTGTTGGTGATTTGAAATTGTGGTCGCTAACGGAGCTGGTCGCATCGATAAGGCGGTCGCTTACGAAAGCTTGAAATAACAGAGTTTATGTGACATTTGAAATGGGGTTTCGGGAAAATGGTCTTTATGGGAGCTGGTCGCTTACGAGAGTGGTCGCACGGAGAGCTTCGACTGTATGTCATCATCTGATGCCAATTTTTCTCTGCAGGTATTAAACAGAATATATGATAGCAACATAAGAAACTACACAATCTATTACGACAAACGTAATCATTTGCTTTTCTCTCATATGGAATACATCGGTAAGGAAAAAAAGACTGTAACTGTCACTCTTGAACCATGCATTCTTTGCAGTAGCCTGCAAAGGTGCTGCATGTGATTTACCATATTTCATGTGGGTACAAAATATAGTCACTCACAGCTCACCAGTGTTTACATTGTGGAGTTTAGAAACAAATGGTTGAGATAAGGTCATTTAATGTCACCTGCGAAAATTGTGGCTTTCACTAATAAATGGTATTTTTTAGGGGTACGCAAATGAATGAAAGGGTCACAAACCAAGCAAAACGTTTTCTTTCTTTCTTTGTTCATTTATAGCTCTAAAATAAGCTTGTTTGAGATGAGAAACAATAACAAAAAAGGTTTATTGTTGGTATTTTTTTTTTTGTAGCTGTCACTCTTGAGCCATGCATTCTTTGCAGTAGCCTGCAAAGGTGCTGCATTGTGATTTACCATATTTCCAGTGGGTACAAAATATAGTCACTCACAGCTCACCAGTGTTTACATTGTGGAGTTTAGAAACAAATGGTTGAGATAAGGTCATTTAATGTCACCTGCGAAAATTGGATGTCTATATGCTTAGTGTTTATATACATAGTAGCTACTTAACACTCAGAAAACATAATTTTTTGACAAAATACTGTGCCATATAAGGTCCTTCTTCACTTGGCATGTTCCATGTGTGATTCTAGAAAAATCCTAGCCTGCTCACAGGCATTGGAGAATAGTTTTAGTTCAAGAAACACAAGTTTGCTTTTGTTTGGCCGCCATCTCCAATGCCAAGATGGCAGCCATGCAAAAGCAAACTTGGGTTTCACAGCAAAAAACTACTCTCCAACACCTGCGAGCAGCCTAGAAAAATCTGTACCTCCCCCATGGAAGGGATTTAGAAATTCCAGAGGGGTGGGGTGGTGGGGTCACACAATTGTCTTCAACTTGTAAGTTCATGTAACATTGAGAGTTGTGACACTCTTGTTGTTGGTTTATTTGCAGGGGACAATTTTGATAAAGACATGGCTGATATTGCTGCAGACCCTGTAACAAAGGAATGGTGGAAGGAATGCGAACCCTGTCAGGAGTCTCTAGAGTGGACAGGGCCCCCACCCTCAGAGGGTGGAACAGGTGGCAACTGGTGGGTCCCCCTGGAGGAGGTGTTTCACAATGGCTGTCCTGCAAAGTCATATTTAGAAAATAATCCATCTACCAGCTCAACAAAATAGAATGAGAAGCAGGTAATGTGCAAGTATTTAGCTATAAGTAAGAATTGTTCTTGTTCTGTGCTTTCTCCAATGGTAGTACAATGTAGAAATTATAGAGGCATGGGAAGATAGTTATGCAATCATATCTTATTTAACAATTGTTAATACCACAATACCACACATTCAGCAGAATGGGAAGTGACATTTTCCAGTCCGTAGAGGGGGGAGGTGCTGGGGGCTTCAGCCTCCCCCTACCATTTCACCACAATTTGTAGATTTGCTGTCCTTGCAAAGTCTCCTTATAAGGATATCCCTTTACCTTATTTAGAAGGTCATATTCCTCATACCTTAACAAAAACAGCAGGGAACCCACCAAAACCTGCAGATGTTCTAGAAATGTCATACTCTCGTGTTTCAATAAAAGGCAGCTAATGGCAGTGAACTGCCATCTACTTCACTGCTGACTGCCAGCAACTTTCGTGGGATGTTTAACTGATCAGTTTCAAGGAAACTTGTGCAGGCTAGGAAAAAAAGCTGGTATATGTGCAAGGGAAGTAAGCAATTGTTTTTCACGAAAACGTTTGAGATATAACTGCAGCTGAATAAAATTATATAGAAATCAGATCACCAAATGTTGTTTACGCTCTGCTGAAGACTTTCATTCCAGTTGTTATATCTCTTTCAATTTTTGTTGTCAGCTTGGAATGTCTTAAATGTCACATTTCAGTGCTATCAAAATGATAAGGGTTCTATTTCTTATCAACTATCAGAGAAAATGCTCAGGAGGAAAGACATTTCCCAGGTACAAAAGAAAACGTTTTGATGTTCTTTTTAGGTCAATTCAGGAGCGGACCCAAGTCTTTGAAAAAGGGGTACGTTTCTAGTCTTGAAAGCCAGATTTGTCAATAGGGCTGTTTAAACGTTGTCTTTAGGCCTGCATTCTGTCGTTTTGAACCATTTTTGTATCGCAAAATGGGGTGCGTCCGCATCCAAAACACCATTCCAGGATCCACCACTGCAATTTATGTCTATGCACAAAAAGAAGTTAAAGCCATGCTACTAACGAGTAAAGGAAAACTGGT
The DNA here is from genome assembly GCA_033964015.1 of Scolanthus callimorphus. Classification (NCBI taxonomy): domain Eukaryota; kingdom Metazoa; phylum Cnidaria; class Anthozoa; order Actiniaria; family Edwardsiidae; genus Scolanthus; species Scolanthus callimorphus. The sequence goes on from CM066915.1 coordinate 20,792,407, forward strand.
AAAAGCCCTATAAATCGTGGCATTATTTAGAAGTGTTTTGAGTTTACAAAATATTGAAATACCAACTCTTGTTCCCTTACTAATTCTAAAAGGCTAATACAGAAAGTTTCAACATCAGCTTGAAAGAGAAACCATGGTAAACATGCTTATAAGTTTTGTATCGGAGTAGACAGAGTAGTTATGATTATGACCTTGAGTTAAAAGGGGAACTGTCACCGAGTCACCGGGCTGTTTCAACAAAATATTATAAAATAAGACCAGTGATCTAAAATAAACAACTCAGAATCCTATGTATACTGTTATGATGTCCAGAAAGAAAAAGGAACTGAAACTTGCATTATATACGCATTCTTTCGTAAGATTTAATAGCTTTCGCTATCAAATGTCCAAGTTTGAAAACTGTTCAGCCTGATACGACATAAAATATGTTATTTTGCATCCAATTCCATCCGCTCGATAACTCACGAAAATACTCCAAATTTGTACTCATCTTGTAGCTGAAAGGTTATTTAACAAACCTAGACGATTATTTTGTTCAATTCATGTGAATCTGACTGCATTTAAGCTACCTAAATTAACCCTAAAATATTGTAAAATGGTGACAGTGCCCCTTTAAAATTAGCCTGAAGTTCAGCCGTCCCTGGCTCTCGATCGTACCTCACTTTGCGAGATCAAGAGTAGTCAGGACAATCCTAACGGTTTCATCAGGCGCGAACGCAGTAAGCATAATTGGACTTTCCATTGGATGCTATAAAACAACAGCAGGGAATTTTCTCTTCATTACGTTATTACTGACTCCAAAGCGATCAGTCACAGTGTCGAATCTGATTGGCCGGCTTCGTCATCACCCTTCCTCGGGGACTCAAATTGTCGCGGCAAGCAGAAATGATGCGTGCGGCAGGGAGGGGGAGGGGGAGATTGAGAACCTTCCCCCTTCTCTTTCCTCTCTTCCCCTTTCCTACTGCGCGCTTCGTTCCCTCTCGCTGCAACGTCCTGTCTCGCCGAGGATTACTATAGCTCTTCTCGGTAGCACATGAAGGTGAGCAAGAAACTAGATTTTACCTACGTTTCCATGACAATGCACGCTCCCTCAAAGAAAATAGCGTGCGAGAACTTACGAGCCAGACACCCAGGCGCAACAATTGTTGAAGAAGGCTTGCGTTGTCATGGCAACGCTGCTCCAAAAACGAGTTTGCTTAGAAGTAATTACGTAATGGATAAGAGAATCTCATGGTGAATTCAGACGTTCCCTTTCGTAAAGTGAGGTACGGTCTATAGTGAAGAGACGCCACTGAAGTTCAGGCTAACTTTTGAGCTCAAAGTCATATCATGACTGCTCTACCTACTGCAATACCAAGCTTACAAGCGTTATTGCTGGCTGAAATTCAGGCTACTCAAAAGTGTTTCGACACCAGTTTATACACGAGATTTCCCACAGTTTTGAAAACGAGACGAAAGATGCCTTGGTTGCAACAAGCGCATTACGTATTGGCCAACATTATTATTATTGGGCATTTGCTTAGAAGCGTGTAGACAACACCTCCAGTTTGTATTCAAGCGGCGAATCAACAGGGGGTGACTGGTAGCGTAGGTCTTTCTCGCTCTTTTCAGCCGGATAACAACGCGCACGATCCTCAGAACAAACAGCACGCACACTATTACGAGCAGCGTGGCAAGCATGATTGCGTTACGCGCGCTCGGATCCCAGTTTCTCAGTACGCTTGCGAGTAACGCAACTATGATGATTGGATAGATGGAGAGTGTGTAACGCAACGACCATAGGAAGACGGTGTTCTCCAGGATAAACCAGACTACGATGATCGTGAATAAGATTATTAGGATGACAGTTGTAGACGTGGGCTCTGAGATGCTGTGCCCGTGTGTCATGACGATATCCAAGCACAGAAGCGCGTAGAACGTGATCCAAGTAAAGAAGCAAGCGCGGGCATTGAAAACAAGCAGCTGGAATCCCCAGAAGTAGCCCTCTGAATGCTCCTCGGGGTCGTAGAGGTTATTAAACCTCAAGTAGATTAGGACCAAAGCTGTTCCCTTGAGGAAAACCACAGTGAAGATCACAATACAAGCAGCGCGGATCATGAGCCGGTTCCAAAACACGCTCCACGTGATTATGAGGACGATGGAACTCAGGAAAAGCAGGAATGTCAAGGAATTGAGAACTACAGGGAACTTTCGGAACTGCAAGATCAGAGCGAAGAGTAGCCATAAGACTTGGAGTCCCATAAGCGTGTACCAGACGTAGTGCACCCATTGTGCAGGCGCGAGAGTGACGTCATACACCTTGGATACGTCGTAAAAGGTGCGGTTATCGAGGATGAAATCAAAGAATGATGTCGACGTTTGGTTCGCGAAATAGTACGTAGCGATAAAAAACGCAAACACAAGAATGTTGATGAAGACGATTATCGCTCGTGCGATTGCTGTGTAAAGTCCCATTTTAAGTTGATCAATTTCAATCCTTCGTTCTTCGGCTATTTTCTTTGTTCTCTTGAGTCTGAAGTCCAATTCCAAGATCCCAATCCTTGATTTCTTTCAGTTTATTGAAGATTTCTGTCCACTTCTCAGTTTTGCCGGCCTTTCGGAAGTTATTCTTGCGTCAAACAACTCTTGAACTGAATGTATTTCTAATCTTCCTTCAATCCTGAGTGGTATGATGATGAACTGTGTTGTTTTCCCAGTTTATTTTCCCTTTGAATCCACTTGAAATGCGGTTCTTTTCGTGATTCCTCTATCCCACCAGTCCACAGTCCGATTCCTGACTTTCTTTTCTAGGTATATTTTAACTTTTTATCTACTTATAAACGCGCTTCCTGTCGTGCCAGAAGTTTTCTTCCATCAACTAACACCCATAAATGGAATCACGTGATAAGAATCCTCTTCGTCGAAGCTCACCCTTCCAAGCTCCCTTCTAACTTCACAATCTCAATTTCTTGTTTCTATATTATATATCTTGCCTGCGGTCTTCGAAAGAACGCTGTGTCAGCCTTATGACACTCAAATCCTATTCGAGTATAAGGTTTCTTCCACTCAGTAAAATCATCCCTCGTTTTGACCTTAACTTCAACGGAACTTCAACTCCGCTTGCCCATTTCGCGGCGCTACGCAAACTGAACCTGTGTGTATGATTCCCGTCTCCTTTTAAACTTCTATCGGCGGGCGAAGAAAGCTCGCCAAGATAAGAGCTGAACAAAATGCGTACATTCGTCCTCAAGAATCCCCTAGAAAGGCTCCGCGGGTAATTATCAGATAGACACTCGCCTGGTGCGTGTGCAATAATCCCTTTATAAGCCGAGGAATCACATGACCTTTGGCCCTTCAGATTGTTCTATCGGAGTCGCACAGCCTTCCAGCTTTTATTCCATCTAGAATTTTATAGCATTGATTTTTATCGAAAAAAAAATGTCGGAGAATGTAGTGTTATCTTCTTTTGGAGTTATTTTATGTTTTGCTTTACTGGGCTTTCACAGTTGAACACTAAATAAACAAATATATTCACCCTCATTCTAAATATGTTTTATTTCCCGCTCGCCTGGGGCTGTTTCTTGTCGAGAAAGTTAAAAGCTAATTTTTTTAAATAAGATGGCAGTATTTCTTAAACCTTAGTTTGTCTAACTATCGAATTGCTTTGACGAAAACATCCTACTATAGCTGTTATATTTTGTCCTCGGCGACTCAAAACATCATTCAGATTCACGACTTTTCTCGTATCACATCATGTTCCGCTTTTAAATGTGCAACACGCGCGTTTATAGAATCGAATCTTCCTGTGGATGACCAGCCTGGCTGGCAATGCTGCAAGCTCTCATCTTACATCCGTGAAACAGGCTGTGATTGACAGCTAGTTTACAGAATCATAAGAGCAAGATGAATCATAAGAAAAGAAGTTACATTAAGGTGGCGACAAAGGCCTGCTTTCCGTGTATAACTTGGTCAAGAGTACTCGTGTGGCGATGTAGTGTGACCACTTACAGAGAAACTGTGATTTATAAACATCTACACAAAACCGTCAATCATCATCGCGGTTGAAAAAAAAAAAAACTTGTCGCTACAGTGCGTGATCTTGTTCATGAAAGTTCGGGCTCCCTGTGGCACACGTGCGTTCAAATGGCGCGAAAACTAGCATATTAAGAAGTGTATTTGGTAAACAAGTGGACAGTTGGCCTTTCGTTCGTTGGTTCGTTTTCTTAGCTATCCCCCTTTCGACGGGTTATTTTTATCAAATACCGCCCGAAAATAGGAGAGAAATTGATAACAGACCGTCAAAATATGCCTTTTTAGTAACATTTTCATTGTTGCCGGCAATGTGTGTTTGTTTGCTTGTTTAGTCGAAGGGCTCTCGCTGGCCACTTCTCTGACAAGAAAATAGCTCAAATCGCAATCCAATTCCATCCTTTTGATCACAGGTCAAAACAACCTTGAATTGCATTTGTCTAACACTTGAAAGGTTTTTTTTATTAATTGTGGAAGATTATTTTGATTACTACGGGCACTATCCATGAGTTTTCACGCTTAAATTTTACTTATTTTATGTCCACGGTGGACCGAATATTAAGAATGTGAGAGCCCTTTTAAATATGACCCGATATTACTGAAAGTCTCTGTTCCATTTTTCTGAAAATTTATTTCTAAAAATAGACATTACTAATTGGCATTTTTCACTATGATGCGCATGCAACATAAATGGGATGAGAACAAATGCTTGTCTGTTTTGAATAACAAAAGCCATCTTCGCCAGAACGAGTCGGAACGGCTCAAGGGTATTGTTCTAACAACTTCGTGAAAACGGTCAATTGGGAGGGACTTGTGGGAGATTCGTACTCTTGGTAATAGAGATTGGTCCTCTCATGTTTATCATTAGTGAATTATAGACCCATTTAGTTGACTACATGCCATTTGAGCTTTATTTATAAGAAACTGCACGGTTGCAGTGATTATTTTTCTCATGGGTTATCAGCTATCGTTGTAACATGGTGTCACTCGTAAACTAATCCAACCAAAGTACCTGTCGCTCAGTTAAACCGCAATTAAAAGCCTTCACTCCCAAAACCGGGCCGCATAGGTGAACTTTAAATGCTTTTTTAAACACTTCATCTGTTTTTACCACATGGATTTCACACGCAACCACAAATCCATCCTCAAGACTTTGTGCTTCACTCCCAGACGCAAAGTTGTCTGGAAGAAGTTGGCTGTTTTTATCACCATATGTTCGTGCGGGGCGCTGTTTTATTTTGCCTTGGCCGAAGTTGAAGTTGCGCAAAAGGGCATTTCTTTCTTGAAGACGACATGTTCCGTTTATGAAATCAATGTAGAAGGTCGTGCTCTGTGTAACTGTGGTGTTTATGTAGACGCTGCATGTTATCCTTGCCTCAAAACTTTCGTTGTCTTTGACGTCGTAAGCGAAAGAAGTGTTTTATCGAGGCCTGTGTTGCTGCACGAAAGCGTGTACACTTTACAGCAAAATGTAAGTAATCCGAGTAATCGATCTCTTTTTCGTTTTTTTCTTTACGAATGATACTTTTTTAAACGAATTTAGTGATGATTATTGGTTTAATGAGACTTCGTTGCCGATACAATGTAACAGGCCTCATAAAAATAAACAAGACTGTTTCTCTGAAATTTCTTTTGAAATCTGCTTACTAACGCAGTTTTTTGAAAGCAAGTCCAAAATAGCATGCCTTTTCATCTGGTAACTATATTAGGCTTAACCCGAATATAAGGTTAGATATTAAGATGTATGATGCCACTGACCAATTTTATATTTTACGTTTTCTTCTCATGGAAGTGCCCATGTTTTATATTTTAAAGCATATTGGGCAAAAAGCTATATCTACAGTATATTCGTAAAAAACCCTCATATCTTTAGCAATAGTTTCAGAGCCCTGCTTCTGAATATTATAGATTACACACGATGGAAATGTTTTTTGAAACTTGAGTTTTAACGGGTTGTGCACAAAATTTGTAAGTCGATGAAAAAAGTTCAAGATGGACATAGTTTTTTAACCACAAAAATTGGTTACTAAGGCGGTGATTACATGAGACCGGTACGAACTCAGAGCGATCTGAGTTCATACCGGTCTCATGTAATCACCACCTTTTTGATCTTGTTTACGCGAGACCGGTACGGATGCGAAAGTCGTTCGTGTCGGGTCAGCAACCGGAATGAACTCGTGCCGGTAAGGACTTTTTCCAGACCGGCATCATGTAAACGCACATAAAGAAATGTATGAGAGCCGATACGAACTCAGATCGCTCTTAGTTCGTACCGGTCTCATGTAATCACCGCCTAACAATTCATGACTTGCACACTCCCTTGTTTTCGTTCGATATTAGAATAGACGAATTACGTGTAGAAATCTCTAAATAAACATCTACTTAAAAACAAAGTTTCCGATTTGATTGACCATATTCAATTGAGAAAATTGCTCTTTATTCTCTAAATCAGCCGATGGAAATGGATGCTTTCTCTGACTTGGTTATGTTGCTATGCTGTCAAAATGGCGGCTGACAATGAATGAATGCCTGTATCATTGCAGTGTTCATTCAAGCCGCCTTCCTGCTGTCAAGATGAAAAGAAGAATTCCAGGGCTGTTGAGCGTCACAAGGACTTTATCACAAGTCAAGGAGGAAATCTCACGTGTTACTATAACCCATCAAACACTAGTGAAGTCATACAAACACGGCATAATTATGAGCTGATCATAGCAAGTGCAATATTATGGCCCATGACTGGGATAATACTCGGGATGGCTGTGGTGAAATACGTGGAACACCTGGAACGGAGGGAGGATTTGTCGAAAAGGATCGGATATCTGATCGAAGCTAAGAGGAAAATAAGTACCAATAGTGGTGGAGTTGGTTTTCTGTCCTCACGTGAGACGGTTTTATAAGTAGCCAAAAGGACCCCACGAGCCACGGGCGTCCGAGATGCAAAGAGTATACGGGAACAAGGACAGGGCGCCCAAGTCACATGTCAATACAAATGCAAACAGATAACTGAATACAACGATCATAAGCTTGGGCGCCCTGTCGAACAAGAGGAGAAAATCAGTCCAACTAAGTCCCGTGTTGCCATCGTAAGACTGACAGTGACTACCTTCTCATTGACTACAAAAAGCAAGCCGAGAAGGTAACGGGTTTTGCCGTTTTTCTGTTTTTTTTTGTGTGTGTTTTTTTCTTCAGGTTACTTGGCATGTAAGGTCCGTTTGTTTGACATGAAACGAATAGGTTATTTGCTTTGCCAGCTAGCCGACTCCCCTGTAAGTGTAAGTGTAAGTTTTTTGGGGGAAGAGAAGCGCGAAGGGTTGTGGGTAGGGCGGTAAGGTGCGCAGAGTATTCTGAGTGAAATGGGAAAAGTGCGCGGAGGTCTATAGAAGAACATGACGGTGGATTTTAGGAAGGTGGGAAATGTGTGAGGGAGTAAATGTGCGCGGCGAATTTTGGGGTGACGGAAATGGCCCGGAAGTTTAGCATGAGTCTAGCATGGCGGAAATGATAATACAGTGAATGATTGTAGTTAGTAGGGTAAATGAGTGTACAGAGGTTTATGAGAATGTTGAAAATGCACGCAAAATTGCGGGTAGGATGGAAGGGGTGTGCGGAGGATTGCGGATAGGACGGTAAAGATGCGCGGAGGATTGTGGGAAGGCGGAAAAGGGTGCGCAGTGGATTGTGGGAAGGCGGAAGAGGTGCGCGGTTTATCGAGGGAAGGAGGTAAATGTGAGTGAAGGATAATTGTGGGAAGGGAAAAGATGCGCGGAGGATTGTGGGTCGGGTGCGCGGCGGATTGAAGGGAATGAACGACGAAACGACGTTTCAAATTCTTTTGGTTACCTTTCCATCGTCTTTAATCGAAATATACCTTATAAGCTCCTTAACAACAAATATTGTCCCGACTACGCTTATCCCGAGGCCGATAAATAATACAAAATAATTTAGCACAATTTTCCAAATCGGAGACTCGTAGAACTTGAGTCGCAGATGGAAAACAGTTGGCAAAATGAAGGCGATTCCAGCCGCAAGGTTCCCGCTTATTGCCAGAAGAATAGCAAAATGTGGAATAGCCATGGCCGTTGCTATAGTAACCAAGGCCAGTATAACACGGGTGCCAATATAGAGGAGTACTGGTGGAATTTGTCGCGCGCTTCGTCTGAAAGTGATGACTCCATTATGTGAATTATAGTGACAGCAACAAAGGGATAGCTAAGAATGGCGTACATCACTAGAAGTCCATTAACCGTTACGTGGATGGGAGTATTGAGAGGCAGGCTATTGCTTATGATCTCGTGTATGTTGCCATAGAAACAGAAAAACGCGTTCACGGCGAAAGTTATTCTAAGAATTGTGGAGAAAACATAAGTTATTGCTAACATTTTGTTGAACTTTGAGCGTTTGGTTAGGTTTTCTTCCACGGTGGGAAAAGTCCCATGTGCGACGTTGCTGTAGGTTATTATGCTCAACGCCAGAGGAAGTTGCTTAAACTGTTCCAGTTCTGACCAGTTCCATGATTTAGTATTCGAGTAGTAACCATACCCTGTTATCACGACTGCAGCAGACATGAGCGCGGTGAGACTTAGCAGACTAAGAAATGTGACTTGAGAGAGATCTTTCGGTAAAATCATAGGAAGGCTTACTAAGGCGGCTACGGCGATCCACGTGCGTTCCGCGAGCTCGAACTCGAACTCCAACGCCTCAATGATATGCGACACTAGCGATGCGCTGAGGACTATACAAGCCGCTGCGAGAAGCACTAACTGTGTTGCCTGCAAAACGACAGTCAAAATCCCGCCATAGCGATCCCAGCACGCGTCGCCGATCTCTTGGAAAGAAGAGCGCACTCTGAAAGGTATCCCATTGTAGGTTTTCTCGTATAAACAGTCCACGAGTATTTGGCCTGTGTAGTAGCATATTACAGGTATTACTAGCATGCTGACTATGGACACTATGCCTCCCTTTAGAACGGCATAAGGTAGCGCCAGGAGACCACCCGCGAGGAGTCGACTCAGGAGATTGAGTATGGCTTCACAGACCGGCGTACCTTTGTTTCGCTTCCTTTTGCTCTTTTCTTCTTTTTCTTTCCTTTGCTGGTTGATTTTTTCAAGGTCATCAAATGGTACGACCGCAAAAGGGACTTTGCAGTTGCCGCAGGACTTGTATTCGTTCTCCATGTCAAATATCTGAAAATTACAAACGGCATTTAAATGAAGGCAGAGGACTATATGTATTTTCTTTGTTGCATCGCGCACGTTGGAAAGGGCTTCCAATTCATGCACGCCCATTCTCGTGCCCAGGGCTCGCTAGACGTGTCCTAAGTCCTCTATGTTTTTCCTTAAAGCAAAGTGACTTTGGGAAAGTCTAAGGGCTCGTCACCTCGTTGGGTAGGCTCATTCTCGTACCCAGAGCTCCCCGGCTCGCACCTCGCGGGGGAGGCTCTGGCGGGTTTTGGCTGATTTTGAGCCTTGGAGCATGCGCTGAAAGTTCTTTTTCTCAGCGGCTCTGTATAAAATCTCGCGCATGCGTCAATGGCTGTCACCAGAGCCTCCCCCGCGAGGTTACCGGCCGTGGAGCTCTGGGTACGAGAATGGGGGAGGCTTGGCTCTGATGACGGCCATTGACGCATGCACATGCCCAAACTTTCTAAATCAGCCAATCAGCGAAGCCCCTTAAATGGCTGCCACCAGAGCTATGGGTACCTCAGCTCTGAGAATGATGCACGCCCTTTATATATTTATTTTACAGGACGATTACGTGCTAGTAAATAAATTATATTTTAAGCAACAAATCGAAGGTAGTATGCTAGTGGGGTTCTACTAAAACAATTAAACTTCTCGTTCCGTTTTCTAGGGTCAAATAGTCAACCTAGCGCTACGCGCCTCGTTAACTATCTATTGACTCATAGAAAACTCGAACTCGTAGTCTAATTGTTAATTAGTGATAAGAAAATATTGTCCGCGCGCACGAGCTAATAAAAATCAAACAGAACGCAGAATTCGTGGGCAAAAAAACAAATAAACAAAGAGTATTCGCCTTTGAATCTCCATGCATCACAAACATCCCCTTGAATTTCCATTAGCCGTAAACTTTAACATCATAATCTCATGGATTGATATGGAGAAAACTTTTACTAGGCAGACCCAACCGGGCCGCTTTGCGAGCTTCAAACACTTCGTGATTTTGCCGCGAAATTTTCGCACATGCAATAATAGTCGCAAAATTCCGGCAAAATTCTAAAGCTAGTGGCAAACCACATTCTTGATACAGTTATTTGTCATTTCTGTAAACATTTGAAGTCACTATATACAACACACTTTACTCTCAGTAATATTACACCTACCGTGGCGTTGCATCGAAAACTCCCGTACTTGAATTTCTTTGTTTATCTGTAACATAATTCTTCAATGTTCCGTGGTTTCTACAGAGCTTCCCATCATTATTCCTTCTATCAGTGTGTGCGAAAACAGAGATGCATAAACAGTGTACGCAATCTAGGACATTACTGTTAGCGATGCGCTAGTAGCTGCAAGGGCAGATTTCTTTCTAAAGAGTCCGAAATGAGATTAGGCCGGGAATCATGGCGGGAAAGGTCGCATAATTATCTGCTGGTGTAGGCCGGGGACGATATAGTGTAACTGGAGAGTTTTGTAACAAAACACGAAAGGTGTTGTGTGACATAATCTGCGAATTATAGTAAGGTCTGTAGGTGTGTTAGGGAAGTGCCCGAGGCACTAGTTTTCCCGGTTATTTACCGCCCGCATTTGCTTTCCACACAATTATGACTCCCAGGCAATTTCTGGAAAAGAACTCCATCATGTGAAAAGTTAAGTTTCCCACGGCACACCAGAATGGGAAGTGTTCGGCTTTCCCATGGAAAACGTGAATTCATAACACTTCCCATGCTCGTGCCATTGGGAAATTCGGCTTTCCTCATGAATGGGTTTCTGCGGAGTTTTTAGAATATGATTTTTTTTTATCCCAGATGTGGCCTTTGCCTTGTTATTTTTTAGTCCAATTACTCCAATACCGTAAAATTCGCGGTTATAAGTCTTCCGCCAACCAACCCTTACTAAGTTTCTGAAGGAAATTCATAGCCTCAATCAAAACTTTCTGTCATTAGAATTCTAATGAATGAAGCGGATTGAATTGGTTTGCGTTTATTTTGTGTCTCTTTGTGCCAGGGTAATAACGAGCAGTTTCACGTTTTGGTGGACAAAATCTTGCACCAGAGTAATCGAGAGTAATTGTAGTAACACCAGAAACCAATTCCCATTTCCAAAGTAATTATATAGCCAGCTCGAAATCCCATTGTGCCGGCAGATCGATTTTTCTTGAATCGTCCCAATATTTTGAAATTGGATCGCGCGCGCTCTAATTGGACAGTTCGCACCTAAAATTGGACAGAGTGGAGATAAGGAATTAACCTTGTGTGAAAGCTAACGTGCTTGGACAGAGTGGAGATAAGGAATTAACCTTGTGTGAAAGCTAACGTGCTAATGAAATGGTCCCATGTGTGCTTATGAGCATTAGCCCTAGTAAGCGGAGAAAGAGAAAAAAATCTCTGACCCCGAGAGGGATTCGAACCCACGACCTCCATCTGCTAAAATTGGACAGTTCTCCAAATTGGACTCGGCCTGCGGCCTCGTCCAATTTTGGAGTTCCTCTGAATCATCCAATTTTTTCTTAATTGGACAGCATGGAGTCCTATTATATATACTAATTTTCAAAGTTGAAGCAAATAATTGCAAACATAGGAAAAAAAACTTGTTGTCAATTAAGTCCATTACCATTTTCCAATGTTTTGTAGGAACTTCAGAACTCGTTTCCCGTGTTTGGTGTTATAAGAAATGGTTTCTTTTCACAACGGATATATAACAGTCCCACAGAAGTTTGCAATGTAATGCAAATGAAAGTGGTACAAAATTTTTGTCAACTGCTTACTCGAACTGCTAGTGGATTCCTTCTAGTAAGAATACCTATATAATGCAAGTTTCAGTTCCTTTTCTTTCTAAAGATTAAATCAGGATTCTCAGTTGTTTACTCAGACGACTGGTTTTATTTTATAACATTTTTGTTGAAACAACCGGGACATAGCCCCTTTAATAACCGTATTCGTGACGCAATCACTAGGACAATTTCTCAGTGCGATTTATTTACACTTGATAAATACCCTAACCCTTTACAAAGAATTACAACCGTTTCAGGTAACTCGCGACCCAACGCATTCAAAAAAATTTTGTCTGTTGGGTTTTTCTGTGTAGAATGAAACCAAGTGAGCCAATCAGATCCTTGCCTAGTTTCGCCTAGTGCAGTGAATTGGCTTCTGTCGCGACATGTCTCGCAAGGGAAGCCAAACAAATGCACTAGGCAAGAATCTGATTGGCTCACACGGATTGCATTGATGGACAGCGCAGAAAAACCCATCTGCCAAACTCCAAGAATCTGACGACGGCGATGTCGCGTGTTACCTGTAACATCTGTAACAGTAAGATGTAAAGTGCTTCTCTGAAGGACTCGCGCCCGAGTAAAGTAAGCGCCCTAGTCAGCCACTACGCGCAATCGTGTGGACGGGGTCTAATGCTTAAGGCGAGTGCGCGCTAACAACGTTCTATATAAGCTTTCATCAGATTAATAAACCTTAACGAGTTCCCGTACTGCAAATATCGTACCAATACCGCTGATTGCCAATCCTAGCATAAAAACAAAACAATTTAGCGCAACCTTAATGCAAGTCAGCTCGTCAAATTTCAAGCGCAGATAGAAAAGTGTTGGTAAAATGAACGCCATGGCTGCCGCAAGGTTTCCGCTTATCGCTAATAGCACGGCAAAGTGCGGCACCGCTAGCGCTGTTGCTATGGTAACCATCGAGAGCGCAACTCGAGAGCCTATGTACCAGAGGGCGGGGGAGTATTGCTCCTGCGTCTCTTTGGAGACTATCGAGGTCTCCGCTATGTGAATTATAGTCACCGCTACAAATGGATAACACAATATGGAGTAACCAACTAGCAGTCCGTTGACGGTGTAATGTATAGGGCTATCTATTGGAAGGCTGTTGCTTATTACTTCATGAATGTTCCCATAGAATGAAAAGAAGCCGTTAATTGCGAACAACGTGCGAAGAGTTGTGCAGAATACGTAAGTGATAAAGAGCATGCTCTTGAATTTGGGCCTCTCCGCCATGTGTTCCTCTATGGTGGGGAGGACGCCATGTGAGACGTAGCTGAAGGTGATGATACTCAGCGCAATAGGCACACCCTCTAGAGTTCCAAGCGTCAGCTCCGATGGGTTCCAAGGCGGGCTCCTGGTGTATCCATACCCTGAGATAACCACCGCGGCGGCTAGAAGAGAGGTGATACTCAGAAGACTTAGCCACGCGACTTGGGAAAGATCGCGCGCAAGAATCATAGGCAGTGCGACAACCGCAGCAATTATAATCCACATGCGGTCACCGAGACCTAAAAACTCCGTCAGGTGCGCCATAAGGGTCGCAGTAAGCACGATTAGGGACGCGGCCAGAAGTACCAACTGCGTAGTCTGTATCGCTACTGTTATAAGCCCTCCGTAATGCGACCAGCACGCGTTGCCGATGTCTTTATATGACGTGCGCACTCTTATTGGTACCCCATTAAATGTTTTCTCATATAAACAGTCTATGAGGAGTTGTCCGGTATAGTAGCATATGGCAGGAATCACTAGCATGCTTATGATAGCCACTATGCCCCCTTTTAAGATCACATATGGAAGAGCTAGGAGTCCTGCTCCTAGGATGTCAGTTAGTAAGTTCAGTATGGCCTCGCTGACTGGAGTACCATTGTGGTTTATAATATTCACTCGCCCGGGGGTTTCTCTTTCGGTGTCGGGATCCTCTTGAGGAAGCATCGGAATCATCTCGAATGGAAGCTTGATCTCCGTGCGGCCGCCTTTAGTGTCGGCCATAGTGCTCGTGGATTGCTTACGGCGCCTGTTAAGATATAAAAGTACGAAGATAACTCTTAGAGCCAGTTTGCCCCCGCCTGCCTTTTTTCTGCAAATCCTCCATTTCGGCCTGCGCCTTTACGCACAGGTTACGCGACGGTCTATGAGCAACAAATACTTTACACACGCGCGCACTGAACATATAATATTGACCAGATTTTCAAAGAATTATTTTTTGTCGTTAAAAATTCGCTTTACGCCAGAACGTCTTTGTCGAATTATAAAAATCCGGCAATTACAGAAAAAAACTGCACCGTGGGTTTAGGATCTCCCCACACTGGTAATTTCCACACACGAAACAGACGCCATCCCCTGGGATGTTCACCTGGAGTTTCTGTTGATTTCATGAAAATACCCTCTCCTTCCCTTGAAATCCAGGCTTGCAAAGGAACCCCTCCTGGATTTTCATTTTAATTTCCACACACGAAACAGACGCCATCCCCTGGGATGTTCCCCTGGAGTTTCTGTTGATTTCATTGAAAGACCCTCTCCTTCCCTTGAAATCCAGGCTTGCAAAGGAACCCCTCCTGGATTTTCCGTTTTTAGCGAGAAACAGTTTCCCCCTTCCCTGGATATCCGCCCTGAAAAAGTCCAGTCCTTCAACCCGATTCCCCCGGCCTCGCTTCAGCGCCCCCCCCCCCCCCCCTTCCCCCGGAAATCTATTTCTTAATCCAGCAGTTTTGCATAGCATTAAGTGAATAGCATAGATACTCACGGCTTTGTTTGCAATTTGCTAAAAGGTTTCTAATCGCGTAACGAATTATTTCTTGTGTCATATTTCTCGTTCCAAAAACGCGAGCAACGTCGTCATGATACAAAATCACTGGTAGAATCAATCCTGTGTGTTAGGTTTACAACGAACAGCTACAACTTTTAGTTCAAAAGAAATCTAGTAAAGATGGCGTAAAAACGAGTGAGCAAATACCAGAGAACGTATGTAGTAACTGACCTTGGTGTTTCTGTTATCAAATTTCAGTCGCAGATTCAAATGAGTTTCTCTCCTTGCCTGAAGCATGCAGGACGACAAAAGGGTTTAGCAGTGCCTCTTCCATGCTGTCCCAGAGAAACATGAAAATATTGAACAACTCAGCTTAAAGCTTTATTAGCCCATTCTTGTTCGTGCTAATTTTGTTTTGCTTTTTTTCTCTTACTGTCAATAGGGCATCCTTATTTTCATTTTATTTTTATATTAATTTCGATGGATGGAAACTTGACCGCGAAAATTATTTCCGCGCAACTAATTATTGTCACCCTGTCACGGAAAGCAAAGAAAAGTCCTATCGGTTTAGCAATGCCTTGTGATGGGGAGAATAACTTCATGTTTTATCATAACGCTACCAAATCAAGAGATCTAATGTACATCAGTTCTTACTTTTAAAATTTACTTTAAGCACACTGATGTGGAATAAGAAATAATTTGTATCTTTCAAAGACAGTACGCGCGTTGACCGATTATCTGCGACCTTTTGCACGAAATGGAGTGTAATTTCTAGTTGCGAATTCTTGAGACAGTACATACATCATTTAGAGGGTTTCCTACCTTTCGTTTTTACGAAATTTTACCAGCTTTGAACCTTCAAACTCATTTTCGTTAGAGAATTTCGTACTTTTCACGCTCAGACCGGACGCTCTTGATCTTCACGCATTCTTTGAAAGGTCCCAGAAGGTCAATTTGCAGAATATAATGTTGCAAATTTCCCGCCATATTATACCCGAAATCTGCATTTATACATTGTGATAATTATAGCCTATGTCGTATCCGTCCTCCGTTTCTTCGGTGGGGACGGATACGACGTAGGCTATGATAATTATAGCCGAATTCACAGAAGAGACGAGTTTCCCGTCTGAGACGAGTTTCTCGTCAGAAAAAAATCTGTCTTATGTGAATTCTAGCCGGAAACTAGTCGGCTTATTATCGGCAAACTTTCTCCTTCAAAAAAGTTGTAATTTTTTTTCGCGTGATCCCAGAAGAACAGGGAACCACATTCAAGACGAGAAACTCGTCTCTAGTGTGTATTCGGCTAATCAGTCGCGCTTCGCTCGCGGGTAGTCGCAGTCGAGCATTTTGGAAGAACAATTCACTTGGGAATTAGCAATAAATTGAGATTTGGTGAATGATTTTGTCGTGTTCTTTTCGCTTCGGCGAGCCGAAAGTCCTCAAAAATCGATAATTCTTGTGTCGCCTCAACACTCACAATTCTGTGATTGCTTTTCCTCTGTTAGTGCGAGCTGTATTCTTTGGAAATTTCCCAGAAACAAAGAAATCGTTTCAGAATAAAAGGGGAATGAAAAAAGGTTGTCGTACGATACTTTAACTAAAAAAGTTGAACATAAAATTCTTTGAGCAAAAAAATTAAATAAAAACGAAATAAAACATAGCACTCTGTTAACGATGTCATGTCGATGTTTGGATATTTCTTGTCCGTTTTTTTTTTCAACACAAAAGCTGGAAAAAAGTATAAAGCATGAAAAAAGAAGGCAGTCCAAAACATCAGGCGTGACGTCACAACCGTGTTTACATACTCTAATCTAAACACACCTGTCGACCAATGAGAGCGCGCGTACTATCTCAGATATTTTATAAAATGTAGCATTGTCTATTCTCACTTGGGACCAACAGTGCCTATATAGGATATCAACTCATTAGCATAATTGTCAGTTGCCCGTTAGTCCTCGTGCTGAGAAGACCTCCTCTGCTCTGGCCTCGCCGTTCAACTGACTCAACTCTCCTTCCTTCGTCAAGAATTAAAGTCTACATCATTCTTCTCGTCGCCTCCTATCGCTTTCCTCCCTTTGCAGCGTTCAAGATTTTCGTTATTCAGCAGTTTGATTTTGTGTGTTTTTATCGCCTTTGAATTTCTTTTCGCGCTGTTCAGTTATGCTAAATTTGTGCTTTGTATTCTCTTACAGGTCTACAGCTCCGCCTGGAACCTTTGGAACCATAAGTTCTTTTGCTCCTGGAATTATTGTCGTCTATTCAGTTTGGCCAAGCTGAACTGTGTTCATTCTTGCGGATGTTTTCTCGCCCTGTAGGAACATTTAGTGTTTTACTTGCGTCTGGTTTGGCCTTTGAATTTCACGGTGAAGGCGGTGAATCTAACGATTGTGTTTCGCATGTTAACAGTCATATGTTGACCAGATACGTTCGGCATAGGCGTTAGACCTGGGCAAATTGTTGCCGCTACGTTTGGTATATAATAGGCGTTGGACCTGGGATACCTACAGTTTGGCAGGCGAATTAGTTCAGCCACCAGCGAATTTGTTCTGCTCTAAAATTATTTCTCTTACATAAAAGTTTGGCAGGCGAATTAGTTCAGCCACCAGCGAATTTGTTCTGCTCTAAAATTATTTCTCTTACATGAAAGTTTGGCAGGCGAATTAGTTCAGCCACCAGCGAATTTGTTCTGCTCTAAAATTATTCTCTTAATGGAAGTTTGGCAGGCGAATTAGTTCAGCCATCAGCGAATTTGTTCTGCTCTAAAATTATTTCTCTTACATGAAAGTTTGGCAGGCGAATTAGTTCAGCCACCAGCGAATTTGTTCTGCTCTAAAATTATTTCTCTTACATAAAAGTTTGGCAGGCGAATTAGTTCAGCCACCAGCGAATTTGTTCTGCTCTAAAATTATTTCTCTTACATGAAAGTTTGGCAGGCGAATTAGTTCAGCCACCAGCGAATTTGCTCTGCTCTAAAATTATTTCTCTTACATGAAAGTTTGGCAGGCGAATTAGTTCAGCCACCAGCGAATTTGTTCCGCTCTAATTATCTGGAAAAGGCAAAATAAAAGTATTTAGTCAATACCGAAAGTAATTCTTGCATTCTGATTATACACAAAGAAAGGTGAATGTGTTATGAGTTCAGCCAAGCGAATTTTGTTATTGTTCCTTATTCTCATCATGCTTATTCAATTTTGCAAAAGCTCAGAGATTTTATCATCTTCCTCAATTTTTGTCTTGACTATTCATCACTTAATTTGAGGGTGTCAACGCGTTTAAATACGATTTTAATGAGCTATTTCAATCGTTGTTATAGTGATATAACAGAAGATGGATATTTAATAGCTCGGTGTTCTCTCAGAGAACACCGAGCTATTAAATATCCATCTTCTGTTATATCACTATAACAACGATTGAAATAGCTCATTAAAATCGTATTTAAACGCGACCCCGGAATACCCCGTCCGAGGACAGAGCAATGAAGAGTATTAGATAACTCCTCCGGGGAAGCCGAGGCAACCTATTGAGAAACCTGAGTCAAGCAACCTAAATAAGGTGTGGCTAAAACAAAAGAAAACTAAACAAAAAAGGTAGCCTCGGCTACCCGGAGAGCGAGAGAATGGAACAAAACAATTCCTTGCAAAAGTTTTGCAAGGAATTGTTTTGTTCCATTCTCTCGCTCTCCGGGGTAGCCGAGGCTACCTTTTTTGTTTAGTTTTCTTTTGTTTTAGCCACACCTTATTTAGGTTGCTTGACTCAGGTTTCTCAATAGGTTGCCTCGGCTTCCCCGGAGGAGTTATCTAATACTCTTCATTGCTCTGTCCTCGGACGGGGTATTCCGGGGTTGCGGACGGCTGGCTGTTGAAATCCTGGTTTGGTTTCTCGCGTGTACATTCAAGTCTTTTCTGAAATTGTTTACTTGTTACCTTTGCTAACTTGATCCTCTGCTATTGATTAGAAAACAATTTTCATCGTTTCTGACCTTAATGTACCTGTATTGGTGTACTTCTCGTTCTTGTTGTTATTGTTCAAAATTTCCTTTGTTGAATTTTTTGTCTCTTTTCTGCATACTCGAGGGTCCGGCGGAATCCGCGAGAGTTCTTAGCGTCTCGTCCCCTCGAGCATGCTTTTTCTGAGTTTTGGGGAGAAGTACACCTTTGTGTGGTATAATTAGGTTTATTTCATTGGACTTCACACTCTCTCCTCATCTCCATGGTTGTAATGGTATTTTGTCAGGGTAAATTATTTATAAAGTTTCGGCAAAAGCGGCGCTTCAAAATCTTTCGGAGTTTGGGCTCTGCCTCCGTGTAAGAATCTGTGTATTGTTCACGAGTTGCGTCACAAAGCCTCCTTTGTTTAGTAGAACGAATCATGATGAAATAGTAAATGAACGCAATGGCGTTCTCTGGGAATGGTTCTTACACGGAGGTATACCCGGAGTTTGGGAGTGAGTCGATTTTTAGTAAGTGGAGGACCTGCAGTATTCGTCATACAGGCCGCGGAGCCAGGTCTCCTTACCCATATCTTATATAGAGCACAATGGGACCAAGTGAGAATATATAACTATTCTCACTTGGGACCAACAGTGCCTATATAGGATATCAACTCATTAGCATAATTGTCAGTTGCCTTTAGTCCTCGGCGCAAGATGGCGTCCTTGGTAGAGGACGCTGTGTTGGCGGGTTTCATTGTGCTTATTTCGAGGCCTGATGGAGCTACTTTTCTTGTTACCGCCCTCCCTCCCTCTTTGCTCTGTATTGTTTTGATTTCGGGTTTCATTGTGCTCATTCCGAGGCTTGGTGGAGCTACTTTCCTTACCCTCCCTCCCTCCCTCTGCTAGATTGTCATCTTTAGCTCCGCCAGGTCTCCTTCCCCATATCTTATATAGAGCACAATGGGACCAAGTGAGAATATATAACTATTGCCATTTGATTTATAGCGGAGCTCCTGCGCGGGCCGAAGGCCCGCGCAAGCGGAGCACCATACCTAAGGGAAAAACGTATAGTATACTATCGAGTTGATTTTTGAACGTCACGGGCATTATGGATCATTTTGATGACGTCATGATGACGTAAGGGCACGTGACTTTGGTGTAGAGTTCCTCTTATGGTCTTTGAAACTTTGTCCAAGTTTGGCTTCTATAGAAGCTTCCCTTCGGGAGATATGATTTTTTCTTTATTTTTCTGGTATTAAACCTATAGCGTACGCCGTCCGTCCGTCCGTCCGTCCGTGTACACATGGGAACCCTGTGGTATGCAAAGAAAAAATTATATCTCCTCAAGGGAACATGCTAAGACAACCAAACTTGGAATATTTTGTCTATGCCACAAGGGGGGTGCTGTAACACGGACACGTGATGTGACGTCATCGATGACGTCATCTATGCTTTAAAAATCAATATCTCGTGAAGGGAAGACTCTAAACCAACCAAACTTGGGTAATGTAATCCAGGTGCGGGTTGTTCAAAGGTGGATTAAATTTAAACCAGGTTTAGTTCTGAACCACTTTCGAGCAACTGGACCCAGGTCACCAGATGAGCGAAATGAAGTGGTCACGTGATGTGACGTCATCGATGACGTCATCTATGTTTGAAAAATCAATATCTCGTGAAGGGAAGACTCTAAGACAACAAAACTTGGGTAGTGTAGTCTAGGCCACCAGATAAAGCAAAATGAGGTGGTCACGTGATATGACGTCATCGATGACGTCATTTATGCTTGAAAAATCAATATCTCGTGAAGGGAAGACTCTAAAGCAACCAAACTTGGGTAATGTAATCCAGGACACCAGATGAGCGAAATGATGTGGTCACGTGATATGACGTCATCGATGACGTCATCTACGCTTGAAAAATTAATATCTCATGAAAGGAAGACTCTAAACCAACCAAACTTGGGTAATGTAATCCAGGTCACCAGATGAGCGAAATGAAGTGGTCACGTGATGTGACGTCATCGATGACGTCATCTATGCTTGAAAAATCAATATCTCGTGAAGGGAAGACTCTAAGACAACCAAACTTGGGTAGTGTAGTCTAGGCCACCAGATGAGCAAAATCAGGTGGTCACGTGATATGACGTCATCGATGACGTCATATATGCTTAAAAAAACAATATCTCGTGAAGGGAAGACTCTAAAGCAACCAAACTTGGGTAATGTAATCCAGGTCACCAGATGAGCGAAATGAAGTGGTCACGTGATGTGACGTCATCGATGACGTCATCTATGCTTGAAAAATTAATATCTCGTGAAGGGAATACTCTAAAACAACCAAACTTTGGTAGTGTAGTCTAGGTCATTAGATGAGCGAAATGAAGTGGTCACGTAATATGACGTCATCGATGATGTCATTTATGCTTGAAAAATTAATATCTCGTGAAGGGAAGACTCTAAAGTAACCTTTCATTCACACAGAAAATTTTATAACCAGGAGCTCCGCTTTTAGCCACTGGCTAAATCTATATATTATACACCTAATCAGGCAAATACGTGGATAAATAATTTTGCCAACGAGTAGGCTTTTACACAAGTTGCTCGGATTTTTGTCAAAAGTTGCTCCAAAAATCTTCAAAAGTTGCTCAAAAGTTGCTCATTTTTTTCAAAAAGTTGCTCAAAAGTTGCTCTTTTGAGAAAAAGTTGCTCAAAAGTTGCTCATTTCGTAAGTCTTAAGAATTAGTTTTACGTCTTATTATAAGTATAAACTGTTGTATAAACTGTACATACAGTACAAATAATCTGTAACATCTGATTTTAAATACATTGATATAACAAACGTTGGCCGCCATTTTGAAAAACGCATGGCTACCGCTGACCGATAAAAAAAATCACACAGGTATCCCAAAAATCATTTACAGGTGTCTATATAAAGTGTTGTCAAAAGCAAATCTAGGCACTCGGCAGTTAGAACCATATGATTTTCGGCAAAGGAAAATACAAAACTGCCGTTTTGTCACTTTAAAAACGACATAAATTGCTAAAATAGATATAAGTTGCTCGAATTAGAGGAAGTTGCCCCAAAGTTGCTCAAATCCAAAAGTTGCCAAAAAGTTGCTCGAAAAGGCAAAAGTTGCCAAAAAGTTGCCGAGCAACTTGTGTAAAAGCCTACCAACGAGCGCAGCGAGGGGGGGGGGGGGGGGAGTTGTACTAGGGTGAAGGGTGTAAAAATTTATATAGACTATACCAATAAATATGTTTAAATATAAAAAGAAACGAGCGCAGCGATAAAATTTCATATCTCCAAGCGTCCATGTATTCTGTTTTATTATTTTATAAACAAACATTATTCCCATGCTCTTAGGAAAATATCATTTATCTCACTCTTCTCTCAGCAAGATATATGGAAAAGCGGGAAAGGGTGCGAGCTCTGCTATGCGCCGTGCTCCGTTTTGCTGAAGGAAGGAAGACCAAAACATGTACTCGCTCGGTTGGGATTTTTCGGCCACTAGACTATGTGACGTTTATTTTTCAACTCGTAAATTATGTAAATTGGATTACAGTACTGACAGCATCCAGCAAAAGGTGGGGAAGAAAAACCGCCACCCACATTATGTATCAGTCAATTCCAGCGGTGACCATCCCCCCCCCCCCCCCCCCCCCCGGGACACCGTGGGGCATTTGCACACCACTGCCTTCCCTGGGGTGGGGAATTTTGAAAATTTTGCTGGCCCCGGGGTCGGGAATTGTGTTTCCCCGGGGGAGGGGGTGGGGAATTTTGGTTTTCTCATCTCAAGCGCGTCGGGTTTTGCGAACTACAACACTAGTTATAATAACTATCGATTGGCAGTTACAATGTCCCAGTTACAGAAAATAACGCCACATAAAATAATGCAGAGCATGGCCCGTATACACCACGTTTGGGGAAGACACAATCCATACATTTGCACATTTCGCAGTTAACGTCTTCTATAGAGAAGAAACAGATTTCGCAATTTCGTCTCAGTGGAAAAACAAAAAAATGAATTGACACTATAAACAGAGGTCTAATTTCGCAAAAAGTCAAGTAACGTAACTGCGAAATAGTTGCTCTGCAAATAGAATAAAGGTAAATTTCGCATTGAGAGATTCCGGGGACAATTTGCAGCCAAATGGCTACAACCGCGAATGGCCTAAGAATGTCTACCGATATTGTACTAATACCTTAGTTTCACTTCTTTATTTATATTTTGTCTCACTTTCAGTGAAATGAGAACTCGTTCAAAGACGAGAAAACATACATTTAAAAACGAATTATAAATGCCCGGACAGTACTACATGGAGTTGAAGTTTTTGTTGCGAAGCTTTGTCACGCAGAGTCGATGGAATCTTACCGTTTTTTTCTCGTCCCGGGGGTGGGGCATTTTTCCGCTTTTTGTGTTCCCCGCCGTGGGGTATTTTGCATTTTTGCTAGCCGGGGGCGGGGAATTTTCAGTTTTAATTTTAGAAATGACCAAAATCCCGGGGGGGGGGGGCATGGTCACCGCTGGAATTGACTGATACATTATCTAGACGGCCCTAGACTATACACATGCTCAACCACAGACGCGCTTCTAAACAATGCTGTCAAGATAAGATAAATACAACTGGACTGGAGTTGAAGTAGCGGTGGGAAAAAACCTTTGAACTGAATAAGTTTTGGGTCGAAGACTGTCGCTGTTTCTACTTGAGTCTAAGGTTTTGTTGCGAAGCTTTGTCACGCAGAGTCGATGGAATCTTACCGTTTTTTCTCGTCCCGGGGGTGGGGCATTTTTCCGCTTTTTGTGTTCCCCGCCGTGGGGTATTTTGCATTTTTGCTAGCCCGGGGGCGGGGAATTTTCAGTTTTAATTTTAGAAATGACCAAAATCCGGGGGGGGGGGGCATGGTCACCGCTGGAATTGACTGATACATTATCTAGACGGCCCTAGACTATACACATGCTCAACCACAGACGCTCTTCTAAACAATGCTGTCAAGATAAGATAAATACAACTGGACTGGAGTTGAAGTGGCGGTGGGAAAAAACCTTTGAACTGAATAAGTTTTGGGTCGAAGACTGTCGCTGTTTCTACTTGAGTCTAAGGCTAAGAGGAATAAATCATGTATTTCGAAACCTGCGTATATTTAAATAACTAGTAAAGATCCTTAGTTTAATATATCTAAAAAAATGCCGATTAAAACTCACCATTGCGGCTTTCAGGACAGTTCTGACCACTACTCTAAAAAAAAAGTGCCAAAAAAAACAGCACAAAATTTTCAATAGTTTTTCACCGTGTTTTCTTTGTTTGCCTGTTTGCCTATCGATAAAAAAAATACAGGACAGAAACATTTACAGGACAGAAAGTTTTGGCACGGCTCGGATGAAATTTCGGTCTGCTCTGACAAAATTTATAGTACGGCAAAGCCATTTACGACGCAGCGCAAATATACCCGAGCCGTGCCATTATGTTTGGTACCCGTACCACTTTATCTGAGCCGTGCCAAAAAATCCCTGTCGTGTAGCGAAGAGAAAAGCTTATGTGAACTGCTGGGATTGGGTAATTTGTCAGAAGCGATACTTTTCTTAGGCTCGGTTTCCAGCCGTAGTTTGTGTCGTTTCTAACAGTGCGGGCTCACCTTCAACCTCAAAACATGCCAAAAATAAATTGGTAAAATAAACTCAAAAAATAAAAACACGTAAAGACTAAGACATTTCCAAAATTAGAATTTACCAGGACACCTCATTTATTTATTTAGTTTTTTTTGGGGCAGCAAATTCCCCGTGGCAGTAAAAAACAAGATATGAATCATGTTTGCATACCGAGATGTAAAGGTTTGAACGCACGCGATAGTGTTGCAGTAAAAAAAGAATATCAAATAAAGAAATATCGACCAAGATGTTATTTAGATGCTTCAGTTTTTCCGACGAACGTCAGGCCCGTTGTGTCCCCTTGAAAATGCAACGCTCGCCTGGAGGTTTCTAAAAAATTTACTCCTTTACAAAGTTATAATATTTTCTCGTGTAGGCTGCAGATTTCGTGTGCTTCACAGTGTAGCTGGACTCTCCAGACCGCAAGCGCCGCATAAGATTTACATGCAAATCGCAAACTTTATAACAAGTATTTGCAGTCAGACTGGTTCAAGCGTGCATGCGTGTATCAGTATAGCTAATGTAATACGAGTCAATAATTGAATTCATTATTTCCAATATTTGTATTTCGAAACAGGATACTATGAGAGTAAATATGAACCATGACAAAAGCCCATACCTGCAATTAGATATTAATTTTAGTTCGATTTTAAGTAGTGGAATATTTTTATGATTGATTAATTTTTCAACTGTTTTTCAATTCGCCGTACATGTACTTTTAGAAAAGAGGAAGTGAAAGAAGGAAGGCGAAAAAACTAAACTTTTCATCCTGTGGATTTTCTTTCCCTTTAGAATTTTTGACGAGGTAAAAACGAGTGGAGTTTCCTTTTGGCTTTTAAACGCTTGTTTTAGAATTCGTTTCCTTTTAAGAAAAGGTCAGCGTGATATTTCATTGGTTTCTTTCACAAAATACAGGTGCGTGGACACCACGTGACCGCGAGACCGGCTCACAGACCGGTTCTCATCAGGTCAGACCAGCTGTTCCCTGTCGCCAGTAAAACTACTGGCAAAACACAAAATGAAATAATTTTAAATAAAAGGATAAAACTGTTTCAGCGAGGAAAATACAGATACCTCGTGGTAAGATCGTGACAACTGGATTTGTTCCAGTGCTGGGAATAGACAGATATGCCGTTTGGATTTCTACTGTGGCGCGGGTTTAACATCTCGTCTCATGAAAATGCCTGGTCTTGGATTGTATGCTTTTCTGCAACACTTTGCAATGCTCTACATTTTGGAATAACCCTTAGTTTTGGGGTTCTCCTACCATATTTATTGGGACATTTTAACGCAAGTCTAGAACAAACTGGTAAGAATTGCTTTTGATTTCCTCGTCCTTTGCTTTTATGAGATCACAGACAAGTACGTAGCTACAATTGTCAATGTTCCATTTAATCCATGTAAACTTAACTTATTCATCCATATATTCTCAGCAATGATAATTTTAAACAGTGTGTATGAAAAACATCCTTAATGTTTATATCGAAATTGTAATTACACTTCGATTTTCAGATGCCGGGTGCAGGAAATATTTATACTGTGTGGTCGACACTTGTTGTGTTCCGAAACGGGATAACTTTTTGTTAATTCGCGTTCTACTTTCAGTGCTACTTTTAACAGTTGTTCAGGAGAAAATTTGTTTACGCTGAAAGTTCCCAAAAAATTAAGAAATGCTAAGGACAATAGCTCGAGGGTGAAATATTTACATGAGTCTTTATGAGAACATTTGCATTCTGACTATGGTTCATTCTGCATGTAGTACTGTATTAGAGAAAACCGGCCCTTTTTTGCACAAGTTCTGCATCATTCACTCAGCTCATAGAAAGTTATAGAACGTCTTTAGAGACCTGCTACGACAACGGCAACGGACGATGGCAATAACACTGAACTTCGTATACTCGTTTGTTCATATTTCTCCATATTCTGCAACAGTTTGAAATTCACCTTTGCATTCATGTGCATTTTAACGTTGATAGGAGCAAACTCACAAACAAATTTTTTTAATTATGACAAAATTTCCAGCCGCGTTCACGTTCTCGACAGACGTTTTTTTCACGTCCGGGTTCAGAAGAAAACGTTTGAAACTTTTGAAAAACGTTTGATGTCATACATTTGCATGGGTAGGCATTGTGTTATGCCGCTTGTCGTCCTCGTTGGCATCGTCGCTGCTTTAAAAAACATTTTGGAATTTTCCCGGCAGCCTCAAACAAAACTTAGTGTTGTTTTAAAAAAGAGTGCAGTAAATTACCAACTGTGTAAGACATTCGGTTATTAGCCATAATAATATTAATTGATATCAAGGTCTCTAAAGGCTTTTTGCAGTGACTAGATTTTTGCATATAAGAGTGATCTTGACGTTCGGAACTTAGGAATCCACTTCACGTTCTGTTTGGTTTGTTCACTATAGTGAGTCACTCAACCGCGCATGACTTCTGACGTGTCATGTTTACAACAAGAAACATTAAAAGAAAAGATCACTAAAAAAACGGCAATTTTTTAGATTTTCTTTTCAGTTTTTTTAGCGCGCTTAAGGCAAAATGAATTCTCCTCGAAGAGCAACATCTGCAAGCACTTGACTAGAACACGCGTCAGCAGTTAAATTAGTTATTCCTGCCTACTTCTGATATGATTTCAACTAGCGGGTGTAAGCTCGTCAGACAGGTTTCAGACAGGTTTCATCTAATTATCAGAGACATTGGAGTACCACCTGTTAATCGAAGCGTGCGGTATAAATATTGGCAACTAGTTTCTCACGTTATATTGATTTGAAATATCTAATAACTGTGCATTCTCGAACCCAGAGATCGTCGCCTCGCAGAGGGGAAGCTCTGGTGACATTTGAGGGCCTTCCCTGATTGGCTGAAATGGCGCGCATGCGTACATAAAAGTAGCTTAATCTCGCTTTATAAAATATCTGTCAAAATACCACTGGTATTGTTTCCTAGTCGTCTTTTCAACCTATGCCTTTGACTTGAACGCTCCAAAAGTAATTGTGAGGCATAAAACCACCATTTTTTTACGCATGCGTCGGAGGATGTCACCAGAGGTGACAGCCACCGACCCGCGAGGTGACGAGCCGGGGAGCTCTGGGTTTGAGAATGATTACTGTGCGACTACGTCAACCGGGCTATTTTGTAAGAAGTTAGCCAATCAGAAAACGAGTACAGAACAAAGGATCTTGACTTTCTTGAGATCTCAGACATCGAAATATTCGCTTTTCTCTAAAAATACGGGGCAGAAATAATTTAATTACTCATCGTCAAGGTACTTGAATCTCTAAATGACAATCGTCAACGGGAAGGCCCGGTTGACGTAGTCGCAGAGTAATAGTTATCAGGAAATGGAACCTGGCGGTATTCACATGACTGTCGTGAAAACAATGCAATAGGCCATTTGAACTAACTGGGTCACGTGACCCAAGTCCCATACATTCTGAATAAAATCTTAAAAATTCAACTCGCTGCCATTTGCTCCGGGTTAGAGATTTTAACCTGAAAGTTTCTGACTCATATCAATTGGTTCTTTGTATTTCTGGAATCGATTTTGACAAAACATCGATCAGAAACGAGAGAATTCACGACTTGCTCCTAAATGGCTTTTTTCTCAGCCAATTGCAAGCCGAACCAATTGCTGAGTAATTACACAATTGTATTTACTACAGAATTTGATTGGCTGAGAAAAACGAGTAGCCAATGAGAACACAAAGCAATCGCAATTGCATAATTGACAGTCATGTGAAATCCGCTCTATACACAATTCTACACATCCGTATTAGTAAAACTGCAAAGTTTCAAAAGAAATACTTGGGCAAATACATCAAGCGATCTTCACCAAACTTTGCAATTTTACTAATATGGATGTGTAGAATTGAATACTGGGTTCCATTTCCTGATAATAGCGGATATTATTGATCAATATTAACGTGGGAAAAGCCTTGCTAAGCACTTTCTTATGCAACGCGTCATTGTAAAATATGACTTTGTATCACTATGTCATATAAAACAGCCAATCTGAAAGCAGTTCTGCCGTTGTATTTTTAAACAATATGCGAGTTCGCGCCCTCTGTTGCATCACGGGTAATCAGCACAAATAATAGGCCACTTGCACTAACTGGGTCACGTGTCCCAAATCCAATTTACTATGCATCCCAGTAAACCGCGGCAACCTTCGTTTTTTCCACCCGCCGGCGACTGCTTAAATTGATCGCGTGATCGCTTTTTATATGTACCACGTGATGCATTGTTTATGTACCACGTGATCAATACTTTTTGGCGTGAACTTCGTTTCAGAGCAATGAAACAATGGATGCTCAAAAAGTGTTGATCACGTGGTACATAAACAATGCATCACGTGGTGCATAAAAAACGCATCACGTACTACATAAAAAGCGATCACGCGATCAATTTTAAGCGAGCGCCGGCGGGCCGAAACAACGAAGGTTGCCGCGGTTTACTGGGATGCATAGTAAAATCATGAAAATTCAACTTGCTGCCATTTGCTCCAGGTTAGAGATTTTACATCCTTACTAATATCAATTGGTTCTTTGTATTTCTGGAACTGATGTTGATAACACTCGTTAAGAGTGTTTGAGTCACGCGACACACTTCGTGCAAGTGGCCTATTCAAACTCTTAGGGTAAAGGCAAGCTTTGGAAATCTTCACTGAATTCATAAATTCCTATATTTCCCCATTCCGAAGTTATCATATTAAAGCGGGACTGTCACGGTACGCGCATGTGCGAATTTTGATCACTTTGGTCCGGGCTGGAACGATGGCTGTGAGAGGGAGGAAAATACGCTGGTAGAATCCGTTCAAATCTTGTTGTTTCGGGGTCCATCTACCCTTACTTCTTAACGGGTATTCTCTCCTGAGATCTCGTTAGTATCGTGACCAAATTTGGAGTCGATGCAATATTGTTTGTCGTTTTAAATTGAATGAGACTCAAGCGTCATTTTCACTGATGGCTGCCCAACAAGAAAGGCCTAATCGAGGTCGTCCTTACGCCAAAATGGCTTGGGAACACAGTAAATACAGGATCTATATCGGAAAGGGTCCACGAGACATGGAAATTGTTCAAGGGCTACGGTATCTTCACTTCAGGCAACGATTTTGCAGCTCATTTGCCTAAAAACCCCTAAAAACTTACCATAATGTCGCCTCCTGACGAATGAACTCCAAATTATGTTTTCCCTGAGGCGACGTCGCGCGGGGCGTGGGTACTTTCCCGCGAAAACGAAGTGTCCCGTGATTGGTTTATTTAAACAGGGAATCCCCGTTTTGAATGATAGTTGTGGGATCGGCGGTCTTTGCTCGAGCATGCGCGTACCGTGACAGTCCCGCTTTAATTGTAATGAAGAGCGGGTCTGTAGATTTCAAGTTCCTAAACTCCTTCTGACGATTTGTTTTCAAAGACGCATTTTTTATACAGTCCTTGTTTTCGCGACTGCCCATTGACCCGAGGGCGTAGCTCGCGGGCTTATACGAAGTTTGAACGTCACATTTCCGAGGGCACTATCTATGTCAGGTGACTACTCAACCAAAGGAATTGCGCAAAAAAGCGATATCCAACTCGTTGTCCCCGTGGTATTTCACGCCGCATTCCCGCACACTGGTATAGTATAAGCTATTTCTATAATGCGTTCTAGCGGCGTACAACTTGCGTTTCTAGCCGCGTGCAACGTCTTGACACTTGCATTTCTTTCGTGTACAAACTTGCCCCATGGTATTTCAGAAAAGGTTGCACCTTCACCACACGGCTGGTTTTACAAGAATGGCGTCAGTGTTTTTGAGGACTCCCAAATGATCCTTTGCGAGCACTTGTGAGCTTGCGCGCCCCAGGTTTTATCTGCGTGACCGAGCATGTCAAGGGCGTGTTACACGAGACTATTTTTCATGCAACTCGCAACGCATGCCGCGGGATTACACGCTCGCAATATTTTCTGCAACCTGTAGTGCACCCGCATGAAAATTATAAATTAGAGCGGCTTTATCAAAATCAAGCGCGCGGATTAGCTCAGTCAGGGAACCATTGTGCGATAATTTGCCATACATGTTACACGTCGTCTTGTCTCGCAACGTTGCGAAAAGTGGAGCTCGGTTCTAAATTTTCTGCAACTCGCGACGCAACAAAATATTGCATTGCAGGGGGGAAGAAACATATAAGTGAGTTGAAACGTGTAACAGCGCGACAACATGCGAACAACTCGCGATCAATAAACACCATATTTGGAAAGTATCAGGTTCTTCGTTTAGCCAATCAGCAACGGGAGATTTGATTCGTCATATTTTCTAAAAATAGTTGGAAAACGCGTGCAATCCCAACGGAAAAGTCTTACGTGAATTTTGATTGGCTGCACGCAAGGGTAGTGTTTTCCAAATATGGTGTTTAGTGATTGCGAGTTGTTCGCTGGTTGTCACATCAGATTCATTCGTCTGTTAAGCCTGGTGCACACTTGCGACATAACGACATAAGAAACATATTACGCGAACCAAATTTAGTGGTTTCAAAACGTTGAAGTCAACAAAAAATAACAGAAGATTGCTTTGGTGAAGTAATCTAATGATGATCCATGGAAAATATTGATTATTTCAATTCTATTCCCATGTTTTTTTGTTGCAACATAACGCCCTTATGTCGTTATGTCGCAAGTGTGCACTGGGCTTTACACGTTTCAACTAAGTTATATGTTTCTGAGGGGGGGTTTCTGAGGCGCTTTTCGCTGCAACTCGCAACAAAATAAGAACAATTGCCTCGTGTAACATGGCCTTTAATTTTGAAGAAAATGCGAGCAGCGCACACTTCGCAAAATTGTGATAACCTTTTGCGAGCACTACCAAATACTTTTGCAAAGCAAGCAAGCACCCAATAACAATGCGCGCGCAAGCGAGCACCAGGGGCAGATCCAGGATCTCCAGCGAGAAAGGGGGCAAAGTATAAATAATGGAGGCTAAAGTTATAACCTTGCTTCAGCAAATAGAGTAAATGTATGGTGACGTCTATCGAAAAAGGGGATCCGTCCATGAGCTCTGCAAAGAACATTTACGCGAGCGAGCCGCAATCTTGATCGACCATCGGCCGGTTCCTGAAAGGTTGAATAAAGTTATCCATGGATAAAAGTTATCTGTTGTATAGGATTTGTTCAGGATTTATCCGTTGTATAAGCGTTTATCTACGGAAGCCTTTTTTCTGCTTCGAAAACGCGGCACCAAACAGCGCGCGTTACAAATAAAACGATTTCCATCAGGTTTTTCAAAGCAGACGCACCATGGATCGTAAAACGACTTTTTACGATCCATGGACGCACGCATCGAACTTTTTAAACGGATGATTCCAGCTATAATGACTGCGCGCGCAGCTGCATGTCGAGCTCACTACCTTTCCTGGGGGGAGGTGAGGGGAGGTCTCTGGCGCGCGAGGATGCGGAACCAAGTGCCTTGTAAGCGTACGTTGCATCGCCTCATAAAAGTGAGAATAGGCAATGAATACTGAAAAATGACAATAAACCTTGGTGCCAAAATTTCGGCTTTATTTAAAAGCTTTCATCAGGGCAAGGATTTACATTCCAAAGGCTCCGAAAGAAAGTGAGCGTGCTCCAAAGGCTGCAAAATATGCAATTTGACCTGTTCCCGCGTAAACCGCTCGACCAGTTTACAAGCGCACGCGATTTTCTTGCACATGCGCGACAGTTCTGTGACATCTTCTTCTACTGTGGTATATAAATTTACATATTTTAACGGTAATTTGTTATGTACATAATTTTAAAAATGTCATTTTAAATATTCACTTTTGTTTTCATGGTATATAGTTTCTAATATTACTATATTATTGTACTATTATTGATGTGTCCTGCAAAATAGCTTGTATAGCTTAGTGCATTAGACTATCACGTTAATAAAGTGTGTTGTAAGTGTATGGTGATGTATTGTGCACAAATATCATTTCAAAAATGTTTTTAGTCTTTACTGAGACAATCCGCTCGAGCATGCCAATGAAAGAGCCATTATATTCTTGCCAGCAAAAAGCCCCGTCCGTGGTTTGGCCCGGAGGCAGGCTATTCCAGCCTTGTTCTCAGGGTCTTGTGAGTCACACACCATAATGTGGTTGGTCTATTATTGCGCGTTCCGCGCTTTAAGGGGCACTCGCACGCTTACCTGACAAGCAAATAATTCAAATCGCAATCCAATTCCATCCTCTTGATAATAGATAAAAACACTATTGTATTGATTTAACAGTTAAAAGGTCATTTACACTGTATGCATTGCTACGCGACCTCACAATTCAATGTTGCAATGGGCGATTGACGATTTTAAGCTGTCAATCAAACCAAAACGCTGGATTCGGGTGCTTCTGTGGGTCGACATCGATTGGGCTGTTCCATAAAAAATTTGTACCCCCCCTATCGAGGAACTCCAAATTTTCAGAAAAAAGCTCTACCCCTGTGGAAATTCCAGACTTCTGTACAACCCCTGTGGAAATTTGAAGCAACCCCTGTGGAAATTCCTCATTCTCTTGTGGGCCTGTGGAAATTCCACAGTTGCAAATTAATACCCTGTGGAAATTCCAGGGTAAAGTGGATGGCCCTGTGGAAATTCCAGGGTCAAAATCAACAAACCCTGTGGAAATTCTAGGGCCAAACACAGCGACCCTGTGGAATTTCCAGGTTCCTCGATAGGGGGGGGGGGGGGGGGGTACAAACCTTTTTTTGGAACAGCCCATTGCAAAATCAACGAAAAAAGTTTCTATGCTTCCTTGCATAGAAAGTTTAACTTTCTGTTCAAGAAAATTCACATTAAAATTTTCTTGCGTAAAGATCGCCAATCGCAACAGTGAATTTTGAGGTCGCGTAGCGCGCAATGCATACGGTGGTAACAAACCTGGACTGTTATTTTTGTTATTCCCGGTGATTAGAATTAGACTTACTTTTTGGCAGGCTGTACAAAAATTAAGCGCGCGAGTGCCCCTTTAAGGGACCGTTCATTTTTATCAGGAGGGGGGCCTGGTGGAAATGAAGGGAGACCCTGTATTTTTTTGGGTGACCCCCCCTTTCATGTCCGTATTTTTTTAGGTGGCCCCCTCAAAATCCAATGTATTTTTTCTGATGCCCCCCCCCCCCCCCTTATAAATGCTTGCCCTGTAAGATAGACTTTTGCCTATAAGTGGTGCAGTCTCATTCTATTCTTCTTAACGTCTTTCTTACTTCTGTCAAAGCTAAGGAACCGATCCCCCTCAGAACTATTAAACGTTTTCGTGACACCCACCTCAGGTCTCCCTATTTGACCTAGTAGGAGACATTTTTACATAAAGAGGGGGTCACATAATCTTTGCGCGCGAAGCGCGCCCAACTTTTGATAACCGCATTTGTTCAAGCCTCAGAAAAAGGGTAGATGGTTTTTTGTGTATAGTAAACAAAGCCTGTCGGGAGCGCAGGAAATACGCTAATTACATAGGTTAGATGAAAGCTCCTAGTGAAGGGCTCCTGAGCCTTTAGGTAATATTTTTCATGCGTTCCGCAAATGAAGAATTATTATTATTCATGTGCTTGAAGCGCAGCCCAAATGACTAAACGTTGAACTCACGCTTACCTAAGGTGTGTTCTTTCAAACATAGAGACTACCCGGCAGGCCTATCAGTGCATATTATATGTTAAATTCTGCATGCGCGCGAAGCGCGCCGAAATGTTTATTAAGTATTGAGTGAAATTAGAAACATATAAGCGAGTTGAAACATGTAACAAACATATTGCATGCTGTAAAAAATACAAACTTTTCGTTTCCTCCCTGTTATGTGCTTGTATTTTTTGGGTGACCCCCCCTTTAGTGGCGTATTTTTTTGGGTGACCCCTCCCTTTGAGGCCGTATTCTTTTGGGTGACCAGCCCCCCCCCCCCCCCCCCCCCCCTCATTTCCACCAGCCCCCTGATAAAAAATGAACGGTCCCTAAGTGCGTAGGTTAGGAATGGAGACGTCTTTTCAGAGCCGCCACATTGACAATTACCCAGAAGACCCTTGGGGACGAGTTAGTGCGGTCATCATCCTCGTTCCCAGATTCCCTCCCTTGGTATCGGAGGCACTGGTATAAGACGCCATCGAGTGGCAAATCTGACTGGCTCCTTGAACAATGGTTGTCCACGGAAACAATGGAAATGATCACATGATAACCAGTTTCCGTTTCCGATAGGATTGCTGACTGATTGCCTGCCTGATTGTCGGCGGTTGCACTCGAGGTTGAAAATCATTGATTTCATACGCTATACACAGGCTTTATTATTAAACGGTAAAACGTTGCTATACTATACAAGCTTGATTGTGGAACAGTTTGCTATATGAATGTGTTTACTGCTCGCGACTTTGTCGATAAAGTTCTAATACAACGACTCTCCGTTTTCTCAACAGCACTAGTTGGTTCTCTAGCTCTCGCCGTTACGTTCGCAGCAAGTCTTCTCGCTAGCCGGCTCGTTGATATATTCGGTTGCCGCCTGATCTCGATTCTCGGAGGTATCATATCAGCTCTTGGTCTTGCGATAACATCTTTTTCCAAAAGCATTTACATGCTTTATTGTACTTATAGTCTGACTTTCGGAATCGGCGCGAGTTTCATCTTCACTTCCGCCTTTCTCGTCATTCCGCGTCACTTCCGGCGAAGGCGCTCGCTCGCTGTTGGGATCATTTCCGCCGGTGGAGGGGTGGGCTGCCTCGCATTCGGGCCCATCATTCAAATATGTCTGGACTCATTCGGGTGGCCGAACACTTGTCGGATTCTTGCCGCCGCGATATCGATTTCGTGCGTTCTATCGTTGATATACGACTCAAAGGAAGACATGATCCATACCCCCGCTGAAATCGAGATTCTTCACAGTGGGGACTGCAAAACAGAGACTGTAGTCCGTATTCCTACGAAGATGGCGCAGCCCAAGTCAAGATTACTGGACTGGTCTGTGTGGAAACATCCAGCGTTTTCTGTTCACACAATCGCCCTGACACTGGCTTGCGTTGGCCACTACACACCACAAGTGTTTCTGGTACGTGATAATGATTCATTCTCCGTTACTATAGTTACCAATTGTTGCTTTTAGACATAGTATATGTTGGTTTGGCCGACCGATTAGTGTCATGGTGGCGTAGTTATCGATGCTACGATATAGACTTGTTTTTATGTCCTATCCTTTAATATTTTAAGTGTCCGTGCTTATGAACTTCTAGGTTATCTTGAAATGCTTTTACAATTGTTATACTGAACGAGAAATACGCAGGTCAGGATGTGTATTGGGTTTTTTTTTATTAGGGGCGGATACATGAATTTCAAATTTTAAAAAATCCCTATAATTCATAATATAAATAGATAGATAGATAGTTTTTAATAATACACAGCTCTTTGGAAGAGCATATTTTTCTTTGTAATTTTATGATTGATTGATTGAGATTAAGGGGGCCGGATAGTGAAAATATACTAAGGATCAAAAATTTCAAATTTCCTGCATCAAATAAAGTTAATGTACGTATGGGGAAAATCTCCCGAAAAAGGGGACTCTTAAAGCCTACTTTCGAGGCAGTGATACCTCCATCAGTTTTATTTTGGAAATGCTTTGTTTCTCTGTTCCTAACCAAAACCCTTATTTAGAATTGTAACTTGCTTTAGTCTGTTCCCTCTTGAATTAAAGAATCATGGCTAACGTTGTAGCACTTCATAGTCGACCATTTTGTCATCCTAAGAAAATACTGAGTCGGTATCCATTTCGATCCCGCGCTAATTTAGAGAATGCAGTGCAATATTAGATTGCAATTTTAGATGACTGAATGATATTTCTACCAGTTATTCGTCTTCTAATATCGAATAACAAAGTGCAGACTGACACGTTCTCTTAAATTTATCTTCTGTTGAATTTATTTCCTTCTGTTTCAGGTAAAGTACAGCGAGAGCCTTGGCGTCTCTCCAATCACTGCTTCACGCCTGTTCATCTACATAGGTATATCCACCATAGTAGCGCGCATGCTCGTGGGCGTAGTCTGTGATCAAGGATGGCTCTCGGCATCTACTGTCAACCAATTAGCAAAGACTCTGAGCGGCGTCATGTCCATTGCGCTGCCCTTTACCTCTCGCTACAGTGACTTGGTGATTGTAAGCGTGTTATACGGTCTGGCCGACGGCGGGTTGATGTGCACATTAAATTTTCTTTTAATGGACAATGTACCGCCTTCTAAGTTGAGTTCTGCGTTCGGGTTTGGTAGTATAACGACTTCGGTTGCCGTAGCTGTTGGTTCGCCGCTTGCAGGTATGTAATAGTTGAACGGATTCCATTGTTTAAAAGCAATCGTACACGCGAACGCCAAGAACCTCCCCTGATAAAACGTTTTTTAATAGTATTTATTCATTTCTAACCACGTAGATCAAAAGTACAGGACTTTTCTAACTGATAGCAAAAACACAAATTTGCCAAGAGCGCGGAGCAATGATCATTTTTCCAGCCAGCAAGACTCAAAGAACCACAAAGATGGCAAAGCAAGAATCGAATATTTTGATTAGGGACCGGTCACTTTTTATCGCCTGGGGTCTGTACTTAGGGTTTTAGGCAATACACGGCCATAATGAAGTGATCCCTCCTCAGGTGCTATCTCCCATTTACGAACCTGAAACAATTCACAAGCTGCTCACAAAAGCTTTCTTTGTTTAGTAGAACGAATGATGAAAGAAACACCCGACGTTTTACAGAAACAGAGGATCGCAATCTTCTTCTGTTGCGCGCGAAGCGCGCCTTGATTTTAATAAACGCATTTCATCAAGCCTCAGAGAAAAGGTTGATGAACATTTCTTTTTTTGTGTAGAGTAAACAAAGCCTGTAAATTCTTCATGCGTGAACGCGCACCTTAAATGACGATATTATTTTTCTTCATGTGCGTAAAGCGCGGCCCGAATGATGAATTTCTATGCTTGCAACGTCGAACTCACGCTGACCTAACGTGTCATTTCTTTCGAACATAGTGACGACTGCCAGCTAGAAGTGAGGGGATTATTTTGGGGAGTTATTGGCTTCGTTGCGCGCGTTCTCAAAAGCGGTATTAGATGCTTTTTAAATGCACATATAGAAGTTGCTGGAATAACTCCTTAGAAAAATTCTTGTGGTCCCTCCTTTCAGGGCATCAGGTTTCGAGAGATCCCTCCTTTCGCTTACCCAAGTGCCCCCCAGGCGATAAATAATGACCAGTCCCTTAGTAATTTGAAATGGCAAGTACGACTAACCCATTTGAAGCAAAAAATGGATAAAATTTGCGATAGACTTGCCCGTACCTAAAATATTTTGCTAGGATCAGACGTAAAATATTTTCACAGCAAGATGTTTTCTTGTCTTTACCAGCGCAGCGAAAAGGGTTGATGAACAGGTTTTATGACACAACAGCTCCGCTGTGTGTGCTGGTGTATTTAGCGCCGTGTTTTGTCTCTCTAGCTGCGTCCCTTGGAATGCAGTCGAGGACAGGCGGTCCAGACTCATTACTTCCTCTCTCTTGGCGAAATATCCGCATGGAACCGAGTTCGTCTGTTGAGCGACAAGGGCGCGAGGATGGCGTTGAGTAACCCGACAGTACAAACAAATCGCTCGTTACAATTTGCGCGGAGGAGTATCCTTCGATTTACGCGGGACGTTCGCCGAGGAAGGGGCTTCTAGCACTCTACTGGCGGTCACGGGTAACATCGAGGCGCTCAAAATAGACGATTCCAGCTATCGCGCTCGCTCTCCTTTAGAAATGCCCGTTGAAATATAAAGCTACGTCTAAACTACTAGGACACGCAGCGTGCAACATTATGTCCTGCATGTCCCCCGAGTGGCTAAACTAGGAAGCATCGCACACGCGTGTTTGGAAATGTAAAATGCTTCTTGTCTGGCGGGAAAAAAAATTTTTGTATCCGGCTACAAAATTTCTCGTGCGCAGCAATCACGCTGGGGCCAACCACCCCCCAAAATGCGTCATTCAAACTTTGCCTCAACATGACTTTCCATCCTCTGAGGCTATTTTCACCAAATTTGGTAGATAGGATAACATTACGATGATAAATATTTTCCATTACTTTTGACGTCACTATGATGCTTTGTGACGTCACCAGATATTGCGCAATCGTTTGATCATTTTTTAGAATTGGAATATGCACTATTTCTGTAATGGCGATGATACACCTTAGCAAGAGATGTTGAAAACCGAAAACCGTTCGTTGATAGCATCAAAAATAGCTGAGGTCTAGCATTTCAAAGAATGACCCCCTCCCCTCCCCTACTTTTTTTGTTACAGTAGCAAATGTATGAGAAAACAAACTCACTGGTAATTTTTTTTTAGTTTTTAGTCAATTGAACCGATTTCTGTTGTTAAGTGTCAAGCAACATGGTATCTAAAATCGTATGACTTTGAAATTTTGAATTTCGTCCTTAGAGCGAAGATATAAAGCATTGTTATATTGTGACGTCATAATCTATTACGTCATGAGTATACATCTTTTGGATTTTAAACACGGAAAAAAAAGATCGAAAGTGGAAATGTGTGAAATTATTTTGTAGTCAACTAGTATAACCTATATACTAAGATATTTGTATGTGCAATGATGTTACCGTGCAATAATTAATTATTTTGTAAATTTTTTCAACTGTTAAGGTAGATCCAACCTGATACAAATCATGAACAAATCATAACTCAGCTAATATAAATCCTAAAAGCAAACGGTTTTCGACTTTTAGCTTTTCTTGTTGAAATCTATCATTGTCGCTACAAAAAACAAGCAGATTCAACATTACGTAAAATGGTCCAATAAATACGTTAACGCCAGTGACGTCACAATCACCATGGTGACCACTCAATACATGGAAAATGTTTGTCTTCATAATGTCATCCAATGTACGAAGTTTAGTAAAAATAGACACAAGGGGTAGAAAGTTATGGCGAGATTTGATTTTTGCCCACTTTTGATGACTCATTTAGGGGGGTGGTTGGCCCCAGCGTGATGTTTCTCGCGTGGCTAAATTGGAAATGAAGGAAACGTGTGTCCGACATGTGGCGCGCGCATTCACTATAGCTGGAATCGTCAATTTATTTTATTTTGTCGGGCAAGCCATTTATTGGTGATTTAGGCTGCGCGTTTCTTTTAGGAAAGTATTATTTCTCGCTTTGAAACCCTTGAATTTGTTATCTACTTTTTCGCCATTTCAACGGATCTTGGCTTGTTGTTTTATAATTATTATAAATATTAGTAGTAACAGTAGTATTGTGATATCCCTTGGTTAATTCAGTTAATCAGTTCCTCCAAGAGAGTGGAATAAACGACTTTTATTTATTAATTTATTTATATAGCTTATGTGTGAGTAATTGGTGTAGTCCCTCCTATAGGTTTTATTCACAATTGCTGTAATCATGATTATTCGATTGGTTTCACTACAATGAAAACCGCTCTAAGAAAACCGCTCTCACAGCCTCCTGCCGCCTATTGCTATACCTAACCCGTCTATCGTATTTTTACACCAGGTCTCCTGGAAGACATTTCTGGCTCTAGTGATTTGGCTTTCTTTACATCGGGCGGGGTCGTCATCATGTCAGCGGTTGTACCCCTGGTGCTATTCTGTCTGCCGTGCACACCAAACAAACGTATATCAAGTGAAAGAGAAGAGATTATCCTTGAAGACACTAAAGAAGAGACTGTCTAGGAGAATTCACGGGGGGAGGGGAGGGGAATCGCCCTGGGACCCGTTACTAGTAGCAACCATCTTTAGTATAGTTGCCTGGTTCGTTTTGTGCTAAAAATAGACTCGCATTTCCCAAAATAACATTTGGTTCTTGCTAAAAGCCAGCGCACGATTAATTTCTTCAATGTGCAAGCTCATTCTTTCAACGATAAAAATTCAAAGGAAAGAGTTCTATTTTGAGCACAAAAAAACGAGATACAGACTCATCGACCCTGTCAGGGAGGGGCAAGCGCTTTAAAATGAAAAAACAAAATGCAAAAAAAAAAAAATCCCCAAAGCAGAGGAAGATATTTATTGAAAATAGAAAATCAAAGTTAAATTATTTCTACTAAAAACGCATAAATAAATTGCATAGTTTATAGTTATAACAAAAACATGAAATAGGATACACGGTGGCGCGAAGATATGAATTGGTTTCGAGTGGCATTGACACGAGCAAATGCAATTCTTATATCTTCAAGCCACCGTTTAATTTTCTTTTCATACGGTCCCGGATGTAGTTTCGTATGAGATGTAGGAATGACATATTTCCCAGTGAAACTCTCATGTCTATATAATACTGTTTAATCAGTCCAGCGCAACCACTCAATGCAATTTGCAGTATTCGTGGCGTTTTTAATATTCTGTAGAAGTACTGTAAAATTACAATCAAACTATATCACGTGTGCCCCTCTAGAATCGATTGATATCATTGTTTCATTCTGATTGCCGTTCTAATGCCAATGTGCCAACCAACGAAATGTATTCTGGTTGGCACATTAACAACAATGTATGACATCAGCGTGGAACAGCACTATATCAACCTGCTTGCAGGCGGTTTGCTGGGTGTTTTTATCGCAGAAAACCCAGTCAAACGTGGTCCGTTCGCTTTTTGGGCACCATCTTGGATTTTGAGAGGCACGCGGTCCGGAGGCAAGCGCAAAAGTCGAACGGAGGGGTGAAAAAAGATCTCCCTCCTTCACCCTCCCCCTCGCTCGATTTTTGCGCTCGCCCCAAAAATCCAAGATGGCGCCCGTAGCGAACATAAAGCCGCTGAAGTAATATATCAAACACGAGACAGTGTGTTTTATCAGGATTTCCAAAACACCGAGAAGAGGGTTTAAAGAACAAGGCAAAGCCGAGATATAGTTTCTCAAAAGGATCATTGAATCAGTTGAATGTAAAAAAAAAACGAATAAATCTAAAAAAATCCATGCAAATTAAGACCGCGTATTGAACCCGCCTTTACGCTTGTGACTTTCTCTGTTTTAGGTTCATTAATTATTAATGAGTTTGACTGAAAAGAATATACGTTATTAACATCAAGAATGCAATGATGAATTCGACAATCAACTCTAAG
Organism: Scolanthus callimorphus; assembly: GCA_033964015.1. Taxonomy (NCBI): domain Eukaryota; kingdom Metazoa; phylum Cnidaria; class Anthozoa; order Actiniaria; family Edwardsiidae; genus Scolanthus; species Scolanthus callimorphus. The sequence continues at coordinate 20,833,740 of CM066915.1, forward strand.
GGCACGCTTGACCCAGTTTGTCGTCCTTGTCTTTGATAAAGAATAAATTTATAAAGAAAATATTTTATAGAATTTACGTTCATAGAATAGACTATCATAGACTATATCGCACATCTGCCAAGTGATATTATATACATGTTTGTACCCTGTTTTTGTGTGTGCACAACACAGGCTCGGATTCATGACGGATCAACAAGGGAATCAGTCTTTGTGGTAGATTTTGTGCTGATGGAAACACTTGGAACCAGTATTTTCAATAACAATGGCTGAATCCCTTGTTGAATGGTACTGAAGTCGAACTTGATGCGCACCCATACCTGAGAAAATATTCTATTGCCTCAAGGAGGCAAAGTCCGTTGGTAATATATTGTGCTTTTATAAAATTGTTCGTGTGCTCTCCTATTTAATATATACTGAGACAATGTATTTAATTTGTAACAGAAACGGTGTGAAATAAACAGGCTTTCTTACGTTCTCTTTTCTGTTGATTCAGCTATGCACTTGACAATGAACATGTTACGATGTTTTCTTGGCCTTTTTTCGTCTTATCTTTGATATCTTACCCGGGACGATGGAGAGTAAATAGATTTGATCAGTGAAATTCGCGCTCTCCTCGTCAGTCTGTTCGGCCACGCGCGTGACACAACCTCCTCCCTTACAAGAGTATGAACACTTCTTCCCGCGACAATTAAACACGCATCCACCGCCCCTACACTCCTGGTGACACTCCTTAGTCCCCTTCGCACAGTCCATGTTACAGCTCCTGCCGCTACATACTTGCCTACACTTATCGGAACTACAAGCCATGCGACATTGATTCCCTGAACACGCTTGTTGACACTTCTTAGCTTTGCAGGTCATCGAGTAGCACTTCCCTTTCTTGCAAGTTTGCTTACAAGAGTTCGGCGTATGGCATTTCAGTTGGCATTTTCCTTGCGCGCAGGACTGATCACAGGAGCCGTAGGCACCTTTGCCTTTACAGCTGAGCGCGCAACGTTTATGTTTACACTCCTGTTTACAGCTGCCACGCTTGAGGGCGTTGCACTCTTTGGGCAACGGCGGAGCGGTGGTCGGAACGATGCAAGTGTTGTCGTCGCAGAGCTTATAACATTTCCGCGCGTTGCATTTTAGCGTGCAGTGTCCCCCTTGACATGCCTGGTAGCATTTCCTGGCCCTTTTGTCGCACTCCATGGTGCACCCCCCTCCGACGCAGATCTGGTGGCACTTCATTGCGTTACACTTCATTTTACATCCCCCTCCCCCACAGGACTGGACACAAATCTTGGAGTTGCATACCATCTTGGAGCAGTGTCCACCCGTGCAATCCTGCCAGCATCGCCCGTCTTTCGTGTTGCACTTAAACATGCACGATCCCCCTATACAGAGCTGTTTCCCATCTGGTTTACCCTGCTGTCTATTGAAGACGATATCACACGACTGCCAGTGGCATTTTGGTGGCATATCCCTCCTTTGCAACCCTACAATGCCGTATCTTCTTATACTCCACCTTCTCAGGGGGCTTAGTGGCATCTCTGTACTTACAATCTCCATTTTCGCCGCATGTCCGTTTACACTCCTTAGCTTCACATACCATGAAGCACCTCCCGTGCGCGCAGGTCTGATCACAATACTGCACCCCTTAGGGCAGTGCATTCTGCACCCTCCGCCGTTGCAGTGCTGTAAACACTTCTTGGCCGTTGGGGGGCAGGTCATCGTGCAGGACCCGGCCTCGCAAGTCTGCTTGCATTTGGACGCGCTACAGTCCATGTTACATCGACTCTTTACGCAGACTTGCGTGCACTTGGCAGCTTTGCAGAGCATTTTCTTGCACCCGCTGGATATACACTTCTGGCGACACAGTTTAGGCGTGCTGCAATGGAAATTACAGCCGCCGCTTATGCATTTCTGGTCGCATATTTTGGTGGAGAGCGAGCAGTCGGCGTCAAAGCGGCCGTAGATGAAGTGTTGTCGACATGCGCGAACACGCACAGATGTGCATCGCCTGATGGTTTTAGAAGCGTGAACACTTGAAGAGAAGAGGATTGCAAATGTAAAGAAGACTGCAGAGGTGTTCATCATGGAAACCTGAGGAAGCGAAAGTGGTAGAACTGGCATAAAAATCACTTATTGCTCTGTCGGGGAGCGCAAGAGATATAATTACTCTGGAACGAAGAAACGCGCAAGCCGTTTTTTTTTTGCCTTATTTGACAGATCGGTTGGCCGATGACTTCACGATGATACAAACCGCAAGCCATAATTATTCATTCGACAGACTGGCGAACAGTCGTTGGCTGATTCGACAGACTCAGGTATATTAAGGCATGGGTGTTTTTCAAAAAAATGCGAAAAATACTGAAAAAAATTCTCTAGGGTATACAAAATGTCTTTTGTAGAATGTTTCTCGTTAAGGTTGATACACCCAGTGTGACGTTTCATTTGATGTATTTGGTTACCATGTCAACGGGTTGCGTGACTTGTATGAGCGTGACAAAGGCACAATTTTCTTTCAGGTCTCTGCATTCGATGGGGGTCATACCAATGGTTTCCCAATGGTTCTTATTATGACCAGTGTCGGGCGTATATTACCATTCCAACGAGGATGGGTGTCTAAGTTATCCACATTTCAAGAAAAGGAGAGGTATCATATTACATCATCACAAATAAAGCTATCCTAAAAAACATTTCCAGCCATCCTCGTTGGATCAATAATCTACACTATATAACAAACACTATAATGCACTCTGGGGAACGACTTCACTTATCCCCATTGAATGCAGAGGCCATTTTCCTAGAAATTAAATTTAAGGTCAGAGGTCATACATTTGTTGCCATAGAGACCAACATTGGTGAAAATGATTGAGAATGACCAAAGGTATCAAAATGTAGATTGCTTGGATCCCTCAGAGGCATTGGTTTAGAGATGGACCACCCCCCTCAGTTTTACGTCCGCCATTTTGGATTGGGCTTCCGCCCAGGCCTTAAGTTACCTGAGGAACAGTCGATCTTCGGATTTTATTCGGAACAAGATTTTTGCCCGGGCAAAATGGCCGCCATCTTGGATTTATCTATAGATTAAATTGTAAAATTTTCCAGCTACAAAAAAGCCTTTTGACACAGAATTTCCCACACAAATGAGTGTTTCTGAAATAGATGAGATGGATATTGGGTTTGGTCACACCGGGCAGCATCGTTAACCATTTTGATGAGTTATATAATATTTGGTTCGTGAATCAGTAAGAGGCTTCACAAAGCTTTTAGTCTTGCGTTACTAGTGGACGATCAAGGCACGCGTCCCTAGCTTACTAGGCTGTACTAATACATGTCTTGCCGACCAAGAAGTACCCATGGAAAACCGCGCTAACATGCAAAAAGCAATTTACGCTTGCAGAACTTGCACCATGAATCTGGAATTAATTCTGCGATCTTAGCAGCTTAGTTTGTCTCGGGACCTATTTCGTGTTTGAAATGCGAGTCAGTTGAGTTTGAAGTAGAAGTGAATGTATTTTCACGTAAGGAGAAATTATACCTTATATCATGAAGGCATCTGATATCACCTTTTAGCTCCTTTTGCCCACTGAAGTTGACCAGAAAGCTTCCCTGATGCCTTGCCATACATAACTACCATTGGTATGCTATCGACCATGCACGCTATCTTTAAAGCGTTATCTAAGTATTTATTGGATTTTTTGTGAGCCCCACCCTTCGTATTCTTGAGCGTTTAATAAGATGCTTTGGTGTTTTATCATTGGAGTCCCTCGTACATTACTCGACCTATTTATAACCAAGCGTAACGAATAGCTTTACCTAAGCCTCTCGTTGATCATCTGGCTGAGGTGCGCGCCTATCTATTTAAGTTCCTAATCAAGCGTTAGAGTATTAATCTGTGCTTTTAGAAGCAGATCAGGCCTTGGCTTATCATTACAGAGCGATAATAAGAGCATCTTTGCCTATAGCCCGATATCGCTTCTTTGATGAGTCTAGTCTCGCTTTGTTGTGCCTTAGAATTATTGTAATAGAGAAACATCAACTGATCAGACTTTACAGAGCGATAATGCAGGCGCAACTTTCACTAAACCTCTCGTGCGTTATCTTGCGCTTAACGTGTAAAAATATTATATTGTTTTGAATTGAAACGGCGCGACTCTGGCAGGGCGTTTGCCTTAGGCAATAGGTATAAGCACAGTGCGATATCGTTGATTGAATTCAGTAAATCAAGTATAAAACTTTGTTTGTAAATGAGATTTCTACACGTAATTCGTCTTCTAATATTGAATGAAAACAAATAACAAAGAAGCAACTGACTCGCTGTGTGTCCCTAATGTTTTTTTATACACAATACGACGGCAATACGACGACTCGTGGGCAAAGATAACACCATCGCGCTTGCTAATTCGTGTTGCTACACCCATTACTATGGTAAGATCAATATGACACCAACTAAATGAGCATCATACACCAACAATAAACACACGCCAGGACGGAAGAAAGAGAGATTTATAGCGGATGCTAAAATTAAACAACTCTAAAGAAGAATAGCATCATTTGAGGGCTAATCCATAGGGGATAAAGAAGTACTTCCTGATTTTTACAATATCATTACAGTTATTAGGTCACCTTGTCTGCCTTGTCCTTGCTAAGGAGTTTACATACGTGATACACTCTTTTTTTTATATAAGAACGTCTAATTTTCAGTTGAGGCTGGGCAGTTCTTATTTTTGGAGCAGTTTGAGGCTGGAAATGTTCTTACGGATGTTCTTACATTTCAGTGATGTCGGAACCTGAAATATGATAGATCTTATAGAAAGATACATACCAATGAAGTATTTAAGAGAGTTTATAAATTACAATATTGAAGGTCGTTATTATTAACACATTTGATTCTGGATTTTAGAACGCATCACTGAAAATAAATCTATTTTGCTCCTGTCTGAGGCTCAGGCATGTTCTTAGCATGTTCTTAAAATTTGGGTAAATTCCAGAACGTTCTTATAAAAAAGGTTCTTATAAAAAAAGAGTGTATATGACAAGATGTCATTACGCAAGGAGCAAGTGTAGGAAATGTTAGAGGGGAGGAGTAACGGTTCCCCATCCCCCTTTCTCTCCCCGACCCCCCTCTTCCCCCTCCACGCTTTACCACTTTAGACAGGAATCCAGCTCGGTTTCTAACCATGTTTGATGCACACAAGCCGAGTAAGCCGTTGTTGCCTTTCCTTTTACCACCGTATGCATTGCTACGCGCCCTCAAAATTCAGCAAGTTAAAGGGAGCCCGTCACGCAACTGCGCAGCTGTTCTGCGCATCTCTCAATCGGATCGTCCCGTAACGATGGCCAGCGAAGGCTAAAAACCACGAAAACAATGGTTTATAATCTCGATATTTCTCGATCCATCGGACAATGTTTCTTCGCTTTGCCTATTCTTAAATAGTTATCTGATAGGATGGTCTAATGAGTTTTACTGATGAATCAATGATCGCTCCTGGAGCATGCGCGTATCTTGACCGTATGCGCGTAGCGTATTGGCCAGAAAGCCAAATTATAGCTTAAAACCATTTTGGTTGATTTTGCAATTAATGTCGACCCACTGAAGTATCCCAGACAAGAGTTTTGGTTTGATTGGCAGCTAAAAGTCGCCAATCGCATCGCAACATTGAATTTAGGAGGCGCGTAGCAATGCATACAGTGATAAACATTACCATTTTGATCGCGTGGAAAACAAGTCATGCTCATTGTAGCCTGCCTACCAAGCGTCACCTTGGACAGAGAATCCTGAACGAGATTTTGGTCGCGCGCCTTTATCGCGAGTCTTCTCCGGTTTCCTGTTTCTCCTCTTTCTCTCTTTCCCTGAACGGGAACGGTTGTCACGCAGGCTATTATCATTCATAGCGTAATTAATGACAAATTATTATTAGGGTTACTAAAAAGGCGGCGAATTTACTTGTAACACAATCGTTCAATCTTGGTAGCAACTTAAATTTGGACAGTTTCTAACCGAATCCAAAAGGCAACGACGATTTACGATTTACGCTTACGTATTACGCTTTCGTACGACTGTGAAAAGTACCGTGACAAAATTGTTCCGCGCCGCGACCGTGACCGTACCGCGACTACGCGATTTCATTGGCGATTTAATTCCATATACAGCAGGCCAGGTTCCGTACCGCCACCGCGACAGTACCGCGCCGTGCGAATTTATTTTTTACGCCCACTTCAAGATGGCGGCTAGCTAGTATAAATATTCATTATGATTCACATATTCGCACCACCATGAATACTTTTTCCTTTTTTCTCAATAACTTGCCTTAAAAATTTCTAAGTGCCATGAAGTGGGCGTAAATAAAAAATCGCCCGCGCCGTACCGCGGCACTTTCCACAGTCATACGAAATCTGCTCTATGAGTGTCTGTCAAGTCCAGTGCGGTAACTACAAGTTGCGCGCGCGTCCAAACCAGGTTGTTTCTTACGATTAATGAAACATCTTGTTGTACAGGAAAGGTGATCTCCATGTCAGGTGGAAGTCGATCTCCCAAAAAGTGTTATCACGGGGGAATTAATTCCTTGCCAACACTTCAGTCAACACTTGCAAGATTATCAACACGCACTGTGGGTGGAAATTAAAAGCGCGCACGATTCTTTGCAGCGCGCGGGCACCAGAACACCAACAGTCTACCCAAGGTAGCCCTCAACTCGACATCTAATTAGTATGTTTTTAAAATACTGCCATTTATAACGATATTTATCATCAGGTAGAAACGGCTGGACAGATGTGACCCGTGCGTCACCCACGTCAAGTCCAATGCTAGAATGCCTATTTGATATATCTATGATGGTGTCTAAAAATACACCAAGTCAAAACACCTCTAACACCGTTAACCCTGGAAAATAATTTCCATGGCGGCTGAGTGCTTTTTCCGAGGACAGGAAAACAGACCTTGAAAATTCAGAAGCTCTAGAGATTTCCAGAAATGGCTAAGCTCAAAGGCAAAATCCATTAGTAGAGGCCGTTATCTGACTCCTTATCTTGTAGGCACGATGATTGAAATCTCTTCTGTCGATAATAGGCTTGACGTAAAGTTCTCATCTTGGTATTGCAAGTGATCAAGTGCGAGCACGGCACTATGATGACGGCCTTTAAGCATTCGTCTCGCAAGATAAACCCACCTAAATGGACCAGTCTCCGTTCTGATTACAAATCATGATATGCTCTCTTATCTACCCCTAGGAAGTTTCTTGTTACAACTAATTACTCCCAGGGCGAACTATCTTGGACTATAACTTTAAATGAATTCATCTTCCTTTGCTTCTAAGCAATTTCTTCATGAAACTACCCTTAGATTTATCATATAGACAAGTATAAGCATTTTCGACGAATATCGAACGCGCTGCATGGAATCTGGAAACTATGAAAGCAACGCTGGGGATAAGGAACAGCATTTATGGCTCATCTTGTATAAATCTGTCACTCTTGTAATTCCACTGTATAGTTTTCCAACATTATAGGGTGTTTCATAATAGAACTATCGGGTGAATTGCTGTGCGCGCGCGTTTTAGACCTAAATGCAGGGAATCTAGGCATAAACTTTGCATTTCTACTAACCTTGTGTCCCGACAGCGCCAGATAAGTACGCTTTTAACACTAGCCGCTTTGTTATGTACTGCAGGCAATAACAGAACAGTATTTCCCCCCTTGAACCTCCACAAACTTGTCTTTCACTTGGTCGCGCAAAGTTTCTTGTGTCTGTTGAGTTATGGCGCGACTTGAGATACAGGCACACAGCCAACAACAGCTTCTCCCTCCGTGGACTGGAATCTAATGAACACAACGCTCGGTCGTTCGCTGTATTTAAGTCACGCATTCCTCGGCTACGATCGTGACAGGCAGATCAGGCGAGTGGCCACGGATTGACCAGGAAAGACCAATTCCGTAAGCGGGCATATTTTTTTGTTCAAGAGGAAATCCATTAAACAGGCCGACTCACTCTGGCAAAAAGCTTTATTTTTTGTCATTTTAACGCCTCACCGTACAAACGCGAGAGTAAACTCGTTTTTTTTAATCATTTAAAATGCATATGGGCGGCAGTGTGAAATGCATGTCTCTAGCCTGCTCGCAGGCGTTGGAGCGTAGTTTTAGGTCGAGAAACGCGAGTTTGCTTTCGCTTGGCCGCCATCTTGGATTTGTGACAAAACGTGACAAATCGGGGGGGAGTACCTTCACCTGTTCACCTCCTTGAAGCCATCTGCGGTGCCCCTCTGCTTACGGATTCGCATTTTCCCCGTAACTCCCTCCATATGCTTAAGTGGGGGTTGGGGAATAGATTATTAAAGGGGCTCTCGCACGCTTAATATTCGTCCACCGTGGACATAAAATAAGTCAAATTGTAGTCGTGAAAACACATGTACATTTGCCTGTAGTAATCAAAATAATCCTCCAGATTAATAGAAAAACCTTTCAAGTGTTAGAGAAATGCAATTCTAGGTTGTTTTGACCTGTTATCAAGAGGATGGAATTGGATTGCGATTTGAGCTATTTTCTTGTCAGAGAAGTGGCCAGCAAGCGTGCGAGAGCCCCTTTAACGCCTTGCAAATTTCGCCCTATATGGTGTGCAGTGGTCGCCCGAAAGGAAACGGTTAATGATGAACATAGAACGTGTCCACTAATAACTTCAGCACATCCATCCGGACTCCATTCCGGGATCCATTATTTGGATGTCTGCAAGTGCGTCACAAGGAGAAAGTCTAATCACAACTTTACAAAAAGCCTGCTTTTGTATTCATCTATTTTCCTTCCCTGCTTTCGCGCATGATTGTTGCATGGAAACGCGTTGCGCGACCGACGATACAGAGCTTCCGTGTCACCCTATGCCATGAAATCCTCATACGTTTGCTAGAGATTGTAGAGAAAATTATTATTTATATATTTGTGGAGTTTGCACGGAAGCAGAATTCAACCACATAAAAAGTTACCAGACAGGATAGCTTGAATTTCATTCAATGATGAATGCAGCCAGCCAATGACAGACAACTAAACTATCTTCGACGGGAAAAATTGATTTGATAAACGGATATGAATAATAGAAACAATACAAAGCCATAAAATTGAATTATACGAGGTCACGGAAATATGGCTGGGTGAAGTGCCGTGATGAGGGATGATCGTGGAAATATTATTCAGCTGCGGAAATGGGGCACATAAGGAGTGTCATCGCCCTCGACAACTATTGTGCAGTACTGCTAGACTAACAGGAACCACCATAGCGCAGCTTCGCCGCCATGTTGAAGAGTACGCAAGTCGTGTAAAACTCCACTTAGAAACACTCAGTAAATTTTTACCTGTAAAATCTGGAGGTCATAGTTACTGTTCCACAGAAAAGGTTGCTTTGGAGCAATTAGAAATATAGTCAGCGATTATTGGGTTGGTTGTTCTTAGGTGGGATATCAGCTTGGGTCTCAATGGGTTAACTATTGCGCAGCTGAAGCCTTAATTCAATTTGACGCTAAACATTTTAGGCTTTGGCGATTACCCAAAACATTTCCGTCAAACGGCCAAAAATGTCCTGTCAAGGTTGAAAAATCGTTTATTTTTGAATAAGGATTTGCTCGTTGAATTTGTTTGTCGAATTTGCATGGTTTGGAAGATAGTATTTTGTTGACGTCACGTGAAACCCAATTGTAAGAAAACATCCGTCTGGGCGGTAACATAGTTACATATGTAAAATGAATTGTGAGCGATTGGTCACGGACATCCAGAGCCAGGAGTTTAAAAAGCAATTGACCATGTCAAAATTTGGCGTCCTCATGTCTTTGGTGTTTCCGCACAATGAAGAAGACTCGAAACCCGATCTGAGCCGGAGGAAGAAGAGATATAACTCGGGAATGGAGGGGGGGAGCAGGGCATCGTAGACGAAAGCTTTTGAAGCTCATAGACAGCACAATAGCCACTGAATAGCTCATAATGAGGTACTGGACAGCACACACCTTATATCCACTTTCGTTCTTAAAACAGCAAGTTCCTGTTTGTCAAATTGTCAAGCAGTAAAAAATGTTAACCCACAAGGTAACCATTATACATTTCGGACCGAAATTGACGCATGTGCGAGATTTTACAGAGCCGCTGAAAGAACTTTCTGCGCATGCCTGAACTCGCAAAACCAGCCAATCAGCGAAGGCTCTCAAATCGCCGCCACCAGAGCTTCCCCCGCGAGGTGACGAGCCTTGGAGCTCTGGGCACGAGAATGGAGGTCCTAGAGTAACATAGGGTAACTGGGCCGGGCTTTCTGTGGTAGAGGGCAGGGCAAAGGGAGCGCGCGTGCGCTAAAAGCATATTGATTTTTGTCTTTTTACACCTGGGAGTCTAGCTAGCGCGAAATAAGTACGATTTATCATCAGTTTATTATATTCAAGACTATAGTTATGAGTCTGTGATCAGCGTCGGTTAAACATTTACACCATCAGAATCACAATCCACTGGAGCCATAGTATGCCGTCATTTCAACCTGTGCGTCGGAGCACTGTCTTTGCTCCGACGAAGGGCTAACGCTCGAAATTTCAGCAAAACACCATTTTCCCACGGCGTTTAACATAAATCTCAACCTTTGGTTGTTGTTGTTCATGTTCACGTCTCCGCCGACGCAGACCACCTAGTTTTCCCGTAAAACTAGCCATACCTTAAGTACTGTCTTTCGCTATTACACTGTTGTCAATGAGGTGAAGTGTCGACCACAGACTCTTTCACAGGGAATTTCTGCAGAAGCCCATCCATGGGAAAAGCTGAATTTCCCAAGGTACAGGCATGGATAGCCATGGGGAATCCCAACATTTCCCATCCTTCTACCATGGGAAATTCAACTTTTCACATGGATGGGTTTCTACAGGAATTCCTTGTGTTTATGGGAAAGTTTGGTCGAAACACAGGGACGACTACCCATAATGCACTGCCTCACCGCCAAATTCGATATCAAAAAGCTTTATTTTTTGTCAGCATTAAGTCAGAGTTTCTGATGCAATATCATGTAAACAAAAACCTCTTTTAACGTCCTGCCTTTGTACGATGAGAGTAATTTCGTTCCTAGATGGCCTCGCGTGATTCACGCAGAGGCACGTATAGTAAAATCCATTTTTACGGTGTTCAAGGTTTCCGTATTTCGCGCGAGAGCAGAATCAACACCGCAGAAAGCCGGGTCACCATGGCGCTACTGGCTCTTGAGTTTTGGTCGCCAATGCAAGCGCTTCATTACATGGACAACTATATACAAGCGGTGCTACGAGCGTAGTAGAGAAAACCTCGGTCATATATCGGGCCCCTTATGTGGACAACCGTAGCTTGCTGATCGTATTCGCCATCTTGGATTCCAGCCCTTTCTCGCTCGCCCCAAGACCGCGCGTAACCAGATATGAAATTTAGTGAAAACCAAATCGTTACTTTGTTCTGGCTTTGTTTTCTACCGGGCTGATCTCTTTGTGCTTGTCGTTTTGAGATATTTTGTTTCAAGCTCACGTGGACCCGCGGCGAGTGAATCCAGCCAGAAATACGATATCGCAGATAAACAATGAACCGCACACTGCACACACAAAATACAAAGCAAACAGAGCTGTTATTCAGTACAAACAAAATGAACGAGGGTGATATCACTAAACTTCATTATCAAGCCCAAAATGCCCTTACCAGAGCGATTGCGCGTCAAAAGTAGCCGGACTAAACAGGGCCAGATTATAATAATACTATTGTACATTGCTGGGCGTGGCAGTCGTACACACAGTTACCGACCCCGGTGCAGGCCTGAATACATGTCTTCACCGACGGAGCACATTTCATGTGGCAGTTATGTCCGAAGCACGCCTGATTACAATAGTCGGCAGTGCATTCTATAACCCCACAATCGCCACCGTTACATATCTGAACACAAGACTTGGCGTTACACTGCATGTGATGGCATCGGCTTCCTGCGCAGTTTTGGTTACAGACCTCCTTAGTGGAACAATTCATCACGCAGAACCCATCGTCGCATGTTTGATTGCAGGAGTGGAAGGAATTGTAATGGGTACATTGTAAATTACAGCCTTCTGAATGCGCGCAAACCTGCCCGCATACGCCATCAGCAGTGTGGTCACAGATCTTTAGGAAACCAGTCTCGGGAGGTCGAATACGCTTGTACACGCAGTTTCCCGCGGGACAGCTCGGGATGCAGTTCATTGCGTTACAAGTCATGGAGCATCCCCACCCGTGCAGTATTGCCGACAAACTTGCGTATTGGATGACAAACACTTCATTTTACACCCTCCGCCGCGGCAAATTTGACTACACTTTGTGCTTGACTTACAGTCCATTTCGCAGTTGCCTGATACGCACTCTTGTAGGCACATTTTAGAAGTACAAGTCAGCTTCTTACATCCTTCCCCCGTGCAGACCTGACCGCATTTGAAATCATTTTTACAGTCCAAATTACAATTCCCACCGTAGCACACTTGGCTGTGATTTTTATCCGGTGCGTCGCTGTTTATATCACAGTATCCCTCGATACAGTCCTGATAACACGTCCGATTAATTTCGCCGTAGTTACAGTGACTTATAACAGTCCTACGTAGCGGCGGAGACTTGGGTAGATCTGCGTATGTACATTTACTACCCGCGCGGCACGAGCGCTGGCACTTGTGCGCATCACAAAACATGACGCAGTTACCATAGATACAAGTCTGCTCGCAGTATTGCACACCACGTGGGCAGCGCATGACGCAAGTACTCTCTTTGCACGTCTGAACGCAACGCTTGACACCAGGCGCGCATGTCAACTCGCATCCTCCCAAGTTGCATTCTTGATTGCAGTCCTCGCTAGTGCAATGAGGGTTGCATTCGCTGCGTAAACAATGTTGTCGGCATTTCGAGGAACTACACGCCATTTCTTGACAAGAGCCAGCGAAGCAGCGTTGTCTACAGTCCCGCGGGGCCAAACACGATTGGTTGCATTTCCCGCCATGACACAGCTGATCACAGGAAGTGAATTTCTTGCCCACGTGACAAGTCATATTGCGGCTGCGCACTGCCCAGTACTGGTGACACGTGTTGTCACCTCGCAAGGTACACTGGGAACCCTCGTCAGAAAGTGCGGGCGATGTTGCCATGGTAACGTACACTGTGGTCACTGCGACGTGAATAAACAGAGCCACAGCCGCTGTCCACCATAGTAACATTCTTATTCTGCAATAGAATTTCATAATAATGATAAATAATTGAACTGGTCCTCACTTTAGCAGAAAATGAGTCCTTTTCTAAACAGACCAATGACGAGATGAACAATCCCTTAACCCTTAGCAGTCTAATTAAGAAATGTTATTTCTATAAGCGAAGGAATCTGGCGCTTTCGAGGAAATTCACTCAAATTCCCTTGATCTATTAGAAACACTAATCTCTTTTCTATATAAAGTTACACACAAACTGACCTGCTCTGCATAGAGCGAACAATATGCGCATATACCTACCGCGGTCTCTATCGTTTCGGCAGCAGGATCCGAATATGTTTTTTTGCTCTTTTTTCTCTCATGGGAAAACAAACCTTCAATGTGGTTTGTGGTACAACAGTTATCTTTTACAGCCTTGAGGGGTTATCTGAGAATTTGAACTTGCTTCTGACGCGCGAGGAAAGTGCTGCTAAACCAATAGATAACCTGGATTTTAAGTATAAATTTTATGAGGTTAAAAACTTTAAACGCCTGTGGCACTAGAGATCTGTACTCGGTATGAATTTATTTGGTTTGCTCGCTTGGTCTCCTTTCCTCGGTTCCTGGGTTCAACTTGTTGGGGACGAGTTGTCTGTCGCAAGAGGCAGCTATGAAATGGACGGATCGATCGAAGCAAAAACGAACGAAATGCGTCTACTTCCGGTATCGGCCCTAACAGCCTAATATCTGGTGCTGGTTCGATTGATTAAGGTTTAAAAATTTAGGAGTAAGGATTTACTGTTCCAATGCAATTATATCGATGTACCAATCGTGGTGATTGCACGCTATCATACTAATGGTGAAATGGTGTAAAACTGTGACAGACTAAGAACTGAACGTGTGCTTCGCAGGGTGTAAACCCATAATCCTTTTCGTTCTGGACGCCTACGCTTGAAATAACTGTGCACTACAGGTCAGAATTCTCTCCTCACTTTTCGACGAGCCAAAAATCCCCGTGAGAACTGTTTCTAGCTTCTCGTGTAATCCTTATGCTTGTTTTTAAGAGTATACCCCGGTCCACTGTTATATACCGTTTCCGGGATACGTTGTCACTGGAAAAAGCACCAAAGCTTGGTGCGCTAGGGAGTATAGGTAAATATTTATTTGAATTTCTGTAAAATATTAGAAACAAACATGCTTAGAAATGTGCTGCAATTTAATGATGTTACCTGTGGTTGCGATAACTTTCTGAATTCAGATTAAACAGTAGCAGTTTAGATGACCCCATTATCCTTTGCGCTTCAAGCTTATAGGCTTTTTGGGTGACAACGTTTCCCGGAAACGGTATATATTGGCCCCGCAAAGCGGAGGGCAAAGTAGAGATAAGGCAGTCTAAACGTCCAATTTTATAAGGGTCTGTATGGGTTTCTTTGGCATTTTTCTCCAAAGCATGCAGTTCATTTCAGTTCAGTTTATTTTGCCTCATATAATGCATGTACTAACTTATTTTTACAACCTTGGATAATTTTTAATGATCTATTTTGGATTATTTTGAGCCATGTTATTTATGTATGAGAAAAGGTATTGTCTAGGTAGGCGCAGCTTGAAAATGCAAATTTCATTCACTAGAATGTTATCACTGGTATCACTGGAATGAGCAACCACAAGCTGGTGCGGTGTACCACAGGGTTTTTCTTGGCCCACACAAAGCACCTTCAGAATGATTCGGATCTGGAGTTTTCAAAGGAAAAGCAACGTTAATATGCCAAAATATAATGGTACGAGGAAGGCAGTACAACAAGCGAGAGGACAAGGACGATCAAGATTGAAAGATTATCACTCTGTTTTTCCTTCCGGTCGTGCATGTAAGAGGAGGGTGCCTGGCAGGGACTTACCCAAGGATATCAGGGTATCAAGATTACCCTCTTAAGAACGAGCGTCCGGCCGGAAGGGCGTTCAGATATGACAGCTGATTTCGCAATACTTTGACCACTATTGTTCGCAACTAAGTTGACAACTTGGTTCCCTGCTAGAAGAGGCCTCTTTTCTCTGCATTTTAGGAGAATTGATCGCAAAATATACCAGCAGTGGAGGAAGAGAAAATTGTTCCCAAACCCGCAAGAGTCAAACCAGAAGGTCGGACAACCAAAAACAGCAACCAAATCTTAGATAAAAGTTGCAAAATATTCGTAAGGAGACCAAACATGTTATGTTTGGGAGTTTCTTACTTCTTGCGTATTAAAAAAAAAATGGAATAACTTTGCCAGCGCACTTGAATATTAATTGTCATTAATGGTTTGCTTATAACTTCAGGGGCGGCGGAACCCCATATTTCGTCAAGTTTTCATACATTTTCACTAAATTCAGCCCCCCCCCCCATCTTGTCATACAATCTAACTAACTAGCCCCCCAATTTGAAAACCGTCCCTGAACTTTGCCAGCAAGCAGCTGAAGGGGGTGATGAGCAAGTTTCCTGAAGAACAGGTCCGTTGTGTGTTAGTGTTAAACCAAGGCAACTATTTTAGTGAAGAATGTGAACTGTAAGTATTCACTGTAAGTTATATATCAAACACGAGACAGTGTGTTTCATCAGGCTTTCTAAACACCGAGAAGAGGGTTAAAAAAACGAAAAAGCTGTGGAATTTAGAAATCCTGATGAAAAATACTATCGAGGGTTTGATATACTTCTGAAACGAGTCATTTAATGCCGAGAAAACGAAGGAATAAAATCTCAAAAATCTATGCAAATGACGACCGCGTATCCATACCTCGTTCACGCTTATGATTTTCTTTGTTTAAAACTTGATGAGTTATTAATGAGTTTGAGAATAGCATACCTAACGCGGCATGCAACTGGCAGGAGGAAATGCTCTTGAGCATTGTTTACACAATATAACCACAGGCAACCCACTACTCCATTTGAACTCGAGCTGCAGTCTTATCTTCATTGGGGAATGCCGTGGTTTGCCTACGCCCAAATTTGTGCTGATGTATAGTCTATCAAAACTACTACAGAGACCCATGTTATTTGATAAGCTAAGTGTTGTCTAAGAAAAGTTCCCTCTTAAATGATATCTGTCGCGGCAGGAGGAAATGCACTTGATCATTATTTGCACAACATCGTGCACTTGAAAATACAAATGCAAACCCACTATCAGCATCAAACCTCGAGCTACATATCGTATCCTTACATATCTTCATTGGAGAATGCCATGGTTTGCCTACGCCCAAACTCTCCCTGATATATAATCTATCAAAGCAACTATAGAAATCCATGTTACCCGATAAGCGTTTTATCAGAATTGTTCCTTCTCCGGTGAATCAATTCACATTCCTGTTACTTGTGACCTTTAGGACCTTTACAACGCGAGTCTAATTGATGTAGGCCGTAACTAAGCTCCGCGGCCATCCTGAGGCTCTCTGGAGGTGGCGCACTCACGTTAAAGAAGCTTTCTTACTATTAGAACTAGTGGAGTATCATTTTCGAGAGCTTTTGATCAAGCGTTAGTATCTTTTAAGCCATAATTCTATTGTCTCTGGTGTTATCTTTAAATTCCTTGATATGCCAAGAAAAACAGTTTGCGAATTCTAAGATAAAATATCCCATGACAACGCGAATATTTGCGGCGGCAAAAATCTTCTGCGATCCTTGTCGTTCTTATATCCAAAGTATGCAGTCAGCTGAAGTGTTCAAAGTTAGAGTCGCGAATCTGGGAGTTATAAACTGTGCATCATAAATAATAAACGATCTCTGTGTACTGGTGAGTCAGTCCATTACGTTTCTACTGATGGCGGTGAGATAATACACTCGTCACAAACTCCCCTACTGCCAAGTCTTTATGTTAGCGCCAAAGAACGCACCAAAGAACAGGGGCCAGTATCGAATATTCATCGCTGTTAACAAAACTAACAACAAGACCCATAACTTAACCTTGGATCAAACGGGGTTTTTTAGGTTACCGCACATGAAGGCAGAACAGGCCGCAAGTCCGAATTGACTCGTGGGTTTACAATAGAAATCAGTTGAATCGAGTTGCGCTGGCTTCATAAACAGAACTCTTAAATGTGCAATGGGACAGTTGAGAATACTCTATCTACACTTACCAGTCAACTTTGTAAAGAGCTTCAGATGGGAAGCAGCGTTAGGGGAACGAATTAATTCCCCTAGTTCTTGAAAGCTCTCTTGATCCCGCTAAAGATGAGCCGCTCTCATCTTGGCCGCTCATCGCTAAAGGATCGAGTTACTTACTATCAACAGGCCCACAGGAGGCCGTGTATAGCTATTTACACTCTGATCCGATGGCAGAATGAAAGCATCTGCCACGATGGGCGCGCACGGAAGCGGAAACTTGGCACGCAAAGGACGAGTAGAACTTGTAAACGTGTTGACGGTTGTGTGGAGACAGAGGAAAGTAAACACTAAGCATGTTTTACATTCCAAAGACTTCACTTATACTATGGACTGGACGAGCGCGGTGGTGGTGCGGTTGACTGGCGCCTAGTCCGTAACTGATAGTGGAAAGGTCGGGTAAACAAAGCCAACAAATAATAATTGGGAGGAACGCATAACGATCGACGCGACTTGCAATTAAATGTGGGAAGGCAAAAGAAGTGCGCAAAGGGTATGAGAAGGTGCGCGGTGGGACACAACTTGCAAAGGAGCGCGGGAAGGCAAAAGGGCCGGGCAGGGAAAGCGTGTGTGGCGCACAACTTGCAAAGGAACGCGGGAAGGCAAAGGATGTACTGGAAGAAGGTGCAAGAAGCAAGAAGCACAAGTTGTGCAAATGAAGCATTGTAGACGAAGAGAAGTGCAACTTGAAGAAACATAGGCGTCACAGGTGTCAAGACCAATAGTAATCCGAACAACCACAGGCAACCGAAAGCTCTGGAAATTTCAAACTTCGAAAATCTCGGCAACCAGAGGGTTGTTGTGGGAATAAAGCTAATTCATGTGAGAGACTTTCTGGCGCCTTCTGGCCTAACAATTACAAAAGAAAACAGAACAACTTCATATCTTTTATACTGTACATTAGCGGTGATGTTCGCGAGTTTATCGATGTAGTATTACAGTGTGAACTGTATTGATACAGTATTAGACGGGCATACACATACAGTATCAATACGGTTCACACTGTAATATTGCAATTCTACCGATATTTTCTAAGGTCTAGGCATACGTCGAATTAGGGTCGCGTCGATTACATTTTTTTTCAAAAGGTACCGACTCATTACACTTTCAAACACAAGTTATCTATTGTTTTAAATGCATTCGACGCGAATTTAATTCGACGTATGCCCTAGGCCTAAGATTTGAAATCCTTCAAAAATCCTTTGGTCGCAAACGGATTGCTTTCTCTTCACCTTCCTCAGGCAAATCAGGGCGTTACGCATATCAAAGCACCGATACCTGAGTGATTCTAAAGAGATCTCCTCGACATGCTTGGTGCAGGGCGCGGGACACAGTAGCCTACGTAGCACATAATTCCTGTGGAGTTTTGGGGAACAGAAACCTGGGGGGAAAAGGCCTACTCTGACTTTGTCTCATCGCGAGTTTATGAGAGATAAGGCGAGATAAGGCGAGATAAGGCGAGATGAGCGAGATAAAGCGAGATAAGGCGAGATAAGGAGGCGAGATAAGGCGAGATAAGGTGAGATAAGGTGAGATAAGGCGAGATAAGGCGAGATAAGGCGAGATAAGGCGAGATAAGGCGAGATAAGGCGAGATAAGGAAAAATTAGGAGCTGCGAGATAAGGTCCCAGAGTAGGCCTAGAAAAACGGGGTTTTCTGCTAAGGACAAAGCCTTCACGATAATCTTTCCACTCAAACCACAACAACCCCTGTAAATACTTGAGAAACAGAAAGAGTGCAGGAAAATCCATCTTACTTACGAATCGATCGGCCTTCTCACCCTGGCTTATAGTCGATTTTGAATTATACGTGAACTTGGATGGATGGAACATAGACCCGTCCGCAAAAGCCCTCCGTCGGAAGTTCTTGATCATACTAAACAGATCGAATTGAAATATATCGCGGTTTTTAGAACTTCTCTTTGCCTTTGTCTAATTTAAGTTTCGGACAGATGATCATTGGAAGGCATTCATTATTCTGCCTTGGGTGTCGACCAACGCGGACAAATGAAGACAAAAAGAGTTTCTGATTCGCATCAGGAACGGTTCATTAGACCGACTATTGACATCTCCCTTTCCTTTATGCTTAGAACTTCAAGCCCCCCATAGAAATCTACACAGCTCATTAAATTTTTCATCTATGGATGAAAGGCTTAAATAAAGTAAGATATATATAGAAGGTATTTGGTTTTGATTCTTCTTCACTTTTATGGCGCGTCTTCCATTCTTGTCCCCAGAGCCTCCTCGCTAGTCTCTGACCCCGTATCCCGTGAAAATGCCCTGGGGACAGCAGCCTGACGCATGCGTATAAGAAAATTACCTTTAACGCTGGACTGTAGACCGCAGAAGTCCCTTCGAAGTTCATGATCATTACTAAAGAGAACGAGTTCAAAGATCACGTTTTTGAACTTCTCTGTTTGCTTTTATCTAATTTCTGTTTCGGACAGATGACCTTTTTTTGAAGCCATTTCATCATTCTGCACATGTCTGCACATTGGACCAACGCGGTCTAGAGAAATTAACTTACACAATAGAGTAGTATAGAAGGTATTTGTAGTATATACGTGTTGCACGGATTCGCTGCAGGTTTTTGTAGAAATCACTAAACCCGTATAGTTGTCCTGGTATCTTGTATATTTATTCTTGTGTGCTTTAAAACGCTACTTCATAATCATATATCTACTCGGTGCTCGCTCTCAATCCAAAACTCTACACGCCTCTTTGCTAACTGGCTCATATTACATGGCGTGACACGTTAACCATTAACTTGTAATGTGTTTCCTATTTTCATGCAATTTTCTGTCTAACACTCGCCCTCCATTAAGAGGTGTCATCCTTGACAACGATAAGGTTAAGTTATACATGTATAGATGTGTGTTCCATGTCTTCCTCTGCACATCAGCAACTTGGTTGGGTTGATCAGGCCCTTCCTTGAAGCTTATCTGAAGACTATTCTACGTTCACAACTTACTTGACATGAATAACTAATTTCTTTCGAAATTTTCAATATGTAATTTGTCTACATATCCTAAAATACCAGGAGTGCAATCTTATTTTTAACAACACATACATAATAATAAAAAATATCTAGCTGGAAAATTTAAACATTTGTAATCAGTCAGGTCATACTGGAAAATGTAACCATTTGGAATCAGTCAAGTCGTATACTGAAGATTATAAGTGTATCTAAACATTGTTCATCAGTTCTGCATGATACTTCGCGTACTTTCTATGCGTAGCTCGGTATCTCGTAACTTGTTGCAGTAGTACCGTAACTTTGTTGGTATGGCCCCGCCGTTGCACGTAACTTTGTTGATTTATCATAGGTTGCACGTAACTTTGTTGATTTATCATAGGTTGCACGTAACTTTGTTGATTTATCACAGGTTGCATGTAGTACGGACTCTGATGTAGTGGATATCCGTAATGGTGAGCCTGCGGTAACAACGGTTGGTAAACATACGGCAAATGCTGCTTATTCACCGCTACCCAATTTAAATACACTGGCGTACCCGGCTCTATATACGTAAACCGTGTTGGCGCACATCGATTGCGTATGGGACGAGCTTCTGAAGCTTCAATTTCTGGTGGATCTATAGCAGCGCCGTGGATAAGCCTTGTTTCATCTTCATTTGTGCCCTCCACATCTTGTTGTTCACTCTCACCTGCCGAACTGTCATCGTCAGTTAAGTCGGTCTCCTCTGGTGTGGCACCGCCTTCCGCCATCATCTCCACTTCTTCCTCTGCGGTGGCATTTAGACAATGACCAGTCTCGTTTTCCGGTTCCGTAGCCTGGTTAGAAGGCTCTCCGGCGGCCGGTGTAACAACCCAATCAGAAAGATCATCGTCATCGTTGTCTGATTCGTCATCGCTACTTCTATCCTCTGCGGTCTCTTGGACATGCCGTGGGTGTGGTGTGGGTGGTCTATGTCTTGTAGGTTGAGCTGGGATCCATGGATCGATGGGTAGGTAGTCACAAGGCAATAACAAGTTCCTATGTAGTGTGCGGATCTTCCCATTGCATCTTCTCTCCGGCCGAACGTCATACACTGGACTGTCTGACCCTTTCCGCTCCACTATGACATACACCTCGTCCTCCCAAAAAGCACGAAGCTTTCCGGGGCCCCCTCTCTCTGATAGATTACGCACAAGTACGCGGTCCCCTGGTTCTAATGTTGAGCTTCTCACACGTCGGTCATAACCTTTCTTACCTCTGTTCGCACTCTGTGTTGCCGACTTTTGTGCCAACAAATAGGCTTGCTGCATCGCGAGTTTCCACCTCGAAGCATACTCCGAAGGTGTCGATGCCTGTGCGGTACCTGGCACCTCAAACATCATATCGATGGGTAGCCGTGGGCTTCTTCCGAAGAGTAAATAAAATGGGGAAAACTTTGTAGACTCGTGGACAGTACAATTGTATGCATGGATAACCTTGTTCACGTGATCCTTCCATCTTGTTTTATGAGCCTCTGGGAGTGTCCGGAGCATCCCGAGCAATGTGCGGTTCATGCGTTCTACTAAACCGTTCCCCTGGGGGTGATATGGTGTTGTACGCGAATGCATAATACCGGATAACTGCTCTAGGTGCTTGAACAGCTTGTTCTCAAACTCTCCGCCCATGTCATGGTGTAATTTCTCAGGGAAACCAAAGCGCTGAATATAATCATTGAAGATCTTGTCGGCAGCTGTCTCGCCAGCTTTATTCCGTGTCGGGTATGCCTGGGCGTATTTTGTGAAGTGGTCAACGACAACAAGAATATATTCATACCCCCCTGAGCTTTTTTCGAGATGGACAAAATCTATGGAAATTAGTTGGAATGGCGCTGTCGTTATGATCGGTTTCAACGGTGCGACAGTAGGGAGGTTCGGTCGTCTTTGTTTCAGGCATCTACACACTCGGTTAATAAAATGATCTATGTCTCTCCGCATGTTTGGCCAAAAGAATCGTTCTCGGGCTAGTGAAAGGACTCTTTCCACCCCTAAATGTCCCATCTCTTCGTGGAGCTCTCGATAGACAAGTCTCCTAAACTTCTTGGGAAGGACAACTTGTCCTTTGTGCAACAATACTCCCCTCTTATCTATACTCAGGTTCTGCCATCGATTGAGATATTTTCTTACTACCGGAGGTTCTCTTCTTATTTCGCTGACAGCTGGCTTCTGCTTTGTGGCGAGAAGCTCTAATACACGACTTATTGCGGGATCTTCATGCTGTCCCCTTTTCACATCGACAGGCCTTACGCTGGCTGGTTCCTCGTCAGTCAGGAGCTCGGTTTGTTGGTCAGTTACAGATGCTATTAGCACTGCGTCCCCACATGAAGATGCCTTAACTGATGATATAGCTGCTTGAACTGTGGGCATTGACATATGCTCTGTGCAGCTGTTCATGTATTCCTGGACGCTCAATGGAGGTCTTGAAAGGCAATCTGCATCTACGTTAGTTCGTCCAGGTCGGTACCTAATTTCAAAACTGAATTCTGCTAACTCTCCCGCCCATCTTAGTCCAGTCGCAGTTTTAGGACAACAAGCTTGCCTTTCCCCGCTACTGCTGCTTTATCCACCCCCACATGTGGTGCAAACTCCCTCAATAATTCTATCTCAATAGCCAATAATTTCTGATCTAAAAACAATTCCTTTTCTTCTGCCATGGTGTACAAATTTCAGCTTAAGCACAAGCGTAATAGGTGTCCCAAACTCGAATTCTACTTTACATCTACTAAGTCAACAAACTAAAATAACAAGATTCCCCGAGCGTTCTGCTTCATAAAATCCCAAACTACAACAAAACTACATCACATTACCTCAGAGATCCCGGTTTACATTCTACCATCCTGTTATTCCTCAAAACATGCCCATTACCATGCGTCCATAAACTCAATACCCCGACAGATTTCACAAGTCACCCGGCACAATCTTGATCAAATCTTGAGCTTGTAAAATGCCGTCTTCAGAGTCTTTTTCTCCTCCGATTAGCTTCCATTTTCCCGTCTGAGCCCCCAAAATGTTGCACGGATTCGCTGCAGGTTTTTGTAGAAATCACTAAACCCGTATAGTTGTCCTGGTATCTTGTATATTTATTCTTGTGTGCTTTAAAACGCTACTTCATAATCATATATCTACTCGGTGCTCGCTCTCAATCCAAAACTCTACACGCCTCTTTGCTAACTGGCTCATATTACATGGCGTGACACGTTAACCATTAACTTGTAATGTGTTTCCTATTTTCATGCAATTTTCTGTCTAACATACGCAGAGTCTAAACTTTTGTACCTTTTCCTTTTTTCAGAGTTCTATTTTGTAACCTTTTTCACTGTTGTCTAATGAATAAGTATCTCATTTTGCTTTTATCGTGTAATTTCAATTTCGGACAGATGACCATTTTTGGAAGCCGCCATTCATCATTCTGCAATGTAGACCAACGCGGTCTAGACAAATAAACTTACACTATAGAGTAGAGTATCAATACCTATAGAAGGTATTGTGGTATAGACGGTTTTTCAGTGTTTAAGGTGACTGACTCGAATACAAAATACCGTACCCAACTGCGTCTCGCAAAGATGCAAAGGCCAACGCAGAGTCAAAACCTTTGTGCCTCTTCCTTTTTCAGAATTCATTATTGTCACACCTATACGGTTGTCTAATGAATAAAATTACAGAAGCCACAAACTCTGTTATTCTTGTGAGCCCCTTATTAAGTATTCCGACCCACCTAGAAGAAAAAACACTGGTATTTTTGGCATGGACGTCCATATCGACGTAGTCTCACATTAATGTAAATGTAAGTTTTAGAAAATCCCCCAAATCAAGGGAAACAGCCTGTTTCACATCAACATTTCCGTCAGAAGTTCAATTTTCCGAAAGTGGCCTCAGATCAGTTTGTAACAATTTCTGGACTACGTTTTCCGTAAATGATCTAGCGGAAGGCTAGGGTTACGCTTAGGCTTCAAACATCACCGGCCTAGTCAGGATAACGCAAATGAGAAAACTCTATTGTCTAAGTTCATTTGGATTAGGAACAGCTCATGATTAGATCGGCGTATTTCCTATGCATAATATTCACCTTGAACTTGACGACGTGGTCTTGAGAAAAATAAATATGAATAAAATAAACTACTTGTAGCCCCTTGTTTGTACACGTCCGCGATCCTGCTCAAAATAAAGAATTTATGCAGAAAGCCATCCATGGGAAAAGCTGAATTTCCCATGGCACGAAAATGTTACTTAGGGCCTGTTAACACGAAGATAGGGGACCCCGGGACCACCAGCTTGGTGGTACCTCAGCTCACCCCGTCGCTCACCCCAGTTGAATTCACATGTTTCCATCGGAAAGCCTAAGGCACACGTATTGGGAAGTGTTCGGAGTTCACATGGATAACACTTCCCATCTTCTACCATGTGAAATTCAACTTTTCCCAAGGATAGGTTTCTGCAGAACTTCCCTGTGAAATGTAAAACATTCTGTAGAACAGGTTATCTTACGGCCAGTACAGTACATAACAGTGCAGTGCAGTGCAGTACGGTTCTCCTTGAGGACCCTAGTCACCCTGGAAGCAGGCCCAGTAGCCTGCTGTCCACAGTCACGCTCAACAAGTTTCGTGAGCCTCGTGTTTTTACCTCTGCACAGGTGGGCAATCCAGTGGAGGTGCTGAATGATAACCGTGTCCCTGATGGTCTTTCTTAATCAGAGCAACTTGGAAGAAATAATTCACCACGCTCAACTCTTTGATTAGAGAGTTTTTTAAATACGGATCCATAGGGAAATGAGATTCTATAAATAGAACTTAATCTACTGTTGATATTACTTCGTAATATATCAACACTCATAGTATTATAATGGACTCTTGGGAGCGAATATTCCTCGGCTACGGCTTACTCCTCACAATCGTGAAGTAAATAGCCCTTTGTCCTCGTCCAAGGCCTCATAAGAAGGGTTCTGGACAACAGTCACTGGGTATCTTCCCTTTCCATCTCCACCAGCGCCTTGTACACTTTGCCTCTTTCTGTAGCAAACAACGCCTGCCACCAAAATCACTATGGCGACAACCACACAAACCACGCAAATAGCGGCTATAGCACCACTTGATAGCCCACCGGTGTCCGTATCATCAGGTTGTGTTGACGTAAAGGGCGGTGAAGTCATGGATGATGACGTCACGTTTTGTGACGTCGTGGGTGATGACGTCACGTTTTGTGACGTCATTGGCGATGGCGTCATAGTTTGTGTCGTGACTGCGGGTGACTTGGTAGGAGGAGTGGACATAGCGGGAGGTATACAACCATAAATTTCCATAGTCATTGAGATGTCATCTTTCCACGTGACAGGGTGAAGTCTGATGTAACGCGTGTCTATGGGGGATGGCAGGGTGTTCTTTACCGTGTTGTAGGGCTCTGTGTTGCCGGCGAATGTCTAAGAAAAAAATACAAGTAAAGTAAATGTAAGGTCCAGAAGCCTGTACTCATCCCCACCCTCCAATCAAAATTACTGCCCCCCTCGCCTCCGCAGCCATATGTCTCCTTGCATGAGCGTCTAACCTTATTCTGATAAACTGTCCATTTCTTCCCATCATCACTAAACGAGAGCTTGTAGGTCTTGACATATCGAGTGTACCGCTTTCCTTGCGTGGCTACGGCAGTTACTCTAACGCGACCACGGAAGTCCACCTGTAGGTACTGGTTCTGGTCCAAGGTGTGCGCCTCCCAAGAATATTCTATTCGGGAGCCGTCTGAGGGTCGCAGACGACCATCCCATGGCCTGTGGTGGTAAGAGTATATAGTGAGAGATAATAAGTGTTCGACTAATTTCGAGGGCCGAGTAAGCATATCATATGATTCAGTTTATCAATAAGTGAAATGCCCGACTTGCGCTAAGAGTACAAAGTAAGCATTGTATTCAGTAGCATGCCTGCATGAGGCTCTGTTTGTTTCTGGTTTAGATGACGCCGAGGATGTTGGCTTGCCTGTGGATCGCGCACAATTGTGTATGATTCTTCCGCGCTCTCGTTTGTATTGCGTTATTATGGACTCTGACTCATAGAACGAACATGACGAAAGCTCTTTCAAGAGCGCAGATTCTACTAAAAGGCAAATAAAATGCGCAAATGTCAAAAAACTAGTAAAATGTAGATATTTGTTGCAGCTCCAAAACAGAGGTTCACTTTTGCCACTCCTTGTAAGTCATTATTATGAAGGGCATTTTCAGCCATTTCCTGGATTAGACATCGCGTATTTTAGCGGTTTATTGGAATTTCTGCAGAAGTGGGTCAACCCATCCATGGGAAAAGCCGAATTTCCCAAGGCGCACGCATGGGAAGAGTTCGGAATTCATATGGATAGCCATGAGAAATCCGAACACTTTCATTCTTCTATCATGGAAATTCAACTTTTCCCATGGATGCGTTTCTGCAGAAATTCCCTGTGGTAACAAGAGCCATTTAACAATTATTCCTCGAGCCCGAATGAGCTCTGAGTCAATAGCTATTGACTCAGAGGCCATGAGGGCGAGAGGAATAATTGTTTTAGTCAAATCACACTAGTAGGTCAATTTGTATAGCCAAAAACGATTTTTTTCTGGTCATTTGTTATTTCCTGGCTTTCAAATCCGACACTTTTCGCTACTAGTAGGCTATTACTTATAGCCTGCTAGTAGCTCAATCAATCAGAATGCATCATTGACAATAGGCCACTAGTGTGATTTGACTAATCGTTGATATGCACTGTATAGTAGAGGGCCACAATGTAATGTACTGTAATGTGCGGGCTCCCTGTGGTGGGTAGAACATAGGACGGGTGACGTCACAGGAGACCCACTCCCCGTTCTGTTCTGCGGGTGAGCTCGGTCCAGCTCTCGCGGCTGAAGCAATGTTCCTCTCATTCAGGAAGCTCGCACATAACGCTAAACTGGGATACACTACCAGCACTGAAGCCTGACGGATTCTAAAGGACAGGCACTTTGACGGTTGACGGAAACTGTTCCAGCTTGACGGTTAAGAATTAAGAATGAGAAAGAAAGACAAGAACATATTCAACAAACCTTGAACCGTTGAAGTCTTTATAAGTGGACGCGCTGATCTGATCATCAGCAATGCGCATGTCTTGCATACCAAGTGGCTGACCACAAGAATACGACAGCAGGCTCAAGGAGTCACTTTTCACCAAAAGTTCTCCGACTTTTCCATTCTTCACAGCTTCGTCCAACGCCGCTAAATTCCCAACTGTTGTGTTCTCGGCGACATTTGTTATATCTATTGTGGCAACGACGCTACCATTTCGGAGCTCTCTTACTTTAACGGTTCTAAAATTCGGATCGCTCTTCAAGACATTCTGTATAGATGACTCAATCTTGCCCGCAGTGGCGTGAAATTCTATCGAGCTTGCGTCTAACAGAGCGGGGTACCAGACCAGACTTGTGAATGTTAGAGAAATGGTCATGTTTTCAGCCACGAGTCCATCCAAAATATCCTCACAGACTCTACCTCCCAAACCTCGTGAGCAATCGCATCTAAAAGTACCGTTTACATTCACACACGAGCCCCCATGAAAACACGGAGACGACGAACAATAACCGACGCATGCCGATGCGTTACGAGCTCCCATTCCGAAAGTCGTCGTTTTGGGATCGGGACACTTTGTGCATGTACCATCAAACGTGGCGTTTTTGTCTTGATAGCTGCCAAGAGGACATTTAACACAGGTACCTGGATTTACAGGGTCCACATGGGCCCCAAATGAACATGAAGCGACACAGCCTGTTATGTTATAAGTTCCTGCATATAGTGTCCCTTTTCCATCGGGGCACGTTTTACAGCTAGGCTCACCCAACGTGTCCTGGTATGTTCCTCGAGGGCATCTACTGCAGTTAAGTGGGAGCCCCGGGCTTGCAACGAATGAGCCTATCGGACAAGTGCGTATGCACTCGGAGGAATTACTTGTCCCATTACTGGAGGTCGTGTGATCTTTTGGACAGGGGACACACGTCAACTGACCACTTTTTTCTTGGAAATAATTCTTCCTACAAAGTTTACAAGCTCTAGTCTTCAAATCAAGGTATTTTCCTGGTGAACATCTCTGATAACAATCGTTGACGCTCATAGATCCATTACGCAGAGTCATTCTCCCGTTTCCGCATAGTTTACAGTGCCTTAGAATATGGCGCTGCTGGTCCATATAGGTATCAAGCGGGCAATTAACACAGTACCCGTGCAATAACCCCGTGACGAACATATAGGTACCGTTACTACATGGTGTCAGACAACCAGTCTGATTAGCCGTGCCATTACTTAGAGTTACCTGGCCACCTTGGCATGGGGTGCACCGCGTCTGACCACGCTCTTCCTGGTAAAAATCCTTAGCACATGGCTGACACTTTCGTGTGGTGGTGTCCAGGAAGTGCCCAGGAAGACACCTCTCAACACAGTCATGCGCACTGGAGGATCCATTTCTTAGTGTTATTTTTCCGTTCCCACATGGATAACAATCTCGGTTGTCATGGCTGTCTTTATCCATGTAGGTGTCCTTGGGACATCGGACACATGTTCCAGGCATGTAATGCTTTTGTGATAAATACGTACCATTGCGACACCTGTCTATACACTCAGACACGTTCTTAGCTCCCACGTGGGTAGTTATTTTAGACTCAGGGCAAGAAATACAAGACGGAGTTAGAGCATGAGAAAGGTCTTGGTACGAGTTGTTTGGACACCACTCACAGAAACCCAGAGTGTCGTTATACCCTTTCCCTAAAGGGCAAGTGAGGTTGCAGTTCGAGTGAGTTCCATTCACTTTGCTTTCCCAATAGCAAGGACTTCCTTTAGGGCATTTTGAGCATTGGAAAAAATGTTTGAACGTACGTTGGTATCCCTGTGGACAAACTGCACACAGGTAGTCCGGTAGTCGTACGTAAACATTCGGTGGATCACAGGTGCCGTAGGCTAGGGTGCTTCGACTTCCCTGAGCAATTGATTCAACAGCTGCCTTGTAGGTTACATTACTGGACCTTACATCGAGTTTGCCTTTTTTTAGAAGATGGAAGTTAAACAAATACCACAAGTGTGCGAATCCATCCCTGGCTGAAATAAGTGTCCGGAATTGGGCCGCTTTAGCAGTCGCGTTAGAACCGTGGGCTGCTTTTGTAACGTCTCTCACGGTAACTGTCACTGATGTCTTATTCCGTTGCTCAAAGCAAGCAAGCGCTAGTCGTTTCACAGAGCAATGCGCCTGGATACTAATATTAGTATTGAAGCAGACACCGTTTTGTGGCAAAGAGCTGTTACTTTTGATGAATAATTCAAAGTGCCCAAGCAACGTGTCACGCCAGGTGTCGATTGCGTGACACGATATGTTTTTGTAATAATAAGAATATTGAACTTCTGCCGAGTTCGGAATCGACGTGTTTTGACAAAAAGCAACATCCTCCACATCAGCACCAAAATTCCATGTACCTTTGTCAACATCACAGCGACTTTTTGAACCAAAAATAGCAAACACACCATTATCTATTAAACGAGTTCCTGGGTTGCACTGGAGGTTGCATCTCTTGTCTCGACTATCGTGCCACGCACTGTGGAAATTACACGACATTTCACCGTTCACTACAGCGGGGCATTTGCACCCCGGAGAAGGCGGAGTGGCAGAAAGCTCTATTAAAAATCCCTTGTGCGAGGTCGCCCGATTATTGGTAATGAATCTCACCAACAAAGCATTCCCAGTAGTTTTAGCTTTTGGTTTTGCCTCAGGGCACTCATCACACGAACCTGTGTCGAGAACACTCACTTTTGAAACGTGCGAGGCCAAATAACCGCCATCGTACAAGCGAATATAGTCACCATGTTCCAAGTCACTTCTTATAAATCGAATGCCAATTCTCCATCCTCGAGGACTCAGGACAACGCGAGAGCAGTCGAGATTAGCCTCGTAGCCAGTCTGATTTTCACTTTTCCCTGAACCAGCACGAATAATATTATCTTGACCAATATAAATATCGCGGTTGGTTTTGCAAATACTGTAGTAAACTGAAGCTTGAATTCTAAGGAATACAAGGACGAATAAAATGCTAACGGACTGATACATTGATTGTAAAGTATTCCGCTTCATTTTGTTGAGAATATGCTGTAAAATGCATATGATTTCCGATAAGTGTTTATCTGCTTATGTAGATTTTTAAGTGTTGTTTCAGGTTTGCTGTCAATGGTTAACCAACGCTCACCCTCTGGTCAATATCGTCGAAAAATGTGTCATATTAACAAATTAATTACAACATTTATATCATAATGGAAAAGCAAGGGAAACAACAAAGCACTTTTCTTTAGAAGGTTCTCAGTAGTTGCAAGCGAAAAACTGTTTCTGTGAATAGTTGATTCTGTGGAAATATTTTATAATCTCATCTGTCTCGGTTCATTGTTGATGCGGCCGCACGTCGCCGAGTGTAAAACCACATGTACCACGCATCCATGACTCCCGGGTGAAAAATGCATGTATTAGATAATTCAATGCGTTAGCTTTTGCATGAAATTGTATCAACTTCCTTCAACTTCTTTATCTTGTCAATATTTTCGAAAAATGTGTCATGTTTAGGGAGGGAGTTTCGAAGAGGAAAAATTTTTTTTAGTAATCACATTGGAAAAAAATTTTTTTTCCACTTAGTGGCTGGAAAAAATTTTTCTCTCGAAATTTGGTAATTTTAAAGACATTTTTGCCTTCATTTATGAACTAAATCTACAGACTATGATTTAAGGCCCATCATCAAGTTATCGTCTTCTCACCGAGCAATCTCTCTTTCTTGCACGGTTTTGAGAAGCACTAGCCTTCTCGCAGGCGTTGGAGCGTAGTTTTAGGTTGAGAAACGCGAGTTTGCTTTTGCTTGGCCGCCATCTTGGATTTGTGACAAAACGTGACAAATCGGGGGGGAGGGGGGCGGGAAGGTAAGGCGTTTCAAAGAAATCCCGATCGCAAATAAGCAGGTTTACTTTCTGATTAAAATGCTGCTAGAGACAAGTTTTAGAGGCATAAATCACGCAGAATAATGATATTGAAGAATACTCCCAAATACCTTGGGCTATCTCAGGGAATAAAAACTGCTTGAGGTTTCATTTCCTTGGGAAAGTACCGAGTATATCTTTTCGCCTTACCTTCCCGCCCCCCTCCCCCCCGATTTGTCACGTTTTGTCACAAATCCAAGATGGCGGCCAAGCAAAAGCAAACTCGCGTTTCTCAACCTAAAACTACGCTCCAACGCCTGCGAGCAGGCTAGAGAAGCACCATCATGAGACAACAATTTGGACATATTTCGGCCCTAAAAGATACCAATCTCCCTAAAATTCAAATATCCAAATCACCCCTAAAAGAGACCAAGCCCCGTGATTTTAACTCATAAAAGATACGACGATCAGTCCCCGACCAAAAGATATGGGAGTCCCCCCGGTCATATATCCTCTAGAATCTCCCCGCTTACGCCCGCAAATGCTCATATACCACAGGGTCAAGCTCAGCCATGTTTTTCAACAGATGTATACCGCTTTGAGTTTACCATGCAGATTTGTAGGACGTTTCTCAGGGGAAAATGCCTCCATGGATAATACGTTTTGGAGAAACAGTACGAGGCCACATTTCTCGCAAATTGGCCACACCCGTCTTCGTTGTTGGTCAATTTTTTTTTGCTGGGTGACAAGGAATATATATTTTTTATTTATTTCTCCTTGGAAATATTTTTTTGTGTTTTTGCCGCCCCCCCCCCCCCCCCATCACTTTTCTAATGGTCCGTCCCTTACAAATTAATTACAGCATTTATATTGATATTATGTATAGATCGTTTTCATGTGACGTCATACAATTTCTAACTTTGAAACTATGATCGCTATCCCTAGTGTGTGTCCATGCAACATTTTATGAACATCTGCTATTTTGCCTTGACGATCCATAGGAATAAAACAAGTTTTGTCACGCAATACTTGTCACGATTTTTGTACACTTTTGCGACAGTCGATCATTTGGCGGCCATCTTGGTGCACCTTGGCGGTGCCATACATTTCACTGTAAATAATATTGGTAATAATAATATCGGATACAACTAGGCAGCTTTACATAGCTTTTATTCCTCTTTCAGATACATCTAATCAAATTTGTTTCAACCTAGCGAGCAAAGATCTGAACTATTAACGCTGAAAACGATCTATATGGACAAGCAAGGGAAACAACTTTTCTAAGATTTTAGTCCACGAAATATGAAAGACCAACTCGATCTCCAAAGAATGTCGGATGCAAAAATTAAGCGATTCACCGGCTCACCACAGTCAGTCAGAAATCCTTGCAGATAATAGTATTGCTGGTTTGCACGTGACGTCATTGGCAGCCATCCTGGTGTACAGGAACAAAAGAAAGTTCATTTGTCTTTGTTGCTCTTTGTTCTGTACACTAACATGGCCGCTGCGCTTTTGTGATTTTATTCCAATTGGAATGAGTGCAAACCAAGAATAGATACCCGTAGGCAGGCAAGGCTGAAGATAGGCAACGGGTACGAACTTATTTAAACTTTTATTGATTAATATTTTACGCTGTCACACCTCAATTGTGTTTTCGCTATCATTTTAAACTAAAACGTCGAGATGGTGGACCAATGATTGCTCTTTTTCTTTTAAACACTTTTAACGGTAAGATGTCGCGGTTGCCGCGTTAAGATAGCTTGATTTATCTGTTCAGGAACCCATCAAGAGGAGCCTCTATCTACTCTCATTAGGATCTTCTACTCCTGCATCTATTTCTGCAGAAACACATCCATGGGAAAACCTGAATTTCCCATGGTAGCAAGAATGGGAAGTGCTCGGATTTCCCATGGCTTTCCATGTGAATTCCGAACACTTCTCGTTTGGGAATTAACTCAGGTTTTCCCATGGATCTGGATTGATCCTTGTCTGTGCTTCAGTGATTTTGTTCAGTGATTTGTTTTGATGGCCCTCCTTCTTGTTCACCAACCTCGTCCCCAGGGTCTTCTCGGTCGTTTTTCAAAATGGCGCGGGAGAAGACCCTGGGGTGAGGCTGAGTCACATGACCACTGTTTGAAAACATGGGAACGAGGTTGTCCTTTGTCTCTAAACGGTCACGTGACTCAGCCTCCCCCAGGGTCTTCTCCCAAAGTCAACCGTCATTTCGAAAAAACGGAGAGAGAAGACCCTGGGGACGAGGTTGCCTGTTCACAATATTGTATAGAATAACTCATCATGAGTTATATTGATAATTCTAACATATCAACCGTTACATCGAATTTTTTCTCTTCGTGACCACTTGAGTGTGTGACTATAGCATTGTCACGTAACAGCGCTTGGCGTGACATTCGAATCTACACTCGCCCTCGTGTGGATTACACGCCTGAACACAATGATCCACGATTGACGTGCATTTCATCACGCAACCCCCTCCAGGGCATAACTGCGTGCAATTGCGTGACCGACACTCCATCACGCAATTCGCGCCTCGGCAGTCCTGCACGCACATGTTCGATTTGCACAGCATGAGCTTGCATTGGCCATCCTCACAGACTTGGTTACATTTGTTCAACGTGTAACATTTCATGCTGCGGCAACTTCCCTCGTAACAGAGCTGATCACAGGAGTGGAAGAGCGCGTAATAACGTCGACAAATACAGCTTCTCTTTGTGTGACAATTCTGGCTACACTCGCCTGTGGTAACCAGGCAACGCACGCGTGTCGGAAGAGCAATGATCCGAGGTTTGATCATAGACGTCGTGCACCCCCCTGCTGGGCAATGCGGGTAGCAGAGCTTGGCTTGACAGATGAGATTGCAGTCCCCCCCTGGGCAATACTGACTGCATTTGTCGACATTATAAAGACATCTCATGGTCGTTCGTCCGCCGCGCGCGATCTGAAAACACGATTTCGAATTACATTCCATTTCACATTCGCCAGAGATGCATTCTTGGAAGCAGTACTCTGTTGTACACTCATAGCGCATACAGTTCCCTCCAGTACAAACCTGATTACACAACAGAGGTGCTTTACAGATATAAGAACAATAACCGCCGGCGCAGACTTGTAGGGATTTCTCGTGCTGGCCATACAAGTTCGCTAATTTACACCTCCCCTCTGTGCAGTTCTGCTTGCAGGTTTCGGAGTTGTCCGGGCGGTTACAGTCGCGAACAGGCCTAAAGGGACTTGAAGGCTGCTTAAGGTCGGATTCCATATCACGGCAGTCACTATCTTTACATTCGCGCACGCATTCTTTGGCGTTACATATCAAAGCGCACTTTGCCCCGACACAAGTCTGCTCGCATCTCTGTACACTCGCATCGCAACGCATCAAGCATTTACCAGTCTCGCATCGTTGTACACACAGCTTGGACCCTGCAGGGCATGTGACGTCACAGCCCGATGATTGACAGGTCTGGTGACACACCTCCCCACTGCATTTCATGCTACACCCCCCTCTAACGCAGGTTTGGTTACATTTCGACGAGGAACATACTGCTGATACACACCGACCGGCGATGCAAGTCTGGTTACATTCCCGTGATGCTCCGCATTGTAAATTACACTTGGCGCTATTGCATATTTGTCCGCATGCGCCGTATTTAGTGACGTCACAAGTGACGTCATACTTTCCCGCTTGTTTATACTGGTGACACGTGTCTAGGGTGCGCATGGAACACTGGGTAGGGTCCATGCGCCTTGCAGCTGTAAGATCAGGCACGAAAACCACGAACATCAAAGCTGCCAGAGAGAACGCCATTGTAAGGTTCTTGTGGCGTGAGGACTGTGTGAGGGAGAAGCAGAAAAATACAGTTACCACGAGGTCAAAAGATTGGCTTACTGATAACAACGCACAAAGTATAGACATATATGGCTTTTATATATATCCTTAAATAGCTTGAAGATTCTAGTCCTGAGTCGAGGCCAAACCAGTTCAGTTGAAGTGCATGCGTTATCTTTCCAAACCAAAACTGAATATTTCTCATTTAGTGTTTCCGTATGTGCTTGTCAGTGAGGGCGAAATAAGTTATTTTTGTAGCGTTAACATTTGAACAGAATTAGACAAGAATGAGCTGGATGAAGGAGATTAGCGAGTTGGAGGCTTAATTTGGGTTTTATATCACACGTTTTGATTATCTAAGGCTCCTTAAGACCTGATAAGGTTAATCAATAAGAAGCAGTAACAACAGTTTGCTTAAAAGCGCTCTGCTGATAGCAGGCGCAGACTCTTGGCATCTCATCAAAAATATTTTTATCTAAATGCGCAAGAATTTACTGATGTCGAACCTCTGGAACACTCGAGTTCCCATCGCTTCCGACTGCTTGTATCCATTCTGGCAAACGTGGAAAACAACAAGGCAAAATCCCTTGGGAGGGGAGGAGGGGACAGTCCCAGTCCTGGTGGGTTATGGGAGTGCCGCCCTCTAAATAAAAAAAAATCATTACCCTATCCGGTAAACCTCATTGGCTGATTACTAGGGTGTTAAGGACCTACGGAACATTTTCCATGGAAGGGTGTATTGCACTCTGGAAATTCCACGGGAGGGAGTGTGTCTGGCGCTTGGAAATTCCATGGGGGAGGGGTAAAAGAAGAGGACTTTATCCCAAAATAGATTTTCCAGGGGTATTTTTGCCAGAAAAAAAATGGAAATTCCAGGGGACGGGGGTCTTTTGTGAGGCTGGAAATTCCAGGGGAGAGGGTCTGATTCACGATTAGAAGGGAGGTCCTAAACCCCCCCGGTGCGTTAAAAAATGCAGCCATTACCGGCATGGCAGAACTCGACTTGTACCATGAGTATCTAGACCTCTTCTGTGAAAAATAGTCTAAAAGCGAGTGAACAGAAACGTGAAACGATTGCGAGGCCGGCACCCTTAGCCTGAATTTCAGCCGCGTCACTTCGGTCTCGATCGAACCTAAAGGGCTCATAGGCGCCCTGACTACTGGAAAATATTGCTTACTTTAATAGAGAAGAAGCTGTAAGCAGTTTATATTCGCTAATATCTATACTTAACTCGACGAGCAGACGCAAAGCAGAAGTTTAGTGTGAATATTAAATGCAAGCGGATGATTCATGCGGATGCTTCGTGCAGCATGACTGCAATAAATAGACAGATGTAACCCTAACCGTTTTCATCATAACTGAACTGTGCAGTGCAGTAAAATCTCAACTGAAAAATAATGCGCGCAACTTTTGGTTATTTAAGTTCTAACGAGTAGACTAAAGTCACCCGGAGTAGTATAGAATCCTTTCTGGACTATACTTTTACTCGTGGATAAGCGAAACCTAGTAACGAAATAATCTGGGTCCAAATGTTAATCACCCTCCTTAAGGCAGACTCGTACCCGTCGCTTAGTAGAAAGGTCGAGGAACGCAGGGGATTATGGGAAGGATTAGCGCGGCGCGCAATGCGTTGTGGGAAGGTTTCGCAAGGCGCGCAATGGATTGTGGACCGGGTGGAAGAGGAAGAAGCTACTTTTCCTTGGCCCTTCCCACAATGCATTGCGCGCCGCGCTAATCCTTCCCATAATCCCCTGCGTTCCTCGACTTTTCTACTAGAGAGCAGCAAAGCAGTTATTTGATGACTGATTTGACGACCTGGCGACGGGTACGAGTCTGCTCTTAAGGCGCACACTAGTGAACCAAAACACTAGACAAGTGTATAAACATTGCTATTACATCTTCAGTCTGTAATAATATTATCCCATGCTAGAGTGAGGCCATCGAAATTTTATAACTAGTATCTCATTTTGTTTCACAATAAACATCTATTTGCGTCTGATCGGGTACTTAGTTGTTTGATTTTGATGACAACTTTTTTAATTGAATTTAGCAGAATTTTGCCATGCATATTTAGTATTTTAATCATTGATAAAAGCTCTAAAATGTGTATTTTTATTTCTCAACATTTGTAATTCAGAAGATCCGCGAGAACAGTTTTTTTTTTGCGCTTTCTTGGTGTCTATTGCACATTGAACGCAAGGCAGGGCCTTCTCGAGAACACTCAGCCAATCACATCAAGTGAAATGGTTGATCAACCAATCAAAATGCTTTGAAGCTACACGGCCACAAAGCCTTGCAGTGAGGGGAGCTCCTTCGCTTCATGTGAAAAACGGAAAAAGAACAATATGCTCCCCTAGGAAAACGTGGGGAGAAAAATTTGCTGTTAGCGAAACGTTTCTGGTTTTCCCTCTGCTTTAAAAAAAATTGATTGCTTTACAAACAATGTTTTCATTTATTTCAATAGAAATATCCCCCCCCCTACAAGTTACCCCCTTGCACAGGCTGTGAAAAATGGAGCTGAGGTTCTTCTCCTGAGAAACTATCACTCAAGGTGCCTGCTAGCACAAGGAACAGATAATTGTTTCCCAGCAACTTGTAAACTCATATTTACGAGAAACACCTGCAAACACCAAAATAAGCCGTTCAAATGCATTTTAGGTGCTCATTGTATACACCCATCACCGCAATGAAAACCACCATTCTAACACTAAGAGCCTTGAGCACTTAGCTTGAGGTCTCTGCAACTCAAGTTTGATCTCAGACAGCATTCCAAAGCTAAGTGCGTGCAAAATTGGCCGAAGATCCTTACGGTGTGGATTGAGCCCCTGAGAATGGGGGTATTATTTCAAGTGCAATAT
Organism: Scolanthus callimorphus; assembly: GCA_033964015.1. Classification (NCBI taxonomy): domain Eukaryota; kingdom Metazoa; phylum Cnidaria; class Anthozoa; order Actiniaria; family Edwardsiidae; genus Scolanthus; species Scolanthus callimorphus. Next base: position 20,871,626 of record CM066915.1, read on the forward strand.
GAAGCGATAGCGCTAAACTAGACATTGATTGAGATAAATCCGATTTCTTGGTTTTGCCAATGGGCCTTCTTTTACGATATTTTAAATTCATTTGATAGTATACCCTAGACTTTCCTTCGTCCGGATGCTACAAATGTTATTCCAATCATTGACAAGTACAAAAAATCACTAATCTTGCTTTGGAGGTCTTTGATAAGCTTATGGCCAAAACCAAGTTGATTATTTATTTCATCTATCCGATAACATACGATAACTTTTTGTAATACTAAGTATTAATTTGACTACATACTTTCCAGAAGCTGTTTTCACTGTCTCTTGTAGAAGCTATTAAAGAAAACCAGCTCTGGAAAGACCTAAAATTACTGACAACCATCTAGCTGAAAGATTGTTTCAAATTAAATTAAATTAAAGTTAAAGATAGGTAAGTGAAATTGACTTAACCGTATTTTTTTGGCACTTAAGGGTACAAAAAATACACTAGAAATATTGAAAAAAAGAAACGGAAAACCAATGAGAGAAGCTTTTGGCAGACCGTAGAAATATTGTTCCTGAGACTGTTTTTGCCTCTGTTGTCTGTGTCCAAGGCCACAGGTAAAAGTTATGGTTTTGGGTTTCATAAAAAAACAAGGCTCGATTTTAACGACGGGAGTTGAGTCTAATGACGTCACAGATTCCTAAGACTCTACTAAGCACCATGACTCAATTGTATTAATCTGTTTTTGACTCAAATAACTCATGATATAGACATTTTAACAGCCTTCCATAACAAACAACGTACCTCAGAGCAACTCGTTCTTTTAAAAGAAGTTCCTGTATTTCAACTGCACCTTCTCTGATCACAAGTGAATCTTCTCTGCGGTTACTAAGACCAACAACGCAGATAATTCAGCTGACTAATGTTCATCACATCATCACATCCATTCGAATCATTGCTCGGTTTCACGAGTAATTGTCGCGATGTTTTCGCGGGAAGAACAACACAACATCTTCTGGCTTAGTCGCGCTCTTGTTATGCTTCAAATTCGCATGTGTTTGCGCTTCTGGGAGAATAAATATACCCAGAAAGGCTCTCTTTTTCACGAGCAGCGCCAGTGGGTCACATAAGATCATATACGACGGTAGCAGGGCTACTGATCTCTTCTCGCTCGAGGAGAAACTCATGCTAATACGAACGGGCTTGCAAATTGCTGTCAACACGCGCGTTCTCGATGAAAACTGAGAGAGACGAACAGGCCTGAGGGTTAAAGGCGAAACTTGGAAAGGCGGGGCAGGTAAAGTGTAGCCTTTGAGGTAATGAAACCTACGCGTGTTGCTAAGAAAACATCTTAACGCTTTTTTCTTTACGTTTTCTTGATGCGCATCTAAAGAAAAGCATGCGGATTGCAAAGAAATCAAACGCTTTAAAAAATCGAAGAGTGCGCTTTTTTTAGCATACAGGTTGGCCAAGAGAAAAGAAGGGCACTTTTTTCTTACGCCGGGCAGAGTTAACGTAATCATGCTTCTTCAATTTGATTCTTTCGTTCAGGTTTTCTTCAGGTAACTGGTTAAGGTTTTGTTATTGGCCCGTCTCCTATCAGACTAACCGTGAACTGGAGAAACGGGATCGCGTGCGATAGCTCATTCGTTTCAATGAATAGTTGATGTAAAGGCGCGCAAGTTGCGCGCGAGCTGCAACTAAGACCCCGTTCACACGAAATCGGTACAAAAAACCGGACCGATACAATTCTGGTACGGTACCGCGCCTGTTCATACGGTACCGGTACAATTCTGGCACGTTTTGCACGTGTTACACTTTCTTTTATACTGGCCCATTTTAATTAAGGCTTTGTTTCTGTCCTTTTGAATGCAAGCCGACGGCAGTGACTCATTTGTGAAGGCCTCAAGGAAATCAACATTCGGTCTGGAGAGGGGGTTCGCATTTCGATTGCCAACTAAAATTTTATGGGACTTGCTGTCATCCCCCATCCACCCACCCTCTGGACACTGCCGCCGAAAATGGGAAGAACGGTTTGTTGATCATCGACGCTGTCCCCTCACCGCTGTCCGGGATCAACTCCTGGCTCCGTGGTCGAAACTGGCTCATATTGTGAGCTGAACTTTGTTCTGCGTTTCACGTCTTTCGGATGAGGCAATAAGCCTCTATGTCACGTCTCATATGCTGTATGAATGGGTCACGAGAATCTCACTGGGGACAAAATATAAAACCCTCTGGCTCTGACCACCCAGTCTCACCCGCTATTATTAGTAGTATTCACCAAATCGAAAGATATCCAATTCTGCGCGCTCTGATTGGCTCCTGAAACACAGAATATCCGATGATATTCATTGTTTTGCGTCGCGCGCACGAGAGCTTATGTGTCAATCGACTAAGATCAAGTGCAAGGCGGAGCATGCGTTTTGATTTTTCTTGAGCTTGCGTAGAGCTACTGCTCGTATAGACCAGGTTTACAGCGGCCACAATACACCTAATACGTATACAGCTTCTGTGTTTCACAGACACGAATGGTGATATCTTCCACTTGGTGAATGTCTTTTAACGGTTACTTAGCCTACATTATCCGACTCTCAGGATTATGGCACCGCTGATGTTTACTGTTATTCTAACCAGGACAATTTGACACAGTTATTTCATCTTCGTCTGTGTTTGGTTCTTTGCCAAAGTTAGCGTTGTATTCTCTGGTTTCCCTTCCCCTTACCGCCTTACTCTCTCACTGCTCTCTCGTTTGATATCCTCGTGCGTCAAAAGAGAACTCATGGCGCGCGCAAATCTTATTGTTTGCGTGCGGCTTTCCCGTGAATGTCCCGATCGCGCTTTTGTATACGTGAGCGGATTAAATAATTGCTATACTTTGTTATTGGATAATCTTTCGCGTCCTTTACAAGTCACGAATCCAGTCTAGGCAACCTACAGCTGCTGCTTCAGCTGCTTACGTTAACCAAGAACCAATACTAAGAATAGAATTTTGTCACTAAAGTGTCTATTTTTTGTATCATATCTGTGGTTTTGTTTGGTTTGCCGCCATTCAGGATACCCATAAAGCTTCTTATTTTTTGTCAGTTTATAAAAGCGCGTGCGTTTCTGATGCAATTAAGCGTCTACACAAAAACAAAGCGCTGCATTATGGGTGCTGAGTCGGCCCATATCGTTAGTTTTCTAGTGATTATGTGGACTTCCTGTGGTTCCTTAAGTCTCTTGTTTCCAGGCCCTCGACCGTGAACATTTCTCGAATGTCTGTTACTAAGCATGGAAGGCTAAAATTTAAACTAATAGCAGGGTCTCGGTCCTGAAGGGGTAAAACGGGAGCCGGGATTCGCCTTATTTTAGCTCGGGAAAACGGGATTTGGGTTACCGGAACGGGATTTATCTTCCGGGAATGGGAATCAAGATGCTTCAACGGGAACGGGATTTTTCAAATCTCCCCTTGTATATCCTAATAAAAAGTCGTTAATTTATCTCATTTTGAGACTGTTCAACGGACTTCAACCTGAAAATAGAATTTTACTTCTAATCCCTCGCAATCTGCGAGGTTTTGGACAACGGTATGATAAATAATGGTGGATCCACTATTTAAATAGAATTAGCGTTTAGGGGTATTTGACGCCATCAGTCATTAGTCGTTACAATCATCATCATAAACATCATTAATAGCACTGTACAAACGACATCATGGCTGCATCAGACCTGAGACCAAATTGTACTCCGCTCGCCTTATACTCACTTATAAAATTAAGCAATGGAGTCTGTACAAAGTACTTATAACAACTCTTGACTTTATTTTGAAAATAATTTACTATGTACAACTTGATATATGTTTATCATTTCCTAATCTTCCCGTTCTTCTTCTTGTACAGGGGTTGTATTCCTAGCCGTCTATCTCTGAAATGTAACAAACTTTTGTGAGAAAGCCAGCCCTTTACACAGTAATTTGCGCGAGAAGCAAGACAAAAGCCAACAACAATCACTAATATTGCACCTTCAAAATATGTTTGTTTTTAAGTGAAATAGACGTTTGGAAAGGAAATGAGGCACGAAGGCTTCTTTCTAGGGCACAATACGCGCATGATGCTCCAGAAGCGATCATTGCTGCATCAGTAAAACTCATTGGACCATCCTATCAGATAACGTTTTAAGAATATGCAAAGCTAAAAAGCATGGTCCGATGGACTGAGAAATATCGAGATTATATACGATTTGTTTTCGAGGTTTTTAGCCTTCGCTGGCCATCGTTAACAGGACGATACTTCTCTGATTTGAGATGCGCAGAACAGCTGCACAGTTACGTGACAGGCTCCCTTAAGTGAGGGAGGAAATACACACAAACAAACATTCAAATTAAACGGTAATGATCAGAGTCATTTTCTCACATTTTTGTTCTCATTCAAACGCAGCCAAAATCACTGAGTCCGCACACTCCCTCCCCCCCCTTTTTTGTTCATGCAGGTTATGCAAGCGTGGACAGTGGGGAATTGGGGGGCGGGATTAACTTGAACTACTTACATATAGGAGACACGATCCTCCTTTCTGGGATCTAGTTGCTTGAGTAGTCTTGCAGTCTCATCAAAGTCCAGCTTGAATCCTAACGTCTGTCGATAGTTGGAATAACATCTACATTAGCATGCATGCCACGAAATACGTTTACAAGACAAGTTTATCTTATGGAAGAGAGTTCCTCCATCCAAGGTACTATCGTGGGGTAGTTTCCCTATCTTATGGAAGAGAGTTCCTCCATCCAAGGTACTATCGTGGGGTAGTTTCCCTATGTTATGGAAGAGTGTTCCTCCATCCAAGGTACTATCGTGGGGTAGTTTCCCTATCTTATGGAAGAGTGTCCTCCATCCAAGGTACTATCGTGGGGTAGTTTCCCTATCTTATGGAAGAGTGTTCCTCCATCCAAGGTACTATCGTGGGGTAGTTTCCCTATCTTATGGAAGAGTGTTCCTCCATCCAAGGTACTATCGTGGGATAGTTTCCCCACGTTATGTTCACAATGGATATCAGTTATATGTTATGTTCACAATGGATATCAGCCCGGGAAAGGAGGGCTTGAGTGAGGGAGGAGGGCGACGACGGAGAGGAGGGCATTAGCAGAGGAAGGAGGAAGAGGAGGAGCGAGCTGGAGGAACAAAAAGGGGGAGGCGAAGATGGTGACGGAGAAGGAGGAGGGAGCACGAGAAAGGGAGGAGGAGAAGGAGGGAAGGTCAAGGAAGAAGAGGAAAGGAACGGAGGATCGGAGCGAACTTGGAAGAAAAGGGGAGGACGAGGAGTAGGGAAAGGGGAGGAAGACAAAGGGAAGGAGGCCAGGGGGGAAGAGGGGGAGAAGGGGGGAGAAGGGGAGAAGGAGGGAGGAGGAGGTTGTAGGATGCATTGAAATCCTATCGTCATAAAACATCTCTATGAAACACTTCCAAAGCGTCGTTACCGTCAAGCCCTTGATGAAGTCTCGCCGTCCGATCTTATAAGACTTGTCTTCGTCATATTCGCCAAACACCTCCAACCACTGCTTAGGATGGGACTCTGCTTGGTGGCGGATGGTGGTCAGGGGGTTCTTGCCTCCTGCACGTGGGAGGGGATATACCCTGAAGTCTGGCTTGATTTGACGGACCTCGCGCAGCACCGAGTAGCACTCACTGTCAAGATACAGGTCCTGAGGATTGAAATTTGGAAAAGAATCCGCAATCAATGGAATTATCTTCATTTGGTGAAAGTCCAAAAAGCTAAGGTACAGCAACCAATATTCGCACTGATTTTGCTGTTGAAAAGAGAGAACACGACGAGGTTGATGCTGCGGACAGTGATCAGAGGGAATTTCTGCAGAAACTTATCCATGGGAAAAGCTGAAATTCCCATGGTAGAAGAATGGGAAGTGTTCGGATTTCCCATGGCTATCCATGTGAATACCGAACACTTCCCATGCGTGTGCCTTGGGAAATTCAGCTTTTCCCATGGATGGGTTTCTGCAGAAATTCCTTGTGTAAAACGGTATTCTTACCTGTAAATGGACTTCTGATAAGGCACTGTCCGAGTAGTTCATCACGGCTTTGAAAATAGCGACAATTCCGTCGCCGTTAATAGGGTTGCAACCAATCTAGTGGAAGACAATGATGTTCGGAAAGAGTTTTATTCTTATGACCAAAAATAACACATTTCCTCTTTCTGCTGGGGAACTTGGCCGGATATAATATCCATTTTTTTGTCTTGTGAATGGCTAACAAAGTTGATTTGAAAGATGCGGTCCAAGGCTTATCGCTAGAGCAAGAGGTTTCCTACCTTAAGCACTTCCAATGTGTTGTTTCCTTCAAGGCCTTTAGCAATGCATAGTGCTCCTGGAGAATTGATTCGGTTGTTACTGAAAATATAATAGATGTTATATTGGACATGCATGCAGGTTTAATAATTGTGCATTGCAGAATCAAGTTTGATGTAAAAGCTATGAAGTCCTTCACAGTTGCTTTTATGAGAAAAATAAAACCAAAAGCACAAAGAAGCGAACGTGCTCTGATTGGTTGATATGCCGTGTGTGATTGCAGAACCACGCACCCTCTCGTGAAGTACGTTTTTGTTAATGACACATGGCGTCATCTGCGCATCTATTCAACAATTATTCCTCGAGCCCGAATGAGCTCTGTGACTCAGAGGCCAGAGGAAGAGAGGGCGAGAGGAATATTGTTTTAGTCAAATCACATTAGTAGGTCAATTTATATAGTCAAAAACGTTTTCTGGTCTGGCCATTTGCTATTTTGTGGCTTTCAAATCCGACACTTTTTGCCACTAGTAGGCTATGACGTTTAGCCTACTAGTAGCTCAACCAATCAGAACGTAGCATTGACGATAGACCACTAGTGTGATTTGATTAATACAATACAGACGCACGGGAAAAGGAGTTCTAAAGTTATTATATTATCATAGACCAAATCGGCTAACGGTGTTTACATCTTGTTGCCACCCAATTCAGATCATGTGATGATTCCCTTGTGTGGTTACAATTGTGCAATTTCTTACACACGACCGAGCGCATGCCAGTATGTATAAGATGAACAATTGTAACCACCCAAAGGAATAATCACATGATCTGAATTGGGTGGCAACAAGATGTAAACACCGTTAGCCGATTGGGTCTATTATATTATCATATATAACGAAAATAGCAAATACCTGATGTCTAACTCTGTTAACGTGTTATTGGCGCGAATAGCTTCACCCATCGCCGCTGCCCCGTCATCAGCGAAACCATTGAACGACAAGTCAAGTGTCTTCAGCGTGCAATTGGACTGGAAAATTACATCAAAAGAAAATCAACAATTGTGGCGACTAAACGCTGTTTTCATGGCAAATTGACATTCTAATCCCTACATTATGAATAAAATGACGACAAAAAGATTGCTTGGCGAGCGTTCTCGCGCGCTAGGTCATCTCTCTTCTCTCCTTTCTGTCTCTCTCTCCTGTAGGAGTAATAGGAGGGGTAGACCTTGGCGCGCGAGGAAGAGGTAGCACATTTCTCTCCGTCTCTCGAGAGTATGTTGGTCAGTTAATAGTCGTGCCTCCGCCAGCATAGAAACAGTAGCAATAAAACCCTTACTTACTCTTAGCCCATTCGCCACCTCGATTGCCCCCTTCCTTCTCAAATGATTCCAGCTCAAGTTCAGATACTCCAAGGAGTCGTTAGATGCTAGAAAGGAAAGGAATAGTTAAGAATATTTGAGAAAATGGCCAATGGAAGGTAGAATAAAAACATTGCAAATATTTAACCATTATCCTGCGAGATTGCGCAGAATATTGTCTGATACTTAGCCGACGAGGGACGAAGTCCCGAGTTGGCTAAAATCAGACCATATTCTGCAAAATCGAGCAGGATAATGGTTTTATTATTCAGCACATCGATAGCACAAAAACCCCCGAAAAAAATGACTTTTGTGTATTATTTGGGAGCTCAAAACATCATATTTTCATCAGAGACGGATATCGCAGGATAGCTGTCATGTACAGAAGACAGCTATTGGCGTTCCAATGACCATATTTGGGCAGTGCATCGATGTGCTGAATAATAATAGCAAATATTTTGCCTGATCCATTGCTTATCAGTAGAAACGAAAGCAAACAATAAATCTACAGCAAACAAAGGAGAACAACGGCCAACATGAAGTCTGTCGAATCAGCTAAATATAGTTATACGAACAAATGGCCAACAACGGGCGACAGGAAAGTCATCAGGTCAGCGGCTCCCGCACTAGTATTCTTGTTTGCTGCCTTTGGTGCGTTCTTGTTTGTTTTGCTCCGTTTTGAGAACACTTGATTGATTTACAGTCTAATCGTTCGTCTTCAAGATTGCGCACTTACTGATTCCCGCTCCAAGATTCTCTCCAGAGTTTTCGGAGAACTTGTTATGACTTAGGTCCATCCAAGCTAATTTCTCGTTACCCTGAAATAAAACCAAATCGCAGTATCACTCATGGTACCTGAACGTTTGATAAAGGAAAGGCGCCTTGCCTCACAGGGAATCTCTGCAGAAACCCATCCATGGGAAAAGTAAAATTTCCCAAGGCACACGCATGGGAAGTGTTCGGAATTCACATGGATAGCCATGGGAAATCCGACCACTTCCCATTCTTCTACCATGGGAAATTCAGCTTTCCCATAGGGTTTCTGCAGACATTCCCTGTGCTTACCGCCAGCTGAAATTGTGTGGCCTGCTAGCAGAGGTTGGAGATTGTTTTGGAGGCTATTTTCATTGCGAAAATCCCAAAGTTCAAAGTCGCGATCGCCATCTATCTTAGATTTTTGGACGCGCGAAAGAAATCAACCTGGAATGGGTGCCAAAGCGCGACGGAGTCCCGAGCTATGATTGCGCCCAACCAGTAACATGAAGATGACAAATCCCTCTTCTACCGTTGCCGAGCCTAACAGTAAAGAGGCCACATATTCAATATTTTTGCCCTTGGTGTGGTATAAAGTGATGCGGCCTTTCGACTCAAACGGCGTCAAATAACGTGATGCATAAGCATGAAGACCACAGCGAGTAGCCAAGCCTAACCACCGGGAGCCGGTTGTCGGACATATTGTTCGGAGTTAGGGACAATATTTCCACTGAGAAAGTATTGGACCGGTTTTTCGTGTTGATTTGGCTCACCACTGCCACATGTAAACACCGCGCTCATGTCTGTTTGTTTTCTCCTATAATTTAAGGTCTTACAACTTCCAATTACCCAAGTAAACTATTGCCCTAAAGCAAGAGAAAATGATCCCCAGAGAACGCAACCCCATGACCCATCTGAGTGGCAGCAGTTCTAAAATAGATTCATTGCACGCGCATTCGAACAGTTTTCCGTTGGTTTAGAAGCGCGCGCGTGTTGTTGCAAGCAGCGTTGTCTGCGCGCGCTCTTATTCGCCATGGCAAATCAGCCAATCATATTACGAGAACAGCAACAGATAGATAGATAGATAGATAGACTTTAATAAAACCTTGGCAGCCGAAGGCTGAATTATGGCTATTTACAAAATTATATACATATAAAATGAAAACTAGATTAAAATTTATAATAATATATATAATATCAAAAACTACTTTAAAATGGGTGATCTCACTAAAAACTATGAAAGTCAATTAATGGCGTAACGAATTTGCAATGATAAAACTCTGCTGCGCTCGTTTCGTCTTGCTCACAGGGACGTTAAAATATCTTGGATTCCTGAGTGATATCATACATTCATTACGCGGCGGTAGTAAGTGGTGGAGCCTGTGTGTTGGAAGCAAGACCTGCTCAAAAAGGCGCGCAGTGAGGTCTTCTCTGCGCGTATTTAGCCGTGGCAAACTCAGTCCAGCGCACGCATCTGAATAACTCAAATCTGGAAAGATAATTCTAAAGGCGCGCTTTTGTAGACTTTCCAATTCATCTGATAGATATAATGGGAGGCTATTGTGAAAAGTTTCACAAGCATATTCTGCTACCGGTCTGATGCACGTAGTGTAGAAGGAAATGAGCTCGCGTGGGTCTAAACGCGCGCGCTTAAGTTGTCTTAAGAGGTACAATCTACCAGCTACCTTCTTAACTACATTAGAAATGTGTGCATTCCATTTCAAATCATTAGAGATGGTGAGACCTAATAACTTTACGCTTTGGACCACTTCAATGTCCTTGTTGTTGATGACAATAGGTGAAAATGCACTATTTGATTTTGCGAAGCTGATTTGGAGCTCCTTACACTTTGTCTCATTTAATTGAAAGCGGTCTGCCTGAGTAGCCTGCACAAACCTATCAACGGCATCATGTAAGCTACTACAGTCCTTCTTGTGAATCGTCTCGCTCATGGTCGTATCATCTACGTACTTCCAAAGATCAACGCCTTCCATTTGTAGATCGTTGATCATCACTACGAATAGCCAGGGACCAAGCTTGGTCCCTTGTGGTACACCGGCTGGGACCCTTCCCCACTCAGAGTAGCAGTCCTGAGATAGCTTAACCCGTTGTTGTCGGTCAGTAAGGAAATCTTGAATCCACAGACGTACCCACTCAGGGATTTCAAAGTTCTTCAATTTAACCAAGAGGATTTGGTGATCTATCAAATCGAAAGCTTTTTGAAATCGAATAGGACTACACGCACTGTAGAACCGTTGCCATCTGTCTCTTGGTACCATCTATGCAACATGCTAATGAGCGCATGCGCAGTAGACGATTTAGGGACTGTCCCAAACTGATCCGAGCCGACCACTGCAGCGACACTGCAGCGTCACGTGGCATGCTGGTCACACATGCATCCTCACAGTGATGTCTGTCACTAGGACACGTCCAATCAGAAGGCGCCGCTAAAAATAGCTCCCTGTTCTAAAAATAGAAAGTGTCTAGCTCTTCTGCCACTGTCATGGAAAGAGATCCGTGTGTTGGGGTTGCGTTCTCTGGGGATCATTTTCTCTTGCCTAAAGACAAGCAATAGATCACAAGGCACCCTACCTTAAACGTCTCTAGTAAATAGTGAGTGTCCTTGTCCGTAAGGTTGTTGTTGGCCAAATTTAGCTTCAACAGGTTCACGTTATACTGCAACATGTCACAAATCGCCTGGCAACCTCGTGATCCGAGTTTATTAGATGATAGATCCTAAGAGAGAAAAATGCAAGATTTGGAGCCGGATATGTCAGCTTTTACTGCAATTTTCACCATTCTACGAGCTCTGCGTCACATAACAAACAGCGGTTTGGCTTCCATCAATCAATTTCAGAGGATTTGAGAGTTTTTTGAACTAATAAGGACCGGCCCTAGGGCTCAAAACCAAATTTTTCAAAGGCAAATCCATGTGTGAATGTAAAGTGTGAGTTCGCAGAATTGTGAAAATAGTAGACAAACGTATTCTAGGGTCTACAATGTCCTTATCGAATCTGGTATAACTCAGGAGCTCGTGCGCCGCACATTTTGAGTCATCATATCTCTTTCACTTTTAATTTGTGCTGTGTCTGTGCGAGAAGCGTTTCTGAAGTATTCTCGCGTACATTCCCGCCATTTTTTTTACGCGCGCGGCGCGGCACAGGAAGCCCGAAACATAGATATTTGGCATAAAGTTACCAATTTGAAAATGGCATTTTCCAAACGTTTTGCAATTCTTTTCTATGAGAAATCTGCGGAACTGAAAAACGTTCAGGCGCTTGTCATAATATCAGATAAGCGTCTAACTAATGTCTAAAACTACGGCTAAACTACTAGGGCACCAGGTAGCGCGCAACATTTGTGTCCTGCATGTTTCCCCGAGTGGCTAAACTAGGAAACATCACACGTGTGTCTCGGACACATGAAATGTTTCTTGTTTTGCGAAGAAACATTTCTTTGTGTCCCACGGTAATGTTTCTCGCGTGGCTCAACCGGGAAACATGTGTCCGGCTACAATGTTGCGCGCTACATGTTTCCTAGTTTAGCTATTACATTCGAGACAAGGGTTGTTTCTAAAATTAGACTAGGAATCTTATAAAGTTTTCGTCACAAGGTGGTAGCTTCATTCCTAATAAAGCGTTATTACTTACCAAGTCTGCAATGTAACAATTTTCCCTTAACATGTCCGCTATATAAGCACCGCCCTCGCCTTCCAACGCGTTGTCATGGAGATTTAATGAGGTGATTGACGTGTTAATCTGAAACAAAGCGGAATAGTAGAATGTGATGTTAAAACTGATTGTACGTAGCTAAATGCCACTCATGACTGTCGTGAGTAGTCGATGTAGTTACTTGCATTAACCCCTAATCAATTTGCTATTGGTTTCAATACAGTTCCTATCCCTGCCTCCTTACCAGGCGCGTTCTAGTGATTTTCGAGGCGAGAGCGACTGGGAGCGAACTAGCGCGAAAGGCTTCATGGGTGAGACTTCCCTTGATCCTTTACGTCAAAGAACCATTCCCAAGATTAATCGTGCACTTGCTATCTGAGCTGTGCACTTGCTAGGTTTCGCTGTGGGGATGACGTCTCTGCTCCTACTAAATAGAGACGCCTAGGGACTAGGCAGATCAGAGCCGCTGTACTGAATACTTCTAATGTCGCACAGCAAAGTTCTACTTTACACCATGGATCGTAGAAAAGACTTTTCTACGATCCATGTTTACACAGACTAATGTTTTAACAGGGGTCCCATAAAGGGCATTTTCCAGACTCATGACCATCATAGAATCATACCCAGTCAGCGAGTGCAAGGGGTTGTGAGAAGGATACTGTAGGTGCGCAAAGGATTACGGGGGATGAAGAATTAACTCTCATCCGCTCTCATGCACTTTGAACACTTTGATTGTTGACTGTTTGATCGCGCGGATGAGAGTTTTTCAGTCAGCAGCTGCCGCCAAAAGAACTGCAGGTTCATTTGGTTCCTGAACTGCAGGCTTGGGTGCTAGTGCTCACGCTGACTCTCATCAACTCTCATCACCGTTTGATCGCTTCTCGTGAGAGTGGATGATAGTTGGAACTCTCATCACTGTTTGATCCCTGTTAAAATCAGCTGAACCCAGTTATAAATTTCCAGAAAAGCCACTATAAATTGGCGGGCTCTGAAATGACCGGTCATGCTTACCACTAAGGAAACAGCCATGGCTTTGGCACCTTTAGGTCCCAGACCCCGGTGTTTCATGTCTACATGCGCGTCCTGTATGTGCCGCAGGAAGAAGGAGACTGGTGTTATCTCTAGGTTTTTACAAGAAGACAAATAGAGCTTTCTGCCTGTCGCGTCAAACGACTCTGCACGTTCTGAAATGCGAACAAGAGCAGATTTTAGCCAGCTTGCAGGCGGCTGAAAACCCGGATTTCAATTAACAGAATTTTAGTATCGGGCCGTATTTTTCATTTCGCAGATAAAAGCAGGACAAGTAGGGCCCGACAGAACATGACAGATTGCAGCACGAGCGTGTAAATGCTCGGACCGACAAATCGGCGCGTGTGAATCAGACCCCGTTGACACGAGACCGGTACAAAACCGGACCGGTACAATTCTGGTACGATACCGCCTGTTCATACGGTACCGGTACAATTCTGGCACGTTTACAACAGTGTTCACACGTCCTGTCAAAATCGGCCCGGCACCGCAGGTCCCGTGTGAACGCGCGGCGGTACCGTACCAGAATTGTACCGGTCCGGTTTTGTACACCGGTCTCTTTGTTAACGGGGTCTCAGCCTTATAAACGCACAGCAGGTTATAGTAATAATAATTTTACTAAAACTTTTTTAAACAGTTTTAAAAATTTTATCTAGTATATCATATTTGTTCCCTTCCAGTTTCTTTCTGATTCGATCGGGGTTGAATCTAGATACCGGCTCTCTCAGCTGGCGAACGACTCCCCGCGCAGTTGTGCAGTTCGTTTTTACGCGAATATTTTTCATGTTGCTTCGTGGTTTTGTAAACGAGTAATCTTCTGTATTACTAGTGTATTGCGCTTTCTTGTATCCAAGCAACCCTTTTCAGCTCCACTAATTGGCAGCACTTTTTTCATCTGATAAATACTCTCTGGAAAGCCACTTATGAGCAAACTATTATCTGTATAATGAGATTTTACGCGAAAATTATTACTGTCTTGGAGTACAGATAAGCAACATACAGGTTTTTTTTAGAGAAGTTCCATGGCTGCTTACTAAAGACATTTTGTGTTATAAAAGAAATGATAGCTGCAAAAAAAAAGCTTAAACTGAGAAATGTGTCAACGTCGTTTACAAGTTTGAGTCAAATATGCTGATTTATCAAAAATACATAAATTTAACGCCTTTTTATTATTAAGACAGAGAATAAAATAAAAGCGGAAGAGAACGAAATGGCTATTATAATGTAGAAATATATTTAAGATAACCTGTTAAGTTATAGGCTATAACTTAGCTTACAACAACAAAAAATCACCAAAAACAAACGCTAGGTGCACATCCCGTCTTTTAAAATTTTAAACGTTTGCATTTAAAACATCAACTTGACAAGTATTTTTGCAATCAAACACTTAAAATCATTCAATTAAAGTTACTCAAAAGCAAACAAGTACACTTTCAAATTAAAAAGGTCCACTATAGTAGCTATTACAACTTGAAGTCCCACCTTCGTTCTCCAAATCCGTGTCATATTCTTCGTCACTTGCCTCAAACGAAAAACCAGTTTCATTTTTGTCTTCATAAATAACACCGGGTTTTGAGATTAAATCTCCGCTTTGATGCCCTGACTGTTGGCCTGCAGCTTTTTCAGTTTCAATATCATTCATCTTAACTTCCTGCAAAAAAATCGGCTTAAAATAAGCTTACTAAGCTTGAGATCGTAAAAAGAAAGTCAAATGCATTGAGAATTTCGGTTGTTTTCAGAGAACTACAAAAAGCAACGCCTCATACCTCTTCGCTAGAACCGATTCCTCTCGTTTCATCTTCTCCATTCGCATTGTCAATTTTAGTTGGAGTTTCCGCCATAATTGTGTCGCTTTTGTAGTAAAATTATACAAACATTTTGTCATGAGTTGTTCACTTCAATCGCTGCTAATAAAACTGAACCTTGCATGCCAGCTGCCCGGCAAATCACCACGGTAGTCATGGTAACCTGCGCCACTTGTTATGACGGCAAGACGGGAAATTCGCGCGCTAACGAAAATAACCTCCCTCTGTGCGTTATGATTGATCAGTTCGACCAATTATGAGAATAGAAGGTTGTAAGGGGGGCCACATGCTGAGTCAAAAATAGACAGAAATATACACTATTAATTTTCACTTGAGCAAGAGACTTCATGATCGGTATTTTAAATAGCATTTGTCAGTTGGAAACGGATGAAAAAACCTTTTTTTTGTTCCTTTAAATGGTTTTTCCTTGTATACAAGCCTGTAGTCACTAGGAAAAAGAAGAACAGAAAGCTAAACACCGAAAGCTTTTTTCATTAACATGCAAGCTTAATAAATAATAAAGTAAAATTTCAGGCAACTTAGCATGAAGAACTGTAAAAAGAACCCCCTTTGTTTATTTCAGTTTATATTTTCTTGGTAAGGGTCCCCCACACGTGCACTGAGCCAAATAATAATTAAGTAAAAACTTTAAAAAACATATTCTCCAGTCAACTGGTGTTTGCTACCCTTGACAAGTATTGTTGCTAGATGATAATTTTTAGAGAAAAGATTTATAAAAAAAAACAGAAACAACAACCTGAAACAATAAGAAATATTTACTTTATTGTATTTAATAAAAAAAGTCTTTAATTAGACAATACGACCCAGTTTTTCCAAAAGGTCAACCTATTGTCAGGTATTGTCCTTCTCCAGGGATGAGTATACCAAGTGCATTCCTGACTGAAGTTACGGACAAGGATTTGTGTGCAACCAAATCAGGTACCATCTTTTCCGATTCCATGGAAATCATTTTGTTGCATAATTCCTTTGGTTGGGAAAGTCTCTCATACTCTAGGTGCTGTAAATGGAATAATTTGAGGCAAAATGAATACACTGGCAATACATATATCTTATTTGCAGGCTGGGAGGTCCAGATCACAAAATACATGTACCCATGCGACCCAGTGGAGGTCAGTAATTTCAAAGCTGAGGTCCTGGTATTTCATGATCCGGACTGAACCCAAAGTGTTCTTCTGATTCATATAAAATCTGCTCTAGGGAAATCACTCACCCCCATAGGCATCAGGCATTCTTTCTATTGTATATCTGAAAAAAATAATAATAAATTTTAACTGGGCAATCTCAGATTCTAAAGATAGTGGCTCATCTAGTTACCGGGTACCAGTAGAAATGAATTTGGAAAGGGGTCAAGGCATTTTGAAAATCCTGGTTTTGTAGGGATAAGCATGCCCTATTTTTGGGTCGGGGATGCTTTTAGGGGGAAAATTTCGAATTTCTTTTCAAGAGAGGCACCTCTTAGGGGCCCGTTCTAGAAATCAAGCAACAATAGTTTTGTCAGTATCACACATGTTGGTACCTTTTAGGGGTCAAAATCAACTAAGCCATGCCCTTTTTGGTACCTTTAAGGGGTAAAATCAAAAGTTACTAACAAGCACCCCTGCCCCCAAAATAGGGGAGTCCCACCCCCCCAGGTAAGCATGGCCCTTGACAGAAATAAAAAAAAACATGATATTGGAAAAGATGAAGAACTGCACATTGTGCCTATACCTACCTGTGTTGTGATATGTACATGATTGGAACTCCTGGAATTTTTCGAATTCTTCTTTTCAGATCTCTGTCACAGGTGGCAACAATGTAGCATTTGTGCTGAAGAATATTAAATAAATAACAAATAAATATAATTTCTTAGTTGTTTAACTGTGAACTTTCCTTACCTGTTGTACTCTGTTTACAATGCAGTCATCTGCGTATGTTCCAGTATGCATGCACGGAAGCCTTTCAAACCTTGGGTCCTTGGCTATCCTGAAAATTTATCAGTTCATGAAGTTTGTAAACAATGTGAAATTCCAGAAATAATCCTATCCATCACCACGGTGGGAATTTCTAAGAGAAAACCCCTTGCCTCTGGAAGTTCCTTTCCTGGGGGTCTTTTTTTTCCTGGAATTTCCTAGGGCCTTGCCCCATGAAATTTCCAATTCGCTCTGTCACTGTGGTAGGGGAGTGTGTATCAATTTTTCTGGAATTAGGCAATATAAGTATAAATTCAAGAAAACAACAATCAATAAAACATGTTACCTTAAGGCCACTCTGTATTTGGATCCAAGTTTTTCTAACTCAGCCATTACACAATCAGATATACATGGAATACCTGAGACAAGAAAAATGTTACTGGTATATTAAAGCAGGACAATTTGTAGAAATTATTGGAATACATCTGACTACAAGATAATCAAAAATTCAAAAGGGGGACAACAGCCTTCTGTGCAGGAGATTTCTCCTCTATGTAATTTCCAGAGAGGGTCTATTCCAGAATTCTGGAATGTATACTTGTTGGAAGGATGTCATACATGTGATTCTAGATACCGGGGATGTCACCCTTCCTACTGTTAGTTTGCCAAGAGCCCAGGGGGTACTCTGGACTCTTTGCATCTGTCAGGTGCAAAGCAGTTTTTTTGGTATGAAACTTTTGGAATTG
This sequence comes from Scolanthus callimorphus, assembly GCA_033964015.1. Classification (NCBI taxonomy): domain Eukaryota; kingdom Metazoa; phylum Cnidaria; class Anthozoa; order Actiniaria; family Edwardsiidae; genus Scolanthus; species Scolanthus callimorphus. Next base: position 20,889,139 of record CM066915.1, read on the forward strand.
GGGGGTAAAACATAGGGGGGGGGGGGGCACAAAAATACTAGCCTGGTATTTTGGGGAGTTATGTAAACTTGACATAGAATGATCTTGTTTTGTGTTTGACGTGTCCAGAAAGGCAGAAGATTGACACAGAACCACTCACATTTTGCATAGAGACAGTCCATCATAGACTTTACTATTTCAAGTTTGTTTTTGATGGAGAAGTTGATAAAGTTGGTATCCACAAGCACATAGTAAGGTGGACCAAGCTGTGTGTTGTACTGAAAGAACAGAGCTGACGAGGCTTGTTCTCTGTAAATAGACAAAAACACTGGTTTAGAATACAACACCAAAAGCTCTGAAGCAACAGTCAAACTTTCTTTGATTGCACAACAAACACTTAGCAACCACAAACATCTTGCCAAGGCTGACGCTGATACACTAAACCCAGCACCCTACTCTCATACCAAAAACTCTGAAGCAACAGTCAAACCATGATTTAGCAGCTTTCTTTGATTGCACAACAAACACTTAGCAACCACAAACATCTCGCCAAGGCTGACGCCGATACACTAAACCCAGCACCCTACTCTCATACCAAAAACTCTGAAACATCAGTCAAACCATGATTTAGCAGCTTTCTTTGATTGCACAACAAACACTTAGCAACCACAAACATCTTGCCAAGGCTGACGCTGATACACTACACCCAGCACCCTACTCTCATACTAGGGTAGCTAGTAACGCTATAAGAACTTGCTCTTTCCAAGAACAATCAAGGAATGGAACAAACTGCCTGGCAAAATTAGCACTTGCCACCTCTCTCCCGGCTTTTAAAAGCTCTGTGGCAGACTATGTTAGCTATTAGCAACTAGATATAGATATAACAGAACACAGTGGTCGGTGTATCAGGTTCTCATTTTAATGCATACAGTACTGTTTTGTACAAAGTCGCAGACCGCGACCCACACTCCTCAGTGCACAAACTCTGAGTGGTTGCTTACAAATAATCGCTATCATTTGACATTCTTGAGAAGGTATTTGTCCTTATGGCGGCATTTACTGACTAGCTCATTACGCTTAGTCAGCGTGGCTTCACCGGGTTTACATAGAATGATATAGATATATATTTGCAGTCTATAATGTTCTTTAAAGAATGAAAGACTTATCTGGTAAATGTAAAGAAACATCACTCAGAGGTTTTTCAAAAGCTATCAGATTGCTTATGTGTTTGATAAAAGCTTTGGCACTTTATTTTAGCATCCCACTGGCTAATCAGAGAGACAGGACCCTTGGGTTATTGTCTCATCCGCAGGAGAAATGAATAATTTCTGCCCATGATGCACTTTGTTGTCAGGGAAAACTTTGAAAACACAATTGATTAGTCAAGTGAAGAGTTTACAGAATTAAGAAAATCGCAATGCAGTAAAGCTCTGTTACACACACACACACAGTACAAGGGGGAGGAAACTGCTGAGTCGACAAGGTGATGAGGAGGGGGTTGTATTAGTTGATTTGCTTTATATTTGTTGTTGCCGATGATGCACGACTTCCCTCTGCCAATCAATCTCGACTGAGAACCTAGCAACAACGAACTTACACATGCCGAGCACTAGCCTCTTCTTCTTTCTTTTTCTTCTTCTTTTCTTCCTCTTCTTTCTTTTTACTGAAATAAATGTTAAGCTATACGTTTGTCTTGATAAACCATGAATAATAAGATCATCTATTCATAAACTTGATCGCAGTGCTTTGAAGATACTAACATTCTGGCATCTTTCGGGGAGATCAGTCGCTTCACAGCGGCGAATTTCCGTGTTTTCTTAGCTTTGCCCTGAAATCCAAGAAGCACTTTATAGTTACCAATACTTTTTAACATGATCAAATCGAAGCTCGTAGCGAAAAACGCACAAGAAACTCACCATTTTTATTTCCACGTGTAGTTTCTTCGTTTGTTTCTCGACTGTGCGACCGGGCCTTCTAGCTAGTCGAGAAGCCCTAGATTCTAAACAACATCTCAAAGAAAGACTGAAAATAAATAATTAGTGTTTCAATAAACAACCGAGGGTTTAAAAAAAAGAAAACGCAAAACTGTCTTTCATGTCTAGCGTTTCAAACATGTTAAGATAGTTATTTTATTAAATTTAAGAAATATTGCAAAATCGCGGTCTTCCTGTGTTACGATTTTTGAGCAGTGCGCTGCTGCGCGCGGGCTCAGACAAAAAATTGCACCAAAAAAGATTGCACCACAAAAAGAATGACTAAGAATAGGAAACTGTGTTAACATTCAATTACAGCTTCCATGTCTTATAGTATATCTGTTGCTTGGTTCCCTTTAATGTAGATATATTTTCACTATGGCATATGCTTACGCCGAAGAATATCAAAACCCGGAGCGCACTCATGGAACTTCCGCCGCATTCGATTCAAATGTGTGGATGGAAAAATTCAGTGGCTCCAATCACAACGGGAAAAGAAAGATGAGACAAGAAATAATGCAGGAGACGTTGCGAGTATGTGACAGTTTCTCATACCAACTACCAGATGGTAATATTGTCGCGTTCGGCGATTTTGATAGTGTGTGTTCCGCAGCCTGCAAAACGTACCCTTACCAAGATGCCACCGTGCCCCCAAGACAGGGAGGGGCGAAGGAATTTGAAACTCAAGTGGAAGTTGTAAATAAGGACTGCCTTGAGGAAGCTCTGGAGCTCGGGAAACGTGGTTTGAATCCGGCTGTATTAAACATGGTTTCTCCTAGGCGACCAGGTATTTTGCAAAATGGGGCATTGCATTTTTTATCTGCACCCCCCCCCCCCCCCCCCCTTCCCCCCTGTGGAAGACAAAATACAGACAGGCCCTAAATTGGCCAATTTTAGATCTGACAGGTCCATTTTCAAGAATCCGACAGGTCTGTGCCTTTCAATGTGTAGCCTTTTTTTCCAAAGGGTACAATTTAACAAATCCAACAGGCCCTACTTTCAGGAATCTAGCAGGTCTGTGTACAATTGAACGAATCTGATCCCCTTTTGGTAGATTTTCCCATACATTTATTGTATTTGCTGAAGGAATTAGCAATTTTTGGTCCCTATATTATCACTCCCTGCCCCTTCCCCCTTTCTGAAATTCCTGGATCTGCCCCAGAGAATGCTTTCTGGTTGATTTATTGTCTTTTTTTATTGAGCAAAGTAATGCAAGCTCCTCCATTATAAAGTGCACTGCTCTATTTTCTTTGTCCACAATCCGATTTTACTTGTAACTTGTCTCTTAGGTGGTGGCTATCTCTCAGGTGCAGGAGCACAAGAGGAGAACTTATTCCGACGTACAAACTATGTACAGCATTTGGCAGACCCAGATAAGAAGTATGACCCTGGGAGGCAGTGGCGCTACAGACTACCTGAATTCTCATGTGTCTACTCCACAAATGTCATGGTATTCCGTGACACAGAATCCAAAGGATATGGCTTCCTTCCAGAGCCTAGTCCTTTATCCTTTCTTGCTGTTGCGGCGTACCCAAATGCGCCACGCACAAGTGACGGGAAGCACCTTACCCCAGAATTTGTTGAGAAGTACAAGAAAAAGATGAGGCTCATGCTAGCAGTTGCACTACAACAAGGGCATGACAGCCTTGTACTGTCGGCATGGGGGTGTGGTGCCTTCAGAAACCCTCCTCGCCATATTGCACAGTTATTCAAGGAAGTCATTAATGAGAGACGGTTCCAATATCGGTTCAGACATATATCTTTTGCCATCATTGATGACCATAATGCTTTCAGGAAAGGAGAGGAGGGCAACTACAGGCCATTTTGCGATGTCTTTGGAAGTAGCACAGCTTCAGCTTAATTGAACTCTGAAAAGAATAAGCTTGTCAAATGTTTGAAATAAAAATCACCTTTGTACATTCTTATTGCGTTTTGTTTATTAATAGGGTGGATCCAGGAAAAGGTCTGAAAGGTGGTGTCGACTCAATGATTTCTTTTTTTATCCCTCTTCCTCTCCAAACAACAAAATTAATGCAGCCTTCTTCCCGCATTAATGAGATTTTTGATCTTTAAATGTAGTATTTCTCTTCGTCTATGCGTAAGTGTTATGAATAATTGCTTCAATATTGTTTTTGTGATCTCTGAAACACGCACAAGGAGACAAAACGAGTGCATTTCTTGAGTCGTTCATTAGGTGTGCGCGTTCGTTCTAGAGGTGCGCAAACGTAGCGGCTAACTTGGCAGGCCAGCGTGGTGTCGAGGAAGGTGGCAAAGTATATCAAACTGAAATAAAAAAATAAAATAACATTTTTATGCCAGAGAAAAGATTTCCCTGCTCCAGCAATCGCCCTTAAGGCAAGGCCGATCTTTTGCCAAAAGTGATGACGATACGAGGGGCTCGATTTGTGGGTATCCTGTGTTCCGTCAAGGCCAGGTTGCACAGTTCTTGCAACAAGGTTCCAAAATGGCGGGCGACACGAAAGGGTTCCATCCAGACATGGATGAAGAAAACGACGAAGAAGACGACGAATCTAACTGGGAAGAGGTGCAGAATTATCCACGCTTCTTAACAACCCATCAGGGAATTGAAAGTCCAAGAATGGAAAGTTTTGCTGCTCCAGAAGTTGAAAAAACTTCGTTAAATCTGGCAGGGAAGGCAAGCGATGGGAGCGAAAATATGGAGAAAGCGGGACCTTCTAGAATGTCGTTGAACGACCATAAAGCAGGAATGGAAGGCCTAGATAAAGAGAAAATAAATAAAATAATCTACGAGGCAAGTAAAGGCTCTAAGTTCTATGAAAATGAACTTAAAAAGGAAAAGCTTGTGAATGAGCGAATTGCGCGGCAATGCGAGCGACTTGAAGCGTGCTCCGAGCAAGATAAAGTGCTTGCTATGATTGAGGCAGATAATATGGTAAGAGAACTCGAAAGTTCTAGAGACCTAAGTAGGACTATTGTACATATAGACATGGATGCGTTTTATGCTGCAGTTGAAATGAGAGATAACCCTTCACTAAAAGACAAGCCCATGGCGGTTGGTTCAACGGGTATGCTATGTACATCAAACTATCCAGCAAGACGATATGGGGTCAGAGCTGCTATGCCTGGGTTTATTGGTAAAAAGCTTTGCCCAGATCTCATTTTAGTTCCACTGCATTTTGAAAAGTATCGGGAAGTCAGTAAGGTAGTCAGAGGGATATTTGCTGACTATGATCCCAGCTTCTTGCCAATGAGCTTGGATGAAGCCTACTTGGATTTGACTGATTGTTTGCAGGAGAGAAAGAAAATGACAGAAAAGAGGGTATTTTACCAGAAAATAGCACCGGAATCAAAACAAATATTGAGTTCAGACAAGGCACAAACAGTTGATGATCAAGTTAAATCTGAAAACAAAGAGGAAGTAAAATTCAACAAAGATTTGAAGAAGGTAGAGTTTGGAAATGATGTGGAAGAGATTGTGAAAGAAATAAGATTCAGGATTGAGAATGATACACAGTTAACTGCAAGTGCAGGAATTGCATGCAACTCAATGCTTGCTAAAGTTTGTACTGATCGCAACAAACCTAATGGACAGTACTATCTAAAGCCAGACCGAGAGGAAATTTGTGAATTTGTGAGAAGCTTGCCTATTAGAAAAATAAGTGGAATTGGTAGAGTAAGTGAGCAGATGCTGAAGGCTTTGGGAATCACAAGCTGTGAGGATATCTATAATAAAAGAGACATTCTGGTTCTTGCCAATTCTGAAATTTCAGCAAGATTTTTGATTGGAGTTTCTCTAGGATTAGGAGCCACCAGGTTGGAAAGTGATCGTGAACGGAAGAGTTTGAGCACTGAAAGAACATTCTCAGAGATAAGCCATCCTGCTCAACTTTACACTGAATGTGAGAAACTGTGCCATGCTGTTTTCCAAGATATGATTGAAGAAGATTTAAAGCCCAAAACTGTGACCTTGAAGCTGAAAACTGTAGACTTTCAGGTCAAGACAAGGGCAAGTTCACTTGCTAACCCTATCACCTCAGTTGAAGAGATTCTGACTTGTGCCAAAGACATATTGAGTAAAGCAATAAAAGCTTGTGAGCCTAAGCCTTTGAGATTAAGACTAATGGGAGTAAGGCTTTCAAATTTTCAAAACAATTCAAAAGTAGAAACAACATCAACAATTACAAGTTTCTTTACTAAGAAGAGTAGGGCGCAGAATATGGATCAACCCAAAAGTAGTAGCACCCAGGGGGTTGGATCTGCATCTGCTTGCAGTGATGAAGCAAACTGGCTGATGCCAAGCTCATCATTACACCCTGACATATCTGCTGATGATGTTGATGATAAGATCCCTGATGAAAATACCACAAAGGATGAGAAAGGTTCAACAGATCCTAACATTACAGCCATCTGCCCAGTCTGCAATAAAGTACAGAAAGCTAAAGAAGCAGACTTCTTGATGGAGTTTAACAAACATGTTGACTTGTGTTTGAACTCTATCGCAATAAAAGAAGCCCTCTCTGAAAACCAGCAGGGTCAAGGATGTGCCACACCCAGTACGGCAGGGAAGAAACCCACACATTCTTCACCAGGAAAAGGACTCAAGGGAGGGAAGAGGAAACAGAACACTAAGGACCTCTCAGTGACAAAGAAAATAACTTTGGAAACATTCTGGTCAAAGAAATGAAAAGATACTCCATGATTTGCAGGTACGTAAGAGGAATGCTGTTCTGAGTTGAATTAGATAGTTGCATAAAAAATCCTCATCCCCTGTTGAGGACCTTAGAATTCCAGGATGGGTGGTTATCAAATAAATAAATACCAAAAAGCAAGTGGAATTCTAGGTTAGTTACCCTGGCTGGCACTGGTGCAAGTTCCAAGGTGGGTATCCCAAAAAAATGGATTTCCAGGGATCCCAAAAATATGGTTTTCCAGTTTGGGTAAACATAATGTCCAGGGTGGTCATGAAAAAACACAATGGAGTTCTAGGGTGGGTAGGGTAAACCAAAAATTTCGAGGGTGGGTAGCTCTGGGGTCCTCAACATTTTTTTGTGACATTTTTGTGTGACCGTCTATTCAGTATAGGGGGTATAAATGATCAAAACCAGACTTTTCGAACACACAAACACCTTGTGTAGGATGCAGCAAAACTGGGAGACTTGAAATCCCTGTAAAAATATGACTGTATGCCATGCTTTATAACAATGGCATTGATGACATTTAATTAGAAATATAGAGATTGATTTAATGTAGTATCAGCCTAAAATATGGTACGGTACTACACTTTTATTTCAATTCACTCAGCAAAATCACTCAGTGAAATCTTTGGAAATATCAGGCTGAATAACAGAAAATCACAGTAGCATTTTGTCCCCATAGGAAGAAGGCAGGGGCTTCATTAGAAGTTGTTCCCTTCAGTACCAGTCCTGTCTATTATTATGGTGGTAGGCTGGCTACTTTGGAAACTTGTTCTGCACAATTCAACAAATTTTGGCACCATCAGCATGATTTCAAAATTAATCTGTTAAGTCATCTTGTAGAATGATGATGAATGATAAAAAAACCTAAAAGCTTTGGTAGCTACATGTATGCATCATTGCAACTCTATTGCATGGTGAACAAGAGACTCTTGACAACCCCGAAGGTCCTGTCCCATGCATGTAAAAGCCTGTGCCTTTCTTGTTGACAAAGGGATGTACCAATAATTTTTACTATTATAATTTCTGAGTGAATGCCTCTCTGCCATCAGTATCCATCAATATCGAACTTACTGAAACCCCTCAAAGAGGCACATTCCAGTAGAGAGAAATATAATAGCGGTATATGGATTTGATAGAATCATCCCATTTTTTATATTATTTTTAAATAATAATCTTAAACTTAAAAAACATATTGTATAATGCTAACAAAAACATTCAATACAAATAATATAATATTTTTTATGCATGCCTTTATAAAATACTGTATTGATGTGTTTATTACAATTCAGATTTAATTGTATACTAGTTACAATTTATGCTCTACAGTAGTATGTAATACATGTTATGGACAGAACAAAGTTAAAAAAAGGGTGAACTTTCAAATTTTCAGTTTATTTTTACACTGTCTTTCAAATTGCATGAGACAAGAATGAGTTCTTTTAGATGCTGAAATTTTCAATTTTAGTCACAAATTAGAAACGTTTAGTCGCAAAAGTGACTCATACAGGTGCAATTTCCTGAGACATTTTCACTAAATTCAGCCCCCCTCCCATCTTGCCATACAATCTACTAACAAGCCCCTCCCCCCACTTTGAAAACTGTTCTGCCATCCCTGAGGGCACTGACTATTTGCTCTCATTTACATCACGTGCTCAACAAGGAATGCCCCAACTCCCACCCCTCTGGAACTTTGAGTCTCCCCATGGAGCCGATGTTGGGGAAATATTTTCCCCACAAAAACTTAAGGTGGCACCAGAAAAGGAACCAAAGGTCCACACTGGATTACAACCTGCCCTACTCCAGTTGCGCACCTGTCTTGCTGTTGTGGTGTTACGCACACTGGGCATGGGATACTTGTGGGTAGACACTCATCTCTTCCTGTACCACTTACCTGTTAGATATATAATATTAAATCACACTAGTGGTCTATTGTCAATGCTGCGTTCTGATTGGTTGAGCTACTAGTAGGCTATAAGTTATAGCCTACTAGTAGCGAAAAGTGTCGGATTTGAAAGCCAGAAAATGGCAAATGACCAGACCAGAAAACGTTTTTGGTTATACAAATTGACCTACTAGTGTGACTTGACTAAAACAATTACTCTCGCCCTCATGGCCTTCGGCCTCATGGGCTATTGACTCAGAGCCCATTCGGGGTCGAGGAATAATTGTTAAATGCCTGTGTTAGATATATTTTTCAATGGCGGCTAAACCTTTTGAATTCATTAAATTTCCTTACAAAAATTAAAGTCGATTTTGTATTCTCCAAATTCACAGCAATTGCTTGCTATTATTGTAGGTTTCGTATGTCACACGCGCGCGCAAAAAATGGCGGGAATTAGGTGGCAACGCCAGCCAATCAAAAACGTTCGCTCGACAGGCACATTGGTGATTCAAAGTAAGCTGTCGTTTAATCCTAAATTTCATAACTTGAGCTTGTAAGCTCCATACTTTACTGTAAGGGAGCACAAGAAGGGTGTTGTATTACTAGAGTAGAAAATAAAACGCCTCGAAAACGCAGGATTTAATGCCTTTTTAGACATCTTGAATACGTGGGCTTATGTTGGTGGCACCATCCGCCTTACTTAGACATGATCTATAACAAAGGTGTACCATTTTCTATCATTAAGCATTTCTTGTTCCAGATTAAGCCGCAGACAAACTTTACGAACTGTCTTTCAAACGCTTATCGACTTCATTGAAAAACGTCTTTATCACAGCATTACATTAGCGGCGAGCATTTTATTTTTGGTATATTAGAATCGACCAACATAGTGGGTTGCGCATTAAATATATCTTTTGATTATTGCCGTGCCGGCTTAACGCAGCATCTCATTAAGATCTTATAATAAGATGTCTCATTCTGCGGAGCTTTAACATCTTTAACTTAGGAATTATGGTTTTTATCTTGTTATTCTCTCAGATTATAGCCCTGCAGACGTAATCGCATTGCGTTAGTGCGCGCTTTCGATGCATCAAGGCCCATTTGGGAATTTGGAAAACGGGTTTGGAAAACGGGTTTTTGGAAAACGCTTCGTGGCGATTATATAAACGCTCTGTCCTTGATACAGATCTAAGATCTCATTGGTTGGGAATCGGCACACGGCATCTTGGGTTGTAACTGCACATATGCTAAACCTAGAAAATGAAAATTAAAGGGTTAAAGTTAACTCTTTCTGTGTGGAAACGTGCCAAGAAAATCACTTAGTACGTAATCGGTTCTCTAGAGCGGGCTTCGCCCATTTAAGTCCCATTAAAAAGGATGCTGAAATGATCTTCTTTAGAGCCATTAACTATATAATCACGAGCTATCAGTCTGTGGTCGGCTGACACTAAGATATTAAGGCATTAAGCTTTTAAAATCTTTGAATATGAATGCCGACAAATCAACTTAAATTGGCCTTCGAGAATCGAAAAATGAACAGCTTATCCCGACTTTAAGATTGATCTCCTTTGCTTCTTTAGATCGGTAAAGAAAAACATAGTTGAAAATCCGAAGCAGTAAATCGAGCTCTTCTATATTTGATCAGTTGGGTCCTTTTATTTCATAAGCAAATTTCACATATCAAATGATGACGTTTTCTTTTCAAAAAAGCTGGTTTTGCGGTGCGGATTTGCACCAGCGGACAATCTTAACACGCACGCACTGATTGGTGGAAAACTATTTTACTGTAACACGGGAAGCCTGTGGTTTCTTTCAGTGCATTTGGCTGGGACTAAGCCGATTCAGCATTTGATTTTACATTTGTAGGGCTGACGAATGGTAAATGCGAGATTTTCCAATAGAGCGATATAAATAAGGCTTCAAGAATTCGAGATCGAGACGAGAGATTGGCCGTTTTCACACTAGAAGACGAACAAATCGTCTAGACGGACAAATCGTCTGACGATTTGTTCGTCTTTGTACGTCTAGTGTGAATTCAGGTCGGACTTTAGTCGATTTGTTCGTCTATACGAACAAGTTGTCTATGAAAAAGCGTCTTCCTAGACGGCCAAACAGACGAACAAATTCAGACGATTTGTTAGTCTGAAAATTTGTTTGTCCCGTTTTCACATCAGACGATTTGTTCGTCTACAGACGATTTGTCCGTCCAGACGATTTGTTCGTCTCTAGTGTGAAAACGGCCATTGCTCTTATCATTCGATAATAGTCCCTTTCACAGTTCCTCGCTCTCTTGTGATTCAAATTGGAATTCTAGCCTGAAGTCGAGTCTACCGTTGATCAATGTATTGTTTGGTCAACGGTAGACTCGACTTTAGGCTTGAATTCCAATTCATAGTTCCGACCTGTCATTCAAAGCCATAGTTACTGTTGTTATGTCCCACAAACAAACCAGGGTTTTCCTTAAAAAAAAGGCCAAAATTATTTCGATCTCGCTAAGGTTTACCAGATAACTTTATCTTCGAATCATCTCAGTTTACACTGTCATAAAAGGCAAAAAAGTGCTGCAAATCGGACTGATTTCGGAAGTCCTGAAATACTGTTTGTGGGACACGATCAGTTCCCGCGGGAGAAGCTTTCCATCGCTGATTGGTATCTCCAGATAGCGTGAAATGGCTTCATTGTTTGATCGGAACTATGAATTTGAATCACAATAAAGCGAGGAACTGTGAAAAGGACTATTCCAGAATCCCTTAGAATTTCGCGACATCTTTTTATGAACAAGCTTTTCAGAACCCTACGAAACTCGTTTAATATGTTTAAATGCATGTTCAGCGATGTTTATCGTTTCCTAAATCACCATTTTGAAAACGTAACTTAACCAAAGCCCCTTAACCAACTAATTTTTTTAGTCTAGGAGGTGATTCTGAGAACGTGCCTAGAAAATGAGAAATTTAACTTTTTCATTATGCTAGTTTAATAGCCACATGTCCAAGGTAGATTTTTAGCCATGATGTACTAATGGAACGGTGGGACATCATAGTGCTAGGGGCTGAAATGTCATACCCATTATGGTCCCTCTATAATACGACATACACTGCAGCTTTCGTGTTAAAACCTGAAATGTATATATAACTCTTGATAGCATGGTACGATTTTAAACTTCAAAATTGGCTTAAGTGTTCATATGACGAAAATGTGTTCCTAAAACTAGACGCTTTTCTGACACTGGTTAGGAACGGTGGAGATTCTTGGTAATGGACTCTCGCAAGAGTGGATTACCAAGAGTTTCCATATTTACTATGTACGCCCGAATCACAGTCAGAAAAGTGTCTATTTTTAGGATTGCCGCGAAAATTCGTCATCCACAGGGTTCCCACTTTCTCGCTACGCAAACAGTTGTGAGATCCAGTCTAAAATTCAATCGCAGATCAATCGAAAAGCCTTTAAAGTCGCAAAGATAAAGTAGGATATTCTCTATTTGTTGTGTATTGGGTATTCGAGCCTAAGCATTCGAATACTTTCGCGCGCGAAATTCAAATCTAAAAATAGACACTTTTCTGACTGTGATGTGGACAAATACTGTACGAAAGATTCTAACTCTTGTTAATCCACTCTTGACTCGGTAAAGTGGTCTCTTGGAATATTTTTTCTTGTGATATCAGAGTTGATTGGGTGCGGCGCTTTTGTATTAAAAAAACTCGGTTGAATATAAATATTAAATTGTCAATTATTTTAATCGATGCTATCGATCTCGAAACTGATGTAATATACCACACGTGATATTGTATGGCTTGTATCGATATCCTTAGTACTGCAAATAGGGCTGAGTGATAGTGAAGGCTTTTCCGCTCTTGAGACGAGCTCTCAGCAAATCACATAGTTACAAGTACTAGCTTCCGAATGGTATTCATCATTCAGTATTCCTGGGTTGCAAGTGACGTCACTGGGGGTCAAACTGGTGGTATACAACAAAAGAAAGTTCATTAGCTCCCATTGTTCAGGGCACCAGCATGGCCGCCGCGCTTTTGTAGTTTAATTCCCAAAGGAATGGTTGCAACCCAAGAATTAGTAGAAACCCACTCGCATACTGTCACGAATCCTGCAATCTGATTGGCTCCGCTACTCACTATCTATTAAACAATTAGACTATTAACTATTTACCCTGGGGACCAGAGGCTGAAACTCTGCGCTTTCGCGTTTGCGTGTTTCTCGGGAAACTCAGAGCTGGCTTTCACCGAGAGCTGGCTCGTCGCTTCGCTCCTCGTGGCAAAGTCTCGCTGCGCTCGACCTTGCCTAAAATTTTCTCGCTACGCTCGAAAATTTTAATTCTTTGGACCTCGAACCTCTGGTTTATTAACTATTGGACTCATAGAACACGATAGAGTGGTTTTCATCCGGCTGTGAAATAGATGCAAACTACTATACACTATGAAAGTTATTTTTATTGTATTCTCCTTTTTAATTACGACTAGTAGACACTATTAAACACTGACTACTAGTTTTGTTTCACAGCCGGATGAAAACCACTCTAACAAGTAGTCTAATTGTTTTAGTAGAAACCCACTAGCATACATACTACCTTTAAAACGTATTTGTTGCTAGAACGTATTTATTTTAATGGTTTTTGAAAGTTGTACGCTACATTTTCACTACTCACTATCTATTACGTGATAGATAGTGAGTAGCTGAGCCAATCAGATTGCAGGACTCGTGATAGTTTGCGAGTGGGTTTCTATGGATAATTTCAGCATTCCTTTTTACTTAGTTTTACAGACGTTTGGACATTCTCGAACCCAGAGCTCCCCGGCTCGTCTGCTCGCAGGGGAGGCTCTGGTGACATCCATTTGAGGACCTTTGCTGATTGGCTGGTTTTGAACGTTGGTGCATGCGCAGAAAGATCTTTCTCTCAACGGCTCTGTATCAAACCTCGCGCATGCGTCAGTGGCTGTCACCAGAGCCTCCCCCGCGAGGTTACGAGCGGGGAGCTCTGGGTAAGAGAATGACGTTTGGATGACTGGGGGTCTATGCGCAATTCAAACGGATGCTATTTTTCCAGTTTTCAAGTTACCTTTTTTTTCGATAATTACAACTGGCAACGGAATTACGAAATTTTGCACATTTACGAAAGTGGAGGTGCTCTTTCTGGTACTGGCATAGAAATTTGAATCCGCGTCAGCTCTATTTTGGAAATAAAGTCTCGAAAACCGATATTCTTTTATAAGCCCGTGTCAGCCAATCCTTTGTTATTGTTTTCGTTCGATATTAGAATACGAATTACGCGTAGAAATTTCTTAACCAACATCTAAAAACAAAGTTTCAGATTTTATATACCACATTCAATCGAGAACATTGCTCTATGTTCTCTAAATCAGCCGATGGAAATGGATGCTTTCTCCGAGTTGGTGTGTTGCTATGCTGTCAAAATGGCGGCTGACACAGGCTATTTAATATGGCTTCAATATTATCAAACAGTCACAGGTCCTCCCAAATCAATGCGAAGCAACAAAAAGCCCCCATTATTCATGTCACTTTTATTACATTGTCTCAACCGAATTTCGAGGCACATCTGTTACTAAAAACGGCAAATGACGGTTAGTGTCCTTGTCGGATCACAAATATAAAAGAGATATGCCACGGAGTCAGGCATTTTTGGCAAAACAGAAGATTGTGATGCAAATTAGACGGGTTTATTAACTAGATTAAGCGCCAAACGTGGTACCAGAGTTGCGCCGTACCAAAAGCAATAGAATGTTTTTTATTGTAAGTATAATGAAGCGGCATCCTTTGAAGGCAGAGGTTCGACAGAAGAAGTTCGATCGACTGAAGTTCGGCGTGTGCATTTGCTCAGGGCCTTAGCTAGACTTGCTCCAAGTCGTCCTCTCAAAATGGACAGAGCGAAGCGAGCCGAGCGATCGAGCGAGGAGCGAGGCGAGCGAAAAAATATCGTTTTAAGCGACTTTTAAGAAAGTCTAGGCAGCGAACAAAGCTGCGGTGTCTTGCAAATAATGCTGTATAGACGTAGAACAGCTGTTAATGTAAAGTTCAACCAATATTAGATATAACAATTTCAACTAACCCAAATACAGCTAATATACGGCTAAACATTTCCCTCTCTACTTACGCCTGTTTCAAAAACTGTTGACAGCCTTGTCTACTCGACGGTTTTAGTCTAGTTAAGGAAGTCAAAGCAATCCCTCGTTTAATTTCGTGCGCGTGGTTCAAACATAAAAAGCCTGTGCAACTCGCGCGGGTTTTACACTGGAAGTACCACCCCTTTCATGCGCTCCATAACTACTTAACGAGCCTCTGTCAGCCTCCATTTTCTCAGCCTAGTAACATACCGAGACAGAGAAAGCATCCATTTCCATCGGCTGATTTAGGGGATGAAGTGCAATATTTTCGATTGAATTCGATATATGATTAAGACTATTTCAAGATTTCTACACGTAATTCGATGTCTGATATCGACTGAAAACAATAACAAAGGAGTGGCTGACAAGGGCTCTTTAATTAGACTACGAGTTCGAGTTTTCTAGGAGTCATTTAATAGATAGTTAACAAGGCGCGTCAAACTACCATCATGTACCATACTACCTTCAATTTCTTGCTAAAACGTAATATTTAAGGGTTTTAGAATGTCTACGGTCGTTCTACTCACTATCTATTTAACAATAATACTTTGCGCCAAAGTTGCACTTTGCACTTTGACCGATTTGTCTACTTTTGTCTATTTTACCTACTTATTAGCACGTCTTTGCGGTCTAGACAGAACTACCCTACTCTTTCACAGAGAGCCTTTATTGAATTAACTAACCCAAGTGCCCTTTTCCTAGAATATTTCACTCAAAATTAATTCTGTCCATTAGCCGTCTACTTTTGGAATGCTCCTAGTTAGCTTTTCATGAAAATAATATAATTTCATTGCCCTGCACTGTTAGCGCACAAAATACGCTTTTACGGCGCTCTACTTTTACATGAATTAGACGCAATTCTATAGGATTATTCAAAGCTTCAGGAGGCTAGATTCCGCTAAGAAAATAGCACGAAAAAGCGAGTCGCGCAGCGTGGAGGGCGATATCGCCTTTTTGAGTGGTATTTTCGGCGGAATCTACCGACTGAACACTTAAAATATACTTCATTCGTATGATATCTCGTCCTCAATTTACACGAAAAAGAGATATCATAGGATTCTATAGATAAGTTCATCACATGATGAGTGAATTCCACAGTAAATTTCACGCGAAGAATGTTCGCGCCTCTCAAGTCGGATTCGTGCGATTTTTCTAGTGAAATTTAACGTGGAATTCACTCTTCGTGTGAGGAATTTTCTTGAATCCCATAGCAAAGGTTTCAGATTAATTTAGTGAAATGATTCGAGCTTTGGACTTTGCGCGCGGATAACCTGTGTTTTGTCGAATTCCGCTTTAAACGGTGAATCTCTCACTCGTTTTTTGGCCAGTCAGCGCGCGCGTAAGAATTGAGCTATGGGTTGTGTTCAAGCTTGTATAGTATATATCGTTTTTCGTTTCAGTTTTGGAACTGCACCGAATGCTTTTTATTATTAGAATTTGCTTTTAATACCAAGCATACGAAAACTCCTCGCCAGGCCAGTACTTAGAAACTTGGGCGTTGCGGCTGTGAGAATTTTACAGTATCTACTCTAGCCCCCATGTAAAGCACTTCGGTTATTTCTCCACACCTCCGGAGCCATTGATCATTCTAATCGTCACTATTAATAGCTCTATTAATAGCTCTACTTCTTTCCATGCTAGTTATACTCATATACATACTTTATTAAATGCGTGGCACTGCAGGTTCTCACGGCCCACGGCCCACCAACACGGACCACGCGTTTATAAAACTCATACCAACGAGCTTACTCTGGCTTTATTTTGTCAGTACGAAATGACAGTCTCGGCAACAATGCATTATCGAGCGAATCAATTTGGCAAGGTCATGTAATATATAGATTTAGGCACTGCCTAAAAGCGGAGCTCCCAGTGATTATAGTAAATGGCATTTTCCCGCCAAAATGAGAGACGGTTTTGGGGCTACCTGTGGTATGGGCACGCACGCAGACACGGACGCGCCTGCGCGATACCCATGCGAATACCGCTGAACCACGAAAAACTAAGTGGATCATACACGTACACCTGAGAAGCTTGAGCTATTGTATTCTTCCTGCGATACCTATGTTGCTGCGCTCTGCGGCCTTTGGCCGCTAAGGAGCTCCGCTATAAACTGAAGTATCCTCTAAGTGCATTCATAACCAGATAACACGACAGGGCTACTTGACACTCTTGGTCTGATGGAGCTGATGGCGACCGCATTGCCTCCTTCCTAAACACCCCCTAGTGAAACGCCGTCTTATCGAGATCCTACGCAGAGATGTCTCAACTTCTAAAAAAAAAATCTGAACCATAAACAGAATGGTAGAAAATACGTGATAAGTCAGGACGATAAACATGGTGTATTACTTGATTTAACTAAAAGCAAAAAGCTCCAGCAGACATGTCTCGCCACTGAATCTTTCTAGTTCAATTGATGGATCATGAACTGGATGATTTTAAATACGAATGACAGCTAGCGACGATAAACATATGATGTACAACAAGCATTCCTAACACCATAGTTGGAAATAGGCTGATATCTTCGGCGTAGAATGCGCGTGAAATTTTTTAAGTGTTTTTTTCAAGTGATGTGTCCTTAGGACGCAAAGTATTTCACTAAGATATTTTTGGCATCGGAGTTTGAGAGAAATACTCTAGTAGCCAGTTAGTAATGTGATCTTCTATAGTCAGTTATACAGTAAAAATAAAAGAAAGTTACGAAAAAAAACTCGTGGTGATTACAGGGTATCTATTTCACCGGTTTCTAAAAGCTGTTACACAAACTTCGCTACAAAGACACAAAAACTGCGACAAAGCTTGTGCTTTATAATGCCGTGGGCGTTTGCAGAGAACCTCCTTTTTGGCGGGGGCAACTAAGTACGACAAGCCATGCCATACAGGCATTTCCAATAAGGACGGGCAGATAAGAGAAGGGAACTAGAAATTGCAAATCGATGTGCCTTTATCCAAGACTCCATTAAGGATGTCTGACATTTCAGTTGAATTTCTAATCAGAAGGAACAAAATGGCTTACTCGTGATAATCGAAAGCATGAAACGCAATAAAAATCTAGATTTGTCGAAACTTGAAAAACGAGAAACTGTAAAGACTTAAAAATAACTAGGCGCGGCTCTCCACGTCCCAATAAATTTGCATTTAGATAATATATACTTCGTTTTCAAATAAGGACATTTCTGGTTCATTCTCTTGATGTGTAGTAAAATAAAATCCTTGTGATAAAGCTTCGACACCAAAATGAATAACAATATTCTTGTTAGTGTGTCACTAAGGAATTGTAAATATTTACAATAAGTGAACTTGGCATATATATTAGAAACTGTCTTGTGCCGTGGATCCAAAGAAACAAGAAGACACATTTGTCATAAAAAGACATGCTAGCTATAAAAACTAGGGATATTATTCCGGTGGTTACAATTTCAGCCAGTTTGTATCCTTGAATATTTAGTAGCAAAAAAAAAAGTTCACAGTTCGACCGTGCTAAGGTCAAGGTACAGTGAACGGAAACCTTTCCCCAATTGTTTTCATGTCGGAAAGTAGTGCTGGAAGGTACAGGGAAATTAAAGAGAAGTGATCAATAAACACCTGCCATTAAGCACAGAATTATTAATTCATTTTGTGCATTTTTTTCTTCCAAATGAACATGTGAAACTTTTGTATACGTCGGTGCGTTTCGTAAATTAAGCTATATGCAAATGAATTAATTTTAGCTGGTACAAGTCTATATCTAAGTAATAAAAGTACTTTCCGCGTGCTCTCTGCTTTCTTACAAACACGAGGGGGATGTTGGGAGAACTGATCAAAACTTGAAAGATACGAGCCGAAGGCGAGTGTCGAGTGTCTTTCAAGTTTTATCAGTTCGACCAACATTCCCCGAGTTTTGTAAGAAACCAGAGAGCACGCAGAAAGTATTTTTATTGCTTTTAGAAAATAACATACACACGCGCGGCAGCGTTGCGTGACAATCGTGTTTCTCAGGTCTCTTACAAACACGCTTTTTAACCTATCAGAATGCGCACATTCACAATACAACATAGGTGTTATTTTCTAAATTATAATGTTATCATTATCGAACCCTGTTTATAGTCATGAGTTATTGTACTCAATTATCGAATGCTGTGGATTAGTTGTCGTACCTTCTACCAAAAGCAAACCGCTAATGCTAGGAAACCCGCCGCAATAACAATACGCTATTGAGAAATGGGAGAAAGCGATCTTTGCGTTTACCTGTCTTATTTCCCGACCAGATCAGAATCTATACACCAGAAAAATCTACGAAAACAACATTGAGATCTCAATTTTTTCGCCCTTTTTTAAAGTAAAAATAAATCTACTTTTTTCGGATCATCAGAAGGAATTTACGGAAGTCTTAGTTTATTGGCAGGTTCATTTGGCTAGATCAAATAACGACTGATACATTTAGACGAGCACAAGAAAAATTGGCATGAGCGATTGACAGCTTTACGACTTAATTAGTGTAACAATAATCTCGTTTTCGTCGAAGTACGTAGTACAAATTCTTCCTTTTCTGGGCGTTTTGCTTTAAGTCTTCTGTAACCTAGATATAGTTATCGTTAGAGGTGCATATTGATGGTGCGTAGACAAAGTAAGAAGAACAAAAATGATCAAAATCAATTAGTAAGTTTATTTAGAACTCGTAAAATGCTCAGCTCAAATTGTGTTACCTCGTTATAGAAGTCCATTGTAAGCTCATTTAAATTGCCGCTAATCTTATGCTTTATGAAAGCTGCGAAAAAGGTTTTCCATTGCATTCATTTTATAAAAGACCTTTGTATGCCTTAAGTTACTCGTTGCAGGATTTGTTTCTAGACAAACCGAAGAAACACATGAAATTATTTGCAGTAAAGTGTTTGCAGTATCTTGTTTCCAGTGGTGTTTTAATTGCCTGGCATTCTTTTGTGCAAAAACTATTCCAAGCTAGTTTCTCTCCTATTAGCAATTAACAATCCCTGATGAGCTTGATTGTAGACAAAGACAAAAAACCGAACCGATTCAATTAGAGAGTTTATTTTGTACTCGAGTTATTTACCGCTGATATTGTTTTGCCGCAGAAGTGAAAATGCCTTCTGTTTGTTTTATTTTGTGGCATAAACAATGGTTGCGCTTTGTTCTGTCGGCTTCGTTAGTCACCTGTATTGGTATACAGTAATGTTATAATATCAAGGCGTGTTAGCCCTTAAGTAGAGAAAGTTTAATAAATAACATTGGAATATTACACTAGGTAAAATTCTAATCCTAATATTTTAGAAATGCGGAACGCTGGTGATTAATTGGTCTCTGGCCCATGGGAAGTTTCAGGACACTACTAAATTGGTAGATAAACCGCCTAAACGGTGGATAATGGATTAGTTTGTTTGGTCTGCAAATGACTGTTTTGGTCTCCTTGTTGGAATGACTCAATTTTACACTGATGAGTTGTTCATTTTCCGCCCTTGGCCTTGTGCTCGTGAGACAGCTGTAGATCTGTTGCCTGTTTCCGTAACGTGTCAAACCAATAACGTTATCCCTAATTTTTCGTGCAATATTGTGGCAGTGTTTTGTTATTTGTTTCCGTAGGACTCCTATATTTGCCTCATCAGTTTTTTGGAACGTGAGCTCATTAGCTTGTTAAAATGAAGCCCTTACAAAAAAATGAAATAAATGTAGACAGCAGGAAGTAAAAAGTACCTGCGACTGACTGCTAATTTAAAAGGAGGACTTGGTTATGTTCCGATGTCTGTTTTGTCTGCTTGAGGCAGGCTTTTAGATTAGCTCGTATTGATCTTGTTTCAAGATCTGCTGGCAGTGTCCGCCCTAAAACAGAGCCCCCCCCTTTTTTTACAGAAATTGAGTACTAATTCCATCTCCTAAGTTACCTTTCTGTACCCTATGTTCCTGAAATGTGCTAAACTTTGCCTCCAGTAAAACTATCCGATTTCGCCGTTATCCGAATTTAGATCTCTTAAGACAAAACAAATTAGTAGGCCCTCTACAATATAGAGTTTGGCGCCAGAGGCCACATGTTCTCTATGTTGCGCTTTCCGTACAAGATGCTTACTATAAAACGTTTCCCACATTTACCGGCACTGGAATAGACCTTTTTCCAAACTGGCCGCCGAAAATTCAAATCGATTTTTGTTAAAAATGAACACCAGCACTAGAACACACATCATCACTAGAACACACATCATCACTTTAGTAAAACTACAAAATTTCGCTGCATTATATCCAATATCTTCCGAGAAAACGAACGTTGAAAATTTACAGACATTTGTATGACTCCCAGTCATACAAATCTCTGTAAAATTTTCAATTTCAGACTCTGCTTTCTCAGCCGACATGGCAATTTTTGGCATAACGAAAATTTATAGTATTACTGATGTGAGGATACTCTTTCTAGTGCCAGTATTTGATTTTCAGTCGGTTTTATTTTAAGACATGTGAATTTGCGGCGGCCATTTTGGAAAAAGGTCTATTGAGCAGGGAGCTAATTAACTGACCGCACACTGTATAGTACGATAGTACAATAATAGTACAATAGTACGTTTTGTTCTGATGATACCATCACAAAAAATAGAACAGTTATACACTGAGGTACAATAATTTCAGTTACTTCAGCAGTTCTATGTTTATCTAAGACCACCTTGGTAAATATTCTCTTCATCATTTCAAGAGCTGGAGAACCATGGTTCTTATATCAAGGTTTCTTACATCGAGGTTTTCTAGTTAAAGGTCAATTTTCTAGGTATTTTCTTTTAATCTGTGGAGGCGTTCAAGTGGTCCAACATCCTCGCATTTTTCTT
The DNA here is from genome assembly GCA_033964015.1 of Scolanthus callimorphus. NCBI lineage: Eukaryota > Metazoa > Cnidaria > Anthozoa > Actiniaria > Edwardsiidae > Scolanthus > Scolanthus callimorphus. The sequence goes on from CM066915.1 coordinate 20,910,583, forward strand.
TCATAAGCCACACTATGAGACTTTCCGTTTTAGAAGATACACTTCAGGTTTTTAAAGAAATGTCATCGTTTAAAATAACTGGATTATGTGATTAAGTGATCTTTCGTACCGTGTTTCCTATTGCCTTGTGCCTCAGTCACACACACTTACATATCGTGGCCAATAACTGCCGTTGTCATACACCAGGCACGCGAACAACCTGGTCACATAGGGAACGACTAACAGAATGAAACCTCTGCTTCCTGGAAATAAACCATTTTAAACAATCTATTGTGTTAACACATTAACAGCTCGAACAGTTTAAAATGATTTAAAGACATTTCAGTTGTTGTTTATAATTGGAAAAAGATATCGATATTGTTCAACACTAAAATGTTTTAACACCCTTAAAGGCCCTTAACTTATTTTCATATTGTTTTGTTGTGCACGGACGGTTAGTCACCAGTAGTTAAAATCTACTAACTGACGACATTGTTAGTTCCTTCCACAAATTTGCTTAATCAGTAATAAACAAATGTTAAGAGTTAAACTTCTCACGCATGATCGCTGTCGCGTATCGGTGGCCTTGGGGATTCTGCGGTAGAAAAACGATCGGCTCTATATCGTCTTTGTATTTCGATATGCAAAGTTTGAGGTAAAGCTAGAATAGGCTTACCTCTTGCTCAGTGAATTTGCCATTAAACTATAGCAAGACTTCGTAATCTCTTAGCTCTCGTTTTATCAGTAACACAGGCCTGCTTCAAGCTCCATGGCCAAGCTAGACAACTCTAACTATCTACTTACTAGCGGTGATACCTGCCTTCGACTGAACGTGATCCTGTTCGGCGTTTTGCGCGGAGAGCCGCACGAAAAACCCACCCAGTTTTCTAAAATTGGGAAAAGCGTCTTTTCATATATTTTGACCAAGATGTGCCAAGTTGCTTGAAGAAACAACTCCGTGAACGTTTGTTTGCGCCCCTAACTTATTCTATAGAAATAGCTGTTTTAACTGTTGGCTCGGCCTGACTGTTAGCCAGCAAAATGACAGAGTACTATGTTGAGTGTTTACTCACGACTTGAGTGGCAGTGAGCATATGCATAATGCTTCCTTTTTTGTTATTAATAGATTGAGGAAGTCAAAGTCTACCAATATTTGGTGATTATTCAACATTATTTCATTTCCGTTATAAATATCACGTTGGAAAACGTCTCTAACGGAAACGGAATAATACTCTAAACTAGAGCTTAGCGTTTTAAAGTGTAGGCTAAAAGCTTGTTTTGCTTAAACTGTTTTTTTGAGTCCTCAAAAGGATTGACAAAGCCTTATACTATTATCCAAAGTAAAGAAACCCCCATGTTACCTGCCAGAGAATTGAAAAGGCACAAATAAGGAAAACAAATATAATTTTCAGGGTTCAGTTAATCTATATTGTTTGACACCCAAGTAAAGCTCGCTTGCAGAGTGTGTTCTATTGAACCTTTCAGTCAATGACTGTTTTCTAGAAACTCTTTCGTATCCTGGGGTTACGTTTTCACGAGCAGGTAATTTCAAGACTTTCAACTCGTCTGCTTCGTCCAACCCAAGGAAATGACTAGATTCTGTTAATAAAAAGCTTCTGGCGAAGTCTCAAAATCTTTTTGCACCTTGTCAAATCGAAAGTTCCAGTAGGACATTGAGAAGGAGCCAAGGATAATGGTACCTAAGGTTGAAATCGTGTGTCAGGGAACGAATTAGGATCTGCATAATGAAAAAATGGTCAGGCAAAATATTTTTTCTTCCTGTTACGTGGTTTTTGACTATGACAGTTGTCCAATCAGAACTCGTCATCACGTTTTTAAAACTGTTTTGAGATTGGGTAACCAAAAAAATCCATTTAAGTGTGATCACGATGCAACTAAAACCGAAGAAAATCTATCCAATTGCTATAGTTTAGTACTACATCGGAATCATTGATTCGATTTGATGACAAGTTTAAGGTTTCTCGTTCTGGCTCACCCAAGAACTTCACACCCTATTGAAAGATTCAATCTATTTCACATCTGTTGCCGAGCACTGTATTATGTTTTTCTAGTAATTACTTATAATTGCTAAAAAGTATTCGTCCCCGCAAGCACAAATAAACAGAAAAATAAACCAAACAACTCTGAATAAATCACACCATTTAGTCATTTTCCTCACAATCATGGGCGTAGGTAAAGGAATTGTAAAGTCCCTGGTGTAAGTTGCTATCTTTTCTTGGTGTGTCAGTTTTTGTTTTAGTGTTAATAACGTTGTTTATATCTCGTTTTTGCACTCGAAAAACGTAATTATGCGCATCTAATTTCGCGCAAAGTTGCTCTCCTTTCCGCGAGCTTTCATGACAATTGCTACTTTACAGTCTAGACCCCTTATTGCCATGCAGCACAAACATTACATCTATTAGAAAAATCTAAACCATTTACTGCCTTCACTTGGCGATGCAAATAAAATATATGAATGTTCTGGTCTTCTTATAAAAATTGCTCTGAGAACCAAGTACAACAGTTATTGACATAATCTCAATAATCATGCAAACAAACAGTAGGAACTCATTCAACAAAACGTCAAAGCACAATTCACTCTTGATTAATTCCATTAATTGTTTTCAATATGCAATAAGTAATATCCAATTATTGCTGGAGATCGGTGTTTTTATTGCGCGCTGCGGCGTTCTGCCGAGCGCGATTTTCTTTTCTTCGACGCTGCATTGATCAGTGAATGAAACGGAATAAAATAATCGCTATTGCGGCTAACTCAAAGTCTTGTCTCGCTAATGCTATACAAGAAAATTAACAAATGTTCTTTCAGAACCGAGCACTTCACTGAAATTCTTAATACAACAAAGTTAAATCCATAAAGGGCCTGTCTAGATGTTACTCTACTAATTGGATATCATGTTTAAAGAGTCATGAATAAAACCCGTGTGCTACGCGATATCCTGGTCCATGCGATCAAAATACAAATTCAGTTTCAATTTTTCAGTGATTCTCGTCCTTAAACCTGTAAACCTTGAAAAGATCTTTTATCGTAAGTTTCGTATTGCTGACCCCCTGGATTATTTTAGAATGCAGCGGATAGATTTTCCAGTGGTGCTTAACGAAGGCATGCAATATACTTAGAGTAATAGATCTAGGCTAATCTACTGGCATGTCAGGGGGTATTATATCTCTGTCGGCACTCCTATACACACGCTATTCACAGCGTATTTTGTGTATACCGCAATTAAGTCCAATGTTCGATATAGTCAGCAGATCAGAAGATTGACTATATATCGTACAAAATGCACAAGCTGTTGCTATAATTCCTGTCATGTGTGTGGTTTGGATTTAGTTTAAGCCACGTAGATCAGCCTTCATAAGGCTATAAGTACAAAACAAACAACACATTTAGTAAATTCTTTAGGGTGCGCTCATCCTAAAGCCCATCAAGGCATCATCTCATACCGCTGCAATCTTCTGGCTTCCATTTTGCTCTTGTTTTTTTCCTTCCGCGAATGATCCGGATTATTGTCCTCCGGAAGTCAGCCTTAAAGTACGCGTAGATCGGCGCGTTCAGAAAGCTTCCAATAACTAAAGTGAACCAGGAAATTGTTTCCAGCGAAGCAGGCACGATGCTGTCGGGCTCGAACCCCCTGTTTATTGCAGTTGCAGTTGTCATGTATATCACCGGCATCCAGCAAACAAAAAGATCGCGAAAATGACCGCGAAGAGTCGTGTAACGCGCGCCTCGCTCGCGACCCGGCCGCGCTCCTCCGCCATGCGTCCGTCTATGAGACCATGCTGCATTGCAGCGAGGGATTTCACTTGGCGCGCTACCTCACGAAATATACGCACATAGGCGAAAAGAATCAGGCCGTATGGTAGAACTATTCCGAGAATAAGTATAATCATAAGATACACGCGGTGAACGAGGAGAGTAACGTCTGCGCCCCAAATAAGTGGAATAAGTGAGATGACCAACGGCGTAATCCATACCATTAACGGGAGCTTGTAAAAATGTTTTTCCATGAATAAAACATAGGTCAACGGCTTCAACACAGCCAAATACCTATCGAAAGTCACAGCGAGCAGGTTAAAGACATTTGCTTGGAGTATAATAGATATTATAAATCCCTCGGCGACCATAACTTCTTGAGGTCCATACCACTTTGCTAGCTCCAAAGGCAGCAGGATTCCTCCAAATAGCGCATCCGAGAAAGCTAAAGAGACCACGAGCCCGTTTGTAAATGTGCGTAGGTTTCTGTATTTATAAACGATGAAACAAACCATAAGATTCTCGACCACGACGACAGTCCCCATAATAGTGAGAGGAATCATGATCACTAGATCTTTTGTTGTCGACATGATGGCTCGCTCGTGCGTGTCTCGAGGTTTTACATTCACACCGGCTCCTCGAATATTAATTAAACTCTCTCAACCTGCGCTTAACTCTCGAGCTGAACACTGAACACAGGAACGTCGTCTTTCAGCTGTTGGTCTGCCTAGATAGCTAACTACTGTACTTGTGAACTAGCTTGTGAATTGGCTGTGTGTCTCTAGTATTTCTCACTCGACTCGCACCTGTTCCAGTACTCTCGGCTTTTGAATGCTTCTACAAACTTGATCAATTCGACCGAGGCCCCGAAATCCCCAATGTTTGTGTTGTCTCCATGTCGGGTCTGCATTTAAGGCCGGTGTTGTTTATTTTGTGCCCCCGTGTAGGCTTCTTAACGAGCCTTCTATGCAGCGCGTCGCGTCTCGGTAAAACCGATCCGTACCGTAGTACAGTAGAATCCTATCCTCGGGCGTTTACGTGCTTATATTAACATGTGAGCGCGGACAAATGAACAGAGTTGATACCACAGGCCGCCGCCGTTTTCTGCGTTAATAGTTTCAGCGCGAGGGAATCTTCGCTTTGAAGAGACGCTGGCGCGGTTTGTACTTTCTTCGCAATTCGGCTACAATCTAAAGTGTGGAGTGAAAACCCATCACGTCTCACAATAGGCCTGACACTTAGATACGCACCCTGTGACGTCACAGTTAACCATTTCAATACGGATTTCGTGTGCAACGAGGATAAAATCACAAGCCATCAAGCGACTAGCGCAGACCCCTGTGGCCGACAGAGATGGTCTAGTTATAACCGACACTCCACTCGCACCACATTTAAGGCCCCGGAGAGAGAGACTGGCAATAAAATCCTCAATCGCACTTCTATGGCGCCACTCTGTCTACCATAAACTTCTTGCATTCACTTCTTCGTGCGAAAAAATAACCACGATGACTTCCTTCATCGAAGGTCAAACCTCTTTTAGTATCTTTTGCTTGAACAATTGCAGTCGCGGTTAAAAGAGAATTAGCATATATTTAATAATAAAACATCTCTCCCCCGGGAAGAGCAGAAGCATTGGGCAGATTAAGGACATAATTTATTTTTTTAAAGTCAAAATATTTTTCCCGTTCATTTTTGCATTGCTCCTTATTAGGCGACATTAGTATCTCGCCGTATTACACAGTGGATATAATTCAACGATAAACATGTTTATAAAAACTTCAGACGGGAACAATGGCGTCCTAACGTAAGAAACGCAGTAAAATCTGATCTGCATGCTCATCAAACTTACTTCCGTTTGTAAGCCCCTCACTTAACTGGAAGACTAAAACATTATACATTACTCCTGATACACGACCTAGATATCAACCTCCAGTTTTCGTTCTGCGGTCTTCGAGTTTTTCTTTTGCGTGGGAACTATTTACCTTTTAGGCCCCTCAGATTAAAAACAAACGTCAAATATATCTAATAAACAATTCTCGAGAAGAACCTAGGCGGAATTATTGGTTTTGAATTTTGGAATAATTTTTCATTTCATTTTTTACCATCCTTTATTTGATTTAAAGCTTGTGATCGTGTGCGTTTCCCTATAACGTTCGTTTGTATGTAAATGCGAGCCCTTTCAAGTACACCTGTTCGCTTATTAGAATTTAAGAATAAAAGAATTGATGCACGGAGAGCAAAAACCCGACCACTCGGGTTGTTTTTGCGTTTTTCATAGCCAAAGCTGGCAATAACATAGCCTATTAAACGGACATCATTGATGACTTGTCAGTGGAATTTAGACAATATATTACAAGGACAAATCGTATAAGACAGCTTTTCAAGAGAAATGAAATGATTTAAAATCTTAATTCGTGATTTTTCTTTTTTTTACTCAAAATTCCCACCGCTTGTATACAATATAAGGGAGTATAAAATTAAAATTTTAATGCAATTGTGAATTCGGATAACTAGATAATCTGAGACCGTAACATGGGCATCGATTTCTGCAATGCCTTTCAGCTGTACAGAAATTACAGGGGTTACGGTTTTCTGACACTGAATGCCAAGCAGCTGGGGGAAATTATCATACTTGCATCAAATTTATGTAAAAAACAGAACATTTGTGACACATTTCTGAGCATTTGTGTACAGTGATCTTCAGTTTGGATTTGAGAAGAGGAGATTAGGGAGACTTACGGGGAGGAATTACGATTTAAGACCGATGCGAAGAAAGGAACGCGCTATTAAGTTCTTACTTTGAAACTGTGCCAAACCCAAAGCTGGGCTTTAACTACTTAAGTGGTGAGAATATTGTTTCACACGAGTAGCAATAAAAAGCATGGATAATTCGTTGTTGTTTGAATTAGCAGCCTTCTTGATCTGACAAGTTTAGATCATCTGTGGTTGTGGCGGGGTCTTCTTAAACGTTAGAGGTGAAACCAAAAACCAACAGTTGCCTACAGCCATGTCGACTATGCTTACATATCGGAAACTGGTCTAATAATGTTGCCGTATAAAATATTTGGCTTATCAGGAACCTCTTAGGGCTTCATCAATATTAATTTGAGTTATTAATTATAAGAAAAAAATTGGATGAAAAATTTCACGTACAATAGCTCAGCTATCCACCTAGAAGCATAGGACAGCGCATGCTCTGTTGCTACATGGTAATTCTAAAATGTTGTCACCAATCTTAAAGATGTCCTTTTGGCGTATGACAACACCCCATCCTGTGTATCAGGTTTATTGGCCTACTCAATGTTTGCTTAGAACAAGACGAGTAATTCAAACAAATTTCTTTTTGTTGTTAGCTAGAACCTTATTGCTAATAATTTGCGCCTTTCTGAAGACACCGTGGCTGCAGCGGCGACCAAATACTAAAGAACATTTTAATTACTTCAAAAAGTAGGCCAAATTGGAAATTTAGAATGTTGTTATGGTTCTATTAGTGACATTAATAGCTTTAGCCTTGGAATTTGTACTGTGTTTCAGATTTTTTACTTATAGTAAAGCAATCAGTAGTGTAAGGTGTTTAAATGACACCTGCATTTTGCGCACGTGATTTAAGAGACTTCTATAAAAGTGGAAATAGAAAAGAAATAGAAAAAAATATAGCCCGGTCTATATGTTTGCTTCTTTTATTATTCTCCGAATGTCCTGAATTTGGAAATTACCCCATTTCCCGTGTTGTTTATTTTCAAATTTATTTCCTTATTTTAGAAAACATAAAATGATTGGGATGGAGTAATTGAGGTAGTATTTCCAATTGCGGCATTCCCACTCATTCTTTTTCTTAATACATTTTTCTCTAAACAATAAACGTCCTTAAATACCTCATCATCTGGGATATTTATCCGGGAACGGTAATTCTCAATGAGGCATTTCGGAAGTAAAAGATGCCCACTTATTCCGGGTTGTTTGCAAACTTCGCAAGTGCAATCAACCAGCCGACAATAAGTACAAAGCTACATTCACATACAAACAAATGCTACAAAAGAGCCCGTCGCTTTATGACGAAAACATCTACTTACTGACAATTCCTCCAGTTCTACAATCAACCTTGCATACAACTGAGTATCAGAGTAGGCGTACTTTTCCTTGATAGTTTTTCTATACCGGCTGAAACTTTGAAATTTCTCAAGTTTTCTCACAGAAACAGAGAGAAAGTAAACTTTGTATCATAAAATTCGTAGCACAGCGAAATATTTATTGTGGACTTCCTGTGTCGCAAGCGCGCGCGCCAGAAATGGCGGGAATTTAGGCGGGAACATGAGCCAATCAGAAACGTCCATTGCATAGGCACATCGGAAAATAAGAGTATAGATATTCAGGACGTATTGATTGATAGATAAAAAGTCCTCTAAAACGCTGCGGTGAGCCAATTATGTCACCTTCCTAAGAACGTTCAATTCGTTGCCTTGAAACCGCATGGAAATTCAACTTGGACCTCCTAAGTCGTTAATGCGAATAACTGTCATCTACGTAGAACATAATCACGGCTGGGATTTTGATAGAAAGGTTCATTATTGCTATTTTAGTTTTAGTAATCCGTGGGCGTGGTAGAGTTTTAGACCACTCTGCACCGTTGCCCTGCAACAACGCCGACGACAATGGCGTGAAACTCCATTTGATCACAGATTGTTGGAAAGTGTCTATAAAGAGACAAGAAGCGGAGAATAGGTAAAAAGTCCCTCTACGTGTTTTCAAGCCTACAGTGATTTTATGAAGAATAACGGTAAAAATAATGAGAAAATATGGGTAGGAAAAACACGAGAAAAGTATAAATACAAAAATGTTAGAAATCTGATATCAAGAGGAGTAGCACTAGATATTATTATAGATTAATTCTTTTTGGTGATTTGATTTTTTTTCGTACTATTCTCGCGATTTTCCCACCCATACTTTTTCAGTATTTTTATCGTACAAAAATCCAGTAGCCTGGGAAGCTGGCTCTTCATGATCTTATGAGTGAAAAAACATAATCGCCACCAAAACGTGTATTTTTACATTGTTTTCTGGACCACCTGAAACAGACTTTTTTGCACCAAGATCTGAATAGCTACTCTCGTTAGTCCAAACTGTTCAAGGGAATACATTTTTCATATGTCAGAATATCATAAATACTGAAACTGTAAACAATTCTTTGTTTTGCCGAATTTTCGGTCATGTTTAATGGCCTTCATCAAGGCAGTTTCAGTATTTATGATATTCTGGTTTATTAGTCTGAAGACCACCAACAATAGGAGTTATTTGAGCATTGTATAAGTTTTTCATATGTCAGATAGTGGTGTTTGGTATTAGATCAATACATTATCACTGAGTTGATCATTCTATCAATTCTCATTAACTGAAACCTTGGGAGAAGTTCCAGATTGATCACGTCGAGAAGTGAAAGCTTATGGAATGAGAATGTTTGATTGGCGAAGAAAATAACACGGTTTTAGCTCATTGTTCAACTTCGTTAAGGTGGCTCGATACAAATATCGAGCATCTTCTAAATTCCCAAACACTAAAAAATGAAAACCATGACAAACTTGCATGGCCGTTAAGTAAAAAATAAGCTAAACGAGAGTATTTTGTTTCGAAGTAACAAACCAAATTATTTTATTGGGCCACCTTAATCTCTCTTCGTCTATCTTTTTAACTCATTGTCTATGTGCGGAATGTTATTTGCATTGCCAAAGACTAGAATATCTCTGAACGCAAGTGGATTTCTTGTGATCTGCCTAGATTTAGATCTTTCCCTGTCATCCTGTAACCACATTTACAAAATACTTAGACCTCCAAAGTCGGTAATGGAAATAGCTGGTCGCTACTTAAAGTATTTCTTCTAGCATTTCCTATTTTAGGAACAGTACACACAGCACGATTAGAAGCAGGATTTTTTTACTCAAAATAGCTTTCTTATTTTAATCTCTCATATAAGACAAGGATTATTCGATCTAAGTAACTATTTCAGTGCCTTTATATTTGGATACATAAGGATGCCAAATTTGACTCAACTTGATAATTCGGGAATGAGCGCTGCGCTGAGGAGTATATAATTTATAGATTGGACACTCAAATAGATTTTATCTCCATTTATGCGTGTGTCCTGTTGATTGCACACTAAACATTCTGTAATTACACTAACTCTTTTTTCAGTGGGAAGTCAACAATAAAAACATATCATAAATATATCTAATTTCATGGCCGAAATCCCTGCTGGAACTTACCGAAGTTAATTTGGCAATAACCACCACACGGGGTTTATTAAAGCTGCATATTTTTAGGCTTATGGGTGTGCTGTTGATAAAATTTAAGTACTTCGCTTAAAACTTCAGCATTCCAAGCACGAAGCGTTTTTGTCCATGTTTTGTAATAAATTTATCCCCTCCCTCCCACTCTCATATTCGTGAATCTTACTACACAGCACACAGGCTACCCGATATCCTCGTTAAATTGAAGTAAGTCAACCAACATTGATCTTATATACGCCGCTACACTCGTCGTATCCACTCAATCTAATTTTAACTAATTTTCATCAGTCCGCAACTCTCGTGTCTTTGGCTAAGATCTCTTGATATCTTGGCATGGGTGTTCTATATAGGATTATACGCAAGGAAAATGTTATATCTAGAACACTCGAAATGAGAGCACGTAACCTTCTAGGTCTTCAGTTTTTGTGTGTGGTTTGTACGTAATGCATAAAAAAACGAGCAGTCGGTTTTTCGTTCTTCCAAAACGTCAACAATGATAAACGTTGTTTGTCGTAGAAAAATCATCATTTTAAAGTTCAGAAAACGTAGAGTTGCAATGAAGTTGTAAATTGGTTTTGAAAATTATGACGAGTTATAACCTGAGGACTATAGTGGTCGTTTGTGATCTTCCGAGCAACGTGGTCTTTGCGAGCAGCGGTCCACATGTCAGCACTTTGATTAGTTTTAACTCAGGGCTCTAAAGGTTTGGGGGTCTACGGGGCCCTTTTCTTCCCTGCTGACTTAGTTAAATAGTCTACAACTTCCTTTTCGTGGATATTTATAGCTTTTGTATTACAAGACATTTTCGATTTCATTCAAACACTCCGATCGAACGTAATTCTGTATTCAGGGAAGTTTTTTGGGGGGCCCGTGAATTCTCGGGTGTTCGAGAAACGGGCCCTGTGGCTCTAGCCGTAAATGATGCAGGACTCCAGGACCCAAGTGAGAAACCTGTGGGACACCTTTGGCTCCAGTGTTGGAAGGGTTTTTAGGCTCCAGAAGAAACTTTGCTAAATGAAAAGGGCCCCAGATTAAAATCGGCATTACCTACGCGAGTCATCAAACCCTTTGAAATGACCACGAGATGCGAGGACAAGGAATTTTTGCAACACAATTCGGTAGTCTTGCCTTCGTATAGACCGGTATCGCTCACTCAGCCGATGAAAATAGATGCTTTCTCTGACTCGGTATTTTACTAGGATTTTGAAATGGCGGCGCTGACTGAGTACAAAGGGTCCGTAGGAAAGAACAGGGTGAGTAGAAACGTTATTGTTCTATTCATAATGATTGTAAAAAAACAATACAAGAGTGTCAAGGCGTGAGGGCAACATTTCTACGGGACCCTTTCAATTTGACCCCATCTCATCCCAAAACGTTGGTACACTAATTGTAAAACTAGCCACAAATCTACTCTTTTTAAACTGCACTTTAAGTCACTCATCGATGCTCGCTGGTAAGTAACGACGGAATATTCTATCGAGCTTCGTAGAACGTCAAGTACAGTGCATTCTGCCCTCTCTGCATTCTCCCTAAACTGCACTTTAAGTCACTCATGGATACTCGCTGGCAGGTAACGACGGAATATTCTATCGAGCTTCGAAGAACGTTAAGTGTGCATTCTGCCCTCTCGCTGCGCCCTTGTCTCTAGAGTGTGGGCGCGAGCCTGACAAGCATAATTTAACCAAGTGCTGATCGAATTATAGAGTATCTTTTTCCGCGCATACTTGGGATACACACCTTGAAGGCGTTTGAATACCCAAGGATGTCTGTTCGAAGTGATAAAATATAACCACCTCATTGCGCTAATTAGCTCTAATTACATCAACAGGCACGCGAAATACATCCTGAGGCTCGAAGCACATTGCTTGTCAAATCCTCGGCCTCTCCGATTATAAGCTCTCCCGCCGGCCATGAGTCAAAGAATTTCCCAGTTGTAAGCCTCCGGGTACAAGACCACCACCGTTTTTTCTTGCTTTTACCAATATGGAGCAAAGTTTAGGCCAGCAAATTTACGTTTGCTAGCGTAGTAAACACATAGTCACGTAATGTTTACGTAACCGCAGTTTGAAATCATGCTAAGTACTTCTTCCAAAGAACATATAGACCATATAAAGTTGCATGCAACACAACATTAAGTACTTTGTATACGCCCTTCAGGCTATTAGTGCAGTTTACTTAATTTGTACTTGTCTTGCAATGGCCTTGCGATAGACAAGCTGCACGAAACGAACATAGTTGCACGAACACGAAGGATGTTCCTGCAATCCGGTTGCAATGAATACTTCAACTTGTGGTCCTCAGCGTTTAGTTTTTCATATTTCTTGTATTTTTTAATCCTAAGGCAGTGCGATACACGTAGGAACTGCTCGTACAACTTGTCTCCCAAGGCTATTGCGAAAGAAGTTGTATAGAGAACTACAATTCGGTTGCAAAAAATAACATTTCGATTCTACTCTTCGCTGCAATGAATACCTTGTTGCTTTCCTTAGCTTTGCGCAGCGCGATACACGTTGCAACTGCTCGTAAAACTTGTCTCCCACGGCTATTGCGAAAGAAGTTGTATAGAGAACTACAATTCGGTTGCAAAAAATAACATTTCGATTCTACTCTTCGCTGCAATGAATACCTTGTTGCTTTCCTTAGCTTTGCGCAGCGCGATACACGTTGCAACTGCTCGTAAAACTTGTCTCCCACGGCTATTGCGAAAGAAGTTGCATAGAGAACTGCAATCCGGTTGCGAAAAATAACATGGATTCTACTTGTCGCTGCAATGAACAGTAACTTTATGTGGCCCTTAGCTATGCGCAGCGCGATACACGTTGCAACTACTCGTAAAACTTGTCTCCCACGGCTATTGCGAAAGAAGTTGCATAGAGAACTGCAATCCGGTTGCGAAAAATAACATGGATTCTACTTGTCGCTGCAATGAACAGTAACTTTATGTGGCCCTTAGGTATGCGCAGCGCGATACACTTGCAACTACTCGTAAAACTTGTCTCCCACGGCTATTGCGAAAGAAGTTGCATAGAGAACTGCAATCCGGTTGCGAAAAATAACATGGGTTCTACTTGTCGCTGCAATGAACAGTAACTTTATGTGGCCCTTAGGTATGCGCAGCGCGATACACTTGCAACTACTCGTAAAACTTGTCTCCCTGCGGCTATTGCGAAAGAAGTTGCATAGAGAACTGCAATCCGGTTGCGAAAAATAACATGGATTCTACTTGTCGCTGCAATGAACAGTAACTTTATGTGGCCCTTAGCTATGCGCAGCGCGATACACGTTGCAACTGCTCGTAAAACTTGTCTCCCTGCGGCTATTGCGAAAGAAGTTGCATAGAGAACTGCAATCCGGTTGCGAAAAATAACATGGGTTCTACTTGTCGCTGCAATGAACAGTAACTTTATGTGGCCCTTAGCTATGCGCAGCGCGATACACGTTGCAACTGCTCGTACAACTTGTCTCCTAAGGCTATTGCGAGAGAACCTTGCATAGATAACTACATTCCGGTTGCAAAAAATAACATCGATTCTACTTCTCGCTGCAATGAATACAGTAACTTGATGCGGTCCTTAGCTTTGCGCAGCGTGATACACGTTGCAACTGCCCGTACAACGTGTCTCCAAAAGCTATTGCGAGAGACGTTGCATGGAGAAGTGCATTTTGTAATTCCGCCGCTTGTCTCATCCGGCGATACCGAGCTCGAGCGCCGCTCTGAAGACTAGTTGGATTGTTTTATTCCTAAGTGTTGTCAACAGGCAGCACTTGAATCATCGGTGAGGCCGCTGTAGAATAATAACTCAATGCCTATTTTGTTTCCCGCACAGTTTTGTTTTACAGACTTCTGGAATAGCCCTGGGATATAGAAATCCACCATTATGAACTGATTATAACAGGAATGATTGGAAAGAAAAAGGATCATATATATTTCATGATTTTACTTAGAGCGTTTTCACTTAGGACGCGCTTTTAAAAGTGCATTTCCACAAGACCCCTGTTGTGTGATGACCTTCATATTTAACAAAATAAACGGCAGTAGGTATAATGATATATAATGAGAGGAAGGGAAGGCCCAGACAATAAATCGGACCACTGCAGGCTTAATTGCTCTCGCAATATCAGATGTATTTCTGATGGTAAAAACCCTCAGTTTTTCATGAGGTGTGACAATAAGTTCGACAGGTCTTGGGAAAATCTTCTTGCCACATTTAAAGCCCATGAGACTGAATGCATCGTTCTTTTTATCTCTTGAAAAAGAATGTTGCTGAAATGTAATCAGTAAGAAACATGAAATTAATTTTAAGGTGGCTCGGGGTAATTCAACAAAATTCAACAAAAATCATCTCTTGAATTTAAAATATCGCTTTGCCTAGAAAACTATTACATGACAGATATTGTGGTTTTATGTGGACGATATAAAGGATTCTTGTTACAAAAAATGATTATATGAGTATAGAAAGTTGTGGCATCGTTTTAAAACATAAAACACCACTTTCACAATTCAGTTTTTCTATTTAGAGACGAAAGAAACATTTACTGTAGTCAATAACTTGCTGCTCAAGAAATTACATCAGAATACACAGTTTCGGAAAAAGGCCTTTCTGGCCTCGTTTTGGTGTATTTTGAGAACTTCGGATGCTAATATCTCGTCCAAGATTTGCTGTTTTCAACTCAACTCCACAAATGCTTTGAAAATCATCAGGCGCTATAAATAACGTTTAATCATTTTGATGTCAAAATGTCAAATAGCTTTAAAGTTTGAATGCCTCATGTAAATGAGTGGCGGCCATTGTGAAAGTCGTGTATGCGAGAGTTAAAATGAGCACTAAGAAGGGCCCATATTTACGCCAAAGTACATCAACTACATTACTATTATTATAACTTTGGAGAGCATTGAGTACAAAAGCAAGAGTTTATGGCGACCATCATAACGCCGATTGACTCGCGCGGGCTCTAACATGTTCATTAGAGCCCGGATAATACGATACAATGCTCACAATGGCGAGCATTTTGGTGTATTATCCGGGCTCTAATGAGCATTTTGGCGGGCTCTCATTCTCGAACCCAGAGCTCCCCTGCTCGTCACCTCGCGGGGGAGGCTCTGGTGACAGCCATTGACGCATGCGCGAGATTTGATACAGAGCCACTGAGAGAAACACCTTTCTGCGCATGCCCCAACGTTTAAAATCAGCCAATCAGCGAAGGCCCTCAAATGGATGTCCCCAGAGCCTCCCCTGCGAGCAGAGGAGCCGGGGAGCTCTGGGTTCGAGAATGGCGGGCTCTAATATATTAGAGCCCGCGCGAGTCAGTCGGCGTTATGATGGTCGCCATAAATTATCATTTTTGTACTCAATGTTCTCCAAAGTTATAATAATAGTAATGTTGCGCTCGGGCTAAAATGAGCCTGAGTCAGGCCCAAAACATATTTACGCCCGCGAACATCAACTATATTGTTATAATGCCCTCATCCAACCCCTCTTTGACTATTGTAGTCCAGTCTAGAGGGCATACCACCCTACCTCACAAATGCATTCCAACACTCTTCAGATACACATAGTCATTATCTTAGTAACTCTTAGGGTTTTTTTGTGCCTCGACCCAAAAGCGCTGCTGGTAAGCATAGCTTCAAATATAGAGGCGTTGTCCTATGGAATAGCCTCCCAAATGCTATAAAACAACAGTCCCTGTATGGTCTCAGGTCAAAGAATGAGAGATTTTTAATTATTATTACATATTTAAATGTTACATGTGGTATTTATAAAACGAGCTGGTGCGGGTTGTTCAAAGGTGGATTACATTTAAACCAGGTTTAGTTCTGAACAAAACCATGCAGTCACCATGGTAATTAATCCTGGATTAGTGCTAAACCACTTTCGAGCAACTGGACCCTGGAGTGTTTTATCAGGGGCGAGTGTTTATATCAACCGATAAAACACGACATGCAAGTTTTATAAATCACATCTGAAATTTTATAAATACAAGCTAAAAAACTATGGTCTTCGATCCTTTTCTGCACATGCCCCTTTTTTATGGAATGAATTGCCTCCCCATGTAAAAAACTCCCCATGTAAAAAAGTCTCGTCTTAAAACCCATCTTTTTACAAGTTATTTTTAGTAGCGGATAATTTGTACAACTTTTTAAGTATATGATTTGTAAACTTAAATACGTTGTAAATAATAGTTTGTAAATTAGTAGTTTGTTTTTTATTTCTTATTTTTTAATGATTGTAAGTTTTAACGATTTTAATTTCCAATGTAAAGCGCATAGAACGTGGTTATATGCGCTATATAAATGTTGTATTATTATTATATTATTATTTATATTATAAGATGCGGAAATTTATAACGTGAATTAGTCAATACGAAATTAATTTTACGAGTAGGAAGGACTAGGCGCTATACATAGTGTACGCCGTCATGAAGTCAATCTAAGGAACTAGTCATCTTATAATTCGACAGAGTTTGACGCATTCTTTTTATCCAAAGACTAGGAAACTGTAAAGAATTCATTCAAACAATTTTCTCAAACAAAATAAAATGTAGTCATGAAAAAATTTCGACACCCACAGAGTTTGGCTAGTGTGACGTAGACGCCAAGGATGCGCTGATACAGAACCAAACATGCGCAGATACAAAATAAGCATCCCACATGGATTAGGGTTGTGGTTTTGGTGACCAGTATTCACTAAATCCTAATAAAATTCACCTAATGCATAGGGTCAGAAATCACGAGTTGGTCCACCCTTGCACACCAATATGCGCTTTGAAGTGTCGAAATAGGCACTTCATCCGGGGTACCGTGAGTGTACATGAGTGTCTTTATCGTAGTTATAAACACGGCACGTGACCAATGAAGGCTTCACCCATTGGTCACAGACCTGAATAATTCTTGAATTTTAGAAGGAAATTTAATAATTGCAATACGTCTGACCATGAGTAATTAAGTGTTTTGAAGTTATTTCTGCTCATAATTTTCACAATTTTTAAAGAAAAGCGAATATTTCGATGTCTGAGATCTCAAGAAAGTGAGGATCCTTTGTTCTGTATTCGCTTTCTGATTGGCTAACTTCTTACAAAATGGCCCGGTTGATGAAGTCGCACAGTAAAAGATCGATTAACCAAAGCTCCTTCACCCTTATGATTTTCTTTCTTCAAACTTGATGAATTATTAATGATTATTTGAAGAGTATTTCCTACTGTTGTTTTTTTCCACCTGCATGATTGCTTTTTGGTTTGCGAGCAGCAATCCACAGGGAATTTCTGCAGAAACCCATCCATGGGAAAAGCTTAATTACCCATGGTAGAAGAATGGGAAGTGTTCTGATTTCCCATGGCTATCCATGTGAATTCCGAACAAACTTCCCAAGCTTGGCCTTGGGAAGTTCAGCTTTTCCCATGGATGGGTTTCTGCAAGGATTCCCTGTGCTTGTCAGGGCTGTCATTCGTGGCACCAGCCGTGGAAAGGATTTTGCTGTCCTATTTCTGGAGAAATATGGAAAATAAAGAATGGACGAATGGAATTTATATTCCTCCACTGGTTTTCAGTCACTTTATTGACGCCAAATGAGCTTAAAAGAGTTGTGAAGTTTCGTGGAGTGACTCGTGATTTCCCAGTAACGAATGGAAATAGTATGGTTTGGCATTTTTCTAGCTTCGCCGTTTTCCGCGAATCATCGTAGACAAGAATCCTCCCTTATATATCTCTGTATTATACTAGAGACAAGTATTCCCTATGAAATACAGAGCGGTGTTTAACAGATTTCCAATATTTATATGATAATATGGTTATTTGATGGTTCTGTTTGATACGGACGAGTTGTCAACTTGCCTAAAGGCTCGTTATACAAATAAAACATTTCTCATGAAATTTTCGGCGCCGTTATTTCTTAGAAAACCCTTAAATAACTAGTAGTTTTACAGATATCGCCTAAAGACTCGGTGTATACAAATAATAACTTTCTCATGAATTCTTCTTGCTGATATTTCAGGGAGAAACATTGAAGCATAGCTCATACAAAATGTTCGGAATTCACAATTCCCCTAATAACATCTTGATACCACTACTGCCAGAATCCTCTTCGAATTCGTTTTGTTATTCAAAAGTTTGAACTCCTTTGGGAGCTGCAAATAATGGTGTTAATGAGGCAAACAAAAGGAACTACCAAAAGGATTCTGGGAGTAGTGGTATCAAATGTGATAAAGGGACTTGAGAACCCGGGAGGGGGGGACTCCTATATTTTTGGGGCGGGGGTGCTCGTCGTACCTTTTAGGGTTTAAAATCAGGCCTCTGGTACCTTTTAGGGGTAACATTCCAAAACTACTATTTTTTTCCAGATAGGTACCTGTTAGAGGTTTTCGTTCTAGCAAATCAAGCAAATTTCAGACGTATTTTCCCTCGTAAAAAATACGAGAGAAAATTACGAAGGAAAATACATCTTTTTGGTCCCTTATAGGGTCGAAATCAACTAAGCGACGACATGTTTTGTACCTTTTAGGGGTAAAATCTAAAGTTTCCGACGAACACCCCCGCCCCAAAAATAGGGGATCACCCTTCGTAAAATGCCTGACCCGCCTATCCAATTGATTTTCTAATGAGTTTATTATCTCAACTTCACTGCATTTATTTCCCATCTCTGAAATGCGTAGTCCAAAAGCATAGTTGAAAGCAGGCGATAAAATAACTGGTGTTTGTGCACTAACTGCACAGTCATTGGTTGAGGTTTGACTTAAGTGCTTTCACAATTTTTACCCACCGCAAACAGTTCCCTTTTTTCCTGTAACCTGATCGACGACGCGTCTAAAATACACCTTTTTTCAGATGTTATCCTTTGTCTTATCACGTCTCGATTCCAAACCCTTCGTTTGCACTTCCCTTTTGCTTTCCTTTTTGCGTAATCGATTTTTGACTCATCGGTATTATGATCTTTATAAGATTTTGCCAGTTTTAGTCTTACATTGCGAGTAAGATTTAAAGGATCGCGTCTTTTTTTGAAAAAAAGGACCGAATGACAATCATGCCTTAGGTTTGGACGTTTGCAATTAGAAGAAGTGATGTCTCCTCTTTTCTATTAATTTCTTACATGAATTTTGTCATGAACTTGTCGTCGATCTTTTCGACACGGAAACATCTTGATAAAAACGTCTTTGAAATTACCGTTAGTGGCGAACATTTAATATTAGTGCAGTCAAATTGGCAGCAAAGAGAGACAATTATAAGCATTACAACATTTCTATCTAAAAATCGCTCTTCAATTTTTTCCCTTTTCAGATACGTTTTAGAAATTTAACCAAATTTAGTTGTCCCACATAGAAACCTTATTCCTGACTGGGTAAGCCTCTTAAAACTGCCGTTGTGTTAGTACTCTCTAACGAAGAATTATCTCGATAATTACGCAAGCTAAATTTACTGCGAACGGATATATATCGTAAATCATTCATCTCTGAGAAACCAAATCAAAGCTATGGATGCCCCCAAGCAGTAACGACTGCGATGGAACTGTAATTACGATTGTGACAGAGTAATTGCTTGCACCAGAATTGTGATTGTGATAGCTCTTCATTTTGTTTTATATTTTTTATTGTTTCTGCTGAGGCGAGTAGCACGTAATTTAGCTTTTTCATGAATTTCTTCTCGTGTTTTATACTTTCGATTTTTTTTTGCGTTTTCTTTTGGCATTCTGTTTTATCTATTTCTCTGCGGTGGATAAGCGGATAAGCGTTTTTGGTGGTGAGTCTTGCTATCGAGCGCAATTCAGCCATCAAACGGATGGGCATATGTCGCAAGAACAAGTCTCATTTCCTCGACATCAATCGTCTGCGTATCTAGAACCCCAAATTGTCAAGTTATTGCTCAGCCAACGAGCCAAAGTCCCACTTAGTTGTCGCTTGCTAGAGTTTCACTCTCAAATTTATTCATCACCTGGGGCGATTTGTATAGATGAATTATCCGAGTTAACCCTTTCCTCTGACGTCAAGAGCTTTACTAAACCTGATTCTAATGACTTTTTACTCCGCGATGTACAAATTTACCCACAGCTCTTAATTTTGTCTCAAGCGTTTACTGCCGATTAAACCATGTAGTTTTGTCTATGAGCAAAAGCTGCGGGTTGCGTAATGTTCAAACTTTAAGTCGCAATCAGTCTTTTGGGTTTTAGTAAGATGCTAGAGGGGCCACACAAATGATCTGCTGTTGACAACATGGAACGATGTATTTTTCGCCATTGAAAGGAAAGGAATGAAGTCCTTTAACAGTCAATATGTGACGCTTTTCTCGCGACGGACACGCGGTCAGGTCGCGACCTCACGCGCGTCTTTCCCGAGTTTCGTCCTCGTTGCTCTGCTATCAGTTTGCGTGTCGCACGCGCCGCGCATTTTGTGTGGCGTTTAATAATGAACAAGCTTCTTGATACATTTAAACATCAGAGTTATTTCCAGTAGAGCTGGTGTATTTTTCTCGTGTTGCGCTAATGTTTACACCACTATCGTGCGCTTTTATCTTGATTATGAGAGCAGAAATAGAGCAGCAGGATTCCATCCTCAAATAAAAAGGGCGACACTTCAATCCGAGAATTCACATGGCACTAAAAGACTTGAGGAAACGCTATTACAAAGCCTTAGCTCTCAGCATACTTTATAACTTCAAAAACAGGTCATTCGTTTAAACACTAAGTAGAGTCTTTTAAGCGAAAATAGCACGGCAGACGGCATCGCTCAAATTAGTCTCACTTCTTTTATTTTTGATTAACGAAAATACCAGCAGGTTTTTCCTTTTTGTCTACCGATCTACGTTTTTTAGCATCACTAAGAGATTGAAAGCAGCAGGCTTTTGTTTTTGTTTTTCCGATTCGAGTTTTTTTTTTAGCGCCGTGATAAAACCATCAGGTATTTCTCTTTGTCCTTTGCGTTGAGTCTTTTAGCTTTGGTAAATAATAACATCAGCGGGTTTTTTTCTTTTGTTATCATATGTTCTTTTAGTATGGCGCCCAGATCCGTAATCGACTGTTTCTCACACACTGAATTATTTAGGGGAAAAAAGGAA
Organism: Scolanthus callimorphus; assembly: GCA_033964015.1. Classification (NCBI taxonomy): domain Eukaryota; kingdom Metazoa; phylum Cnidaria; class Anthozoa; order Actiniaria; family Edwardsiidae; genus Scolanthus; species Scolanthus callimorphus. The sequence goes on from CM066915.1 coordinate 20,931,653, forward strand.
AAAAAGAATTCAACTAATGCTGACTTATCAACACTGCCACATTGTGCTTCGTATTTTAATAACTCAAACAGCATTTTTAAATTTAAATGGTTAAAACCATGCTATTTTAATTGCCTTCTAAATGAATCTCTGAAATGAGGACATTTGAATACCTCATCTGCTATTCATTGAGTTCTAATGGCTTATTACTGTCTTTTTGGGTCCATAAAATTGGTAACAATTTATAACAGTCAATGAGATCAGTCCTAACAAAACCTGCGTGATATTTTTTTGAAAACCTTTCTCCCCTCAGAATATCTTTTGTCATAAGAATACTAAGAAAGTTCCTTGTAAAACGTGTCGCTATTCTCCTCTTCATATATGGAAATATCTACATACCATATTTGGAATCCTAAACGTTTTTTGCTCTTTTTATTGACTAGAATCCACCAGAACTAACACGCATTCGAGAAATGATGTTGTTCGTCTTTTCCACCATTTTTTTCACGGTCGAGAGCCTGGAAACAAGAGACTCAAGAAACCACAGGAAGCCCACAATCACTAGAATTAACGACGATACAGTTTTCTTGATATCAATCTCCTTGCCCTAAATTTTCACAGTCAAATAGGGAAAAGGCCGCGAAAAAGCCCCAGCATGTGAAAGAATATGGCAAAAGCTCCCAAATCACATTAGACGAGCTACAATGGTGGACAAAAGTCGTTGAGACGCACATAAAATTGATCGGCTATGTCGAAAAGACCTCTCACCGTTAAACCGTCCTGTTTTCACCCCTCTCCCCTTTTCAATGTTGAGCTCCGGACCCCGGCACTACTTTTGCCACCCATGACCAACTTTGAATGGGTGGGGGGAGGGGGAAGGGCCGAACCACTTCGGGTTTTAGTAAAATTGAAGGGTACTGGGTGCAACTGTCTCAACACTTTTGTCCACCATTGTAGTTCACTCTCAGTTGCATCATGGGTAATAGGGGATGTGGTTTTGAAAAAAATTCAGATTCGCAGGGCAAAGGCATGCCGGGAATAATCACCTATCATATACCGTAAACGCTCTAATAAGCTCCCTCTCTCTCTAATAAGCACCCCCCCCCCCCCTCTAGAGCCACGAGTTTCTGATAAGTCCCCCCAATAACATCTATCTGCTTTATGCTCGAGAGTCGTGCAGTCCACGGCGCTCCGGGCCGAGAAAAAATAGCCCTGTATCTGCAAGCATGTTGCTATACCCAAGAATACTGGCGCAGCTAGAATGGGGCGCAACGTACTACACCAAGAAGAGAAGAGAAGCATAGGCATAGGGGAGAAATCAATTTCCCTATTAATAACTTCGTCTCCATTAACACAGGCCGCACAAGAAGCGCTGCAAGTAATTTAGATCTCCGCCCCAGACGTTTTAGAACTTCACTTTTTCGGGACTCCTTTTTCAATAGAATTGTCTTAATCTGGAATAATCTGCCTGTTGACATCCGTAAATCTAGCTCCTCTACTGTTTTCAAACAAGATTTGAAATCCTTCTATTTTAATAAACTGTACACTCATTTTGATACGGATAGAATCCGCACCTGGAAAACTGTCTGCCCCTACTGCAGATCATTGAACATTAACTGCTGCTAGACCAGTCTATGCATAATATATATATATATATATATTTACATTTTATAATTTTTGTATTGTCATTGTAACCCGTTAAGTGTTGGGGGCGTGTCTCGTCGGGACCTCCGTGTCCGTTTACTCGCCCCCTTCACGTGACATTATTTATTTATTTATTCCTTCCAGTCACGTGTAGAGTCTCTAAAAAAAATAAAAATAAAAAAATAGGCGGATTTAGGGTGGGGGGGGGGGGGGGGCTCATGGGGCCCGGGCCCCCCCTTTTTCGATAGATGTCCCCACACATTTACTGTATTTGCAAGAGCAAGGTTTCAACTTTGGCCTTCATTTGTTTTTACTTTGGGCCCCCCTTTTTGGAGATCCTGGATCCGCCCCTGAGAAGGAAAGATAGACATTTGTTTCCAAAATTACAAATCCCTTGAAAACAAACTTAGTGAAATTAGTGAAAAGAGCACTTTCACTTTAGTTAAACGTGCGAATTTACATTGTGTCAGCTGCCATATCGACAGAAAAAGCAAGCCCCGTGTACACTAGCGACATAAGGACGTTATGTTGCAACGAAAAAAGCTGGTAAAATAATTGAAATAATCAGTATTTTCCATGGATCAACATCAGATTACTTCATCAAAGCAATCTTATGTTATTTTTTTGTGGTCGCGTGATATTTTTCTTATGTCGTTATGTCACAAGTGTGCACCAGGCATAATTGAAAATTTACAAAAAAACAGACGTTTGTATGACAAAATGAAACGTTGCACGTTTACTCAAGTGAAGGTCCTTTTTCTGGCACTTGTATTAGTTTTTCAATACACTTTAAGTTTCGAGTCCATATTGCCGTTTTGGGAAAAAGGTCTATCTTGTTCAAAAACTGCAAGGAAAATCAGTCGATGTTAAAAATGCAAATTAGTTACGAAATACAGGGCGGTAACAGTTGTTGTGTAAGCAAAGTGAAAGACTTGTGTCCATAGAAACGCTGTAGAGCACTTGAATAGCGAAATGAACTGTCAAAATTGCTCAGTGTGATCAGGAGTGGCCTTCAAGGGTACTTCAATAGTCCCCTGTCATCTCGGTTGAGACAAGGTCGTACTGCTCCCTGCTCTGTTGGAATTATTAAAACACCTTGCTTATCCATCCATCTCTTTTCACCCTGATAGGAACGCCTACTTAGCAGTACCCACACGGTTAGGCACAGACAGATTCTGCTCGGCAACTTTTGAGCAACATTTTCAATTTTGAGCAACTTTTTCAATTCTGAGCAACTTTTTTCAACTATGAGCAACTTCTTTGCATTTCCGCTATTTCCTGTTGAATTTTTACAACAAAATGGCAATTTGTGATACATTTGCCATTTCAAATCAAACACAGAATGAAAAATCTTGCTAAAAAGATAATAAAAAAGTACTTTCTTCACCTTGGGTGCTCACTGCTTAGAGGTATCTTCAAGATATGGATGTCTCGTTGGGTATCACATTCCAAATATAGAGCAGAAGCAAAATGGCGGAAGACCCTATTCAAATTGCTAGAGAAAATGGGGCTGAGGTGAGATAACCTAAAAGGGCTTCCTTATAGTTTCTTTCAAAAATAGTAGCAGCAGCTATTATTGTATGAGTTTTTTTTACTAAGCCAACAGAATGGCGGCAAGTGAGTCTCTTTTTAAACAACCGTATTGATTAGTATAATTATGTCATATGGTGTTTAGAATATAATTGCTTGATCTTATATGGAGATGTTGAGTTGAGTGATTCTTTATCATTTTTAAAATAAATCAGGCGACAAGCGTGAAGAAATGCTCTTTTTGGGGGAGCAACTTTTTTGATTCTGTGAGCAACTTTTTCGAATTTGAGCAACTTTTGAGCAACTTTTGAGGGTATTTTGCGGCAACTTTTAAAGATTTTTGAGCAGAATCTGTCTGTGCCTACACACGGGCCACCTGTGGATGACGTCATGGCGCATGATCATATCAAGAGCTGCATCCTGATAGGTAAACGATAAACTATTGAGCCTCATCCAGTCGCCATTTTCACAGCCTAGCAAAATACCAAGTCGGAGAATCTAGTGCAATATTTTCGAGTGAGCTGGTAAATGTAGTATCTAACTTCGTTTGTAGATGATTCTCTCGAGATTTCTACGCGTAATTCTTCTAATATCGAACAAAAAACGTAACACAGGATTAGCTGACTTGCACTTAAATTTTGTAATACCAGGGAGGTAATACATAAAAACAAATGCAAAATTCATTGAGAAAATTACTATCGCGGTTTTTATCATGTAAAATGGCCTGAGGGCCATGTTACAACTATTAAATATGTTGACGAAAATCCTGAAAACAATAAAAAGGTTTTAATTACTTTTAAGATTTTTAAAAATCTATTTTTTATCAGTGTACTTGTTAACATGATTGCAAGCAAGTACGATATTTTCAATCGTGGTTTAAGTGTATGAAGTGATATAATAAATTATAGAATTCAGCTTTGGGAAAAGAACATTTGAAAATAGCCACAGCTTACGAAGTTGCATGTTTTGCTCGGATATGTTTCTACCGAAGGTGGTTTAATTATTCATTTGGAAAACGCAACTTTACATAATTTATTTTGAAATGATTATCAGTCTCAGAGATCTAATGCTTGCGTAGGTATCGGAGTTCTGAGGGTGGAAGGTTGCGTTAATGTTTTGATATTATTCAGACGTTATGTATCTTGTGATCATGTATCTGCGATCTCCACTTAAAATACACAGACCACAGATTGTTGAGAACGATAACTCCATTGTTGAACAGCTTTGTATGCCCTCGAGGCTGATAAGAAATATTTGAAGGAGTTTGGTTTTGTAGAGATAAATATGTTGGTAATGGAAATGGCGTGGTTACACGAAACAAAACAAAACTAATGATCGATATTTATTTACTAAAAATTGATTTACTAAAACGATAATTCCTTCGTTGAACAGCTTTCTACGCCCTCCAGGCTGATAAGAACTATTTGAAGAAGTTTGGTTTTGTAGAGATAAATATGTTGGTAGTGGAAAGGGCGTGGTTACACGAAACTCAACTAAACTAAACTAAAAACTGATATTTATTTACTAAAAATTGATTTACTAAAATGATAATTTCATCCTTGAACAGCTTTCTACGCCCTCCAGGCTTATAAGAACTATGTGAAGAGTGAAGAAGTTTGGTTTTGTAGAGATAAATATATTGATAATGGAAAGGGCGGGGCTACACAAAACTAAAATAAACTAAAAATATAATTAAAATACGAAAGAGTACATGAATGTTCCACTTGTCACGATTACTCAATGCTTTTTACAGCAGAAGAGAAGATACTATGAGGTGTAGATAAATACTTATTCGCGTTTCACGCTAGCTATGCGATCGTCAGGCTAATTCAAGTCCCTGTGGTTTTTTTTTTTACTATTTTTTTCACTTATTCCGACCTCTTGTTCAGCATACAGTGGTGGTTCGTTCGCGGTTAGAGTGCTAGAACGTGTAAAGGGGTCTGTCAAGGAGTAATTTATTCCCAGCACCGTGAACGACCCCAGAGCGCTGGTGAACTAGGGTCCGAATTAGTGAGGAAATGCTGCAATGATGACAATGAATTTTATTCAAATGGTTGACGGTGTCGAAGTTTAAGACAAACACCCACTGAGACTGGGTCAGTCTGACGATCGCATAGCGTGAAACGCGAGTGGTTGTGTCCATTTATGTTGTATTTTTAGAATTTTGAAATCCTAAAAAGTGCCATATTGTTTTTTAATTACAGTGGCGGCCGCTTCTTGTTTTGTCGAAGTTTCTTATGATGTTTTAGACAATTTTTCACTTTTTTATACTAAAACAATTAGAGCTCTCGCCCACAGGGGATGGATCAATAGCCAATTCGGCCTGCAGCCCACTGGGCAATTGACGGGCAGCCCTTTCGGGTTCGAGAACTAATTGTTAATTAGATCCCGAAATCGTTAGTTTTTCCGCCCTCACCTTGTTCACCTTGAAAATGCCGGCAAAAAATTGCCTAAGAAACTGTGAACTTTTCGTGGCTTGTATAAAGACCCCTCTGAAAGTAGTGAATTGTGTAGAATACACGTTTGTGACGTCGCGCAAGTGATTCTTTCCTTTACTAACCCGGGCGGACTACCTGTATAATCTCGTCACCGGGACCTTTGGACGAGGAGAAAAACAAATTGTCGATTTCGTCGTGGCCACCAGTCTGCAATTTTCGGGAAAAAGGCTGTACGGGGGTCCTCTCGAACTTTCTTAACTTTTTTTCGTGACGATTCTTCTGTGCGTCACCAACGACTTTCAAACTGCTTAAAGCGTGAAATGTTTGGCTAAGTCTAAACGTAAAAATCGTGCCTATTGATTATATTCCATCGCCAGATCTTCAAAAAGCAGTTGGTATGGAGTTCAACACTTAGCCATTCAAAACAAGGGAAGAAAGAAATAACAAGTTCGTGTTAAAATTGGATGGGAGCGCGCGATAGATCGACAAACATGCACAAGGAAAGTAAAGGGGATCATTCTTCCCAATATTATTGCAGTGAGAATCGCGCCCATTTCATAGAGTCTTATAAAGCTTGTAGAGGCCTTAAGAGCTTGTAGAGGCCTTAAGAGCTTGTAGAGGCCTTAAGAGCTTGTAGAGGGTTCTAGAGCTCGTAGATGGTTCTAGAGCTTGTAGAGCCTGTTGTAGAGGCCTTAAGAGCTTGTATAGAGTCTTGTAGAGTCTTGCGGAGTTTGTAGAGTCTTTTAGAGCCTTGTGGAGCTTGTAGAGGCATGTAGAGACTTGTAGAGAGTTGAAGAGCTTGTAGGGCCTCGAAGAGTCTTGTGAGATTGTAGAGCCTTGTGGAGCTTGTACAACTGTTGTAGAGCCTGTTGTAGAGCCGGTTGTAGAGCTTGTGAAGCTTGTAGAGTCTTGTAGACCCTGTTGTAGAGCTTGTAGAGTCTTGTAGAGCCGCTTGTAGAGCTTTTAGAGTGTTGTAGGGCCTATAGAGGCTTGTAGAGCTTGTAGAGTCTAGATTCTTGTAGAGCCTGGTAGAGTTTTGTAGAGCCTGTGGAGCCTTGTAAATGTAAATGTTTGAGACCGACTCCCCATACTTGCAGCTTGTAGAGTCTTGTAGAGCGGCCTGGTAGAGTCTTGTAGAGCCCGTGGAGTCTTGTAGAGCCTGTTGTAGAGCCTGTAGAATCTTGTAGAGTATGTTGTAGAGGCTCGTAGCGCTTGAAGAGCTTTTAGAGTGTTGTAACTGCAGTTGCCATGTGGGATAGTTTCCCTAGTGTCTTCGACGGAAAAACCCTATCGTTTTTTAAAATAGTTATTAAGTAATCATCCATGCAAGCACTAGGTGAAACTCCATTGTTCTTCGGCATCGAGGGTTCCCCACAATCAATATGTCCTTTTTTTACCACAGACATTTGTTATGACTAGTAACAGTGAAAAATTGATAGATTTCGAAACACAATCGCCATTTTCGCACACGTGCTCCACGAGTCTTCCGACGTCATGTCGCTTCATTTTTGCTATGCTGGCAAAGCACGGTTCGAAAATGGGAGACTTGAAACTCTCCAATAATTGTTTGTACCTCATGCATGATAGAATGATGAAGGAACTACTAAGCAAGCTTTATTGTCAAAAACGTTAAAAATACCACTCCTAATTTCTCGATCAACGTCTTAAAATAAAACGAACCTGTTTTTCATTATTATTATTCATTATTTAAAAGATATTGATATACATTCGTCCCAGCAGCACTTTGCTCATCTAGTGGGCTAAAATACCATTTGCTCTGACAGAGAGCACAAACTTTTATAAACTTCAACAATTGTTTTTTTATCGGACTGCAATTATGGCGCATTTAACGGGTATAGTTCTACTTTCGGTTCATTAGTCTTATATTGCTAACGAAATTCGGCGTCCGCGACTGCAATTCTTGGTTTTCAGTCAGAGGTCATTTTTAACCTTGATTCGCATAGAAGCGAAATCATATTGTTACTATGTTTTAGATTATGGGTTGCAGGAAGTGCAAAATTTGACAAAGGGCTGATGCGCATTTTTACTGATGGTGTGTTTTGGTAATACCCTCTGCGCGCGTAGTAGACCCGGGGGGAGGAACTCCCATATTTCGTTTGGCGGGGGTGCTCGTCGTATCTTTTAGGGGTCAAAATTCTGGTTGACCAGGTCCAGATTGGTATCTTTTAGGGTTAGCATTTCATTTTCCCGACGAGCACCCCCGTACGACTACATACTACATATGGGAATTCCCCCCCCCCCCCCCCGGAGTAGTAGAAAACGGTCCAAAAAAGCTAAATTGTTATTGTTATGATTGGATACAACACATGCAACATGTCGTAATTATAACCTCCACTTTCGATGACGATGTATGTTCCAGCACATTATTCAACACATTCCTTTTTCCAGCCTTGTCTCCCAGCATTTAACAAAGACATCTTTCTAGTTTCTGTTTCGAACTATAATTGGTTATATCTATCGGGCAAAAATAGAAAGGGTGAAATATTAACCTGTCTAAAAGATTAACACATATTAACCTTTTTTTAAAGTCCGGAACTAAAAGCTTGTTGCGTAACTTATGATAGTGAACTAGATCTTGTTGCAGGGGAATTTTGTTTGGGTCCCAAATTAAACACATCTAAAATAGACTCTCTGCAGATACAGGACAAGAAACACACAGCTGCCCTTACATTATTTTTAGGTTACGTATTACAGCATAAACCTGAATGAGACGCAATTTTCCTTCTTGGAAAACTATATATATACTATCCGACATGCAACAAGTGCGCAGATACGACAAAGTAGTCGTCGACACGTTTCAAAAGTCACCACCCAAGTGGCAAGTAAAAGGTTTCTGGTCTGAAGTTTGTCCGAATCTGAGGACACTAAGCCATGCCCCAAATAAAGGTATGTAGTCCAACCAGCGTTATATTTGTGCTCTATACAGCCAATCAGGATTCATCAGTTATTTCGCTTTGGAATGTTATACTCAAACTTGGGAACTATGTAGTCACTTTGCCCGGGGGGGGTTGGGTTAGGGTTAGGGGATGATCGGGGATGATCGTCGTATCTTTTAGGGGTTAAAATCACGGTGGTTTGGTCTCTTTTAGGGGTGATCTTGATCTTTAATAAATTTTAGGGAGATTGGTATCTTTAAGGGCCGAAACTGTGTCCAAATTGTTTTTTTCCCATGATGATGCTTCTAAAAACCGTGTAAGAAAGAGAGATTATTCGATGAGAAGACGCTAAATTAGAAACAAAGACGGAAATTTCTTGATGGGTATCTTTCACCTGTTACCTGTGTTCTTCGCGCCTACTTGGCACATAAGACCTCATCTTTTAGGGGTATCTTTTAGGGTAATAAATTGTTTGAGCTACGCCATGGCCCGCCATGTTTGGTATCTTTTAGGGGTGAAACTGAAAATTTCCGACGATCATCCCCGACTAAAAAATATGGGAGTCCCCCCCCCCCGGGTCACTTTGTGTGTTTATCAAATTTAGTAAGCAAAATGAGCCCCGCCAAGCAAAAAACGACCGTTGATACTTTCGAGAAAATTGCAAAAGGAGTTTAAAATTTCCATCAATCCCTAAATCCTTACTTTAACACGCAAAGTATGATTAGTATGATCAATGCTAAGATAATAAATTGGCTATCTAAAAGTCTTATAAGGTACAAAATACCGTAGAAGGTCCCTTTTCTCTCGGCGATGCCCAAATTACATTGAGGGTTTGTCAAATTGGCGAAAAAATAATGGCGAAAAAAGCGACTTTATATGATATAAGAATGGGAAGTGTTCGGATTTCCATGTTATCCATGTTTATTCCGGACACTTTCCATGCGTGTGCCTTGGAAAAATCAGCTTTTCCCATGGATTGGTTTCTGCAGAAATTCCCTGTTTGTGAGTCATTGTTCACATGCCAGACTAGCTGAAATAATCGCGAGGTTTAAAATGTTATTTCGGGAATGTTATCTGGTGATGTGAAGTGCGTGCAAATTCACGTTTTCCTCCCTCTTCCCTTGTCTCCTGATAACCCCACTCCATCCATTAGTAAATAAAGACTATCTTATAAGATTTTCTTACTCCAAACATGTCCCAAAATAAAGTGCACCACTGCTGCCGTTTCCAGTAGGCGAATTTAACAAGTCGGATATATAATCAAAATTTATAGTTTTGTCAGCCCAGCGAATACAAAAGGAAAGAGCTCAGATAGCAGGGAAAAAACGTAAGCATCCCAATGTTGAGGACCTCTAAAATTCCAGGGTGGGAAATCCTAGCGCAGCTTGAAGGTACCCCCATAACTAATGTGCATTTCAAAGGCGGGCATTCTAAACGTATGGAATTCCAGGATGGCTTTTTTATAACTGGATTTCCAGGGTGGGTAAGGACAACTTTTAATATTCCAGGGTGGCTTGGGGAAGGATGGGGAAGGATGGGGAGGGAAGGATGGGGAGGGAAGGATGGGGATGGGGATGGGGATGGGGATGGGGATGAAAATGGGGATGAAAATGGGGATGGGGATGAAAATGGGGATGGGGATGAAAATGGGGATGGGGAATTCATAACCTCATCAACTGCAAACGTGTAGACAAACGACAAAAGTTCTTCAATGTCGCTTTCCGGAATAGCTACCCTCGACCATGACCTGTGCCCCCCGAAAGTTTATCGTCTTAATACATGATTTGTCGTTGTTCCTTGCAGTTTGCTATCCTCTTCGTGGTCTATTTAATCGACCTGCTTCACTATGGCAGTTTCGCACAAACACCCATACCAACATCCGGTCCCCATGGCAACTGTACCCCAGCCTTTTTTGACAGCAACCAATCAAAGCCAAGGAACTGTAAAATTCTGATCCTAGGGAGCAACCAGTCGGCCTTATTGGGGCAAGACTTCGATCTACTGACCTTACCCTACAACCATTCTACCTTCGCACAACAAGTTCATCAAGTTGTCATCAAACGAAGTATGCGTTCCCCTCTTCCCAGGAGACGATTGACCAGGGCTGTGTTGGTCCCCGCATGCAACAAGAGAACGGTCACCGGAGATAAGAAGAGAATCCCGCAATTCATTAGCGAAGTGTCTTGCCACAAGGTGGGGCTCTGTAAAAACCGGGTCTGCTTCCAAGACTGGAACACTTTCCCTGTTCTCCAGTACCTCGGGAGGATAGCGCCGGTGCATATATACACGTGGAAAACTATTAAAGTTGCCTCCACCTGCCTGTGCCTAACAAGTTGAGAGACTGTGACTTTATAGGATTGGCCGGGACAAACCACAACATTGTTCAACATTTTCTTTATGGACCAGATTTCATAACCCCGCGAAAACTTTGTGAATATTTTCACCAACTTCATGTTCAGGGATGCGTAACGAATCTTTGGGGGGGAGGGGGAGGGGTGGGGGTATTCCCTATCTTTGGATGGTAGATATGACCGTCGTAAACGTCGGTTAAAATCGGCGATCCGGTATTTTTTAGGGGTTTTTGAACGACAATGATACGCCGACAAAAGTATTTTAAGGAGGCTTGAAATAGTTTTTCAGTGATGGTGCACTAGTAAGTTATTTGCAGTTCATTTTCTTGTGCTTCTACCAATCAATCTGATCCTCCGATATAATAATACTGATGAGTATGTGGTGCAAATGCACCACGCACAGCTTCTCACGAGAAGTGTATCCATAGCAACGCACGACACCTCTAAATATACCCAACTTTTTCACTTTAAAAATTGATATCTCGAAAACTCCGCGGCTTCCCGACGGTCATACCTACCATTTTAACCTTGAAGTACCCCCTCCCCCCAGGGGATTTAGACGACGTTCAACATACCTTCTAAAATATTTCTCAAGTTTCCTCGGGTTCTGAAAGCTGGCTCCTAAAGAAACGTTCAACAAATATTCTCAAATGTTGAATGGAGATGTTGAACTCATGTTCCATCCCAGCCTTATAGAGCATACGGAACTATAAACTGGAAAACATGTTGCAATTTCTGTAAGTTTTATTTAAAAATTGATTGATATTCTAACAATGGAATATTTAAATGTTAGGAATTTTGGCAGGCCTAAATTTTGATAAACCCGGGAAGATTAATATGTCTATTTTTATATTAAGACCTGTATCCTCAAACTAATCTAATCATAAAAATATTTTTTTCTTCCCCGAAGCCACCTTTTTATTTAAGTTTTTTCTTGGCACAAGGAAATGAACGGAAACGGAACGGAAAGGGTAACATTGAATTCAAAAAATAATCATCTACGGGACGAGATGCTTTTTTTTAATTGTATTTAGTATTTAGAATAGAATTAGAATTACTATTTATCATTGATCAATTGTATTAATCATTTTACGAATGGTATTTATTAAATTCATAATTAAATAAATAATTGTATCAAACAAGTGACAAGTAGTTTGTTGATCATTAACTTTGATTACGAGTCAACAATGAGTCAACTTTGTCTCGTGCAAAACAAAAAATTGCCAATCTTTTCTCCCAATAGGACAAGTTGGATTGAGACGAAAGGACTGAAAGCGGGCACTTTTATTTCTTGCCAGATTATACCACAGGGGTATTTGTGTAATTGACCATGGAATCTCCACAGAATGTAAAGCGCTTAGAGCTTTGAGGATAAGTGCTATATAAGCACTACTTTACTTACTTTTCCTTTCGTTTTACCTCAGAATTTCCACAGGGTATTCATTTGCAACATTGTAATTTCCACAGGGGTCGCTAGAAAAATTGAATTTTTACAGGTAATTTCCGCTAATTGGGATGGGAGGGGGAAGGGGAGGGAAAAGCTGGCTCTACCTAGGGTGCGTTTCTTTGGGAAAATCCGGATTCGGATTCTTGAATCCAAAAACGGATTTTTCGTTTCTTTTGAGAAATCCAAAAAAGGATTCTGAATCCAACGAATCCACTGCCGTCATGGATTCAGGAGATTCAATCCAAATCCGGATTCGACGGATTCCGGCTGAATCCTTGCGTTTCTTTGCGAAAGGATTCGAAAAGAATACTTTGGGTCAGTGGTTAGCTATCATCACGCGTGCGTCCTTCGCGTGCGAGAGGGGGGTCCAGCGACTGTTACCATGGTAAAAATCCCTTTTCGGATTCAGCGTTTCTTTCGTTCTACAAAAATCCATGAAATTTCGCGTCGAATCTGAATCCGGATTTTCCCAAAGAAACGCACACTCGATTTTTCTATTCTTGTAAGAGAAGTAAAACACTTGGAAACAAGCGGTATTTTAGGCTGTAATATTTCACTGTATATATTACGTCTAGAAATTGTCTAAACTGCAAGTATGTTAAGGTGAACAGATTTTGTATAGAAAGTATAGTATAGAAATAATATTTCTGTTTCTCCTAAATTATTTTACTTTCCCTTGCGTTTTGACTCCAGATCAACACCGGCTGTTCCCAAAATACATGGCTCACTCAATGTCTGCTAATTGCTGGCCTGTGTGTAACCTAATCATCGTGCGTACTGGCCAATTATCTTGTGCCTCGGGGCCTATTAACTGCCCGGTGATAATAAGGATGCAGTGAGACAACGGAAGGGGTCTTGTGATTAAAGGGCCCGCTAATGATGGCACTCCAATATACATAATAGGTTCCATATAGTAGAGGAAAGTGTTTCCTTTTTGACCTTCAATTAGCACTCTTGCAGAGTTTTCAAACCAGCTGGAACTGTTTCGAGAAAGGACGCACGCGTTTTTGCGATTCTTATCTCTGTTTATGTGTTTCTTAGTTTTGTTTTCACGAGTAAAATATTTGTGAAATGGTAAAAGGCAGCGTGATATGATGTGGAAGATTATGAATCCAAGATGAGAGAGATAAGAAAAACAGACTTCAAGAGCAAATATTACCCTGCAGGGTACATTTAATGAGTGTTACTGACGAGCGCGCCACAGGAGGACCGTCTGTTACAAACGTAGTTGATAAAGTGCAAGTTTTGAGTCGCGGACAGGACTTCAGACTTTGATCAAGAGATCAAATGAACGGTAACTTCGAAATATATCTCGCAGTTTTAGAGTTTGTCCCTGTTATTAGATCTATTATTCGGACGAGAGCTAATAGCCGGGATTTTACTCTTTTCAAATAAAAGTTATCGGAGAAAATTAACCCACTCCCTCCCCCGAGGAGTCTCCATCTACTCCATTCGCTCTAGCCATGACGCAGGAGTAGAAGAATCTATGTTTTTCAATTAATGGGAAACTGGTACTTTAGCCACGTGAATGTTAGGTTCAACTCGTGCAATGCGATGGCGGTGCTGATTTCAGCCATTTTGATCATCGTTGGAGAAAGGGAACAAAATTTGTAACCATGACGAATCAATCTCGCGCGATTCAAGCAAAATTTCCAACCTAAAAAGATAGATTCATCCAGCATCGTCCCAGGCGTTCCTTGCATGTAGCGAGATAGTAAACCGCTGGATGTGCGCAGGCGCTCAAGTTCACCAGATAGAAGGCTCCCGGTGACGTCCAACTTAACCACAGGAAGCCCGACAAGAACACTAGGGACTAGACCGAGATTCATCTACTCCTGTGCTTCGGACGCCCATCCTAGGTGGAAGGTCCTGTGGATGAGGTCCTTACATGCAGTAGTTACCAGCTGCTTTGTCTAAGTAGGTGATGGGGACCCCGGTGGTACCCCTCTCGACCCCCTCCTGCTTTTCAAGTTTTATTTTCTCGAGGCACCCATAAAGGTCGCCCGCTTTTATTGCATAAATATGCTGATTTGCTGCAGTGGAGTATAATGGCTGGCCTATCTTTTTGGTGCGTGAATTCGGGGGAAAATCGAAAAAGTCGTATTTTGCAGGTTGAGACCTATGAAGTACCTACCCTAAATACCAACCCTAAATACCTATGATGTACCATTATTATCCCCTATACCTATATTTTTTATATTGGCCTCATATGGGTGCGGTATACCTGATCGCCTCTCGGGCAACGTTCATCTAATAGACAGTAAGAAACGAGAGATAATTAAGCACGTTTCATTATAACTCCATTCGTTTGCTGTTCTATGACTACATATCACTTTCACTAGCTTTAGACCAAAGGATGGATCGCAATTCCATGAGATTTGAACGGATGGAGTTCACTAGTTCACACAACTACATGTCATGCCCGCCGGACACGGTATTTACACAGGGAATTTCTGCAGAAACCCATGGGAAAAGCTGGTAGAAGAATGGGAAGTGTTCGGATTTCCCAGGCTATCCTAGTGAATTCCGAACACTTCCCAAGCATATGCCTTAGGAAATCCAGCTTTTCCCATGGATGGGTTTCTGCAGAAATTTCCTGTGTTAATAGCCGTAGAAGGCATGTTCTGAATCAGCGGCAAGCAGTTCAGTCATGAGATATTGAATTTGCGATACCATCTATGTGCAGTGAGAATGTTTTTTTTTTTTCACTTTCGTACCGGATTTGTGCTCCCCCCGTGGAGTTCTTGTTTTGCCATGAAAACACACGTCACCTTACGGATCATTTTTGTAGTAGCTGTTAGAAATTGGAACACGTTACAGCTAATTTGCGTGAAACGGAGAAGCAGAAGGGTGCTAACTGCTACAACTTCCTAGAGCTTCCCTTACGTCAGGTCATTTGTGGATGCTTCCTGTGACTTCTGTGCTAATTGCTCATTTTGTAAATGATAAGGAAAAGTTCCAGCGACGCCTTGCTTGTATAAAAGGGAGGTAGATACAATACCAAATGCGATCATTTTTTTGGCGATCGGTTTGAACACAAACACGAGGTGCTTAAGAAGATAGACTATGCATTTCAAGGTATGACAATTTAACGTATAGTCTTCTTCACAATGTCTTCATTTCACTCTTTTCAATGTCTTGCAACAAAATCCTGGAACTCACTACCTGATGCTTTTAGAACTGAGCCATCTCTAGCCTCCTTCAAGAGAAGGCTCTACTCTCTAGTGACATAGTCAGTTATAACAAGATAGTTTGTAAATAGCGCAGAAATAACCACAATAGGATATCCTTCGAGCAAGCTGTTCTATGATTACCACCAATCACAGCCATACAATCATCATCATCACTCCCGAAATTCTCATTCCTGCTTGTTGGTTTCTTTGTAGGACTAGCCACCATGTGTGCATTGCGTGCCTATTTTTATCATTATTGTTTCCTAGATCCTTTTCCTGGCTGCTATCCTGCTCTTTTCGTGTATTTTCGTCGAGTCGTATTCCCAGAATACCTGGGCAAGAAAACGCGCCCCGAGTTGTGAATGGCAGTACGTCGTCAACTTTCAGAGCACTAGATATCCGTCAAGGATAATGGAAGTTAAGGTAGGACGTCTGTGATCGACCTTAACGTTTTTGGCCACTAGTCCCAAGACAAGCAGCACAGAAAAGTGCTAGCCAATTTTCTAGTTGTCTAGTTATGGTATAAAAATTGTTGTAAAATATAGACCAAGCCTATGTGCGAACCATATAAATGTAACTTGCTTACCAATGCCCATTACTCATTAGCCTTAACATTTTTCATGAAAAGACGATAACTTCGAGAGCTAAAAAAAACTGTGTGAACACTTAAACAACAAACCACACACCAAAATGTGTTGTGTTTATGTTTCGCACAAAATTGTTGCTTGTCCTGTGACTAGTGCCCCTGAGTGTTCACTTGTCCTGAAGCATTTCTTACTTGCCCAGGACAAGTGGGCATCCGCTAAGGTCGAGCACCGGACGATCTTGAGGCATAGGCCACAGTCATCCCATATCGAGAAAAATCGCACGAAAAGTGTTCGTTAAACGTCATTAATAGAGCCTTTTTTCAGATAAATGTCCAAAAGAAATTTGTATCTGCGTTTTACTATGGGGCACGCAGAAAACCTGTTCCTTTTGCTGCTGGCTGGCAAAAATAACAGTTATTCCATCAGAATATACAGGAATTCGAGAGAGGAAGCATTTGTTTTCCATAAAAAAAAATACTTGCAGGCCGTCATGCACAGACTACGCATGCTTTCTCGAAGCAACATGAATATTGCTCTATATTTTTTTCAGTGTATCAATCGAGGCGCATGCGGCGGAAAGTGCAAGCAGATAAAGACGGCTCAGACTGTCTACTATTTTCTAGGGATGAGAGGGACCCAGCAAGTCTGGCGTCAAGCCACGGAACACATATCTATCGCCTGTCACTGTGCCTAATGCTATTGGTCCAATAGTCTTACCAAGCATCTCCATGTAATATCAGTTCTTAAGCACGACCACACGGTGGACAACTGTTCTTCGACAACTTTAAACCACTGTTCCTCAATCCAACTCTTAAAACTTTTGTTTTTAATCTGCTGAAAAATTGTTGCTTCTCCTGGCTACTTTTATGGCAGGGCATCAGCGAAGCAAATATTTTATAACTTAGGACGTAATAAAGCATGGGCTTTATTTCTGAACTTTCTTTTGTATGTAAACATATTTGTTTATCTATTTGTTTGTTGCTAGTTGGGAAATATATAAGTCGCCATCTCTTTGCAGGCAAAATGTATTTGTTTTATCTTTTTCTGCAAAAAGGGAGGGAGGGAATACGCAATGTTCACTTGTCTTCTGGACTATTGCATGTGAGTAAATGATGAAAATTTAGCGAACAATGTGTAAACCGTTTGACAAGTTTTGTCGATATTTCACGCACGTACGCGTCAACTCAAAATCACTAATGTAAACTAGGTGCAACTCGATGCGATCTGCCGCGATTTTTTGTCGCGGTGATTTCAAACATGTTCCAAACTCTTTGCAACTTGATGCGATTTGAAGAAAATAGAGCAAAGAAATCGCACCGGAATCGCATCTCGTTTAGACGTCTAAGAGTTGGAATTGCAGCTCGCCGCGACAAATGCAACAAAAATTGCAAGTGTAAACAGGCCTTAAAGATATGCATGATATTTCCGTGCTTCTCTTGCTTGAGAAAGAAGCGATTACTTCCGTGTGTTAGCGAAGAGCGTGCGCGTCAAAACTCCCACAGCGACAACGTCTTTGTTCATTGGGCACTGTCACAAAAAAAATTCGCACCCCCACCCACCCTGGATTTTTTTACTTCTTCTTTGACCACCAACCCTGGAATTCCGCGCTCCATTTTGACCACTCAGGGGGGAGGTTTCTGAACAACTATTTGCGGCCATCCATGAAGTGTGACGACTTTTTCGCGTAGGTTTACTTTTCAATGCACGTTTTGCTCTTTGATTGGCTAAAAACAACGGTTAAAACTGCAGCCAATCAACGAGCAATAAACGCGACAACTTCTCGACAAAACGTGCTTGTCTGAAACATAAACTAATTAAACGCGAACAAATCGTCACACTTCATGGATGGATGCAAATGGTAGTAGCACGCAGTTTTGTAATATGAATGAGTTACTATAGGAACCACTCCAGATATTACATATTTTATTGTTATCTTACATATTCTATTCTTATCTAACGAACAATGATTAATAAATGTTTCATTTATGAAACAACGCGATCACGTAAATTTACAAATAGACGCTCTAACGCGTTTTTATATTTCAGCCTAAATACTAACTCACAAGTTTCCCTAGTAGACGGGACTAGAGCAGATTTCGTATGACTGTGAAAAGTGCCGCGACACGGCACGGAACCTGGCCTGCTGTATAGTCGCGTCACGGTCGCGGCGCGGCACAACTTTGTCAGGGCACTTTTCACATACGAAATTTGCTCTATTGAGTAAATGAATTACAGCCAAATCGTCGTTTCGCGCTGGCAAACGCGCTTTAAAAAAATATGCTTTGATTACGTTTATTCTTTCCCGCCAGTCAAACCATCTGGGCCAATCAGGTGCGTGCCTTGTTTCGTCTAGTGCAGTTAACTGGCTTTTCGTCACGGCAGAAAGCCAGGGGACTGCACTAAGCGAAACTAGTAGTGCAAGAGCCAGATTCCCAAATCCCAAACCAGAGCGCCGTTTAGAAAATGCGCAGGTTGAAGCAACGACTTTAGTTGTAGAAACATGAAAAAGCATTTGATGTCCTCAAACTGGACCTATTGAGAATCTAACAGGATATAGGTAGCGCTATTCCAGAAATAGAAAATTATAATCGCATTGGGCAACGAAGAATTCGATCACATGGCAAAAATTACCAATTATCAATAACTGGTAGGGAAACTATTTTAAAACTATTACCACAGAGTCCAATATTAGCTTTTTTTTAAAGTATTCAGTTGGCTCCTAATAGGAGGATTTAGAAATAGGACGTTGTATAATTTTAACTTTAGTCACCGCGCGCGTAATTTCAAGTCCTCTTTCCACGTCCCGTTTCTACAGCCATGTTACATGAGGTATTTTTCTTGCAACTCGCACCGCAACATTTGTAGCAAGTTGCTACGTGTAATATTTTTTGGCAATTTATCATGCAATGGGTTCCCGTAAACCAGTCAGCGCGCTTGATTCGGATAGCCTAGATCCTTCATATATGGTACACTTTAGTGTCCTGTATATCCTCGTTCGAGATATTTATACGGAGGACACTATAGTGTACCATTTATGAAGGATCTACCTTTGATAGCGCCGCTGTAATTTATCTTTTTACTGCGGTCGCACTGGTTAATATATTGCGAGCATCTAACATCCCGCGGCAACATGCAATGATTTATAACTCGTCATCGTTGCGTTGCAAGGTGCAAGAAAAACTGCCCCGTGTGACATGGCCTTCATATGATAAAAGTGGTCGCCAGGTAAAAAACCTTGGTCGCCAGAATGTTTCTCCTAGAGATGTTGTTCTGTCAAAATAAGTCGCAATGGCGACGATTTGAGATGGAACATCTCATCAGAAATTAAACTCTAGTCGCATTTGCAATTGTGTTAGTTTTAATTTCAGCCCCTGCGACGTGCTCATTTATTTCCTAAAATTCACTAAATAGAGCAAATAACATCAGCTTTATATCAAACGCAAATTTCTATCTCTCTTCCGCTGCGGGACCAGCACTGTTTTACGTTGCTGGCTGTTCATTTCAAATTAATACTTATTGCCGCATGATCACAATTTGCGTCTTGAAAATTTGGCAGATTGAAAACATACTGTGGCCATCAGAGCTTCATCTAAACACTCAAGTATGTTTTTTTATCCTATTAAAACACCTATTGGTGAGTTTTATCAGGACTAATGAAGTATCTTATATTCCAATAAGAAATCAAAGAAAGTTTTTTCTTGCGCGTTTATCACAAACGTTATTGCTCTAGAATTATAGCTTATCCTCTTTTTTCTCTTGTTATAATACCTCGTACTTCCAATTAGCAGGTCATTTACATAGCGGAGAAGAGAGGCGGTTCGTTTAGAACTTATCCTCTACCCATAGGCATAGGGTATCTCATCCATATAAACATGTTCTTAGTGTATTTTTTAATGTTTTGTATCAGCTTACGCTGTTTAATTCTTAATCAACAATTAAGCTGACGTTGAATACAAATTTGAAATTTGTCTCTGGTCTCTTGATTTCAAACATCTCAGGTCGAGATAAATAATCATACTCGTATAATTTTAACGCCTTGTACCAACATTATAGGTGTAATTCATCAAAAATCTAGGCGTAAATCTTTAAGAAGAACACCGCAAAAATTGAAAACACAGTCGTTATTGACAAACGAAAACTGTTGGGCGTAGTTACACCTATATCGGACGCAGTTTTGAGCCCTGCATCTTAGTGTTGACAAAGTTATCGTGACGTTTGTTTGTTTGTTTGTTTGTTTGTTTGTTTTGACTGTCTGTCTGTTTGTCTGTTGTTTCTGGTTGTTTTGTGCAGTTTGATCCATGTTTCTTGATCTCGTTATCTCTTTGCATTTCTGTTTTTGTATTTTATTTATATCCGTCTTCCTGTTTGTTTAAAAATGTCTGTCCGTCCGTCCGTTTTGATATCTCTCTTTGCCTTGTTTGTCAGTGACCGTTTCTCTGTTTGCATGTTTGTCTGTCTGCGCAACCGAAAATGTATGTATTGTTGGGTGCGCAATATAAGTCAATAAATTAGTATTTTTATATTATTATGTCTAGTTACTTGTTCATCAATCAATCATCTATGTTCCTTAATCTTTAAGTATCAGTTATGTGTCTGTCCACAGTATGTCGTCTTTTTAGATTGTATTTGGATGACTTTCTGCTTGTTTTAGAAATGGTCTGACTGTATTTGTTTGTTTTCTGGTTGTTTTGTGTTGTTTAGTGTTGATCCGTCCGTCCATCTTGTTGTCTCTCTTTGCCTTGCCGTTTGCCTGTGACTTTGTCTACATGTCTAGTTTGTTTGTTTATTTGCATCTTGTTCAGTCATTTGTTCGTCAATCAATCAGTGTGTTACCTTTAAATGTTATGCCTGTCTGCAGTCTGTACGTCTCTGCGTGATGTATTTGTATTTGTATCTGTCTTTCTACTTGTTTGTGTGTCAACCCATTTTGTGTGTGGTGTGTTTGAACGCGTTGTCAATCTGTCGGTATCTTTGCTTTGTGTTGCTGTCCTTGTAGTCTTGTAATTTTGTCTATCTGTCTGTACGTCCAAAAGCCTCTGCGTCCGTATGTCAGTCGGTCGTTAGGTCGATCTGTTGCTTAGGATCAGTCCATGTTACCCGTTTGCTTAGGATCAGTCCATGTTACCCGTTTGCTTAGGATCAGTCCATGTTACCCGTTCGCTTAGGGTCAGTCCATGTTACCCGTTTGCTTAGGATCAGTCCATGTTACCCGTTTGCTTAGGATCAGTCCATGTTACCCGTTCGCTTAGGATCCGTCCATGTTACCCGTTCGCTCAGCTGTACCGGTCTGTTGTTGTTTGGTTGCTCGGTCGATCTCTGGGTTGATCTGTCGTTCGTCTGATTGGTCTGTCGTCCATTTCCTCGGTCGTTCAACGGTCTGACGTAGTTAAGTCTGTATTTTGTTTGGTTACTTGGTCAATAAGCCCATCTAGGTCTCTCAGTCTCTGTATTTAGCCGGTTAGTTGCTATCTTGGCCGTCTGTTGGTCAGCTAGTATGTTAGTCACTTGTGTGTTTGGTTGGCCAGTCTGTCTGTTGGTCAGCTAGTATGTTAGTCACTTGTGTGTTTGGTTGGCCAGTCTGTCTGTTGGTCAGCTAGTATGTTAGTCACTTGTGTGTTTGGTTGGCCAGTCTGTCTGTTGGTCAGCTAGTATGTTAGTCACTTGTGTGTTTGGTTGGCCAGTCTGTCTGTTGGTCAGCTAGTATGTTAGTCACTTTTGTGTTTGGTTGGCCAGTCTGTCTGTTGGTCGTTCCGTCTAGTGTCGTTCATGCGACATTTCAAACGTTTGTCAAAAGTCACGTCGAACGTTTGTCGAATGTCGTGTCGCATGTATGTCGATGTCATGTCGAACGTTTGTCAAATGTCATGTCGATCGTTTGTCAAATGCCGTGTCGCATGTATGCCGATGTCATGTCAAACGTTTGTCAAATGTCATGTCGATCGTTTGTCAAATGCCGTGTCGCATGTATGCCGATGTCATGTCAAACGTTTGTCAAATGTCATGTCGATCGTTTGTCAAATGTCGTGTCGCATGTATGTCGATGTCATGTCGAGCGTTTGTCAAATGTCATGTCGAGCGTTTGTCAAATGCAGTGTCGCATGTATGCCGATGTCACGTCAAACGTTTTTTTTCCAATACCATGTTGATAGTTTATCAAATGTCATGTCGCATGTATGTCGATGTCATGTCAAACGTCTGTCCAATGTCATGTCGAACGCTTGTCCAATGTTATGTCGAACGTTTATCTAAAGGTATGTTCGTTTGTCGATGTCATGCCAAACGTTTGTCAAATGTCATGTCGATCGTTTGTCTAATGTCATGTCGAAAGTTTGTCTAAAGTCATGTCGAGCGTTTGTCCAATGTCATGTCGAGAGTTTGTCCAATGTCATGTCGAGAGTTTGTCCAATGTCATGTCGCGAAAGTTTGTCAAATGTCATGTCAATCGTTTGTCTAATGTCATGTCGAAAGTTTGTCTAAAGTCATGTCGAGCGTTTGTCTAAAGTCATGTCGAGCGTTTGTTCAATGTCATGTCGAGAGTTTGTCAAATGTCATGTCGAGCGTTTGTCAAATGTCATGTCGAGAATTTGTCAAATGTCATGTCGAGAGTTTGTAAAATGTCATGTCGAGAGTTTGTCTAAAGTCATGTCGAGCGTTTGTCCAATGTCATGTCGAGAGTTTGTCAAATGTCATGTCGAGAGTTTGTCCAATGTCATGTCGCGAAAGTTTGTCAAATGTCATGTCTAAAGTTTGTCTAAAGTCATGTCGAGCGTTTGTCCAATGTCATGTCGAGAGTTTGTCCAATGTCATGTCGAGAGTTTGTCAAATGTCGCGTCACTTGTTTGTCGATGTCATGCCAAACGTTTATCCAATATCATGTCGATTGTTTGCCTAATTTCATATCGACAATTTGTCCAATTGCATGTAGAGAGTTTGTCAAATGTTGCGTCACTTATTTGGCGATATTGTGTCATCAAACGTTGGTCTAATGTCATGTCGAGAGTTTGTCATGTCGAGCGTTTGTCCAATGTCATGTCGAGCGTTTGCATCATGTCATGTCGAACGTTTGTCCAATTGTATGTAGAGAGTTTGTCAAATGTTGCGTCACTTTTTTTCATGTCATGTCAAACGTTTGTCTAATTTCATGTCGATCGTTTGTCAATGTCATGTCGATCGTTTGTCTAATGTCATGTCGATCGTTTGTCTAATGTCATGTCGAGAGTTTGTCAAATGTGGCGTCATTTGTTTGTCGATGTCGTCTCAAACGTTTGTCCTATGTCATGTCGATCGTTTGTCAATGTCATGTCGATCGTTTGTCTAATGTCATGTCGAGAGTTTGTCAAATGTGGCGTCATTTGTTTGTCGATGTCGTCTCAAACGTCTGTCCAATGTCATGTCGATCGTTTGTCTCATGTCATGTCGAGAGTTTGTCAAATGTCGCGTCATTTATTTGTCGATGTCGTCTCAAACGTCTGTCCAATGTCATGTCGATCGTTTGTCTAATGTCATGTCGAGAGTTTGTCAAATGTCGCGTCATTTATTTGTCGATGTCGTCTCAAACGTCTGTCCAATGTCATGTCGAACGTTTGTCTAATGTCCAGTTAGACGTTTGTTCAAAGTCTTTATCTGTTAATGTGTTCGCTGTCCTTAGTTTGTTTATCTGTTTACTTCTGTTCCCAGTGTTTAGTGTTAATGTGTCTCATTCAATCTGAAACTTTTTGTCGAGTTTTCAGAACGCCTGTGGTGTTTAGTTTAGCATGCAGTTTTTTTCTGTTTTCATGTCTGATTTCTAGTCCTGTCTGGCATGTCGAGTGTTGTTAGTCTGTATGTTGTATGTTCTGTCTTGTTTATCACAATTATTTACCATCGATACGATTTCCTGCGCGCATTTCTAAGCAAAATCGATGCGATTTGTTGCTTTAATTGCGAATTATTGTCCAAAATCTAAAGATTTTAAATTTTGTCAGTGCGCGTTGCACCGTCAGTTTC
This sequence comes from Scolanthus callimorphus, assembly GCA_033964015.1. Lineage (NCBI taxonomy): Eukaryota > Metazoa > Cnidaria > Anthozoa > Actiniaria > Edwardsiidae > Scolanthus > Scolanthus callimorphus. Next base: position 20,955,685 of record CM066915.1, read on the forward strand.
TTTGTCGTTGTAATTGTCTGTGCTAGTAGATATTTCATGACCTGAAATGCCATTAATTTATCTTTGCTGTTATGTCTTCTTTGTCTAATTGCTAGATACTTTGTCCTCATTCGAATGCGTCGTTTTGCCGTCGTTTTGTTATTCGGTTTGGTTTCATCGTTATTTGTTTGTTTGGTTTCATCGTTATTGCCATCTGTTGTGTTTGGTTTCGTCGTTATTGTTATTTGTTTCGTTTTATAAATGTTTGTCCTTTTGTTGTACTTTTTCGTTCAACTGTCGTTTGGGTCAACACACTATGTCGATATCTAATTTAGTCATGTCATTAGTAATTCAATCCCATAGCAAAAGGTCCTGTTATTTCCTTTTCAGCTTCAATGATAAAACCGATTTACGATTTAAGTGAAAGTTAAAATCTTTTTTTTTCTATATATAAAAGTAGAAAATATCCTAAGGCAAAATGTTGCTGGACTCAGCCAAAGCATGGAAATCACCAACACTAAACTAAAGCTAAGCATAAAACATAAAACATAAAAATTCAAATGTAGATATTCGATAATAGAATTTAGAAAGGTAGCGCAAATATACAAAATGTTTACAAAAGCTAAAACTGCCCCACGAATCATAAAACCTCAAGAAATGTAAAGCTGCATGAATTATACATCGGCCCTGGGAGAACTAAGTTTGTAAAAAAATATGGTGCTGCAATCAATCCAAAAAGATGAGCTTCAACTAATAAGTCCCATTATAAGAATGAGCAGTGTTACTAGAATTTGTAGCAAATTTACAAAAAAATTGAAACAATTTTGTCATTATTTCATGAGTCCATAAGTTTCTCTAGAAACTGTAACGACCCTATGTTGTTATACAGCCGATTGTGTTTGACTGTTTAACCTTAACAGTTCGCACGTTACGTTTGAACGTTTGAAAGTTGCGTTGTGAGACAAAAAGCGAGACGTTTCCAAGGGCAACCGCCATGTTTACTTTTCACTGACCAATCAGAGAGGGCAGAACGTTTTGGTTCTCCATAGAAACGTCGCGTTCCATCCTAGAAACGCAACGTTTCAACGTTCAAACAAAACGTGCGAACTGTTAGGGTTAAACAGTCAAATGCTATCGGCCGTAAGAGCATTATCTTTTCGGAACATTTCGAAAAAGAAAATGGACTGACAAAACTGTCAAGCTATATCGATCTCTGCCCGCGAGACGTCGTCTGCAAATATTATAGAAATAGTTAGCAAAAGTAAATTGTAAAAAGAAAAGAAAAAAAAAACGATAATAGCAAAAAACGAAAGAAGCAAAAAACGAAAGAAAAATAAAATCTAAAGGCTAGCGAACAATTATACTGACTGAGCTGTATAAAGACATTTATGTACAACAGAATGTTGAAAGTAGAGATTTTGATAACTAAAGCTCAGTGTCTTTTTTTTTCAAGTAATTTCGTGTAAATAGTATAAAAAAAGAATGCTTCTGTTAGGCTAATAAGTTTGAAAGAGTGTAAATATAATCCTTGAAATCCCACAAAAGTAAAAGCCTATAAAAATGTTGCAAAAGTTTAAAGCAAAAAAACACGAATATTTCTATAAATACAAAATCTAGCAAAGTGTTCCAGAAAGTATCCATTCTGTACCCATTCATTGATTTGGTATCACTGAGAGGCATTAGCCAAGAAATAAACAGCAGTGGTCTTTAAGTAAAATGTACTAGGAATAAGAAGGAAGTGAGAGACGAAGTGAATGAGTCAGAATGAATATTTTCTGGTACTTAAGGCTATTGATAAAAAGTTCAAATATAAAACTGTAGATTATGCTATTTATCTACCTATTTTGTGGCGTTGTTATGCATCTTGCTTGTTTCCATGCTATTGTTCTTTTACATCTTGCTTGCTCGTCCAGCAGCACTTTGCCTTGACTTGACATCTAAGTCATCTTGAATAGTAAGCATTTAAAACGAAACAGGTATAACAGGTCCCTTGTTAATGCCGAAAATAGTGTTGGTTATCTATGTGAGAAGTCACCTTGTTCTGTCAAGCGTTCGTGTCTGTCATGTTATGTCATTTGTTTGTCTTTGATAACCATCGCCATTTTCAGCTTCGACATTCTTGCTACTTACAAATCCTGTCACGTGACTTGCGCCCACGTTCTACGCCGGTCCGCGGCCTGCACCTAATTCCACATGCGAAATGCACTTGTGTGAATTGAGCATGCGCTCAAGTTGCTCTTTCTCCGCCGTGAGACAGGCGATGTCCGACTCTAGCTGACTGTTTGCTGCTTCGAGCTCTTCTGATGCCTGCATAGTCAGACAATATGTATGTATGAACTCATCAATCACTTCTTATGCCATAGCCTACTCAAATTCCGATGTTCTTAGGGAAGAGGTCAAAACAACGGTACTCGATAAGTATCCAGGGATGGTGAATTAAGTGGTGGCTACCGGGTACTACCTACCCCCATAAGTATCCAGTGGTTATTTTCTCGAAACACAAATAAGGGATACCCGATTTTATTGCAGAAATGTATCGTTCTCTTCATTTAGAGCACAATGGTGGGATTTTCACCATGATTCATCAATTATTTCACGAGATATCGGCAGTTGAAAATCCGATTTTAGTAAAATTGAGAGAGGTGGTAGGTCTCGGGTACTCCCCCCCCTAAACTGGATACTTATGAAGTACCGTTGTTTTGACCTCTTCCCTTATTTGAATATTTCTTCAAATTGACGTCTCCTAGCGCGCACTCACATTAGAAAGTTTAAATTCCTGAATCGTATGACGCCCTCGTCCAATTTTCAGGATTCGTGCTAGGGTTTACAAAATGTTTTTCAAGGAGTTTTCAAGTAGTATTTAACAAAAACGACAAAGTTCAAGGAGTACCGAGTAATTTTCGATCACCTTTTTTTCTCAACAACAAGCCTAATGCGATCATTTGGCTCCCTCAGGAAATGGTCAAAAGTATTATAAGAATATGATGGTGAGCGCGTAGCCAGAACCCTCCCCAGAAAAGTCCCTCTCCTGAAGCCATCGGGTCACTTACTGACATCAAACTAAGCAATTTCAAAAAAATCCTGTAACATTCAAGGAGTTTTTGTGGTTTTCGAGGATTTTCGACCAATTTCCAGGAGTTTCAAGTGCCCTTGAAATTGCTTTTCAAAATCAAGCACTTTTCAAGGAGTTCAAGGACCTACACGAACCCTGAATTTTGATATTCCTTCGATTTTTTTCCTTAATTGTAGAACAATTTCATTTTTTTTACAAACGTAAGTTTCCAATAGTTTGTCCCAGTCTCACGGTGGCATGTTGTCGTTCCTCAGTTCTGAATTTCTCGGCGCAATATTATTGCTCTCCGCGAGCCAAAAAGGCAACAGGTGCACGAAAAATTCGTCGCTGCTTTTGAATTCTTATTTTTTTCGTGATACAGATGTCAGCACTCAACACACATTCTAGTATTAGTACATATCTAGTATTAGCACATATAACAATTCAGAGGAACATCAAAATTGTACGAGACTGAAGGCCGAGTTCAATTTGGGATTCCAAGGAATTTTCGAATTCAGATTTTTCTTAATCAGACAGCATAGATATTGATTCATTATATAGCATCCATGTTCAAACCCAATTTTAGCTAGCGTGCGAACTGTCCAATTAGAGCGCGCGTGATCCAATTTAAAAATAATTGGACGATTCAAGAAAAATCGATCTGCCAGCACAATGAGATTTCGAGCTGCTGTATAATTACAGATATAATTAACTATTAAATGCATAAGTCTTACTGTAAGAAAAAAAAAGCTACCGTGACCCTGTCTGAATGTATAATTGAATAATCGTACCTGCAGCAAGTTCTTGACGTGTTCTCGTCTCTTATATCGACATTTTGAAGCAGCAACTTTGTTTCGCTGTCGACGTAACTTCCTTCGAGTTTCTTCCTCCACTGTTAGCTATAAAGAAATAAATGATGCAGGTTACCATCCCTATTTGTCAGAGAAAGTAATTTGTGCTAGCAGAAAGCAAATCGACAACGACGGAGGAACTTTTTTAAATTCACGTCTGTTGTTAGTTTCTCAAGCTTCTAATTCCACGAGCCGTGAATTTGGTATTTCTGGCGTTTCTAGCAGTTTCTTTCGAACATCACAATAAAGATAGGATATAACTCATTTAATATATAAATCATCTTCAGGGACTCACAAACTAAGTATGCCTACCAGAGAAAACTACCTGGATATGAAAAAAGTCCAGGCTGAGTGGGATTCGAACCCATGACCTTCGGGTATCTAGACCTTAGATTGGCAATGAGTAGGGATTCGACCAATCCCAACGGGCTGATAGCTTAGTTGGTAGAGCGGCGGTCTAGATAGCTCAGTTCTTAGGTTGTTATAGTCCCCTCTTTGCCTTTAAGGCACAGTCTTTAACGCGCTTCCCTGTAAGGTTGGTTGCAACATACGACATTCTCTCCATAAAATGCTCCCCACTAATCAGAAAACCCAATAGTAGCTAGAGACTTTAAGCTGGTAACTTTACCATTCCTTTTAAAACTTACTAACGCCACGAGTGGTATAGGTGCTGAGATATTTTCTGCATTTGGCCATTGCTCACGCGGCAAATGTGAAGTTCATCTTTTAAGGCGAAACTGACACAACGTACTTCAATGTGGCCTATATCAGTATTCACATTACCCTTTGGATTATCATTTGCTCCTCATATTTTCTAAGCAACTTTAAATCAAAACCATAGAGTGGATTTCAGATGACATGGATGAGTGTCGTGAATAATTCGCGCTTACTTTGCGTTTACTCCTATAAGTCGATCATGTGAAACCGGCTCCGGCTGTTTGACTCATACCTCTTCATGTTTAGGAAAATTGTACTCCACTTTCGGGCACTCCAGTCCGTTTGCGGCTCGCTTCGACTCGATCACATAACGCAGCTCGAGTTTCACCGGCAGCTCAGCGATCTCGAAGTTTGGGTCAACAGAGAGCGCATCAAGTCCAGTGTTTCCCGCAGCACTCCTTATAACAGACGGGTCCATATACACGGCACTGCCGCCCTGGAAAATGACAATACCATCACTGATCACCCGAGAGGATATAATTTAACCGAGATTTAGGGATTTTCGTAAGTGGTGAGTAGAGTCATTAAAGCGAAGAGTCTTCTCTAAGTCTTATCCTGCGTGTGGACGCGTAAGCCATTGGATTTAAGGACTCGAATGATGTCTCGATATGTCGCTTGGGTTCGCCATCAGATCCAGTTCTTCGCAAACGAGTTCTTCTGTTTTTCTTGCACGAGCTTGTGGAAACTATTAATATGCAGAACCTCAAGCAGGAAAAAAGCGCCTTTGCTTTCGCTTTCACACGTTCTTTGACCCTGAGGACAATGAGACACACCGAGTTCGAGTCTATTGTCCACTGCTCTGTTGTTTATTATCGTAAGTTATAATGTTTTGAAAGAAAGTCACGAAAAAATTGCGATCGGAAATATTGTTCTTTATATATCGATGATGATCTTGTGGAGACTATTAATACGCACAACCTTGAGCAGGAAAAAAAAAACGCGTTTGCTGTCACACGTTCTTTGACCCTGAGGACAATAAGACACACGGAGTTCGAGTCTATTGTTCGCTGTTCTGTTGTTTATTATCGTAAGTTATAATGTTTAAAGAGGAAGTCACGAAAAAATTGTGATCGGAAATATTGTTCTTTATCTATCGATGCTTCCTTGCATGATCTTGTGGAAAATAAATACGCACGACCTTGAGCCAACTTGAGCAGGAAAAAACCGCGTTTTGCACTCGCGTTCGTTGACCCTGAGGGCAAATGAGACACTGAGTTCGAGTTTATTGTTCATGTTCTGTTGTTTATCGTCGTAAGTTAATGTTTGAGAGAGAAATCACGAATGTGATCGGAAATGTTCACTATATATCGATTCTAATTCAAAAAGAAGCTAAGTTGTTCCATTCCATGTTCTGTCGATTGTTATACCTACTTCTGGTTGGTTTTCCCAAGCAATCATTGGTTACGGATCCAAGCAACCAAAGATTGGTTAAACCGTTCTTTTCAAATGTAACATCCCTTATTCAAACGTCAAACAAAACACTGAACTTTTGACAGTTTGTAAGCAAAGCTTAATTACCGTGTGACATATTGTGTCATGAGATCTTATGTTCTAGAACAATTGATCAGCCAATCAAAATCCAGATTAGACTCTCAAGACCTGTCATCCTTGACATCTGTCATATTATCCAATAGATAGAGTAAACAATCTTTTGTTTATTTCTAAACCGTTAATTAGATAATTAGCCGCGCTTGTGGTTCATTATCTCGATAATGTAAACACAGTAGGAGCACAATTTGATGGTAGGCATACTGTTACCCTTTTCGCGTGTTTGAATTGAGACCATAAAGTAAAGTTGTTTTACCTCTAAACGAACCAGCCTGATTTTAGGGTAAAACTGTAAATATTAATTTAAGGGGAGTGTCCAGTATTCACATCGAATCGCAATTTTTGGAATTAGAATTCTCGCTTTATTTTACCAAAGTTATTATCTACCTCCTCATTGCGGCAAAACTCCAGGTTCACTAAGATTGACTTTCTCATTTTGGATGCGTTTGAGAGTCCATGCGATACACATATGCACAGCTAGCGTGCATGATTGACAGACCACCACAGCAAGCCCGTGGACAGGTGTCAAGCCACCTGTTTGTTTACATTCAACAAGTTTGCAAATCTCCTGCAAACCTCGACCCGCACATGATCATAAACCGATTTTGATCTAATGTTCTAACCAGCAATTTCGAATATAATGCTAAAAATACTGCAATAGTTTGGTAGAAGAAGCATTGCTCATTGTTCGTTCTCTGACAATCCGGTAAGACCATCGATGCGTCTCCTTAAATCATAATATGGCATCCTGGTTCCTGCAATTTTTGAGCAGATTGTTCTTGATAAACTTCAGGACCTCTTGACCAGAAGGCATTAAGGCCCGAGAAAAGCGAATAAGAAATACTGGCACATTCATAGATGCGTTCTATAACAGTTAAGGCATTCTTATATTGACTGGAAAAAACACACATTTATGCATTGCGTTTTCCATGAGAACAACAATGGGTTATAGAATCTGAACCATTTGGATTGATGGCAGTATTATATCGAGAGCAAAGGTCTTTCAGGACGAATAAAATACAATAAAGATTTTTTTACCTGGGTCCCGAACGTGTACTCCATCCGTCCTTGGACACTCGCGTTTCCTCCCTTATTCGCTCAGATATTTTGTAGTCATGTGTGCACGCGTGTAGATCCCTTCACGCCCTCTCCACGCTCTGATATTTCTCCAAGTTCACTACCTACAAATCGTCCACGATTTTATACACTGCGACTGACGACATGCTCAAAAGGGGCTCGCACTCAAACACTCCCTCTATTTTGGCTCTGATGACAATACTTGTGAATGATTGCTGCACCCGAATGGTTTCTTGACGTGATCAGTGTCAATCAAACAAACGAACAGCCAATCAGATGCAAGGTTGGATGAATCGTGCGCAGCGAAACCTTCGGCTTTTTTGAAAACAAGAGCAAGTAAACGTCCGCATGGATTTTGAAGCCAAAATATACTTTTGCGCGGTTTCTTGTCCAAGTAACAAATAATAACCTTATTATTATCGCAGGCTTTTTCTCTCCCGCGGTACTTGGAGTTTGGGAGAGAAGAGGGGTTGATGTTTTCACCGCGCGCGCTTGCTGAAGGTTTGTGTGTTATAGGAATTTTAAAATCGCGCGCTGGAAGAATTAGTTTCTTCTGGAAACGACGAAACTACTACATTTCAACATAACATTAGATGACTTGTATATTAAATGCAATTTTAGAATTTTTGCGCATCTTTTCAAATATATGAATATGTGAAAACAGAAACCTAAACTTTATTTTTATTTTATTTTATATTATTAGCTTTGCCATTGAATTTACAATATATATAAGTATCGCTCATGAGAAATGCTAAATGGTGCCTCAAATTGGAATAATCAAAATAAAGAATCGCTATTTTTCTTCTATTATTTTAACCATTTTTCTTGAAAATTCTGATATGGTATATCCATCTTGGTCATAATCATGATTAATAATTCATAGAAAAACTTGTTCTTAGGTATAACGATTGCTTTTCCAAAGTCAACAAGATCACGAAGAACGTCCTTGGAATTATCTTCTCTCTATCGAAAATCAACAGAAATGTCTTTCTGTGGACTAGGTGAAGATAGTCTTCTTGTGGGTAATTTACGGGGGGGGGGGGATATTTGCATATTTTTTGGTCGGGGATGATCGTCGTATCTTTCAGGGGTTAAAATCACCGGTTTTGGTCTCTTAGGGGTAACCTTGATCTGCAATAAAATTTAAGGGAGAATAATATCGTTTAGGGCTCTAACTGCAAACCTTCAAGAAAGAGAGAGAGAGGAGTACATGTTGACGATAAATTCGACAACATCCAAGGCAGCATCCCAATCAAAGACGGAAATTTCTTGATGGGTATCTTTTAGGGTAAAACATTATATTAACCCTAGAAAAAATATTTTTACCACGTCCTTTAGTGCATCTTTTAGGGGTGAAACTGAAAATTCCCGGCGTTCATCCCCGAACAAACAATATGGGAGTCTGTGTTTCCACATTTTCAAAATTACCGCGTAATATGTGTGAAACCGTGTGCTGTTTCGATTACTTTGCGGGATTACGCGCCACTGGGACTCAAGCCACTTGCCAAACGAGGGATTGCAAGTACATTCCTTCTAGGTAATGACAATTAAAGCAAAAAAGCCATGAAAATATTTCAAGAGGAGAGACTGGCCGCCTTCATGTTTCACCTAAAAACTAGTCGTGTCAGCTCCACCCACTTTGACCTGAATCACTGGACGAAAAAAAATACTTGACGTCTTAAAAAGTTTAGGCATTTCTTTTGAGTTTTATCAGACTTTTCTTCTTTTCTGACAAATAGATATATTTACTAACTTCTTTCCATGTTCGTTTTCAAACAAACCATGCTATTCTTTCAAATTCATTGAAATGATTGTATTTCCTGTATTTTACTGTTCGCTTGACTACTGTAACGTTTTCTTTGTTCTTTAACAAGCAGGTACCAGTTCTCGTGGGATACACTTTCTTTTCAAATTAAAATATCACTGACTAAGCACAAACGAAAAGCGACACAAGCGCAACTAGAATTTGAGCCGCTTCCGCATGAGCGATACAGGAGACGAAAGAATTCTACAGGCCATCTATGACTTGTTAGGCTAGTTTATGCCTTTAAACGTAAATATGCAAACTTATCTAGCCTTATAGAAAATATTTGCTATTTGGTCTCTTTCGTGGGCGCTAAGTTGTGTCGGATTTCGCAGGCATCGTTTTGGGTATCAAGGCCCCTGTTTTGCAACAACCAAGCCCCGTTAAACTGTACAGGGACTGAGAATAAGAGCGTCCATTCCCAATAGTATTGACTCTTGGTTCAAACCAAAACTCTAAGTGAAAGAATAAAGCCAAAAGGCATTCTTATATACCGTAGTATAAGGTATCATTTTTATAGATATATTTGTTATGGGTTTAAAGTTGTAAGGAGCACACGCCAATCCGAAGGGTAAATTGATAGTGAATTAGGACGCGTTGTGTGAAAGTAGAAAGATTATACTATCTGTACCTTATCGACGGGGGTTTAGTTTCTTCAGAATTGTTGTTCATTCAAGCGTTGTTATTTATTGATCGCGACTATGGTTTCCATAGTAACGCACGATCGTAATGGGTCGGAAGCACAGACGGGAAGTTTTCAAGCGACCGCAGAACCGTTTGCGATCCGCGATCGCTTGCGATCAGGCTTAAAGACCCTGTGTCCGGTGGGTGTGACAATATTCAATCATCTGTTTGTTATCTAATTAGGGCAAGCATCTTTCAAAATAACACCACTAGTTTGTGTTGACTACGTGTCATATATATATGTTATTTACCGGCTGGGAGGTCCGTATAGGGAAAAACTGTGACCGAGGGCTGGAATGTTGACCGAGGCCGGAGGCCGAGGTCAACATTTTCCAGGCCGAGGTCACAGTTTTTCCCTATACGGACCGACCTAAAGCCGGTAAATAACTTATTTATTTTTTTCCAACTCAAAAATTTCATTTTTTCGATGAAAACAAGCGCGCGAAAATGGTTACCGTGACCTAGGTCAGAGATGTGAAAATATTGCCCCCGCGCGCGCGCTCTAAGAACCAATCAGAATGCAGGATTCGTTACCGTGCCCTCGAGGAAAAAAATAAAAACCAGTACTTTAAGACCAAAATTCGATTAGATTTAGACGGATTGAGTTCACTACTTTTTCTGTGCTACAAAACTCCATCGGACGTAGGGTCTTTAAGGTTGTTAAAATGACGAGCCACTGTCAATTCAAGGAGAGTATTTTATTGCATAATGCCGATTGCTACGACTACATAGTAGTCAAGTATTTCTAAGCTGTCATAAACGTGTTTTAGCATACAGTAAAGCAGATACCAAACGTACTAAAATACCAGTTATGTACACATCTCCTTGCTAGATAAGCAAAGTGGACAATAAGCACCAGAAAAAAATGTTAATCCAAAATTAAATAAGTAACAAGTTTTGAGTCCTACGGAAGTCCCATAGCGGTCGAAGAAAGCGACTGTTGTCGTTTACATCTGATTCAGAAAGGAAAAGTTCATGATGAATAATGCTTCAAGAGCTTTGGTTCAGAGGCTGCGGTCGTACATAGAGCGGATTTCATATGAGTGTCAAAAGGAAGTCAGGTTTTCTTTACTTTGTCCCCTTCTCCACTCTTAGAGCTACCCCTAGCGCTAAGTCTCCGCAATTAACCTCGAATTACAGCTAAAAGCATTGCATTGTGCTTTTAGTTTTCAACACTCATCTAAAATCCGCTCCAAGATTACGACGTATGACGTATTCTTGCACAGATTAATGGGTGTAGATTTGTAGAAAAATAATAATTAGTTTGGAAAATATAACGAAAATGACCTACTTGTTAAACTTTGAAAATATGATCTGCATAATTTGATTCACGCACGGGTCACAGGGCAACCTTTAGGGCTGGTGATCTACACGTGAACGCAAGAGCAGGACGTGAGTTCAACGCAAGTTTAAATCGAAGCGACGCAAGCGCAAGCAGAAGGCAAAAATAAACATTGTCTACACACGAACACAAGCGCAAGAAAATCGAGACTTTGCGTTCCCTTGCGCTTGCGTCTAGTAATCAACCGAACGCAAGCGCAAGTAAACTTATTCGTGCTGATTTTAAACTTGAGCTTGCGTCACTGTGATTTACACTTGCCTTGCGCTTGCGTCCTGCACTTGCGTTTGCGTTCGTGTGTAAACACGCTCTAATGAGTTGCTTGCGTTTGCGTTTGCTTGATTTACACTATGGGTCTGTATGCGCTTGCGTTCTAGTGTGAACCACATACGGGAAATGTATGAGTTTGATAGAGCAGATTTCGTATGACTGTGAAAAGTACCGTGGCAAAGTTGTTCCGCGCCGCGACCGTGACCGTACCGCGACTACGCGATTTCATTGGCGATTTAGTTCCATATACAGCAGTCCATGTTCCGTACCGCCACCGCGACAGTACCGCGGCACTTTTCACAGTCATACGAAATCTGCTCTATCCCTGCGCTTCCGCTCGCGTAGCGTTCGTGTGTAATCCAGCCCTTAGAAGGTGTTTGGTTGAAATCCATAAAAAGCGTGCACTGAAAATACCACAAATCTGCTGTAAATGGGATATTAATTCTAAGCCTTTGTTTGCATGATCATTCTAAAACAGTATAAAAAAATACTAATTCCAAGAAATCAAAATACGAGTTTCTGACACACGCCCATCGGATTTTCAGAAACCAGAGCATTTGAAACCAAGAGCTACAGACGTTTTGGTGTCGGAAGACAAAATATAGTAGCGTTCTTAAACAGATCCACATTGTGTCCTAAATTACTTTTTGCCCTTAATTAAGCCTTATATTTGTATTTCCTAATTGTTTGCTTAACAGAAAAAAAAACATTCCCCAAAATGGAAATATAGACTAATTCGAACTGCTACAATTCTAAGATAGCAAAATAGCGCTTTTAAAGGAAAGCAAGTTATGTACATTATCCAAAAGCGTTGCTATATACATTAAATGATAATATACTCGCTTGAGTAACATAAAGAAAAGGCAAAAAGGTCCTAGATCCCTAAGGGTACGATTGTCGCAAAAGACAAACTTTAAGGAAGAAAGGGAATGTGGGACAGGTACACAGGACATAAGAATTGCCAACCTTTCAGGCTTTCAGGCTTTTTAGTTATACAAAACCAACCTGAAGAAGCACTCAAAGAGTTCGAAACGTTGGCAATTTGTGTCCTGATTACCTGCCCCCCTTCCCCTTTCTGCCATGATAATATATACTCGAAATAATAACATCCATGCGTTAAGTGCGCAATGTATTTTGTGCAGTAGGTTAATGCTGCGCGGTTTTCTTGACATGCCCAGGGTCCAGACGCCATTTTCTCCAGCGCGCGAAGTGGAGCCGTATTAAGAGCCTGGCTAAACTAGGTCACATGTAGCGCGCAACATTGTAGCCGGACACGTGTTTCCTTTATGTTTCCCAATTTAGCCACGCAAGAAACATTGATGCGCGTGAAAAGCTTTGTAGCCGGGACACAAAAAGGAACGTTTTGCGTTCCCGAGACACACGCGTGGAATGTTTCCTAGTTTAGCCACTCAGGGAAACATGCAAGACACAAATGTTGCGCGCTACATGTGTCCTAGTTTTAACATCAAATAGGCCTCACTTTTTTTTCAGGAGTAGGTTGATGCTGCGCGTATTTCTTGACATGTTGAGGGTCCAGCGCGCGAAGTGTGCCGTAACATCAAGCAAGCCTGCATTGCTCTCTTTAACTTGATATCTGTTCTAATTCTTATTTTGACGATCCTTTGGGCTGTTTCACAGAAACTGTAGACGTAGTTTCCTTTGCTGTGATGCAATATATTTATGATCGGGTTATAAAGGAAAACCGTCCATATGTTGGTGAATTGCCCGCAGATATGCCCAACCCATTCCTTCAACCATATCCTTTTTGTCGACCCGCGAATGAGAAAACCAAAACTGTCAACAGCAAAGCGAAGTACTAAAGCAATTGTAAAATCGATACTACTTGGAATTATGCACGCCATCGCCGTAGCAGAGCAAAGACTCCATAAAAATTTCATTATTGAAACCATGCCCTTCTAGCTCCAATCCTATGTTGAATCATGTTTGTAGAGAGAACTCCTGATATATCGTCGCATCAGTGAGACAATGGTAACGCGAGCTCATCATTGTTGCTATGATTACCGCCACTATGCCTTGAACAACTGTGTGAATCGAGCATAAACTCGAGCTGCTTGATTTCATCGTGTAGTTTAGTGATCTGGGTTTGGAGTGTACTGTTTTGCACCTCAAGAGCTTCTGATACCTTAAACAAGAAGACAAGAAAAACATTGTGGTCTGCACTTGTTATATTCAGCAACTGGTTAGTCCAGTCCGGTTGTACCTGTGGTCACCGAAAGGAGAATTCAGAAACCTTTGAATGCGCATGCGCTAGATCTGACCAAGAACGTGGGGTTTGTCGTTAATTTCTGCGAACTCTACGCTAACTAACAAACCGGGTTTGGCTTCCGTCAATCAATCGAGTGAACAGCTCTAGGTGATTATTTTCTAGGTGATTTGTTAAAATACCGCTTGATATTTCTGGTCTCCATAAAAAAGACGCTATTTTGACCGTTCCCGCGACAATTCATGATGCCCACATACAATAACGAGGACGACACTCTGACCACTCAGACACTCTACCTGTACTAAGTTGCGCACATGCTGCTTGCGCTTCTGTCTGCATTTTGAGGCCGCCACTTTGTTTCGCTCTCTCCGAAGCTTTCTCCTTTCTTCTTCTTCAGGTGTTACCTAAAAAATATTTTACGAAGAAAACATGAGTTAAGATATCTAAGTTACCCGAAACACAACAGTTGCGTCGTACCAGCGCCTTCCCATAAAATCCTCTTGCCTGAACTTACTACCTCAAAAGAATGCAACTGTTAGAGCCCAGGGGCCCTGCTACGCCCCTGGAGCCTGTAGGACAGTAACCACAGAACGACGGTTATTAATTAGAAGTGACCGTTTGGGTTCAGAAAGAATGACATCATCGAGAGAAGGAAAGTTTTCGAAGAACAGTTTTTCGAGAACGGATGACGTCTACGGAACTAACTTTCTTGGAGTTTGGATTTTCTATCATTTACCTGCCAAATAAATAACCTAATATTGATGATGACTATCCGAATTAGGATTACGTGATTGGCTGACACAAAAAGTTTATACGTGCAGGGACAGTACGGAGGGGGTAACCGAGGGGATCCACGTCGCACATCCAGTCACCTCTCACTAGATAAATGATAGAGCCCTGGGGGACCCCACTCAAGTGCTATCTTCCCAAGAGTCGTCTGCTATCCCTAGTGTCTCACCCAAATGGTAGCCGTCGACAGATAATTTCATATGCCGTATTTGCTACTCTTAGGGTTAACAATGTATTTGATCAAACCCAATTTCCCATCTCTTAGGGGTAAGTTTGCTATGGACCACACCCTGCTTGTCGTGTTCTTTTAAGGTAACTTTTCCCGACGATCATCACCGTTTATTTTGGAGCCTACCATGTGCTAGTGTTCCCATAGAACTATCCTTCTCTGTTATGACTAGAGCAGATTTCGTATGACTGTTAAAAGTACCGCGACACGGCGCGGCACGGTCGCGGTCGTGGCACGGAACCTTTGTCTGATGTAGATACGGAATGAAATCGCGTATTCGCGGCACGGTCACGGTCGCGGCGCGGCACAACTTTGTCGCAGCGGTACTTTTCAGAGTTATACGAAATCTGCTCTATTTGCTTTCCAAGGCACATCTCATCGTGTCGTTTTCTATAAAAAGGTCCATACTTGACAGTTGTATTTACCATTTCTCTACCCGGATACGAAGTATCGTAGATGTATTCCATGTCCATATCATGTCCCGCCCCTTCGTCCATGGTGTAGAACTGCTCCGCTTTCACGGCGTGCATTTCCAGCACACTATCATAGTCCTCGTGTGCTGTTTCCAGGCAGAGTGGTGCTGCACCCGCAGTGACGTCACCAGTCCCTGGAAATGGCGCCATACCAACCGGAAACACCGTGCTCTGGAAGAAACATTACAGAGTATCAGACCCCCATTCACACGAGACGGTACAAAACCGGACCGGTACAATTCTGGTACGGTACCGCCTGTTCATACGGTACCGGTACAATTCTGGCACGTTTTGCAACAGTGTTCACACGGGACCGTGCCGGTAACAAAAAATGTTTCAAGTTTTCGCTTAGTATCCGCGCCTTGTTATGGTTAGCACCTAGACCCAGGCCTTTACCGTGAACGTGTGTCAAAACCAGCACGTTATCGGTGTTCACATGGGTCCGGTACGAGTTTGGAACCATACCTGTCCGAAGTTGGACCTGGATTTTGCTGGTCCCAAATAGCACGCTTATCCGTGCCAAAATCGGCCCGGTACCACAGGTCCGGCTGTTGAACGCGCGACGGTACCGTACCAGAATTATACCGGTCCGGTTTTGTGTCCGGCTGTTGAACGCGCGACGGTACCGTACCAGAATTATACCGGTCCGGTTTTGTGTCCGGCTGTTGAACGCGCGACGGTACCGTACCAGAATTATACCGGTCCGGTTTTGTGTCCGGCTGTTGAACGCGCGACGGTACCGTACCAGAATTATACCGGTCCGGTTTTGTGTCCGGCTGTTGAACGCGCGACGGTACCGTACCAGAATTATACCGGTCCGGTTTTGTGTCCGGCTGTTGAACGCGCGACGGTACCGTACCAGAATTATACCGTCCGGTTTTGTGACCGGCTGTTGAACGCGCGACGGTACCGTACCAGAATTATACCGGTCCGGTTTTGTGTCCGGCTGTTGAACGCGCGACGGTACCGTACCAGAATTATACCGGTCCGGTTTTGTGTCCGGCTGTTGAACGCGCGACGGTACCGTACCAGAATTATACCGGTCCGGTTTTGTGTCCGGCTGTTGAACGCGCGACGGTACCGTACCAGAATTATACCGGTCCGGTTTTGGTCCGGCTGTTGAACGCGCGACGGTACCGTACCAGAATTATACCGGTCCGGTTTTGTACCGGTCTCGTGTGAGCGGGACCGGGTCTCAGTCAGCTGCATTTTATCAGCCTAGTAACATACACTGAGTCATAGAAAAATTATTTTTCTTTTTCTGTTTTCTTGTGTTGTTCGTTGTTGTTCGTTTTCTCGTCAAGTGCCTTCTCTACGCTTTAGGAAATCCGAGGTTTTCTCGGGGAGATAAATATAATCAAAGATATTTCTCGATATTTCATTGTTCGACTAGAAAGAAGAAAGTGAATATAGGCACCCTGTAAGAGAAAATGGTTAGTATTACTGCATATTTTCAACACTAGTTTACAATAAAATGGCAAATTGACTTTGGGTTCTCTTCAGTTGTTTTGGTAAATAAACGTCCTAGAAATCAATTAGTCACGAGATCATCAAGGCCATACCATAGATTTTCAATGTTTTTAAATGTTTTAGATTATTTCGTTATTTGTGTTCTAAGGGGACGCCTCTTCTGTGAGTATAACCCAGAACCTGCCCTGTTACAGTAAATATCATGGAAGCCCTTTTGAAATATCATGGTGGCCAACTTCAGATAAATTTCGAACTCAATAAACAACGGCACGGCACCAGAACAATAAACAAGGTTTAGTAACTATCTCACACCAGATCCAAGAAACATAATCTTGCAAAAAGACGACCTATTCGAGGTTGATTTTGCTGGGTGAAATGTGATGAAAAGGCATGCTTGGGCAGCATCCTCCCTGAACTGGCATCAAAATTGACTTTTCCTTTTTGCAAGAACACGGGCAATGTGCTAGCACTACGTTTACTGCCAGCAGTCAAAATCATCGTGTAAAATGTCTCAAAATGTTTTAGACAGAGGAAGGACACTAAATGAGTGAGAAATTTGGCAGCTGAAGTTTGGACGAGAACACAAGCTCCGAAAGTGGAATGTTTGCAACTGAAATATTTTCCATGACACCAAACTTAAAGGAAGATGCTCGTCGTTTGCCCAACGAAAATGAAAGATCTACGGGTTATTATCCAGTTAAACTTTATTTCCATGTATTTCCTTCTGTCTAGTGCTTGATTTGCGTGTCCAAATTTACAATGGCCATGTTAAAGACATTAAACTGACAACCGGTACCAGTCTGTTTGGAAGCTAAACCCCTTATCAAGGTCATTGACAGTGGTAGATCCATCCGTGTAATCACAGTGAGTTTTATTACTGTCTTACTTCTACCCAGTGAGCCTAGATTAGGGTCATTGAGCCAGGATTGGGGTATATTCAACAGGAAAACCTTCATGATAACTTTGCTCTTTGTTATTCAAAACATTATCTAATGTATACTTAGGGCGGAGAAAATGGCGGTCGAGAATTTAAAAACGATTTAGAATTTTTCTTACCTGGTCCAAGCTGATAACTGGCGCCATAGCTCCCATCTCCATCCTCTACTGCGTCCCCCACGGCTTGATTGTGTGTCCTAAAATCCCCTGTATTCTCGTCTTTAACTGATCCGTTATCACCGATGTTATAAACTTCACCGAGAGCCTGTTGCTGTTTCTTACGTGCCTGAAGATCTCATTGAGTGTGTTCTGATTGGTTGGTTGATCACGATAATATTTTGTGTACTTAAGCACTTAAAAGGCTTCCCTGTGATATCATTGTCTCGTCAACTCAAAGACAATTGGTATTTAGCGGGCGCGATGCCCTTTTTTTTTAGATCCGGCGAGTTTTTCTGTGTAGTTGGTAAAGTTATTTGACCATGTCACAACTACTGCGTTTTAACCTGTCACGTCGCAGGTAAAAAGGAGTGAAATATAATCAAATGAACTGGTACCGGATCATGAAAGAGCTAAACAGTAGGGCGATAACAATACTTTCGCACCTACAGTTCGTGCGAGGAACCCGCACCGAACATTCTAGAAACGCGAACGCAAACAAGAGATTGTGCGATCACGAAGAACCTGATTGATCATCAGCTTATGGCACGTACGATACTGCGGGGAAATGCAAGCAAAATGCAAGAATGCCCCTATCCAAGAATTTTCAAGTTTCGAAATTGATCCGAAGAGCCGACGAAGACGCGATTAGGGTGACGAGGATTATACGATTATGATTAGGTGCTCTAAAAAAAAAAAACTCTTAAATTATCATATCGTTTAGGTTATCATTTGTCCACTAGTCTAACACACTATTAAAAATCCATTTCACATTTAGTCCTCTTTCCTATTCCCCTGGATCGTTCAAGAAAGGGTCCATAAGCTTGACATTGCATAGCATCCAAATGGCAAAACATTTCCTGATCCTCCTATTTTTTG
This sequence comes from Scolanthus callimorphus, assembly GCA_033964015.1. Lineage (NCBI taxonomy): Eukaryota > Metazoa > Cnidaria > Anthozoa > Actiniaria > Edwardsiidae > Scolanthus > Scolanthus callimorphus. Next base: position 20,974,162 of record CM066915.1, read on the forward strand.
GGCGGGGTGCTCGTCGTGCCTTTTAGTGGTTAAAATTCGAAAACTTTCTCAGAACCGATCTTTAGGGGTCCATTCTAGCAAACCAAGCAACAATGGTTTTATCAATATCACACTTGTTGGTACCTTTTAGGGGTAAGCTATGTCACACCCTTTTGGGTACCTTTTAAGGGTAAAATCGAAAGTTCCCGACGAGTACCCCTGCCCCCAAAATGTGGGAGTCCTACCCCCAAGGCCAAGAAGTAGGGAAACTCCATTATTTTACGGTATAGGGCAATAGGGTCCTTCTCATTTAAGATATGTCATTTCTTTTGACCACATAAAGTTTTCATGATAATTAACAAAGTGAAAGTCGAACAATTATGGATTTGGACCATTAATGTCTCGAGACCAATGCAGAAAGGAGAAAAACAAAAAGAATGGGTGTCATTTTACAAACGGTTCTGCCTGTTTGTGGGCATCAAATGTACTTTCTCTCTAGCATTCTTTAGAAATGTTTCACTAGTCAGTCTCAATGCAGGCGCCATCTTGGATGGGTACAAAATTGAGTCTGGGCCCAAGTAAAGTATCACAACTCACCCTGCCTCTGTGTGTTGTTATGAGACGTCAATATTTTGTGGTATTGACGGCTTCAAAAGAGCTAGCAAAATTAAACATTTTTGTTTACCCAAATTTGTCTTTATTTCATTGTCTATAGTTAAAACTAATGTTTAGCTGCCTTTTTTTTAGTACTAATAATATATTCTGTGGGAAAGAATATTTTTGTCAGAAAAAAAAACCCCAGAAATATGTAAAGAGAAAAGTCATGCACTTGTAAGGAGAATTGAGATTTCAATCAATTAAAATAAGCAATGCTTCTCATTTAAAAAAAAATACAATACATTTCTTGGTGTTTAGATGGCTTTTCAGACCTTTTACAGTTCCCCAATAGGAGTCTTCGCACCAAATTTAATCGGATTTCTGTTTTTAGCTCCTGATATATCGGTGCTGCAATTTCTGTCACGCAACACTAGTCACGCTTCTTTAGGCATTGATTTCGCGCCATATTTCAGGAAATTCTCCCGTTTCAAGCATTCAGTGAAAGCAAACATGCTAAATAAGTGCAAATTAATCACATTTTGAACAGTGCTAGCTCATATTGTGGCCTTACGGTGCATTTGGTAATTTGGCCGTCATGGAGTCCTTCCGAGGGACTCCAACATGGCGATGCCATACATTTTACAGTAAAGAGTTTGCACATTTGTTCGCTTATATCTCACTTGCAATAAAAGATACCAGTCTAAAACTTGGCCAATCTATTGAAGATATAGTTCTCTTCAGAATATTGGCTATTTGTTCGAAATAACCCCCTAAAAATCAAATGTCTCTGGAGGTGAACACCAAGAATACAATACCACAAAATATTGATGGTGTTCGAAAAAATATTTTCACATATATTTTCTCCCAACTAGCTGTCAATATTGCTGCTGGCTTTATGACATTTCAGATGTCAATGCTCATCTTCTGCCTCTCTTTCCATTTTTTGACCATTTTCTCTTAATCTCATTCTTGATCACCTTTTGTTTAGTTTTAACTTTTTTTTAAAGCCTTCTGCCTTTTTCTTTATCTCAGATTCCAGTTTTGGTACTACATCATCACACAGTCTCTCCAAAACATCTTCAAACAACATCTCTCTCAGACATTCAACATGCAAATACTTTAATTTAAACATACCCCATTTGATGCCTAGTGTAGCTGGGGTGATAGTACTCCGGGTACTACTGTTCTTGTTTCCACTTGCTTAGCCTGCTTGCAGGCGGTACTGAGTGTTTTTATCGCGGAAAACCCGGTCCGTTCGATGATCGGGCGCCATCTTGGAATTTTGAGGCTTGCAGGCGGTACTGAGTGTTTTTATCGCGGAAAACCCCCGTTCGATGATCGGGCGCCATCATATATTTCCACCCAATCAATTTGTGATAGCTGGCAAGCTGATGAATCATAAACCATGTCTTCTGAAACTTTTCTTTTTCTTCGCTGCCGTAGATGTTATTGTTCTTGCATTCGTGGGAATTTTGGAAGATTTTAGATCGAATTTCGGGCGCCATGTTATGAGGCCAGGTGGCTAAGCCAAATACAAATAGTGACCACAGGAATCCCAGTCAACAGAGGTCAGTGTGATGAGCAGTCGTATATGAAGCGAAAACTTTCAGCAAACTTTTCCCGCTTCTAAAATGAACTATGTGATCATCATTCACAAATAGCAGACTGGTAAGGGAAGTGCAAAATCTGATCTCGTGAATTTTCATGGAGCTGACTTAATAGGGGGCAGGCAAAAATGAATCCTCTGATTACAATGTTAAGTACTATTTATAGAGAGGCCTGTCATACAAGTTATGACAAACAATGACTTTGCAAAAAGTGGGATTGTTAGCACTGATGCAACAATATAGAGAGTGAGTCAAGAAATTTTAAAGAAGTTATGCCAGAGACATTTCTATCTATAACCGTGTGATAATCCCACAGGGGTTGAGGTGGGGTTCTATTTGTGGGTAGAGTGCAATTGTATAATTATATAAAGCATGGTCTTGGTCGACAAAAAAGTCTTACTATCCCTTCACTAGAAATAGAGCGGATTTCAAATGACTGTTGTGAGTAATTTGAAATACTCTGTAATCACTTCTATAGGTTTTATTCAGAATTGATGTAATCACTTTGGAGTTGGTTTAACTACAGTCATATGATTCCACTCTATATGTATGGAAAAAATGAATATGGGAATGGGAATGTGGGAAAGATTGGACACTTCTAAGGGCTGGTTTACACACAAATGCATGAGCAAGGATATCAAACTCATACATTTCCCTTATGCAGGTTTATTTACACTAAAACGTAAGTGCAAGAAATTGAGACATTGATCCATTCCCTTGTGCTTGCCTCTAGTGTAAATCAAGCTAACACAAGTGCAAGCAAACTAATTAATGTTGCTTTTCAGCTTATGCTTGCATGGCTATGATTTACACTTGCCTTGAACTTGTGTTTGCATTCTGTGTAAACAGCCCTAAACTATGAGATGCTGTTCTTGATAAAAATAAATTGTATATAGTTGGCTTATTGTGTTTTGAATTCTTTATTTTGTACTAATTTTGCAGTACGATACACAGGATATCCATAAATCTCCAACATATCTTATAACAATCTCAACTCTTAAGCCCTGGACAAACGAAATACAAGTTCAGACAAGTCGACGCAAGTTTGTAACTTGCTTCGCCTTGTGCTCGTTTGGCCACCAACTTGCGATGACTTGCATCCACTTTGAACATGTTCAAATTTCCACGCAACTTGCGACAACTTGCATCTCGTTTGGCCACCACATCGCACGTGTACACAAGTTGATGCAAGTTTCCAATTTTCTTCGTTTTCCGAATTAACGAAATATTATGACCAAAATAAGTCATGAAAATATTGCACATATATTTCTAGCTGTTATTTACAAGAAACTGGGTGAGATTTCTTCATTTTCTTGTCCTTTTACTAAAAAAAAACACTAGCTTGAGTGGTGGCATGATCATGTCGTCATTAGCGGGTGCAAAACACCAAAACACTCAACTTGTATCTCATTTGGCCACCTCAACGCAAGTGAGCACAAGTCTATGCAAGTCACAACTTGCATCGACTGGCGTGAACTTGCGTTTCATTTGGCCAGGGCTTTACACCTTCATAAACAATTAACTGTCTTATTAACATTGTATGATACACTCAATGTCCTGGCTTTAACCAGTAAAGCCTACAACCTAACATTTTGGCAGCTAATCTTTGATATAAATAAATACTATTTTAATACTTTAACTGCTAAAATATATTATGATAATACTTTATCTACTATCTTAAACAGGTATTTCTCTTGAAATCTTGTTTTCTGCGAAGAAATGAGAAGAGAAACCTTTTGCTTAAGTAATTAGATTAATACTAGTGTACAAAAAGTAATAAATCTATTGCTTTGAGTTGTTCAAAAAGAACAAATCTAATAAATATATGCAAACAACTGAATGGCTCTTTTTGTAACAAGTCTGAAAGCCGTTTCTCAAACCAACACTTTTTGTGCACAGCCATTTCAATTTTCTTAGCCAAGATCAGGGTGATAATATAGTTGAGTGTAAAGGATTCATGTTTTACTCAGAACCCTGTTCTAGTTTCTAATGAAATTGGCAATTATCAACACATCACAGAGGCTGTGGAGAACTACCTATACTCAATAGCTATCGGCAATAAATATGGAATAAGTTTCATATTGCATGATGCAAAAGCAGCTGGCGTTTTACCACTATGTGTCTGGCATTCTCACAGCATAATTTTTCCAAGCATCACTTTATGTCTAAGCTTGCACTTGATCGATTGATCCTGTTGGAGTTGTTGGGCTTGTTGACTTTGCTGCTTCAGTGGAACAAGTAGTAGTGTCTGTTATTGTCCTAGATCCATCATTGTTGTTGCTGGAATCAGTCATTGATAGCATGCAAGCATGTGTCTTTAGCATATCCTCAAGTTGTTTTCTCTGTTCATTTAGGGCTTCAATTTCCCTTTCAAGTTCATTGTTACATTCCTCAATCCCATCTGACTCCTGAAAAAACAATTATGAAAGCAAATTTAGGGTACGGATAAACTTGTGATAAAAACCAATGATAACCTAAAATGGCAGTTAACTGAACACAATTGGTGTTTTTCCAAGTGGACGCCCATAAAGACCTATTGACCGGTTACAGCACGACACCATTCCACGATCCCGTGCTACCCACGCTCGGTTCCGTTTTTCCACTCCCAAACATCACCTTATTTCCGCTTCCGGAACACGCTCGATTTGTTGTGTTTACATTTCTTCTTTGAAAATAAAAATCTTAAGAAGCAAATTTCTTTACTGTTTCGAACAAGAATTAAGATATCAATAAAAGACAGCGGATTCAGAATACTTACAATTTCGAGTTCTTGGATGTGTTCTTTTCTTCTCTGTCGGCATTTGAATGCAGCAAGTTTATTTCTTTCACGACGTAGCCTTCGCTTTTCGAGTTCAGCCGGTGAAAGCTGTGTAACAAATGAAAATAATGATCTTTAAAATGTATATAAAAATAATCACCAAGGAGGAAAACCTCCTGGATCTAATTGAAGGCGTAGATCGATGACTAGAGTGAGCTAAGAGGTATATTAAAAACACAGCTATATATTCCATATATGGCCAACTCGACATATATGCGCGGGTAATTAATTTTCTAGAAGCCACAGCGGATAAACGCCATAGAAACATTCCGAAACAGAGAATAACAAACGGGAGCGGTACAAATATTCATAAAATATTTGAGATAAAAACTGACCTGCTCTGTTTTAGCTCTTTTTGGTTCCAGATTCGGGAATTCTTCGAGACCTTGGGCGACCCTTCGACATTTGATGGCGTTACGGAGCTCTTGTTTCACTCCCTCGACGGGTTTCATGTTTAATGGTGGAGTCTGTGGATTTGTCAGCTCTGTAAAGCTCCCAGCATCTTCACTTGATATCTTCATGATAAAAAAATACCTCGCACTTTAGTCAGAGGACAGAGAAATGCTTAATGAATAATGCGAAAAATGTGGCACGAACTTTGTGACGCACTTTGTAAACAAAGGAAATAACGCATGCAAAAGGACATTGAGCTTTTTGAACGTGCTAAAACGTGCAGAGAACAAAATCGTCGTAATGATAATAATTGCTTTGCCGTAAGCTAAGGATGAATCGCTTTGAACTTTTTTATCTGAGCTAGAAAGCCATTTCGGTGCAGTTTATTGTATAGCTCTCCTATATCAACGGTTACGAAACGACACGACACTGAAATGGATTCCCTTGAAAAGAAATCTCGGTCAACTGCGCGAAACTGTGCGTGGTAGAGATACTTGAAAAAATAGCATCATGCTGAATTAGTTTTGATTTTATTTCTGACTAACTTGCAGGTTCTTTCACAACGACTCGTAAAACTTTCGAATCCTTTCGATGGCAGGCACGTGCCGTTCAAACCACAAAAAGCCCGCGCGAATTTAACAACAGTTCGGGAAAATCCCTTCTCCCAGGCTAATACACTTTTGCAAAAAAAATAAATCGCATCTGGTGAATGAAACTATATTTTCATGACTTACATTTGATTCAATGTCTGAGTCTTCCAAGACTGGAACAGGCATGGCGGCGCTGGAGTATATTTCGTAATTTCGCTTGTGCCCGTTCATAGAAAGTACATATGTGTTATATGCTGGATTCATACCACGGTAGCTTATAAGACCAGCGTCTAACCGTAGAACAATAGCCTTAGGTAGATCTTCGTTGATTCGTCGATTTGCTTATCCGGGGTTGTCCCGTTCCTTTTCCGTGAAATCACTACTATTTCTGGGAGAACCCCATTTTGCTATAATATATAGCGTCGCGTTCGAGTCACTAATTTATTCTGATGCTACTTTCTATTAGTGGCATCTACGTCACGAGCCTTTCTAACCAATCAGGTGTTTCGTTTTGAGTCTTGTTGCTATTGGGAACAGCCATGTTGCTCTCGTATCGGTTCGAGAACTTTGCGCAACCTTCCATGCACCACAATACTGAATAATCCTTTTGTAAAAGCCTCAATACTTAAAAATCATTTACGTCTAGTATTAAGTAATGCCAGATATGGCAAGTTTTAAGGTTTAGTTCAATGGAAGTAAGAAAAAAAAAATACGGCAAGCACGTTTGCTAAAGATTTGATTTCGTTCGAGAGGCCACTGTTGTGTTTTGTTGTGTCACGCCGTTTCTACGACTTGCAGCCCGAATCGTAAATTATTTAACAAGTTTCTCCAGATGTAGAGATGCAAATTCTAAAGTGCATTGAAATAGAGTAAACGGATATTAGAATAGCCCAAAGAAATTTTAGACTATTCGGTATATTTTTCTTTAAAATTTGGTTCTTGTACAACGAAGGCCCGCGCGGCCGGCGGTAAAAGATTTCGTGACTGAGTTTTGACGTATCTGTATGACGTCACGAGAAAGAAAATTGCACAATAATTTTCACGTAACCGATAGAGATTAGACGAGATCTCTCTCGGTTTCGACAAAGGTGAATTACAAGAGTCAAAGCAGAATACTTTATCTTCTATATTTAGTATAGAATTTGCTCAATGTTAGGGCTTTAAAAAAAAAGGAATCGTAGCGCTGCTGGTCAGTGCGCCTGCCTATATGTTTTGTCTTCAAGAGATTTTCTTAACACCCGAAGGCTTATTTTAAACTTCAATGTACTTTTAGAGCATAACATATTACTTATTTTGAACGTTAATTTTCATCCGAGTTCCAGACAAAAAAACAGCGGAGCTAGTATAACAAACTTGCTTGAGAATTGAAAACCTTAGCTTACTTACAAATAATAATATTATTTGTCAGATCTGATCTTGTGGATTTGCCGCGAAAGAGAGTGAGAGAGTGATTTCAAACCTTAACACACTAAAACAGGTCTAGTAGTGCACGCTATAAAATTAAGACTATAAAGAATCTATCTATCTAACACAAAACGAAGCTACCTATTTTTACTTGCTCAACATTGCTAAACGTATTGCTTGTAGTACCTCCAAGAGAGAGTCAAGACCTGGGAATAATAATGTCCTTGATTGACCTAGTTTCGCGCCCTGCAAGCTAGAAATCGTGACGTCATCGAACTGGCTCGACGTCATAAACAGTCTCGTTATATGAAAACTTGAACAACGTACTGAAAGGCGGCGATTTCATTTGGCTTGTTAATCCTAGATTGCACAATACGGTAATGATACTCTGCTCTTTCAGACGAGTCGTCATTGAAAAACAACACTTTATTTCCGACATGCAGTGATATGACGCTGTGACGTGGATGTGACGACCTGAGTGGCCCCTTTCAATTTTCTGCATCGCTACTCGTGTGCAACAGATCTAGATATTGACGTTGAATGATCTGAACAGTTTGCATAATTTCGGTTCTACGGTTGCAAAACTGTTGTATAATAAAACGTGGCACATTGTGCTATAGAGCCAGAACCTCACGTGTCAGAGAGACGATTTTCTGATGTATGAGTTTTAGTGCCGGGGCGGGTTTTTTCAGTTTGGCGCCCGCCTTACAGTACCTTACAAATAAATGCATTATTTTGATATTTCATCCTGTTCTCCATTTGACCGGCATTTTCAACAACTTTGGCCGATTAAATACCGCCTACACATTGGCACACCCATTACAATACACTTTGCAAGTGAAAAAATCCCTTGTCATGTTCTGCTTGCAAAGAGCTCAAGCGCCGGGAATCAGGCACCCACGCTCACACGATCACGCAGCGCATCCGGGCAAATCCCAGGGTCAAACTGCAGTCTTGTTTGTCAACACAAATATTGATTGCTCGCTTACTCAGTGCTGCAACGACGTAAATGAGTCCCTTTTTAGAACAAGAAGGTTTTGCCCTTGGATGACTCGATATGATGACCCTCTCTCCAATGACTTTTTCGATGATTTTTTGCGACACTTTGTGACGTCTTCCCTACACATACCGAGCTTGATCGCGTGAGGTCCTAATTCTAATTTTGCAACTCGGGCGCCGAAAGAATCAGCGAACAGTACACGAATGTAACAAATTGCCCGTTATAAAACTGCACTTTCTCGTCAAAAACATTCGAACGAAGTTTATATAAGGACGAGTCACAAGGAATCGAAAATACAGAGTTTATGACCGAGTTTATTAGCAACGCGCGAAAAATTCTCTTGGTTCTTTGTTGAACCCACAACCCAAATGCATACGTTGTTGGAACACCTAGTCCTTTCTTTCCCTCTCGCTGTAAAGGAAGGGCAGGGAGAGCGGGTTCTCTCGGCAAAGTGTTCCAACATTTTGCATTTGATTGCAGTTCGGCAGTGCTTCAGCAATTATGAATAGTTAACATCCAACCGTGCGAAGCCAGAGCCCGCTTTTTGACCCTTGCATGTACTATGCATGTGCGCCATAGTCGTTAAAAATACATGTCCCTACGTAGGATTGTAAAAGTTGCAACACTCTGGTCCTGGTATTCATTCCATGATGAACCGATAATTGCACAGCAATGATGCTCAGAGTCTCTCAGACGGGTCATTGAAAAACAACACTCTTATTCCTGTTTCCGCCTTTGACGTGGATGTGGCCCGAGGGGGCTAATTTTTTTGGCTCACAGCTCTGTAAAGCGTAGACTATAATATCCATGCATCTCCGGCATTCACATCGCGGAAATCTGGGGCTGCTGGGGGCCAGAATGCCTAATTTTGCGATGATTTTCTGCTCACCTTTGAGTCCATGGAGATTTGAAAAACAGTTGAAGGAAAACTCCCTATAAATCTGATAATTGCAAATTTAATCTTGGTCTACTTGTGAGAAAACTAAATAGTTTTTAACTCGCCGTGTTGATACCGCCTACACACATGACACACCCAATATGTAATCGTCATGTAAGTGATCGAGCCCTTCGTTTTCTGCTGCAGACAGCTCAAGCACATGCACCCACGCATCCGGGCTAAATCCAGGGTCAACCTCTAATGCACCAGTCAATTGACAGCCCCGCACCCCCCCATTCGCGCATTAGCGGGGCATTCACTTTTTGGCAAATGAAAGGCAGTGAGCGCCTCGGTTTGCGGGGACAATCTGAGAGGTGAATGCACCGTCCCCAGGGTAATAATTAAGAGTGAATGCGCTCCTTGCCCAATGAATTTAGAAGATAACACAAAGGATTTTTACTCACTGAAAAGAGTCATGTCAATGGTGCCCAGTTTTCAATGTAGCCGCAGCCGATCACAAAGCGTAATAAAACCATATTTTTATACTTGCATGTACTTTCGCTAGAAGTGTAGATTAAAATTTAATACGTTTAATTCAAGTAACAAAAATCTGTATTTGTCGTGTCTTTTGTGAAGTAAAGGGGTGTTCATATGGAGGTGAAGCAGCCCGCAAAGCGGGCTGGTTTCTGTTGTGTTGTGTCCCGGGGAAGAGAGTGACTCCCCGCTCGATGTACTGTGTGGAAGCCGTGAAAGAAAGTGCATCTCCCGACCAACGGGGCAGTAATGTAGTGTGAATTCTGTACGAAAGCCCCGCTAGTACCCCGCTAATGCGCGGGAGTGTTTCAGCACATCTAAATAAGCGCAGAGAAAGTTAGTCAAGTCCATCGTAAGAGTAGTGTTGCCGTCGTCGTTTCCCGCCAGTACTTAATTTTGACCATTTGTGTTAGCAGAATTAGACGACTAGAATTTATTTTTGTAATGAATTTTTTAGGGGTTCTTTGAACTAAAACGGTGCGCTAAAGAAGGTATTTAGGACCGAGGAGTACTTTTTAGGGTGGAATTTTTTCTGATCAAGTATTTTTAGGGTGAAAATCTGGGCACTTTGTTCGACTTATATTTGCTAAGTTACATCATGCTAGTTACATCATATACTATATAACATGATACATGAGATCGGCAGTCTAGTCTCCATGCTTGATTCACCTCATTACGCTTGACGCTCCGAGAATTAGTTCTGTCAATTAAAACCTTGTATGATGCAATAACCTGCAATACTTTTCTTGCTTAAATAATGAGAAGGAAAAAAAGGGTAAAAGTAGAGATCAATTATTGACAGACTTACAGTCATTTAACTGTTTAAAATAGGCATAGTGTGCAGCTAAATCGACATTTAACAGATTTAATGATTTTTCGATCCAAAGTCGTGCAGAGATTTGAATGTTCTAAAGGTTCGGATAACTGAGTTCAGTAATAGCCGCTCGTTACATCGTCATCTGTTATGTAATTTTTAACCACTCAACCAAAACTTTTTCTAGCCCGTAACGTAAGTTCCGTATAAATGGTCGATGATCAAATATAAGCTAAATAGTATTGGGCATTTATAGCTCACTATTGCATCATTATATTATTGTATTATTAGACCGACCTTTATACAATGCGCGCAGACTGTAAAGCCAGTTAGTGATTTGGCTTCGGAAGAAAAGAGAATTGCTCTCATAATTGTAATATAATTATAATTATAATTGCTCGAGCGAGCGCAGCGAGCGAGAGCAACTCTAATTTTGTACCACAGTTTGCAAATTTACCATACTCACGAGCTCATGTACCATACTCACGAGCTCGCCAGTATCACTCTTTGATTCTCGCGCATGCGCAGTACGATTATAGAACGTGAGGGGAAATATTTTTCGGCGGACTGGCGGCAACATGCCACAGGGTACCCGATTTGATTACTTCCACTGTCGGCTACGCAGTTCGGTAAAGAACCATCCATGTTCGTTTCTCGTCGAATTCGACGAATCGTGCTCTTTCAGAGAATTTATCGGTAAGTATAACGTTGTGAATCACTCAAGTTCTATTCTTGAAAGCTATCACAGCTTTGAAAGCATGATATTCATTGGTATGAGATCATTTTCACAGCGACTAATACGACGATTGAGTTACGAACACAACACGTTTCGGTTTGGTTTTGTCCACATCTATTGTGGGTAGCCTAACTTCGCACAATGATAATTAAACCCGACATGGGGGCATACCAGTCATAATATACTGAAGTACAAATTGATCTTTACACAGCATTGCTGGCTGACACTACCAGTGGAACCACGGTAGTTTTGTTGACTGTTTACAAAACAAAAGGGCCATCTAGATTTCAAGAGAAAAAATAATGCAACCAAGTCTTTCTTCAGTTATAAGCTTATGTTTTTGTGTAAAGAAATTTCGCAAAGAAGAAGTCCTAACAGCGGTGTATTGAGCACAACTTTAAGACCCCCAGACTGTGGTTTAGTATGGCATGTACTGTAATAGTTTAGTAATTAAAGTAGGTCCTCATTATTAAATGTTTTTATTTCCTTTTGTAGATCCAGCCTTGCTAGTGACATAATGAATAACCTCTCTAAGCAAACAGCTCAACATTCTCTTCAGTGGTCAGCCAGTGGTCACAAGTTGCCATCCCCTCTGATTTCATAATGGTATAATCAAGATTGAACATGTATCTACAAAGGAGCCTTGACAAGTCTGTTTATTATCATCTCAGAAAAAAAAACAGTCACAGGAACCAAAAATTAAATATCACCAATTGCCATCCAATCGTTTAAAAAATGGATATGTACAAGGAGTTGTGAAATTATTGAGCAAAGGACCAAGTTATTAATCAAGACAATGATCAACAGATGATATGGAAGCTTTACAGAGTGTCAAAGATACCAAGCATAGACATCAAGTGCCTGTTATTAGATGGGAATAATTACATATCTCAAGAACAAGAATGATTGAAAATGCATGGAAATGCTTTTATTAATATTTTAACTGGATTCCAAACTGAATCAAGAAAATAGCTGCACAGCTAGAATATTGAACCAAAACAAGAAACCAAGCTACTGCAATGGAAAATTCCATGATAATGAGTACTTTGTTTAACAGAGCAGCCAAATGTTTATTTGTAACAAGAGGACTAATTTCTGAACTGTTTGTGGGAACTCCACCGAGAAACATACCTGTTATCGCTACCTTCAGATAAGACTATATCATAACACTGATCAATAATATTAAAAATAAATATATTTAAACATTATTTCCAAGTTAAAGATTCACTGGTGAATCCAATAAAAAAGTGTTCTATAGTGTTGGAGCAGGATAATCCAAGGAACGAAATCACTCAACTTCAATGATCATAAGATTAAAACAAACTTGTTTCGTGTGTTACCACCCTCTCCTTACATGTACATTTCTTGCAATGTTTACAATATATTCAGATGCACTGTTTTTATACACAAGGATAAAAGAAACACTTTCTACAGAAAGTAGCTCTTCCTTCGCTCGAGCACTCCACTATCGAAATAGATACTACTAGTTGTAATATAATTTTTGTTCTTATATTAATTACGGTACACCTGCCGTAAACTGTAGAGGGTAGCCTACGTATAGAGACCTTTCGAACAACAAAGCTGGTACACTGCTCTAAACGTTTTTTACTCGTCCAAGGCGTTTCACTGGCGGCGCAGCGCGGCGCATTGTATCGTATATTCCGAAATGGTCGATATCAAATATTAGCTAAAAAAATTCATGAGCTCAATTCTATGCTTCTTATTTTTATTGACTTTGTTTCTTTTGTTTTGTAGTGAGCATTTCAATCCAATACAAGGGTAAGATATTTGGAGCACTGCTAGCCGGAAAAAGAGTAGAGGACAGACGACTCGATGCATGAGCGAGTTTTCTACCGCGCGAAAAAATGACAAAAAGACTACTTTATTAGAGTGCCAGAAAACGCCAGGCGTACAAGGGGGCAAGGCAAACGGAGACTTGTCCTCTCTTCATTTTCCAACACGTTTCTGTGCCTCCTAAAACAACACGGGAAATTATGCTACTCAAGCTATTAGATGAGAGGGACCCCAAGCACCAAGTGTTAGCTGGCATTTTGATTAATAATAATAATAATAATTATTATTATTGATTAGTAGTGCTGAGTTTTTCCACTAGTGGTTTCGTTCCTGTGCTCTGTACATAAGTAACCCTCATGCATAATTCCTAGTCCAGGGCCTTCTTGTTTGGTTTATCCTATGAACTCGAATACATGTTCTATAATTGAACGAAGCAATGTGTTACCACCGTATGCATTGCTACGCGACCTCAAAATTCATTTTTGGGCTATTGGCGACTTTACGCAAGAAAATTGTTGTCACTTTTCTTGAACCAGAAAGTTAAACATTCGAGACAAGGAAGCTAAAGGATAGCTTAAAACCATTTTGGTTGATTTTACAATCAATGTCGGCCCACTGAAGTGGCCGAATCCAGCGTTTTGGTTTGATTGACGGCTAAAAATTGCCAATCGCCCATCGCAACATTGAATTTGAGGTCGCGTAGCAATGCATACAGTGGTAAATGCAAATGAACCTTGTATTTGGACATCCTTGTCGTACGACAACCCCTTCTCAAAATGTCCTCGATCGACCTCCTCTTTTTCCGCAGTTTTTGTACCCTAAAACAACACGGAACACTCCGGAAAACACGAAAAAATACGCAAAGTAAATCTTTTCTGGATGTGTTTTTTTGTGTTTTAGATGTTTTGCGTGTCCATGCGTCTATCATCTTCCCAATCTCGTAGGATAATAATGGGGGGATATTCGGCAAGATTTGGCAGGGCTCAACACATCAAATTTCAGCTCAAATGACAGATAGCGCAAGCCGACATGTCAGGTGCAGAAGACAGATCTTGGAGTTTCAATGATCCGGCATATTCGGTGCATGAAGATTTTCGTCGATGCAGTCAGTGAATGATAATCATGGCGATTTGAGATATCATGATTTTTATGGCAATGTATGTAAACAGCTGCCTTACATGTGACATGACGTTCATGGCTCTTCTCTTATTGTAACAGTGTCACGCATTGCTCATGTGATCAAGATTAGATGAATTTTAAGCCGGGAAAATACGAGGCACAAAATCCCTCAACTTGTCGCGCAACATTGTTGCGTTGCATGTAAGTTGATGATCTATGTTGCGCCACAACTTGTCACGCAACAAAAACATTTGTTGCAAGTTGTATAAACTTGTTGCGCGAAGAAGAGTGCCGGTCTACTTTGAGCCACAAATTATTGCTTTGTTGCTCGTTTTTCATCAAACACATAACTTGTCGCGCAACATTTAATCTAATTCGTGACTTTTTTCTGTCAAATATTTTACCTGGCTGTCTATCTCTTAACTTTTTGGTTATTTTAGGCAGTCAGCCCTACATATAGATTATTTAATTATTTTGTTGTACATAATTTATTTATTTGTTCATTTATTTATGTGAGACAAATATACTGAAACTGAAATAAAAAAAATCATGATGACTAAAAATATGGCAAGCACACTGAGCGCGCGAGATAAATGTTTTGTACGGTTTTAGTAACTCATGTTAAAAGGTGTTACCTTGAAAGATTGTTGATGATTCATGGTATAACCACACCATCCAAGTATCACGCCATTAATTCCTGTCCTTCCACAAGCACATGCAAGAAAAATTGTTCAGGTGACTTTTCAAAACTTTTTATGACCTTCCAGAAAAAAGCTGAGTCATGATGATGTAATCTAATTAAAAATAGTAGCGTTACAAGCGAAGACAAAATTAAAATTCCGACATCAATACTTTATGTGCACTTGCATTTGGTGACATCACATTGTGTGATGTTTTTAATTCTTTTAAATCAGGGGGCGTAGGGCAGGGGCCAACTTTATTTCGAAAGTCAAATTTTATAGCATTTTCACTCTCTAAAAATGTAAAAGTTTCATAACTTCTGAAATAAACAAAATTTAAAAAACTTAGACACGGTTTTTGAGAAACGTCTTTAGGATTAAAACGATGTGTTACTTGGGAGCCATGGTCCAGAACTTCGACGGCGTTAGCTATTATACACTTAATGACTGCTCTCGAGGGAAACAGCGAGTTTCGAGACGAAGTCGAGGGAAACATCGAGATTCGAGGGGAAACAAAACTCGCTGTTTCCCGAGGGTGCAGTCATTAAGTGTTTTATTATATAGCAAAAAGAAAATACGGTAAAAATAGTCCGCCGAAATTTCTCGCTCTAGCGATGTCGCCCGCGCGGGCAACAATTTTTTAATTGTAGCCCGCGCGGGCTACAATTAAATGGTGATTCCCTAATGTATAACAAGTAAAATGGGTGAAAAAAAGAGTAACATTTTGGTTTCGCTGTTTTCCAGGATGTTTGTTTCTGTGTCGTTAACTTCCAATGGAGGACAATCACTTTACCAAAAAAGCTAGCAAACAATGAATGTAACTAAACATCTGTAAGGGGTGGACCATTAGAAATTGGGGGAGGGGGGGTGGCAATTTTTTTGTGCATGAATTTTTTTTTCGGGGATCAGGTTGTGCAAGAATTTTTTTTCGGAATTTATATCATGTTTTTTACTAGCTTGGATCTCTGCAAGATTTTTTTTTTGGAAGGATTGGCCTTGCTCGAATTTTTTTTTGGGAATTGCCACCCCCCCTCCCCCAATTTCTAATGGTCCACCCCTAAGTGCTCATATTTTGTGATGAAATGACAAGCATGTTACATAACATTGTTATTAAAAGCAAGAACAAGAAACACATTGTTCCTATCACTTGATATTAGGTCTTTTGTATCAAAAAGTATCTGACCTAAATTTTTATGTTGTAGCTGTTTTTATGATGATTGCTGTGTAATGATTTAAGCCATGGATAGGTGAGCTAACTTGAAAGAAGTTGAATTCTTTCTCAGACTTAGTTTTAGAAGTTCACTGGCCTCATATTACAATAGCTTTCTTCATACAAACCTGACACATGTCCTAGTTAATTAGAACCCTAACATTGTACAAAAAAAGCACTAAATTCCACCACAATTATACTTTTCACAATATTTTATACCATGGGATGAGTTACAACCATTGAGCTGAAAACTAGGGGAGATTACAGCTAAAATTTACATCTTGTTGCCACCCAAATCCGATCATGGGATGATTCCTTTGGGTGGTTACAATTGTCAATTTTTTCTCACTTCGAGTGCACAAGTGTATGTGCAGAACTAACAAAAGTATCCACCCAAAAGAATCATCATATGATCTGAATTGGGTGGCAGCTCCCTTAAACTCTTTAAGTCAGAAATTTGACAAAATATTGGGTCCATTTTCGCTTGCCGCAACCCAAGTCTTTTCTCACAGGGGGATGCTAGAAACCTGTGTGATAGAGATGGCTGTTTACTCAAGGTTTTTCATAAACTCTGAATGCCGAATATGCAAGAATAAAGAGCTTATACTCCTGGCTGTACTGCTACTGCAGAACTGCAGTGAGAGGGATAGTAATTATTGTCATTTGAAAGTTCACATGTAGAAAAAAAGTATTTGAAAATGGAAAAAGTGAAAAATATGGAAATACTTAGTCATAAGGCATATACAGGAAATTTCAAAAACTGATTACCCCAAGGTAGAAGAATGGAAAGTATTCAGATTTCACATGGCTTTCGAAAGGAAATCTGAACACTTCCCATTCTTTGCTTTGAGAAATTCAGCTTTTCACATAAATGGGTTTCTGCAGACTTTCGCTGGCAAAATGTGATGTTATGCCATTACTTGTGGAAAATGCTCTTTCACTACAGACTGTCCAAACTGAGCCTGGGATGTCATAGCCATCGACTTCAACTTCCTGAATTCCTCTGCATGACAAGTGAGACACAGGGCACTGTCCTCATAATGTTCATAGTTTATAGTGGAACAGAATGCACAGAACACTCCAAAGCACTTGCTGCATTGCCGCACACACATTTCACACACACCATGCTCACAGAATGTACAGGGTAAAGTCTCTGCATCTTGTTGACATACCCAGCATTTAGCAAAGCTTGTGGAGGATGCAATGGGTGTCGGAGAAGCAAGCAGCCCTGAATTGGCTCTTTGGCTGTTCATCATAATTTGGAAGGCTGATAATCCTAAGTAGAGAACAACAGAATAATTAAGAAGGAATCTGCCAGCAGTTTGAGTAAGAAGTGGACACAAATGTTGTACCAAGATCATTTGCATTGTATTGTAAACTTCTTCAAGTCTGTTTTCAATATCTTGCAAAAAGAATCCATTTCTAGTAATACCAAACACTGAAAATGAAATTATTCAAAGTTCTTACAAAACACTGGAAAATGGTAGTTGAATAACAATGACAACAATTTTTTCTTGCGTTTGCCCTACTTTTTCAGCTTTGAAAATTATTTTTACAGGCTTGAATAGGACTTTGGTTTTTGGTGTTACTACAGTTAATGAGTACCATCTCAAGCTTTAAGAAAATGCAAAAAGAATTTGAATAACTTTGATATTACTCTGGTACAAGATTTTGACCACCAAAACGTGAAATTGCTTGATCTTTCAATGGATTTCCTCTTAAATGTTTAATCTCATGCCATTGTCAATGAGAATCCATTTAGTGGTCTCTCTGTCTGTCTGGAAGCATGGTTATGGCTAACCATTATACACAATGTTGGCCTCTCGCTGTTGTGGCCTGGGTTTGACACCTGACCGGGGCAGGGAAAATTTTATTTCTGTTCCAGTTGATCAACTTTGCTCTACTACTGTTTCACATCTTTCGGAAGAGACAATAACCTGAGGAACTGTCCCACCTTCACCACCCTACCAAGTTATAAATCCTTTTTTTTATAGTTTTTGATTGTCTGTCATCCTTGCTAACAAGCCACTCTCTTATTACATATATCAGTTATTATTATTCAGCCATGCCATTATCTCGATTCTCATTGGCTAAGAGTATGCAGCGAAAACATGTTGGCATGCAGTTCGTGATTGCTTGCATTGATGCACTCTAATGCTGTCATAATGCAAGCCAATAGGTTTGGCCACCATCTTGGTTTTCATTTCGAAGGCGAAAGCCAATTTAGCCAATATTCTTGTTGAATCTGCTGCTTTTTGCCTAGAGATCATTGCTCAGGATATCTAAACATCAACAATGGCTATTTGAATTGAATTATACAAAGAGGAAAATACTAATGGACATAAGCTGAAGTTGAAAAACCGTTTTGCCTTGCAAGCAAGGCCTCGTCGTTGACTTCGTTTAGCTAGGTAAGAATTCCTAGTTGCTGAATAATAAAACAATTATTGAATTTGGTTTTTCGCATGATAGTGAGATTTGTCAACGCCCCGAGTTAGTATTATCTGCCTCAGCTTCGCTTCGGCAGATAACACAAACCTCAGCATTGACAAATCTCACTATCATGCTCAACCTCATCCAATAAGTGTTAATTATCAGTTGTGCAACCCAGTTATATGACGTCATCCATGACTGGTACTCTGTCTTGGATTCAGGTCTAAATCCGAAATGCGGAGTTATGGGATGTGTGGCAAAAATCTTCTCTGGATAGATTCCTTCCTTTGCTGGCGTCTTCAAGTTGAAGAACTTGAAGTAACCTCTTTAAAGAGTCATTAAAATGACTAATGAGTATTGTAGTCACACTCTTTCTTTATAAGAACGTCTAAGAATCGACTTCAGCCTGGGCAAAATCAGGTATTTTTTACAGTAAATGTATCAGAATGTTCTTAATCTTTGGCCATATTTTAGCCTTGACGTTCTTATAAAAAAGGTTCTTATAAAGAAAAGAGTGTAGCTAGTAGTCACATAGCTAGTAGTCTAACATGATAGGCAATCACAAACAAATCTGCACGGTCTTTCTGAGGACCACAGTTTCAGTGTTGTTTGTTTGACTCATGATGAGAGTTTGAAAAGTTGGTCACATGGCAAAATGTGCTCAACATCACAAAATTTAGCCGTACTAGTTGTAGAAATAAATGGCCACCATGCCCATTGAAAACATGTTTACTTTAGTCTACATGTATCACAGGGTAACACTTTCACATTAACTCACCTGTATCTACAATGTTTGGGCTTTCATACCACTTGTGCAAGCCTCTTGCTGCTGGAAGAAGCCGACCCGTGTTGTCACAATTTGCCGCTATCTTTGGTTGTTGATGTGGCGATTCACCGAAAGGACAACGGCGTTTGGTCAGCAAACGGCTTGACAAGTCACTTGGTGAACTTGGAGGCGTCAGACAAGGATCCATTTTTGTAAAAAGTGATATCAAAGAGTTCAGTTCTTTTCTTGTGCTTTTTAGAAGACGACTTTGCGAGTCAAAAGTTTAGATGCAAAACAGTGTAGCGTGGTTGCTGCAGCGATGTTCGACGGTCGACCCAAGTTTCTTCAATTTTCTAACAGATATTCTCGTCCTTCGCTGACAAGATAAATCAACTGTATCCCACAGAGCTAGACAAAATAAAGAAACAGGAATGTGCGAGAAAGAAGTAAAGGTTTTAGGGATTAAAACAGAGAAAAAACGACAATAAACAAAAAGGAAATGTACAACGAAATCGAAGTGAGGTTTGGTGGAATGTGCGCGCCAAAATATGCAAAGAGTTTCCCCAGACTCTTTCGATACAGCTACACACAGGTAACCCATATTTATTGAAAGATTCAAAACAAAATGATAAATCCTAAGAAAATTCTAAACCATTTTCGATTCAGCAAAATCGAAATTTGTTGTGAACAGAAAATGACAAGAGTTTTGAAAATTTTGGCAAAATGATAAAAAGAAGTATTTCCAGGCATTTCTGTAAAAAAAAATGTAGTTTCAAAGTTATGAGCTATATATTCTAAAGAAAAAACTTCGGATGCAAAAGTAATTCTAAACAATGGATGATATGGATGAGAGAAAGAGAGTTGAGAAAGTAAAAGAGAAAATAAAAAGAGAAAAATATTAAAAGATAAATCTGTTCCGAAACCGAAAGGGACTGGTACGAGTGTGCATGGGAACGAGGCAGATCTGATTCGCAAAACGATGGAAGAAGGAAAGACGAGCTGAAAAATTGGGAAGAAAGTGATGAAAAAACAGGGTGTTTTCTCATAGAATGGACCTTCTTTCACGGCACATATTACGCCATTAAGAACCTTATTCAATTTACTGGACTTTCTGCTGGAAGGAGCTTCCTAAACCAAAGGCAAATGAAGGAATTTTGACGACAATATTTTCGCGTGCTTTTCACACGCGGCCAACCCGGCTAAGCACGGAAATTCGTCTTAGTCATCGTGGAAGAAAGGAAAGTCAAATAGGTGGATATTTATTCGTTTTAAGAGTTTATTTAGAGCTCTGAAATAATAATTCTCAAGAGAATTATAGAGACTTTAGATAGTTTTGATGTCTAAGGACAGCAGAGATATTTGTTGGTGACACACAGGGACATAAAACCGTAAACACAACAGAACAGAACTCACGTCTGGAACAGGAAGGTCGCTGTATTCTCCTTTGGAAATCTTTATAGTGCGTCAAAATGGTGGACGTCGACCCGGATACTTTATTAGAATGGCTAAATATGGGCCAAGGGGAGGAACGAGATATGCAACTTATCGCTTTGGAGCAGCTCTGTATGCTTTTGTTGATGTCCGACAACATCGATAGATGTTTTGAAAGGTAAGGAATTCTGACTTCATAATGTCCAAAAATAAACGATTTTTCTGTTTGCGTTCTTCATTAGATTGAACAAGATGTGTCTCTATCAGAACTATTAAATGTTTGACCTTGTAAGTTATATTTGACCGCCAAAGAACTGGAGGGAAAATTTTCTCACGTTTAAATGCATATTAAAAACTAGTCTGTTTGTTTTGAGAACACATTTCACACTGATTCCCACAATATTCCTCGTTGATTGAGGAAGGTCAGTGAAATCTGTTATGTTGGGGTCATAGAAACAATATGTCGGTACTGATTTTGGATCTTCTCTGAGTTTTTTGTACTGCACGTTCTGTTTTTCGAGAATAAATTAGCTAATGAAGTGAAAGCCACTAATAATAGCAAAAAGCTTGCCAAATAACTGAAATATTAACATAAATATCTGTTCATTGATTTGAATAGTGACAAGTTATGGGGACATTTCTGTGGATATTGTTTTATTCATCAAGTCGATTGGGTTAATTTATTGGATTTTTTCAGTAGAGCAGTAATTGACAATAGAATTTGATGACCTAAAAATTATTTTAATGACAATGTTAGTAATTTTATGGATGATAATGCAAGTAGCACATGTGCTGCATTCTATTAATTTGTGCTTTTCACACGATCAATATTAATATCAGTAGATACCAGTAGAACCACTTCAGGGGCAGAAAATGCCTATTGTCAATCTTTCATTTAGAGGCAACTTATTCACCCTTTTCAAAATAAGTTGATTGGGACAAGTTGATAATTGAATGCTACCAAGTGCAAATGGGACAGAATCAAGCCTACATAAGTTCTAGAGGGAGGGAATCTTCAGGCTTGGTCTGCTCTGATCAAGTATGGTAGCATTCATTCCAAAAAATGTGCCATGCAAGGACATTGAAATAATGTTCATAATGGTGTGGCTCAATGTGTGGTTCCAGAAATTATCTATTCCCTCCCCAAGGAAGGGAGATGAAATATGGCCCCTGCCTGTGATCTGCTGATCAGTAAACTTTGTATTTTGTACTCTGACTAACATAATTCCTTTTTTCCTCAGCTGTCCTCCTAGAACATTTTTACCAGCCCTTTGTCGAATTTTTTTGGATGAATGTGCCCCTGAGAATGTGTTAGAGGTAACAGCTCGTGCTATTACCTACTACCTTGACGTATCTGCTGAATGCACAAGAAGGATTGTGGCTGTGGATGGAGCTCTGAAAGCCTTGTGCAACCGTCTTGTTATTGTAGAGCTCTCTTCCAGAACTAGTAAGGATCTTGGCGAGCAATGTGTGAAGGTAAGAAATTTTAGTTTCTTAGTTTGGAAAGGTTAGAACTCTTAAAAGAGTTAACCTCAGAATATAGACCTCCTCTGCTTGGGCATAATCTTTTCCCAGTTCAGATCATGTGGCATTCCCATGAGTATTCTTTCTGTGTTTTTCTGCTATGCACTGAAGGATAGGTGAATATGGAAGCAACTCGCACAATGAAAAATTATTCAAATGAATGCCATGTGATCTGAAATGGGACAACGTTATGCCCAAGCCAAGGAGGGTTATTCAGGTTTAATGGTTTGAAGTGCTTTTAAAGTTTTTACCTAAACTACACTAAATTTGGAGATTTTGTAAAATATCCCCAGAGCTAAGGCTCACTAGGCAACTGGAAGGAAAGTGAGGCACTGACCTCAATAAAAATTTTGACATTACCAAGCAGTCACTATTCCACATTCCAAAATATGACAACAAAAAGAATAATTTTATCATTCAATGGCAGGGCTAATTCTGCCTCACTAAAGTTTTTGTTCTGGTCACCGGCCTGTTTTATTGTACACTTCAAAGTTTGGACTACAAATTAAGGAGCATGCATGTTAATGTTTTAATTCCTTGTCTTTCAGGTTCTAGAGTTAATCTGTACAAGAGAAGCAGGGGCTGTGTTTGAAGCTGGGGGACTCCAATGTGCCCTGACTTTTATCAGTGAATTTGGCAGCTCAGTCCACAAAGACACCCTACACTCAGCCATGAATGTAGTCACACGGTTGTGTGGGAGGATGGAGCCCCAAGATCAGAACATGGAGACATGCGTCAAGTCACTTTCTACGTTACTTCAACATGAGGATAAATATGTGAGTACATACCATTGATTCCACCTCACAGTAACAGACCTCTCGTGGACAAAACATGTTCTATATATGCTTTGACACATAAAACTAAATAAAAAGCTAAGAGCTAAGCTTAGAAATTAAAGTTTTTTGGTCAGGAAGAATAGAGGTAGCAAAATGTTTACATTCTTACTGATTTCATGTGCATTTGATGAACAGCACCAAGGTAAGCATGGGTGTCAACATGTTTAGATGCAAAAATAACATGTTTTTCTCGCAAGTGGGAAGTGTTAGATGCAATTGATTGAACTGTAGTAGTTCCAATTAATAACTAAATGCCTGCCAACAAAGACTCTAGAAAGGCTGTGAACTGCAGTCTGCTGTCAGCTGGGGTGACTTGGGAAGGAGAGGAGTAAATCCAAAAAAAGTTGTTGTGTTCCCATTGTGCCTCATTTTCAAGCATCTTTCATGGGATTCCCAAATGGTGTATACTAGGCTGCAAAACACTTGTATTGAACACATAATCATGTTAATTGCAGAGTTCTGGTTTTAGTTTATTTCTCAAGTAGCTTCAGCTTGATGCCAGTATTATTTGTCTAGACTATAAGCTAATTATTTCTGAGCTTATTACCATTACATGTAAACTAAGTTATTGTTGTATTTGTGATGTTTAGGTGTCTGACGGTGCCCTGAGATGCTTTGCCTCACTGGCAGATAGATTCACTAGGCGGGTTGTTGACCCTGCACCCCTGGCTCAACATGGCCTGACAGGGGAATTGCTAGAGCGCCTTGCCAGTGCCGCTGGCCCAGCTAATGAGAGATCAGGGGGAAGTAGTGCTACCCCAGACTCCAAGACCAATAACACCTCGGTGTCTACTATTGTTAGTCTGCTTATTACTCTGTGTAGGGGCTCTCCAGCTATAACACATGTAAGTATTAAACAATTCAATATACACCATTATATCCCAGTGATCAATTTTAACGTGCGCTCATTGGTCGAAAGGTATCATGTGGTACATTTTGACAGGACAGATATTAGACGATATTGTCCGTCGGAAGTGATATCCGTCCTGGGAGAAATGTTTTAAGCAAAAACAGGATATTTTTCTGTTTAAAAAATAATGGAAAACAAGCAACCAAGGTTTTTGTCTAAGAATGTTGATGAAATACGGAGATTGGTGGCCGAGGCGACACTGGAAAACGCACAAAAGTCAACTAAACAGGCTGTGAATGTTTTGAATGGCTTACAAAGTTGTTAGTTTTTGTTGATGTTTCAATTCAAGTTAATTCGTTTTCGTTTTGTTAATTCGTAATGACGCTCCATGAGAAAACTACGGTATTTCGAAACAAAAGATTAACACATAAGTGATAGCAAAGCTTAGAACCATAATGAAAACACTTTTCAACTGCATGCTGTTACGTTGGAAAGCATTTATTCAGGTTGCCAAAAAGTCTACAATGTTCTGATAGCAGGGTTAAAAATTCTCACAAGATATTCAGTTATAAAGTACTAAAAAAAAATGTAGTTACCCATTTTTAGTGAGCTCTGTTTTTCTCATTAAAACTTTCAGACTTATACAGCCGATTGCATTTAAGCGTTTTACCCTAACAGTTCCCACGTTATGTTTGAACGTTTGAAATTTGTGTTTCTAGGATGAAACGAGACATTTCTGTGGCGAACCAAAGAGTTCTGTCCTCTCTGATTGGTCAGTGAAAAATGCACATGGTGGTTGCTCTTGGAAACGTCCGACTTTTTGTCTCACAACGCAACTTTCAAACGTTCAAACGTAACGTGCGAACTGTTAGGGTAAAACGCTCAAACGCAATCGGCTGTAAATCATGTTAATTTGTTTCAGGATTTACTAAGATCCAATCTTCCTGACGCAATAGAGAAGGCTCTTCAAGGAGATGAGAGATGCATTCTGGACACCATGCGACTTGTAGACTTGCTACTGGTGCTACTGTTTGAAGGACGACAAGCCCTGCCCAAGTCTAGTGTCTCTCTCCCTAGGGGAGGCATTTCAGGAATTAGGAGGTTTGACGGCTCAAGTGACAGATCTCATCGGCAACTGATTGACTGCATAAGGAGCAAGGATACAGATGCTTTGATTGATGCTATAGAAAATGGTATGATTGGAAACTAATATTTTCTTAGTAACTTACAGCAAACCTCAATCTTAGCATTAGTCCAATAGTTCTGGACTGAATAACAGGATTAGGGAAAATTTGGAGCCACTCATGATTTTGCTTTGAAATTTTATCAAACTTGATTGTCCCAAAGTATCAAAGGCTAAATAAATGAGAGGATAAAGGAGACTGGAAATACAGTACAGTCTGGATGTATGTTAACACTTACACGCATGTAGTGTGGGTGTATTGTGGGTGTAGTGTGCGTGGAGTGTGGATGTAGTATTACATGAAAAGTGTGTGTAGTTTTCCTTTGTTATGCAGGGATGACTTGAATAAGCTTGTCGAATGAATCGGCTTGTTTAAAAAGTATGTTCGGTAACATAAGCTTCCGAGCCAACAGTTTATTTTAACGCTGGAAAAGCCTTTGATAACTATTCAAATAAAAAAACGGTCTTGATGAAATTTGTACCAAATTAATCTATGAGACTTAGAGAATATGTTTTAGACATTTTTTTTCAAATGAAAATTTTGTTTTCAGGTGGTTTTGAGGTCAACTTTATGGATGATGTTGGACAGACTCTGCTCAACTGGGCTTCAGCCTTTGGCACTCTGGAAATGGTACGTGGGTATGCTACATTATAAAATGGAATAAAAGGCAGCATGCTAGCTTAATTCTACCAGAGATTAATTTTGATGTTATCAGTTCTCTGTCAGGAAAGGTGCCTCTTTCAGCAACACTTAACTGTGATTTTCATAATGCTGGCAACTCCCACTTTACATTTCTGAATTGCCAAACAGCGTGTTTGGCTTTCCGTCTCTCAAACCTTTTTAGACAGGCGCATGGATTTTGTCTAAGTTTCGTTTGAGTGTTTGATAGTGGAAAATTTGGTTTTTAAGCCTAGCTAGACCTTATTAGTTCAAAAACCCTCACAAAGCCTTCATGAAATCACCCAGTGCTGTTCAATCATTTGATTGACGGAAACCAAAACCATGGTTTGTTGGTTTGTATAGAGTTAGTAGAATTATGAAAATTGCAGTATTAATACAATTGTTATGTTTTCTTTCAATTCTAAGACAGAGTGTTTTTGTAATCCCATCATTTTTGACCACACAAGCAGCCATTTAAATTTATAAGTCAACATATTTTACCACTGTGTTACCATTACGTACCATTATTTTTATTACTTTTTTCAATATTTTTATTTTATTTTTATTGTAAAGTAGATCCCAATTCAGCTGGCCCAGGGGCTGCGATGATTTTACTAATAAAACATGTACCAATATCTCTATCCCAATTCTAGGTGGAATATTTATGTGAGAGAGGTGCAGATGTTAACAGAGGTCAGAGATCATCTTCTCTTCACTATGCAGCTTGCTTTGGCAGACCTGCTGTAGCAAAGGTGAGCAGGGTCATTTGTCACACAAGATATATTTCATTGGTGATGTCAGTTTGAGCTAAAATTGTAAAATCATAGAAGTTAGTGAAACCACTGGTCAACCAGTGATTTGTTCCAGTGATTTGTTGTTCACTGCAATTTTATTAAAAACTGGTGCTCTAGATCAGTTGATAAAGATGCAATATGTAAATTTATTGAGGGGTAAGATCCTGACGATTTCATGTTATACTGGAAGGCACTTTTAAGGCCGATTTACACTTGCGATTTTTGTTGCATTTGTCGCGGCGATTTTTCTCGCACGGAGTTGCAATTCCAACTCTCTAGTGTAAACGAGATGCAAATCCAGTGTGATTTCTGTGCTCTCTTTTCTTCAAATCGCATCAAGTTGCAAAGAGTTTCGAACATGTTTGAAATCTCTGCGACATCAAAAATCGACAACAAAAATCGTGGCAGATGGTGCCGAGTTGCACCTAGTTTACATTAGTGATTTTGAGTTGACACGTCCGTGCGAGAAAAATTTCAGGGACTCGCGCAACAAAAATTGCAGCAAAAATCGCAAGTGTAAACCGGCCTTTATACATTAGTTAAACTTCTGGTCAACCAGTGATTTGTTGTTCACTGCAATTCTATTGAAAATTGGTGCACTACCGCAGTTAATAAAGATGCATAATAAATTTATTAAGGGGATTCCTAATAAGTTGTCTGTTGCTGTTGTGTACCACTAGACCCTTCTCCGTCATGGTGCTAATCCAGACTTGCGTGATGAAGATGGTAAGACCCCTATGGACAAGGCAAGAGAGAGGAACGATGAAGGGCACCGGGAAGTTGTACACATACTACAATCACCAGGTGTGTTTGCAAGATGATTTGTGTTAAATCTATCTCCAAAAGCCTATCCAAAAGTCACCAGTTGTCTAATGAAATTCACCAATTGTCTGATGAAAGTCAGTCGTCTGATAAAAGTCACCAGATGTCTGATGAAAGTCACCAGTTGTTTGATGAGTCACCAGTTGTCTGATGAAAGTCACCAGTTGTCTGATGAAAGTCACCAGTTGTCTGATGAAAGTCACCAGTTGTCTGATGAAAGTCATGTCAGTTTTCGAATGAAAGTCCCCAGTTGCCTGATGAAAGTCAGTTGTCTGATAAAAGTCACCAGATGTCTGATGAAAGTCACCAGTTGTTTGATGGAAGTCACCAGTTGTCTGATGAAAGTCATCAGTTGTCTGATGAAAGTCATGTCAGTTTTCTGATGAAAGTCCCCAGTTGTCTGATGAAAGTACCCAGTTGTCTGACAAAAGTCAGCAGTTGTGTGATGAAAGTCACCCGTTGTCTGATGAAAGTCACCAGTTGTCTGATGAAAGTCACCAGTTGTCTGATGAAAGTCACTAGTTGGCTGATGAAAGTCACCAGTTGTCTCCTAACCATGATAAAAGTGGTTGCCAGAGTACTACATATATTGAAAAAACTAGCTGATACATGAATCATTTATAATTTTAAATAAGAATGCAAGCCATTATAAAAAGCTAACCAGTGTTTGTCCTTTTTTAGGTGAATGGATGGTACCAGTAACAGCAGCAGGATCTGCTTCTTCTAAACCACCCTCTGAAAGCAATACACAGGCAGAGGGTGATGCCGCAAGTGACAAAACTGCCACTGAAGAACAAGAACAAGATGACCAAGAAAAAGATCAAGAAAAAGATCAAGATAAAGCAGAGGAGCCTGAATCTAAACCAAAAGAAGAGGAGGTCAAGGGAGACCCAGAGATGGCTCCTATCTACCTCAAGACCTTACTACCAGTACTGGCCAGGAATTATCTGTCGACAATGATGCCATCCATCAGGAAGGCTACTCTATCACTGATGAAGAAAATGGTCCATTACTCATCACAGGATCTGTTACAGAATCTCTCCCAGGGGGCTGGTTTGGCATCTTTGATCGTTGAAGTGCTGGCAGTGGTGTTAGGACATGAGGTCAGTTTTTAGGCTCCACCAGGAGAACATGAGTGACAATCTTTACATTGGGTCTGTCTGCCAACACTATTACATATATGACCGACAGAGCGGAAAAACACTGCTAAAATAACTAAATTTCAAATAGTAAGGTCGGGTTAACTCAGATAAGCTTGATTTTTTGCATACAGACTCCTCATTTGATGGACAACAAAATATCAAAAATGACTTTTTTCTAATGGATCCGTCTTTGAGATATTAGGCTTTAAACTTTGGTTTCTGTGTCATTTTATGGGAGAATTAGTACTTTGATCAGGAATTATGCAAACTTTGGTCGACCATATCTAAAAGTCATATTCTTCAAATTTCTTTAAAAATTGGAATTAAACATTAGGTCACAGAAACTCTTTGTATACGGAATCTTGAGCTTATATTTTGAAATATGGCGAAGTTAGACATTTTATTTTTGGTAATTTCCGCTCTGTCTATATGACCACCATTACTGAAATAGCTCGCTAGGGAGGCAACTGAAACTGAGTCACAGAAGGAGAATTGCAAAAAGTAGACTGGGGAATCTGACTATTTCAGATGCGTACAGACAAAAAAAATACTTATGGGCATTTACACTAGAATGAGGCTTAGAAAGTTGCTAGTTGCTCTAGTGGGATAAGCAGATCTGTTTGGCAGGATATCGATCAGAAAAGTAACCTTAAGGTATAGATATAGGTTAATTTTGCTAACATTGGCAAATTTACGTTTTTCAATTTTTCGTGACGTAGCTACAGCCGATTGCGTTTGACTGTTTAACCCCAACAGTTCGCACGTTATGTTTGAACGTTGCGTTTCTAGGATAGAATGAGACGTTTCTATGGAGGACCCAAGAGTTTTGTCCTCTCTGATTGGTCAGTGAAAATAAACATGGCGGTTGCCGTTAGAAACGTCTCACATTTTCTCTCACAACGCAACGTTCAAACGTAACGTGCGAACTGTTTGAGTTAAAACGCAATCGGCTGTATCTCTGCACGTGCAAGAAACTTGATTGGCTAAGTACAACTGGCTTTCAAGTAAGGGACAGAGCTTGCCTAACAACCGCGAAAGCCCAGAAAAACTTTGGAGGGAGATTTTTAGCGATTCCATTTTGACGAAAATTTTCCTACTTCTCAGGTCGGACCTGTTTTAAAATATTGACCTCAATTTACGGAGATGATAGAAACGTACCTATGTAGTATTGACAAAACCATGTGCCGGATTTTTGATTTTCTTTTCCAAATTAATTTTATGAGTGATTTTCCAGTAAAAAAACCGTTAAATATACGAAGTTTAACTTTAGAACATGATATTTTGAAAAATATTTTGCAAATCAAAAATCCCGCACACGTTTTTTTAGAACATTGATCTGTTGTCATAATTTAGAGCGGGCGTGTTTATTTAATCCCAAACATCCTGGAACTCTTATATAGCAAAATCTTGAGTTTGGTGATAAATTCCAGTAAATAGTTTATACTTCATTCTTTTAGCTTTAAAATGATTTCAAAGTCAGCTTTTTAGGTTCAATTGCGACCCGACACAATTTTTTTCCCGTAGACACCTCTCCAATCCATATCTATACCTTAAAGAGCCTGTGTCAGCCACTCCTTTGTTATTGTTTTCGTTCGATATTAGAAGATGAAATACATATAGAAATCTCTAAATCAACATCTAAAAAAACAAAGTTTCAGATTTGATTTACCAAATTTATCGAGACAATTGCTCTATATTTTCTAAATCAGCCGATGGAAATGGATGCTTTCTCCGACTTGGTACGTTGCTATGCTGTCAAAATGGCGGCTGACACAGGCTATTTTAAAATTACAAGATTTTAATCTTGTAAAACTGCCATGTCCTGTGCGAGCCTATGTTGCACTGTAACGTTTTCACAGTCATACAAACTCTGCTCTGCATATAAAAGCATTTTCTAAAAATTGTTTCTTCTCTTACTTGCCAGGAGGATGACGAGGGTCACTTGACAGCCCTGAATATGATCCAGGATCTGTGTGACAAATGCCAAGACTTGTACCTCTGTCACTTCGCTCGGCTGGGTGTCATTAGTCATGTGTCTGAGCTGGCAGGACCTATGAGTGAAGTAACACACGAAGACGAGACAGAGAAGACTTCTACTGATAAGGTTTGTTTAATTGTCATACAAAAATGGCCGGGGAGACATCACAAATACTGATCAAAATTTTACATCTGAAATTTTCAATAGATTTCCTATAAATTTGCTCTTGAAAGGGGGAGCACCGGCCCCCTGCCCCCTCCCCTAGATCCGCCAGTGCAATGTGATGTTCATATTTTTGATGTTCTGTTTTGTTTCACCACACAATGACCTTCTACAGAGCTGGAAATAAGTTGATTGGACATATAATTAAAACCTCATTTATTGGCTGTCTATACTGGAATGTTGGCCAGACATGTCTGAAAATCAGACCTTTTTGATCAGACAATGTCCGATGGTTAGATAGTTATCCTCTTTGCTCCCAGTGGGACATACAGTAAGGCCGCAATGTCTGATGACCGGCAGTAATTTCCTGCTCTGATCTACCATCGCACAGTTCTAGCTGCAAATAGATTCTGGTGACTAGTTGTTTCTGATGTTTTCTTTTTTCCACCAGGAGGATGATGCTGTCCAAGAAGATGCAAGTGAACTAGAACAACCCAAGCCGTACCATTGGAATGACTGGTGTATTGTGCGCAGTAGAGACTGCCTCTACATGTGGAACGAATCCTGTGCTATTGAGCTCTCCAATGGCAGTAACGGCTGGTTCAGGTTTATTCTAGATGGCAGGCTTGCCACCATGTACTCTAGTGGGAGTCCAGAAGGAGGGTCAGACTCAACAGGTATATTCACTTTTAAGGGACCAATAATTAACCATTATCCTGCGAGATTGCGCAGAATATCGTCTGATACTTAGCCGACGAGGGACGAAGTCCCGAGTTGGCTAAAATCAGACCATATTCTGCAAAATCGAGCAGGATAATGGTTTTATTATTCAGTACATCGATAGCACAAAAAACCCCGAAAAAAGTGACTTTTGTGTATTATTACGAGCTCAAGACATCACATTTTCCTCAGAGACGGATATCGCAGGATAGCTGTCATGTACAGAAGACAGCTATTGGCGTTCCAATGACCATATTTGGGCAGTGCATCGATGTGCTGAATAATAATCTAACATACCTAAGCCTTTGTTGAACAGTTGTAAATGCTTTTAGAAAATAACACCTATGTTATATTGTGAATGTGCGCATTCTGATTGGTTGAAAAGCGTGTTTGTAAGAGACCTGAGAAACACGATTGTCACGCAACGCTGTCGCGCGTGTGTATGTTATTTTCTAAAAGCAATAAAAATACTTTCCGCGTGCTCTGTGCTTTCTTACAAACACTCGGGGAATGTTGGTCGAACTGATAAAACTTGAAAGACACTCGCCTTCGGCTCGTGTCTTTCAAGTTTTAATCAGTTCTCCCAACATCCCCCTCCTGTTTGTAAGAAAGCAGAGAGCACGCGGAAAGTACTTTTATTGCTTAAGTAAATATAAGGATGGAGGATTGGAGCCAAACAAGCAGGCAGTAGTAGCAATAAGGAAGTTGCTATGGCAACAATGCCACAAGGGCTTCCCCAGCGCCAGTAACACTGATTTCTTGGTGGAAATTATACGTTTTTTGGTAGAGGTGGGATGGAGGGAGGGAAGCAACAAAAACCTTCCCTTCCTTCCCTACCCTTCCATTCCTTAGGGAATACAAATGAAACCTTCCCTTCCCTTGAGATCTCTTCGTCTCATTTACGATTGGCTACGTGGATTTAGTTTCAAGTTTCAAGTTTATTTAAGTATTCAGATATACATTATAGTGCACACCACCTGCAAATAGCGAAGCTAATCTAAGGCAGGTGGGTGGGTCATACAAAAGGGAAAAAATATATGCATTTAAGGCGTCAAAAAGGTTTTCTAATTATTATTTACATATATAATAATATATAATAATTTACATCTATAATATATATATTTAGTCATACTGCAGGATGTGAATTTCTTTCTGACACTTATTTAATGACTGTAGAAAGCAGAGGGGAATTCCTGGAAAAGCTCCAGCGAGCTCGAGGCCAAGTCAAGATGCAAACACCAAGCCAGCCAATGCTCTCATCCCCTGGTCCAGCAAGGCTTTCAATTGGCAACTGGTCCTTGGCGTGTACCAAAGACAAAGAAATCTCCATACACAATGCAGATGGTCAACAAGCTACTATTCTACGGGAAGACCTTGCAGGATTTGTGTTCGAGTCTAACAGAGGGACAAAACATACTTTCACTGCTGAGACTTCGCTGGGGTCTGAGTTTGCAGCTGGCTGGTCTGGAAAACGCGGCAAGAGATTTGTCTCCAAGGTTGAGGCGCAAAAACAGAAAGTTAGAAACATGGCTACAGAAATCCAGACAAAGTATTTCCTGGCCGCACAGGCCTCGCCCAGGGAGGTGGTGTCCAGATTGCAGGAAATTGTGGAACAACTAAATGCTGCTTGTCTCTCCCAGGAAAATCACATAAAGGTTTGTTTGACTGAGGTGCGCACTATCGAGCAGACTCCCGAAAGTCCCTATAAAGTTCGCGCGCACTTCTTTCAATTATAAACAACAGTTAAGCTCGGTGCACACTAGCGACATAACAACATAAGGGCGTTCTGTTGCAACGGAACAAACATGGGAACATAATTGAAATAATCAGTATTTTCCATAGATCATCATTAGATTACTTCACCAAAGCAATCTTATGTTATATTTTGTTTGTTGCGTGATATTTTTTCTTGTCGTTATGTCGCAAGTGTACACCAGGCTTAACACGAACTATGATGTTGAGAATTGTTTTCACCAAGTGATACATTTCTAGGATTTTGATCTAATATCACAGCGACACGGTTAAATATACATTGAAATATTTACAAAGGAAAAGATGGGCAAACATTAACCGATGTTCAGCGGCCATGTGGACACCAGTCTTACATTGATTTTGAACCCATGCCCTCCTTACAATATTACGATACTATCCCAGGCCCGTAGCCAGGGGTACCCCCCCCCCCCCCCACGCGACAAAAAGAAACAAAAAGGTCCACATTAGTACACAGTAAATAAAGCACTTTTAATGTTATACCTGCTTTTTCTAGCGAATGTTGACTAGCGGTTTCTCAATAAAAAACAAATTCATACCACATTGGTCCGCTTTTTCTAGATTAGCACCCTCCCACAATAATCCCTGGCTACGGGCCTGTATCCCATCCATACCATCCATCAATATTTAGTCCTGACCTCGGTAATGCTATTTTAGGGTGAAGTTAATGAAGGGAAGTGGAGAGACCAAATGTACGTGGCCTTGAAAGAGTTACTAAAGGTTCTGAAAGAGGACAATACTGTGTCTTCTTACGAGCTACAGACCACTGGCTTGGTACCAGCCCTACTCAACTGCCTCAATATGGTAGGCTATACTGCTATATGTTAACAAAATGTACAGAACTTTTAAGAGCGAATATTTAACAATTATTCTTCGAGCCCGAGTGGGCTCTGAGTCAAGAGCCCATGAGGCTGAAGGCCGAATGGGCTATTGACTTTTGAGGCCATGAGGGCGAGAGGAATAATTGTTTTAGTCAAATCACACTAGTAGATCAATTTGTATAGCCAAAAACGTTTTTTGGTCTGGTCATTTGCCATTTTCTGGCCTTCAAATCCAACACTTTTCGCTACTAGTAGGCTATAACTTATAGCCTAGTAGTAGCTCAACCAATCAGAACGCAGCATTGACAATATCCCACTATTGTGATTTGACTAAAAGATAATAAACTGCACTTATCTAAAAAAAATCTACAATATGATTGTTATTATTATGCAAATATTTATTTTCATCGGTTAGATCAAGGAATGTAGTGCTACATTTTCTATAAGATTCCGTAAATCAAACAGCACGTTTACTACATAGAGCGTTTTTCATATGACTGTAGTATAACCAATCACAAAGTAATTACACCCATTCGGAATAAAATGTATAGTAGTAATTACAAAGTAATTGCGAATTACTCACGTCATCTGAAATACGCTCTATAGATGATTTCTATAGGTATATCGTCTTCTAATTGTGAACGTAAGCGATGGCAAAGGAACTGCTAACCGAGGTCCTTTTTCAAATGTTATACATTCAAAGGCCAATGTTGTTGTTTGCTTCCATCTAGCCTCACAAGAATAAGTTACATAACGAGAACTCGTACAACGAGATAACGAAGATGATTGCCGATAGAATTCATGTGTTCAAGACCATGTTCGGCGAAACTGAGGATCAGGTCACTGAAGAGAGGTAAGTACGTGGTTCTAGTTTCGGGTATAAAAAAATCTAGTTTGGTCGCCATAATATAAATCTGGTCCTCGACTTGTTTCTCCCGAATTAATGCTGTTGACAGCTATTTTGAGAAAGACATTTTTTAAAAACGTACAGACTGGAAAGGGGCGACTAGGTTGGTTGAGATTCTGGAAATTAGTGCTCGCCAAACCCTTATCTAGTCGCCATTGGCAACCCTGTGGTCACAATGTCAGGCTGTGTCAATACAACAACATGTAAGCAATTGCAGTCAACTTGTTTACCTTTACAGCCCTGGTGAAGTGACACCAGCCGACATCCTAGTGAGGAAGCTAGTGGCCATCTTGGAATCAGCAGAGAAGCTCCCTGTCTACACGTACGACTGTCCTGGATCAGGACTTCAGGTTAGACAGCAACCTTAGCCATTCATCGAGTATCCACTCGGCTCTGCTTGTACCTTGTTCTTCAGTTCAGGATGCCTGGTATAGGAAAAAAGTAGTACTGAAAAGCATAGCAATGACTAACAGTGGGCACATAATGTCACTAGCTCCAGTGTTACCACGATGCTAGATACCGCTTGACTTTGTAGTACAATAGAATCACAAGAGTCTGTGGAATTCGAGGGATTCAAAACAATCAGCAAATGTGGTGTTTGCTTTCCCATGCGAAATTTGCCAGCAATAGCAAATCATGTTTACACAAATCCACTACTTGGCCAATAGGGTTGCTTTAAGCTGCCCTCGTGATTGGGCAATTCCAGAACATATATGTATCCGGGGACGGGCGGCATTTGGAAATTCTGAATGGGAGGGGGGTTTTCAAGCTTGGAATTTCCGACTGCATGGGGGGGGGGGGTTTTCAAGCTGGAAGCTAGGGTAACGTCTCAGGAATTCTATATGCATAGGGGGGTAAGCCATTTTGGAAATTCTGGATGCATGGGGGGGTCAAAAACTAATGCCGCCCGTGGTGGGGGTACATATATTTTCTGGAATTGCCCATTGCTGCGCGGCAGCAGTTTGCGTTATCTAATGCAGCCCGTCCTCCAGCCCGGCTCGTATTTCGACCACTTGAAGTTCTCTCACACAATGAGGAGAAGACCCTTATTTGTTTGCTCTGGGGATAAAATCCCAGTGGAACACTGTAGTATGATGAATCTAGATTACATATTGACGTGAAATGTATCATTCAGGCACAGAGATATCGTACACAGCTAGGAATCTTTCACGTGTTTGTTCATGTGTATTATGTTGTCCATAAAACGGGACATTGACTCCATTCTTGTTACAGGTGTTGACAAGACGTCTACGATTCCAGCTGGAGAGAGCGCCAGGGGAAACTGCTTTGATCGACAGGAGTGGGCGTAACCTAAAGATGGAGCCACTCACGACAGTAGGGGCCCTGGAACGCTACCTCCTCAAAATGGTAAGTTAACCGGCAATTTCCTTTCGCGGGTTCATCTTGTAAAATCCATTTTTACATGTGCGAGATTTTCATGTGCGCATGCCTGAGATTTCATTCAAATCAGATGGAGTAAAACCAGACAAAACTGCATTCGAACTTCAATTCCGCTCAGCATGTGGGCACAGAAAAACATTATAATGTCCAGAAATGACGTCAAGTGAACCCCAGTAATTGAACCTAGAGGCTGCCAAAAGTTACCGACCAACAAATGTTGAACTCTATTTTCTCTTCTCAAACGTCCCAATGATTTTAACAAATATGACCTCTATCTTTAGGTTGCCAAGCAATGGCACGACTAAAGTTACCGACCAACAAATGTTGAACTCTATTTTCTCTTCCCAAACGTCCCAATGATTTTAACAAATATGACCTCTATCTTTAGGTTGCCAAGCAATGGCACGACTATGAACGGTCCACATTCAACTTTATCCGCAAGATCAAATCCGGCCAGAAGATCACCATGACTCACACAGGGGACTTTGATGAGAATGGTGTCATCTACTGGATAGGGACGAACGGGCGCACGGTACAGGACTGGACTAACCCCGTCTCGGTAGGCCTCGTGGTCGTAACGTCATCGGAGGGGAAGAATCTGCCGTATGGAAAGTTGGAGGATATCCTGAGTCGTGACGCGGCGGCGCTGAACTGCCATACCAATGATGACAAGTAAGGACTGGGTTTACGAACGCAAACGCAAGCGTAAGGATATCAAACTGATACATTTTCCTTATGTGGTTTACACTAGAACGCAAGCGCAAGAAAATCGAGACGTTGCGTTTCCTTGCGCTTGTGCTTGCGTCTAGTGTAAATCAAGCGAACGCAAGTGAAAGCAAACTAACTAGTGTCGATTCTGATTTGCCCTTGCGTCGCTGTGCTTGCTTTGAGCTTGCGCCCTGCGCTTGCGTTCGTGTGTAAACTAACCCTAAGACCCAGCGCGAACGCCCAACTTCCGTCGAACTTCTAGTTCTGTCGCACGTTTCTTTTTTCATATGATGCTGTTCTTTATTATCGAAAATGTTTTAGTCGGCCCTACCAGACCTTGAAATGCCCTCGCTCTCTGTGAAATGCGGCTTAATGACCACCATAGAATTCTTCTTTATCCATTCTGGAATTCCATATTTGGGGAGCTCCACTGTGAAAAATGTAATTCCTGTAACACCCACACTGCAGTTCTATGCACTTCTAGCTAGAGTAACCCACTCTGGAATTCCAGAGGTCGGAGGGG
Source organism: Scolanthus callimorphus (assembly GCA_033964015.1). Taxonomy (NCBI): domain Eukaryota; kingdom Metazoa; phylum Cnidaria; class Anthozoa; order Actiniaria; family Edwardsiidae; genus Scolanthus; species Scolanthus callimorphus. The sequence continues at coordinate 21,011,743 of CM066915.1, forward strand.
GGAGGTAGTGAAACAGTATTGACGTTACTTCCCGCTGACCAATCAAAACAATTATAATGGTTGTGTGCCCTTGTTTCAGGAATGCTTGGTTTGCCATTGATCTCGGACTAAAAGTCATCCCCTCCAGCTACACTCTACGACATGCCAGGGGCTATGGGAGGTATGTATACATTGTTTATATATGAAAAACTAGCGTCGGAATCTGATTGAGTGTATTGGACAACCCTCGTGAGGAAGGCTGTATCCTTATCTTGGATATCCTATGTGTTTCATTGATGGAAAATGGCAGGTAAAAATGGATATTTTTTTAGATTGCGAATTACCACATCTGTTGCCTGCCTGGTCTAGTGAGGGGATCTCTTCTTTCAAACATACGTATGTTTACCCTGGGTACAAGAGTCTAAGCTTCAATCGTTTACTGTGACTAAGCGCGTCAGTAAACAAGTGAGGCATGGAGGCTCTGGTACCCAGGGTAGCGCGTGCTGTGATATGCCGATCGTAAACTCCATTGTATATCTCACTTCAGATCTGCTCTTCGTAACTGGCTGTTCCAAGGAAGTAAGGACGGCAAGACTTGGACGACCTTGTACACTCACACAGATGATGACTCGCTCAACGAACCTGGGTAACCTAGCGGTTTATTATTATCACAGCTAGCTATCATTTCTTCCTTCATCAGCCAATCGAAGCTAAACTGTAACTGTAGGGCTGGTGGTTGTAAAGTTACGACTTGAGTCTACTACCAGCGGTGATATTGCAGCACGCGAGTTTCTGCTATCGATATGCGCTAAAACAATGTATCTCAGTATCAGAGCGAATTTCAGATGGCTGCTTAAGACCAAATACCCCTAGCCAATCATAAACGAGAGAAATGACAAGTTGCTGCTGAATGAACAACAAATGACAAAAAATGCCAAACAAAAAAAAAAACAAATCAACTGTACTCGCCCCAGACCGAATTTTGACCCGTCCAAGATGACGCCCGCATCGGGATTCTCGCTCGTTTCTCGACCTAAAAAGCCAACAACGCCTGCTTGCAGGCTAGTACACGTTTTATTTCAATGATGTATGTAATTGAAGTCTCTTTATATTCATGTGGTAGTGGCCATCTCGAAAGACGTGCGCAACTATGGCCACTACGCACTTTGCTTTCTGTTCTTATACATTGTAAATCTTTATTTATACACTGTACACTTTATGTGTAATGTCGAAATATGTTCTAATAAACTGAACTGAACTGGTTGTCCCCATCAGCCAATCACAAACCAAGTAAAACATGTGACTCATTCTCGTACCTAGAGCTCCCCAGCTCGTCACTTCGCAGGGGAGGCTCTGGTGGCGGCCATTTGAGGACCTTCGCTGATTGGCTGATTTTGAACGTTGGAGCATGCGTTGAAAGGTCGTTCTCTCAACGACTCTGTATTAAATCTCGCGCATGCGTCAATGGCTGTCACCAGAGCCTCCCCCGCGAGGTAACCATCCGGGGAGCTCTGGCTTCGAGAATGCATGTGACTGGTTTAAGTACAATCACTATCACGCATGAGCAACCAATGAGATTGCAAAGTAAACGCAAATACAAACAATTTTCGACATTCATCTGAAACTCGCTCTATCAAATAGTTACTCTATCAAATAGTTAGCAGACCCTGGCGACTCTTGGAAGTGCAAGAACGAACACTGTTTTATAGCCATTTGTACCTTGCTCATCTGCAGATCCACTGCTTCGTGGCCAATAGAAGCGCCAGAAGACTCCGAAGGCTGGCGGCATTTCCGTCTCCAACAGGCAGGCAAGAATGCGAGCGGTCAGACGCACTATCTGTCCCTGTCCGGTTTTGAGATATATGGCACGGTAGTGGCGGCTATCGAGGATGCACTAGGTAAGATAATGCGATGACTTTTGGGACTCTCCAGACATGAGGCAACGAAGAGTTCAAGATTTAAAATGTATTAAGGTTACTGAAATTTCGAAGGTCAAATTTTATAGCATTTTCAGTGAAAAAAAAAAAAAAAACGCAGACACGGTATTTTTTTAAAGGATTAAACGAATGTGTTACTTGGGAATCATGGTCCAGCAGTTCGACGGCGTTAGCTCGTTAAAATTTTCCCCATATTTAATCAATCCTTTCAAAAAATTATATTCATTAATAAATTATTTCTTTTTGCCATAGCCCGCTTAATGGCGGTTAGTGATGGTTAATGACGTGCCGCGAAGTTTGTAACCTTAAAGAGCCTCTGTCAGCCTCCATTTTGTCAGCCTAGCAACATACCGAGACAGAGAAAGCATCCATTTCCATCGGCTGATTTAGGGAATGTAGTGCAATATTTGCAATTGAATTCGATAAATGAATAATAAAACTTTGTTTTCAGAAGACTATTTCAATATTTCTACACGTAATTCGTTGTCTCATATTGACTGAAAACAATAACAAAGGAGTGGCTGACAAGGGCTCTTTAAAGAGACTGTGTCAGCCACTCCTTTGTTATTGTTTTCGTTCGATATTAGAAGACGAATTATGTGAAGAACTCTCTTACAGCTGTTTTGAGTATTCTGCGAACTCTTGAGATCGATTTCCAACCGTCAAACCGCTTTCTGGCTTCCGTCAATCAAACTTTGAAACTCTTTGAAGTACAAAGAAATCAGTTATCAGTTAAATGCTCCAACACACAGCATCTTTTACTATCTTTCTCTAAATAAATGGCCTAACTTACGGTCGGCTAAGACTCAGATTAGACCTCAGAGTTTGATTGACGGAAGCCAGAACGCCATTGGACGTCGAACGCGAGAGCTCGCAGAATACTCAAAACAGCTGTAATAAACATTTATTTTACCAAATTCAATCGAGAAAATTGCTCTATATACTCTAAATCAGCCGATGGATATGGATGCTTTCTCCGACTTGGTATGTTGCTATGCTGTCAAAATCCCAGCGCGAAACGATTATTTTGGCTGTAAAAGATACAAATTAAAGCAAAACTGAGTTCATAAATAAATAAATAAATAAATAAATAAATATTTTATTGCACAGCGCCTGAGGTGAACACATCTAAGACCCTACAGGACTCACAGAGCCGCTCCCTCAAGCCTTGCTGGTCTCTGCATCCCGGCAAAGCCGCGCGTGATGTAGAAGCAGCTCTGCGGCGCCAGAGAAGGCTTGTCCGCTCACAGATGGTGAAGAACCTGAATGTAGGGGCTAAAGTGTCCAGGGGCAAGGACTGGAAGTGGAAGGACCAAGACGGTACTCCACCAGGGGAGGGTGTGGTTACTGCTGAACTTCATAATGGTAGGTACTCTTTGGTTTCCATGGCATGGTCAACCCGTAACAATCCTATACCGGTGCTAGAAAGAGCACCTCCACTTTAGTAATCATGCAGAGTTTAGGGTGGACCATTAGAAATTGAGGGAGGGAGGGTGGCAATTCCCCCAAAAAATTGTTGCAGAGATCCAAGTAAGAGACAAACAGAATACAAAGTCCGGAAAAAAAATTTCTTGCACAACCTGATCCCCGAAAAAAACATTAATACGCAAAAACATTGCCACCCCCTCCCCTAGTTTCTAATGGTCCACCCCGTAATTATGTCAGTTTCCACGTCGGCAGAGAAAACGTAAATCGATAATTGTAAAAACATGAGACTTTTGTATGAATGGGGATATTTTTTTCTGTCAAACTTCCAGTTTTTCGACATAGATTTTTTTCTTACGATATGGCAACTGACACGTTTACTAAAATTCGTTTGGCCGCCATTTTGGACAAAATGCCTATTGCTTACCAAATCTACTTACTAAGAACGGCACTAACTTCCGTGCCAACGCCGCGGTATTGCCGCGCTAAATTACAATTTTGAAACCTTCCTACGCTCTTAAATCAGGGCTAAGATCTTTTCAATTTGTCACTCGTATCGGAATTACTTTTTATTGTCAATTTAGCGCGATCGAATTACTGCCATTTTCATAATTCTGCCAACTCCCACTTGACATTTCCGAATGCCAAACTGCGTTTTGGCTTCCGTCAATCAAAGGTTTGAGTCAAGTCCACGCATGTTTTCCGAGTTTGGTTTGCATTTTATAGTGAAAAATTGTGTTTTGAAGCCTAGCTAGACCCTATCAGTTCACAAGATGTATCATCTCACTCACTCATGGCGGCCTCAGCCGAGCCACACGCCTGGAGACCCAGTCCTCCCGATCCGCCATGCAAGTGGCGAGCTCCTGGGCACTGACGGCACCCTCATCCCTCTTTAAGGTGTCGATAAAGGTTGTTTGGGGGCGCCCTCGGGACCGCTGACCATGAGTAGGTTCCCAAAAGATTAGGGAGGAGGCTGTTATTCCCTTATTCCTAAAGCATGGTCAGCGAGTCCGAGCCTCCGCCTGGCCACCTTGCCTGTGAGTCGTGGAAGGGGGCCATAGATATCGTAGTTTGGCGTGAGGCTCCGTGAAATCACCCCGAGTTGTTCACCCGTTTGATTGACGGTAGCCAAACCACGGTTTGTTTGGTCAGTATTGAGTTCTCAGAATTATGAAAAGTAAGTTGGACGTTTGAAGCGGGTCTAAGTCGGGGATGTTTCCAAGAAAGCACGCATTCTGCGCAGAGCTTATCGTTGTTTATTATATAGACGCGAGTGTTTTACTGGGAAATACGCCACTCGTAGATCTCATACGAAGCTACATCCGGGTCCTCAGTGACATATTTTCCATATCCTCACTAGTGAGGATATCGGTCAAAACAAAAGTGCTTGGAAATCAATTTGGAATATTTTTTCAGGTTTGTCTATATAATAAAAAGAAAATTACACGGTGGCTTGAAGATATGGATTTCATTTTCTCGTGTCAAAAACAATATTTTACCCATTCGCCGCGCTCATTCCTAAAATATTGTTCTTGCCACTCGAAAATAAAACTCATATCTTCGCGCCACCGTGTAATATCCTCTATATATTCGTTTCAGGTTGGGTTGAGGTGGCTTGGACTAATGGCACTTCTAACTCCTACCGTATGGGTGCAGATGGCAAATACGACCTGAACGTCGTGGAAGGATCAACCTCTACCCCTACCTCCACGCCAGTAGCGGCTCCCTCCACGCCTAACACCCCTTCCTCCCCCAATACCCCCAACATTGCTACCAACTCCCTCCTGCTGATGCAGGAGCGACCTTCCTCGGGAGACCAGGGAGGGTCATCTGATTCAGGGTCCTCTCCGGAGGCATCCCCTCGAAGTGATACGGACGTCATCCGTGACTCGACACCTACAGAACCTGAGCAGGAGCAGAGGGAGGAAGGGGACGTATCTCTGAACCGACTGGTGTTGCCTGGGTGCGAGATGGAATCTGCCGAGGCGGTAGACTGTTATGGAGTGGATGATGGGGTTTCATTAGACGAGGATATTTATCCCCAACCGGACTCGCCTATTCCTCAGGTTAGTATTATTTTGTACATATGCGTAGTCGTGGTGCCATGGAGCACGTTCCATATGACTGTAGTGAAACCAACTGCAAAGTGATTTAGAGCGGTTTTCACGTGACCATCGTGAAAACAATCGCAATTGAGCAATCACTAGCCAATCAGAATCGAGAGAAATCATGACTTGCTCCTAAATGGCTTTTTTCGAACCAATTACTAAGTAATTACACAATTGTATTTACTACAGAATTTGATTGGCTGAGAAAAACGAGTAGCCAATGAGAACGCAAAGCAATCGCAATTACATAACAAGTCTTGACAGTCATGTGAAATCCGCTCCAACACCAATTGACCGATCCCACATTCACTGTTCTACTCCCTAGTTACTGTTGCTACGTCGGATAAGCCAACATTTTACTTTGGCATAGAGCACGGAAAATACACCGATTGCAGGAAAGTGTTAGACGTTTGCTCATAGTATTTGGGTTTTATATTTTCGTCACGAAAAGCTGAAGAATTCATTAAAAATCTTCGAATTTCGAGTTTGTTGCTCGGACATTTTGAATTGAATTAATTAATGAGAAGACGGGATCGGTCTATTCTGAATAAAACCTATAGAAGTAATTGAAAAGTAATTACAAAGAACCCACGACAGTAATCTGAACTCTCTCTTCATGTGTATTAGTTTTGATGGTATTCGCTCGGGCGAATATTAGAGCACGGAATGCTTGTATATTGCGAATAAATCTCAGCAGTCACTGTTCGGTGCCTCATTTGTAGCTCTCAATATTTGTATGCTCTAATGTTTCTCCAACCTCCAAAGTGGTTCGTGCGTTTCTACGGTTTTAACCCTACGGTACAAACTTTCATGAAAAGCGAGCTACCAGACAAAACACGAAACACGCAGACTGACTCCTACAGAGAACTCGATCAAACAAGCAAATTATGGACCGAATTGTATGTTCTATTTTTCCCGTTGTAGAGCGGTGATTTTGAGATCTACCAAACCATACCTTCACTGCGTTCGTCCCCGGGAAACATCACAGAAGAGCCGACAAGCGACGAGGGTGCTGTCGATGAACCTACAAGCGAAGTGACCACAGCTAACAATATGACCAACACTAGCACGCTAACAGTGGACGTCAGCTCCTCAAAAAGGTACCAATTGATGGCCTAGGTTTTGTAATTGTCGATAGATTGCCAAAGTTAGACGTATATTTAGGTTAGCAGCACTCTCATTTGCATCATGGAGAATGAGGACAAGTTAGCGAAATAGTTCAGATTCGTAGGGGAAAGGCAAGTCTGGAATCATCACTATCATAAATCCCGAACTTTTCTCTTTCCGAATTTATCATGTCAGTGTCACCCTTAAGGCCGATCTACACTTGCTTTTGTTGCATTTGTCGCGGCGATTTTTCTCGCGCGAGTTCCAATATCAACCCCCTTCTGTAAACGAGATGTAAATGTACTCTCTTTTCTTGAAATTGCATCAGGTTGCAAAGAGTTTCGAAAATGCCTGAAATCTCCGTGACATCACGAGACAAAAAAAGCGGCGGATCGCGCAGAGTTGCACCTAGTTTGAATTCGTGATTTTGAGTTGACGCGTACGTGCGAGAAAAATCGCCGCGTTTCGCGCGACAAAAATGGCAGACGTAAATGGGCTTTTAGGGTCATTAGTAATCTGGGAAGGTTTCATGCCCTATCACCAATTTGAACAATTCTCATTTTTCCATATTTGCTTCTGGCAATTTTTTCAAAATACCATTTTTTCATACAATCCTTGCTAATTTAGCAAAACGCAGACAAGGACAGCTATGGACTTTACCATTCTGAATTATTTTCTGCCACCTTGCACAGATTACCCATGACTCAACCGAGTGCGGGAACTAGTCTCTTCCCATTATAGTAGAGAACTAGACCTCTATTTCCCTATTATACTTTTAGTTTGCTTAGCATGGTCTACAGTTCTTGTGCCGCCAACACCACTCCCTCGGGAACAGTACAGCTGGTGTCTGACATAGAAAGGTAAAGCTGGGCACCAGACGGATCGACGTTTGCCCTCGTTTACAGGGAAATCCCCGCACCTGAAACCCCGGCGTAGGTGCTGGCGTCTACCATCAGGGTACTTTCCCTGACTTGTACAGGGCTTTGAGTTCCAAGAATATTTATAGAAAGATATATGCTCTCATACAGCCGATTGCGTTTGAGCGTTTTACCCTAACAGTTCGCACGTTACGTTTGAACGTTTGAACGTTGCGTTGTGAGACAAAATGCGGACGTTTCCAAGGGCAACCGCCATGTGTATTTTTCACTGACCAATCAGAGAGGACAGAACTCTTTGGTTCGCCATAGAAACGTCTCGTTTCATCCTAGAAACGCAACTTTCAAACGTTCAAACATAACGTGCGAACTGTTAGGGTAAAACGCTCAAACGCAATCGGCTGTAACGCACTGCCACCATGAAACATGAACTATCAGCGAGTGAAGTCATTGGGTATCCGAATTCTTACATAGTTTGCTATTTATCCCCAAGATGAATTAGTAATATATATCAAACGAGATTGTTTCGTCAGGATTTCCAAAACATCGAGAAGTGGGTTGAAAAAACAACGCAAAGCCGAGTTCATTTAACGGACTTCGAGGTGTTTAGGTGTTTAGATGAAAATACTGTCGAGTGTTTGATATAGCCCCTCGACCGAATCATTTGATGTAGAGAATAAGAAATAAAATCTTCAAAATCTATGCAAATTAAGATTGTGTATCCAAACCTCATTCACGCTTATGATTTACTTTGTTTAAGTTTGATGAATTATTAGTGAGTTCGAGAATTTGTTTTCTAGTCTCCTGAGTATGGTTCAAAGCTCTGGTGCTAACATACCGAATGTGGGTATCCCCCGGGGATCAGATATCGAGGCGGAGGTGTACGAGGCCGTGCGTTCCTCCGGGCTTCTTGATGACCTCGGCGATGATGAGTTCCCTGAGCCTGATGATGATGACGACGACGAGGATGATGATGAGGAAAACGATGAGGAGAATGAAGATGACTATGAAGAGGTCAGTAAAGTTTCTGTGACGCTGATGTGAGTGTTTTCACTTTTTTTCACTTGCTCACTTTAAAATTCTTTATACTTTCCCGTCCTGAAATTTACATCCAAATTTACCTGCATACCGGACTGCATTTGCTGAGCTCACTTGCTGGGCTATGCGACACATGACTACAAAATCTATTTGGACTAGAATGACCAAGGCCAATGCCTAAATCATAATACAATCATAGCAATTATACTCAAGCCTTACTAAAACACCAGCCCTTTGCTGGGTAAATGTGCGAATCATGTTTCTTTGTCAAGGACATCATTTGGGTCTTTCAAAGAAAGCAGATCTAAATTTGATTGACGAACGGGCAACTCAGCAGGAAATATAATTTACAGTTCTTTCTGTCACGAGAAGTCATCCTGTCACGAGAAGTCATCCTGTCACGAGAAGTCATCCTGTCACGACAGTTCTTCCTTGGCGTAGAACTGAGAAAACTAAATCTCGTACTGATGAGAGAACGTCTTTATTTAAACCACAAAAAAAAATATCTGCATGTTGTCCCAGGGTAGTCCATTCAGAGAGGCTATAGCCTCCCTGCTATCAATAGGAGCCCTGGAAATGCCTGATCCATCTGTCTATTCACTGTCCAGGTCGAAGAAGAAGTAGAGCGTCCAGGGACGAGAAGGAGAACTTGGGACGACGAGTTTGTCCTCAAGCGTCAGTTCTCTGCGCTTGTACCAGCATTTGACCCTCGACCTGGTCGAACTAACGTCCAGCAGACCCAGGATCTCGAGGTGCCCTCACCAGGGTCCCAAGAGCCTGCAAGTACAGAAGAGCTTGAGACACCAACACAACCGCGATTAGTACTGACCATTCGAGGCCCTGCTACGCACGGGGTAAGGACACAAGGCACACGTTGCGAGCCATTTGGTCGCGCTAGTGCGACCAAAACGCCTGTTGTCGCGATTAAAATTTCCCTCGACATACGGTTACGGGTGGTGGGTGAATCGTATTGACGTCACTGATGACGTTACCTCACATGACCATATTAGCTGGCAGGGCACCAATGTGCTGAATAATTCAGTGCTATATAGTCCTTCACAATATGATCGCCCTAGAACAAGGGCGACTAGTTTGGCGACAAATCTTGATCATTTAGTCGCCAGTGAATATACAACGGTAACTGTGACTATAGCTGACAGGTCTGATCTATGAATAACAGTCGTACACGTCGAACCGAGGCCAACCGAGCAAAGTTTTTGAAAAGCTTAACTCCTTATATTATTGCTGTTTAGTAATTACCTGAATGCCGCTGTTCATGTTCTATTTTCCTTTCTCTTCATTTTCAATTAAAAAAAAATCAAGAAACGAAGACAATAATCGATGCATCAATTTTTTTTATAGTTGACAGAGATCGAACTTCCACTAGACGACCCGGAGTCTACAATCTTCTCGCATGTGCAGCGAGTTACAATCGCCGCGGGTGGAACCAAGAGCGAACGGATCCGACGACTTTGGGAGCCCACCTACACGTAAGTTTACATACGAAATATCAGGTCCGGGTTACGTCTATCCTGGGGATAATTAAGGCTTTTCTTCAAGCTAGCGGGATAAATATTACAAAGATAAATTTATCGCTAGAACAAAGTATAGTTATCAGAGCTGGAAATATTTCTTTTGCTTGATCGGACATCCATTAAAACGCCCATTAAAACGTTGTCTCTACTAGAAAATTAGCCGGACATATCTTAAAATTGGCCGGACATTTGGCGATTTTGATCGGACAATGTCCGATGACGGGCAGTAATTTCCAGTTCTGGTTATTCCTATGATAAAATTATTCTGGTAAAAAAAGGACGGCGACCATGGCAAAAATGATGACAAATTTCATTGATGTTAGAAATATATATTGTTGATATTTTTAGAATCACTTACCGCGAGGTCCGTGCCCCCGGTGAGTCACCGCCACTAGAAAAAGAAAAAGAACCTGAAAACCCAGCGCACTGGACGGCCTCCTACGTCGAGCACTATTTGGGTACCGAAGAACTTCCCAAGTCAGAGGTGATCGCCTTCTTACAGCAACACGCCGATACATCATTCCTTAGAAAGTGGAAACTAACAGGAACTCCAAAAAGCATCAGGAAAAACAGGAATTGCTCGCAGCTTGTGACCGCCTACAAGGTACGCCGTAATGCATTTTATAGCGCCTACAAGGTACGCCGTAATGCATTTTATAGCTGTTTTGGATGCCAAGCGACGACCTGCGTTTAAAGCATTCAGTTGTTCTGCCGAAGTCACTCCAACCATCAACCTTGTCATTTTGTCCGTTTTCACCTAATGCAGTCGCCTGTGCAGTGCGCCTGTACTATAATAAATCACAGCGCGTGTTTTGGTAGTGTTTGTTATATAACCGAGGTTATGTGGAAAGTTTCGAAACCAGAAACGAGACAACAGTAGACTGCAAGCAGTTTAAAAGCTCAGAAGGTCACGTATTGTGATTAGCCTTTAATCCACGCCAAAGCTAGTTGACACGCTAAAAAAATGTGAAAAAAGAACGACGAAAGGCACGACAACAAAAATGCGCCTTTCCCTCTCCCGTTCCCTACCAGCAGAGGCTGCTTTTTTTTCTCTCTGCATTTACTTTGATGTTGGGACTGAATAATTTTAAGAACAACGTTTAAAACGTTCAGAAATGGGTCAACAGCTTTGGCGCGGTTTTGTAGTTATACTTGTCTTTTTGTTACCTGATAGGAATTCCTCAAGCTGTCCGAATTCGCTTCCTCGCATCAGGAGACAAAGAACAATGCAGACAGTGTATGTCAGGAGCCCAAGATCCTGACCAAGTTGCCTCCCGTAGACGACCTGGCGGGTATTGTCGATATACTCCAGTTGTTGAGACTGCTGAACGCCATATCCGTCTCATCGGCACAACATTTCGGAGACAAAAGTAAGTAGGCTGTCACTCAAGTACTGGTTGGTTTGCCAGAAGAATATCGTTCTGTCGACGAGACTTGTAAGCCATTAGTTAAACAAGGTTTTTCTTTGCCTCACAACATGTGAAGTTTCTTGCTGTTCCCAACTCTTACTTGCTAAATGATCACTTGATAACATGTACAGTACAGTCTATACAGTTTTGTTCTTGGAACAGTCTGCTCTTTGAAGATAAGGATTTAAACCAGTTTAATTCAACTACCTTTAAACTGATTCAAGCGCCGGTGTGAATGGGGTATTAGATCTGGAACTTTAGATGTGGAACTTTGTTTAAGACTTATTGGGCATTCTCGGCATGAAATGTACTTTGTTTTTCTTTTTGTTTTGTTTTGTTTTTCGTGGTGCCTGGCGAACATTAGCATCCAATAGTCCTGCAATATGTTTTATTCCTTTCTATATCTTTTAGGTCTCTATATTTCAGTTTCAATAAATTTCTTCAACACATTTTATCATTCTGTCTTCTGCAGGCGAAGATAAATATGGATTCATCGTTGGCCAGGAGGATTTCTACAGCAAAAAGTTAACAACAAAGCTAATGCAACAGATACAGGTTCGCTATTTGTATCTTGGTTTCCGTCACCTGACGTGTATGGAGTACACAGCCCCCAACCCAGCCCCCACTTCAACCAATGAAACGACACCAACAACAACAAGAGAAATTGATAGGAGGGAAGGGGTCTGTCCCTTCGCAAAATATCAGCGCGGTATCATGGATACAAGCTTAGCTAAGGGGAGACGTCCGCCGCCTGCACGCATGTTATCCTGATTCTCATCCGCTACGGTAGAGAACGTTACACTTTCTACATCCGCGTCTGCTCAACGTCACGGGATCAAGTGTTCTGCCAGGTTCGACTTGCCGACGAATCGTGTCTTTCATCGGCCTTCAATTGATTTTCATACAGAAATTCTCGCCCCGAGACGTTCAGTCGTGAAGATAGGAAGTGCCAACGTACTCTACCGTAGCGGATGAGAATCAGGCTACTCTCCACAGGGTACCCGATAACCCTTGCTTAGGCCATGATAAGCGTGATGTTGATCAGACGCGGAGGTAGGAAGTGTCAACGTACTCTACCGTAGCGGATGCGGGTCAGACTACCTGCATGCTGGATCGTGAAGACTGGACGTCTACGTGTGCATGAGCCACCTGATGACGATAATGTATGATAAAAAAGGTATTCTGACTCATAATGATGTTATCTGTCTCTTAGGATCCATTAGTACTGTCGAGTAATGCCTTACCAGAGTGGTGTGAACATTTGACTACCATGTGTCCCATGCTTTTACCATTTGACACGAGACAGCTGTATTTCTCTTGCACCGCCTTTGGATGCTCACGGTAAGTGATATTGTCTATTAACAGAAATTGTCTGTTACTGCATGCAGGATTTGAATTTGCGACCAGCTTGCCGTGGCGACTGAAAGTTTAAACGACGACGTAAAATTAGCATCTATCACCCTTGACTCAATGCCAAGTGGCGAGTAAAATCGAGTTCTTAGCGACCATTTTGTTCCACTTAGTCGACAGCTGGTATGAGTGATGCCATTAAAAGCATCGTCGTCGCTGAATACCGTTTTTCTTTTGCTTTGCGGTTGTAAAAGAGAACATCGGAGAGAATAACAGTGCTTGCGTCAGTTACTATTTTCATAATTATGCGAACTCAACGTCAACTAACAAACCGCGGATTGGCTTCCGTCAATCAAACGAGTGAACAGCTCTGTGTGATTTCACACAGAATTTGCGAGTTTGTTTGGACTAATAATTTTTCACCATAACATGCATACGAAACTTAGAAAAAGTCCACGCGCCTGTCTCAAAAGATTTGCTGGACGGAAAAAACAAAATGCCAAAACGCAGTTTGGCATACGGAAATGTAGTGGGAGTTCGCAGAAATATGAAAATGGCAGTTCTGGTCAAAATATCTTGCATATTTTGAATACATACGGCTCACTGGAAAAATACACATCTTTATTATATAAACACCAATGAAATACCGGGTGATCTCCCGCGCGAAAACTTGATATCTTCACACGTGAAAACATCATGTTATTTTCACACGTGAAAATATCACACTTGCCTTTGCTCAATGCTCGATTTTTAAGCTTAACTCAAATAAATTTTGAATTTGGTATTTCATTGATGTTTATATAATAAACAGAACATTACATGACCGCTTGGAGATACGAATTTTATCTTCTCGTGAGATAAATTTTCAACCTTCGAAGATAAAATTCGCATCTCCGCGCGGCCATGTAATATCCTCTATATATCCGTAAGCAGCAAAGAGTGGAAGGAAGGACCTGAACCCCGTTTCCTCTTCGCTTTCTGTGTGGGATAAGCTTTTCCTTGCTCTTACAGAACGACCCAAATTGTTTGCTTGCGCCGTTATTATTTTCCATTCAATGTTACCTGAAATTCGCTAATGCTTTGTTTGTTATTCAACCTCACAGCGCCATTGTGTGGTTACAGTCCAAGCGAGAAACAGCTTTAGAGCGCAACAGATCCTCATCATTTCGTAGAGACGATCCTCACGAGTTTAGGATCGGCCGGCTGAAGCACGAGAGAGTTCGTGTACCGAGAGGCGAAGCGGTGAGTGTGGTTTACTACCCTTGAGGTCCTTACTGCTACGTTTTTGTCTGAGGAAGCTAATAACAGTAAATTTGTGATTCATTCAGATAAGTATTTTTTTCTTCTTGTTTGTAGTTCCTTGACTGGGCGGCGGCGATTCTAAGGTTCCACGCCGTGCGGAAGTCTGTCCTCGAAGTAAGTAGTATATATATATCTAGAATGCTATTTCTTTGGCTGCTAAAATAGTATTACTTGTGTTAGTCAAGCTGATCAGTGGGCGCGCTTGGCAAACGTTGAGGAAGAACATGGGTGATGTCTTTTGCTAGCTCGTTCCAATAATTGCCATGTGGTATATTGATTTCTGCCCGGGGGGGGGGGGGACTCCAATATTTTTTGAGTTTTTTTTCAGTTTCACACCTAAAAGATACCAAACATGGCGGGCCATGGCGTGGCTCAAAAAATTTATTACCCTAAAAGATACCCTAAAACATGAGTTCTTAAGTACCAAGTAGGCGCGAAGGACACAGGTAAAGGTGAACGATACCCATCAAGAAATTTCCGCGTTTGTTTCTAATTTATCGTCTTCTCGAATTGAATAATCTCTCTTTCTTACACGGTTTTTAGAAGCACTATCATAAGAAATTTGGACACAGTTTCGGCCCTAAAAGATACCAATCTCCCTAAAATTTATTGAAGATCACGATCACCCCTAAAAGAGACCAAACCAGCGTGATTTTAACCCCTAAAAGATACGACGATCATCCCCGACCAAAAAATATTTGAGTTCCCCCCGGGGATTTCTGTGCTTTTTCACTTCGTTCAACCGCACATGAAACGTTTATATATTGTATATTCTACATGAGGACATAATCCAAACCGACGCTTAAACGCTATGTGCAAAGTCCTAGGGGACTGCGCAAGGCGCTGATTACGAATGCCCAATATAAACACATTCTACTTGGTGCTCTTTCAGGTCGAATTCGAGGGTGAAGAGGGCACCGGTCTTGGCCCGTCTCTGGAGTTCTATGCGCTCTTTGCTGCCGAGCTACAGAGAAAGAGTCTAGGAATGTGGGTTTGTGAGGACGATGCCCCACAAGAATTCAATAGAGAGGTAAACTAACATATAAAGATTACTTGCGTCCGTTTATTGCACAAAAAGGAGCTCTAAAACTCGACAACAACACCAACTGGTCACAGGGACTAGTCCCATGAAATTGCTTCGGGAACAAGTCCCCAACTGTGTACTGTTTCATAAAGTAAACTGGATTGATTTGTGGGACTAGTCGCAAGTCATTGTTTACAGTGCATCTACAGTACATTGCGACTTGCTTAAGGGACTCGTCCTGTATTGTGTCAATAGAATGCAGCTACCGGTGGTGTATCGCCGTGTACTTCGCCACTGATCGCCGGCTGTTTCACGATGCACTGCAAATGATTTTAGCAAAAACGTATGAATGCATGAATCTCCAATGAATTTGGTCTCAAAATCACAGGGGTAAGTGCCCTAGTGTGAAACTGTTGTGGGTCGTTATGGGGACAGTCAGGGGAGTCAATGATCTCTGTGGCAGGTCCCTGGGAATTGTCCCCTATTCAGTGCCATTCTTAACGATTCTTCTCCTCCCACACCCTCTCACACTTCATAACCACTTCCTCTCACACCTCAGGTGGACATCGGCCATGGCGTGCGACCACGAGGTTATTACGTGCAGAGATCCAGAGGCCTGTTTCCAGCTCCTCTACCTCAAGACCACACGGACACAGAGCGAGTCGTGAGCTTCTTCAATCTTCTCGGAATCTTCCTCGCCAAAAGCTTACAGGACAATCGTTTAGTTGACATACCCCTATCTATACCATTCCTAAAACTTATGTGCTCTGGTGGTAACGCTAGTACCAGCCAGTTCTCGCTCCTCCCGACAAGCACCACTAGTATCCCGCGCGCTAGGGAGCATAGTATTAACTTAGAAGAGAGCATTTGCTCTCGTGGAGTGGCACGATATGATACTACTAACGAGCTAGATCAACCTAGCGATGAGAAAAACCAGAACGCTATTAATAAACTAGATATGCATTACTCTAAAGAAGACGAGCTTATCAAGGAGGAACTCGCTAAAGAAGAGGAGTCCGAGCTCAAGAAGACTAAAGAAAGCACTCAGGATATCTCTACTGCAGAGAACGAGCAGTGCTGGTATGCGGGGCTCTTGGACGAGGACATGGCTGATATTGAACCACACAGGGCCAAATTCCTGGCGCAATTGAAGGACTTGGTTACCAGGAGGGACGCTATTTTGGCTGATGATTCATTATCAAAAAGTGACAAGAAAGCCAAGATACAGAACTTGAAATTTAGGACGTCTACGGGTGTGGAATGTTTCTTAGAGGATCTAGGGTGAGTGACGAAACATTAATTGTTAAGGTATAGGTGTGTAACGTCACTCAACTTTGAGGAGGGCAAGCTAGTTAACAGGATATCCATTTAGAGCTCGAGCAAGTTCACGTTATTGCGGACAAAATCTTCTACCAGGGTAATATTAAAGATATTCAACTTGTGTTTGCACTTTCTTCAAGTTATGCCTGGTGCACACTTGCGACATAATAACATAAGGAAAATATCACGCGAACAAAATTTAGTGCTTTCGAAACGTTGAAGTCCACAAAAAATAACATAAGATTGCTTTGGTGAAGTAGTCTAATGATGATCCATGGAAAATATCGATTATTTCAATTATTTTCCCATGCTTTTTTCGTTGCAACATAACGTCCTTATGTCGTTATCTCGCTAGTGTGCACCGAGCTTTAGAGATGTTGCTCATTAACACCAGTACTGTTGCTCAGTAACACCAAAAAAAAAAAAAAAAAAGTCCCATTGGAGCCTGAAACAAATATTGCAAACACAGGAAAACATTTGTTATCAATTTCAGTTCACTACCATTTCCCAATGTTTTGTAGGAACTTTAAAACTCGTTTTCAGTGTTTGGTGTTATTAGAAATGGTTACTTTTCACAAGATATTGAGCACAGTCCGTTTTTACCTCTTGTTTTCAGGTTAACTTTCCAGTTTTCTCCATCGTCTAAAGTGTATGGCTTCGACTCAATTGACCTCGTGCCTCGTGGAGACGAGCTAGTAAGTGCAGACGCCGTCCCTTTCTTTGTTTCTTAGATGATACAGGATCAATGTTTAACATTTCTTGTCTTCTTAATCTCTAGCTCCTAACAACGGACAACGCAGAATTGTACATAGACCTCATGACTGACTTCTGCATGTATTCTGGCATACGTCGGCAAATGGATGCATTCAAAGCCGGATTTAACCATGTAAGTAAATATTTTAGCCCACTTTTGATGATATAAAAAACATCCGAATAACTGATGGATAGCTTTGTTAGCCCTAAACCTTTTATAGCCCTTTAACTACAAAGTGTTCATGGTTGTAAGTTGTATGGACCTTTTACAGAGCGGATGGGAACGGATTGCAACAAAGAGTTTTTGAAATCTTGTTGGAATGAACAGTTTTGAAAGTTTGAAGTTACATCAAAATTTCTTTGAAAATCGGCAGTCTTGCCGATAAAACTTACCTACATTGCTTATTAGGCTAATATCAAGTGATCTAAGTGATTGGGGATGATAACATACAAGTTTTGAGCTGTATTTACGAATTTATTCAAATTCAACATCATTCAACATGGCGCGCTCACCAAATATTGAGTGATTATGAATGAGGAACATATAGCTCACTTACATGTTTCTGGTTTTAATCGGATCTTGAATTGGTTTGGCCAAGATGACATAACAAAAGGGAATCGAAAGTCATTTGATTTATACTTTTGTGCGCACGCTGCAATGCCAACAGCCATGGCACTTATTCCTGTGTTCTCTGACGCTATGTAATTCAATAATATACAGACATTGTAGTATATTATCAGTTGATGCTCGTACTTTCCTATATTAGGTTTTTCCGATGGAAAAACTGCAGTTGTTTTCACCTGAGGAGCTACAATTGATGTTGAGTGGCGAACAAGTTCCTCAATGGACGCGCGAAGACATACTAAACTATACAGAACCCAAGTATGGCTACACCAAGGAAAGCCCAGGCTTCCAGAGATTCGTCAATGTTCTTGCCAATATAGAGGGGGACGACAGAAAGGTAGGAAGTATTTTGTCTTTCTTATCCAGCAAAGCTGTTGGCGCGTGTTGTTTTTGGAAACAAAACAACCGGGCAAAATACCAGACGCACGAACAACTTTGCCAATATAGAGGGGGACGATAGGAAGTCTTTTGTTATCCAGCAAAGCTGTTGGAGCGTCTTGTATTTGGAAAGAAAACAACCGGGCAAAATACCAGGCGCACGAACAACTTTGCCAATACAGAGGGGGACGATAGGAAGTCTTTTGTCTTTTGTTATCCAGCAAAGCTGTTGGCGCGTCTTGTATTTCGAAACAAAACAACCGGGCAAAATACCAGGCGCACGAACAACTTTTCTAGATAACAAAAAAAAAACAGAAAGAAAACTTCTATGAGGGCTGCTACGTTTATGCTAGTCATAAGAAATTGTGTGATAAAAAGAGGTGCTTGACTAGCCTGCTCGCAGGCGTTGGAGAGTAGTTTTAGGTCGAGAAACCCGAGTTTGCTTACGCGTGGCCGCCATCTTGGGTTTGTGACAAAATTTCAAGATGGTGGCTACGCGTAAGCAAGCTCGGTTTCTGGACCTAAAAACTCTACTCTTCAACGCATGCGACTAGGCTAGTGCTTGATCAGCAATGTGACACGTTTGTAAATGTTGCAGGCGTTCCTGCAGTTCACCACAGGCTGCTCTTCCCTCCCCCCTGGGGGTCTGGCTAACCTTCACCCTCGCCTGACCGTAGTACGGAAAGACGGGGAAGGAGATGGCACATATCCATCTGTCAACACGTGCGTTCACTATCTCAAGCTGCCTGAATACAGCTCGGAAGAGATCCTACGGGAAAGACTACTAGCCGCTACTAAGGAGAAGGGATTCCATCTAAACTAACTCCAAGAAATCGGTACAAATGGCTGTATAAGTCACCAGAGAGTTTGCCACTGTTGTTTAAGTTCCCTTACAGAAGGAAAGACCTTGGTAGAAACCGTCTTGACTACTGCCACTTCATATTAAGGTTGCCATCGCAACTAAATCATGAACATTGTTAAAAAATTGGTTTATTAAAATTCTTTGCGCTGCCAACCACGCGTAAAGTACTAATCAAATGACGGTCTTCAAATGCAAGAACCAGCTTTCACATCGAGCTTCTAGGAATATTTTATCATAACTAGATAGGATAACTAATTGTTTTGAAATAAACAAAGTTGTTCGCTTTGCTCTAAGCACTTTAGCTGCTAAAACGTATTAGTATTGCAACGCAGATGTAAGCTTCAATTCGTCAGGTCAGTGTTTGTGTACAAAAGGTCCTATCTGTGTGTTGCAGTGTGTTACAACTTTAGACGCTGGGCCTATTTGTGCTAGTGAAAGTGGTATGCATGTCTCGCCCTTATATTTGCTCTGTGTATTTATATGTATAATTTGGCTTAACTTACAAATATGTTAAGAATCAAAAGAACTATGAGCACAACGATTAAATGAGGAAAATGGTATTTCGTGTTCACTTATTTCTTTGTTAGATCTATAACTTTATTGCTGTTACATTAAAATTATATACAGAAAATTGAGAAATTGGCGTTTACACTTGGCGCACATCGAAATATAATTAAAGAATAAAGGGGAGCCAATTCCAAAGGTATCCTTGTCGTTATAGTGTGAAATAATACCTTTTAAATCCTCTTCAATTGCGAGCTATACACTCTTTTCGGGTTGTTTTTGGCTGTTTGATCGCTCAGATCACGACAAAAACTGACACTTCCCAATTGTTTTCTTTCTGAAAGTACATGTACAGGGAAAGAAAAAAAAATACTCTTCATTACAAAACTGCTTCCCGGACCGTTTTCAAGAGAATTTATCAGCGGTTCCTTTAAAAAAACATGATCAATGTTGAAAAGATATCGTTGAAAGCTCTCCGTTGATTTTGTTTGACCAGACAATACCAGAGGTTATTATTTCTTGACAATATCATCAATAGCCGATGTCTTGTAGTATCTTAGTTTCCAAACAATATCACCAATAGCCGATGTTGTAAAGTGTCGTTCTAGAAAATATCATCAATAGCCGATGTCGTGAAGTATCTTTCCAGACAATATAATCAATAGCCGACGTCGTGAAGTATCTTTCCAGACAATATAATCAATAGTATCTATGTCGTGAAGTATCTGTTCAAACAATATCATCAATAGTCGATGTCGTGAAGTATCTTTTCAAACAATATCATCAATAACCGTTGTTGTGAAGTATCTTTTCAAACAATATCATCTATAGCCGTTGTTGTGATGTATCTTTCCAGACAATATCATCAATAGCCGATGTCGTGAAGTATCTTTTCAAACAATATCATCAATAGCCAATGTCGTGAAGTATCTTTTCAAACAATATCATCAATAGTCGATGTCGTGAAGTATCTTTTCAAACAATATCATCAATAGCCGATGTTGTGAAGTATCTTTTCAAACAATATTACCAATAGCCGATGTCGTGAAGTATCTTTCCAGACAATATCATAAATAGTCGAAGTATATTTTCAAACAATATCATCAATTGTCGATGTTGTGAAGTATCTTTCCAGACGATGTCATCAATAGTCGATGTCGTGAAGTAATTATCCAGACTATCATAAATAGTCGAAGTATCTTTTCAAATAATATCATCAATTGTCGATGTTGTGAAGTATCTTTCCAGACGATCTCATCAATAGTCGATGTCGTGAAGTAATTATGCAGACAATATCCAGCCGATATCATCAAGTATTTTCCAGACAACGTAATTATTGATGATCCTTGCCGGAAAGTATCTATCCGGACAATATCATCAATAGGCAATGTCATGTGAAGTGTCTTCCAGAAAATATCATCAATGGTCGATGTCCAGGCAATGTAACCATTCATAGTTGGTGTCCTGGAGTATCTTTCCAGTCACTATCCAGTCAATGTCATGAGAAGTATCTCTCCAGGGCGTCCGCAGCGGGTATAAAAGCTTCCGGTTTGTAGTGCACTCCATCTGTGGTCCCCTCTGGGAATGCGTTACTGATTGGGTAGACATCCAGAACGGCAAAACCAGCGTCACACATCTTACGAACGGCGTACGCATTGAACAGCTTGATTCTCTGTAAAATGTGTAGGCATTTGTTACAATGAAAATACCAAGCTCTTTGTTTAAGTTGCATGCTTATTAGAAAAAAAAGAGGGCATCAATGATGATAATGACAAATAACACCTAATAAATTATCATGAATTATTATGTCCAGTTGGTTGTCATAGCAACACATCCTGGCATCATAAGCCTCAGAATCATGGCGGCCATATTGGATCCGCCAACTTTGATTTATCGTATTCATCAAATTTCGTGGCAATGAAAATGGCTGCTAATTAAGTTGTTCGGCAATTTCTTGGTGTTATGGGCACCAGAGGCATGACAACAATGGAACAAAAGTCGCGAACAAAGACCTTGAGAAAGACCGCGAGCACCAAAAGCAAAGCTTTCCGTAACACCAAGGACTACCCAGTTGTGGCTCCCATACCTGCTCAGTGTGGAACCTCCTCACGCATCCCGTGTACAGATACGTCTGTTTACCGAGCGCTGTAATTGTCTTCCATACCACTCTCCCCCTGTAACTCTCCTTAAGGACTCTGATCATTCCCTTGATGACCTTTTGGTAATTCCTAAAGCTCGTGCTCTTCAGGAGGTGAATACCCGTGTTGATAAGAAGTGCGCTGTTGTGATCCATCATTGGATGCTTCACTGTGGTGCGTAACTCTTCCAGAATTTGGGTGATGTTCAGCTCTTTACCGCCATAACTTAGTTAAAGAAAAATAGTAATGATTAGACGTCTTGCTATAGCTTAAAGGGGCTCTCGCACGCTTAATGTTCGTCCACCGTGGACATAAAATAAGCAAAATTAAAACCATGAAAACACGTACATTTGCCCCTAGTAATCAAAATAATCCTCCAGATTAATAGGAAAACGTTTCAAGTGCATGTTAGACAAATGCAATTCTAGGTTGCTTTGACCTGTTATCAAGGGGATGGAACTGGATTGCGATTTGAGCTACTTTCTTGTCAGAGAAGTGGCCAGCAAGCGTGCGAGTAGCCATCGAATGACCTTTCGTATGAGCCAGACAAACAGTCTTACTAGAAACGTAGTATGTCTAGCGTCGGTCTATGCTTTTATTGTGCCAATAGTAGACAATTTGCCGAAAGTTATCAAATATCTTCCAAACAAATCAACTGCGCAAACCAGAACCCGATGGAAATGGATGCTTTCTTCGACTCGGTATGCTGCAAGCCTGACAAAATGGCGCCTGATTGAGGAGATTAAATTATGAAAAGATTAATTGCACCTTACCTCAAGTCCATTTCGTCTTTGGCCTGATGAATGAGCGAGTACACCCACACAGGTGAGTAATAACAGCCTTGGAATATCTGTGTACAGAGTGGCCGGGAGCGAACTGAGTCGAAGAAAAGTCTATTAATGGAGTCTCCGTAAATCAACAGGACACCCGAGCCAGCGAAGTGCCCAGAACGAGGAGGCTGTGGATCTGAAGAGTATACAGATCGTGAGATATCCGTAATTTTACAACACAAACTTTGCGGCATCTGGTGATCAAATTCCATTAAACAAAATCACTTTAAAAGCATTACGACTGTTTTCAAAGGAATGTGATCACATGCGCCTTTCAGTTGCAGTCAGGAGACCTATTTTTCTGTGCCGACCTAATTCATTCAGTACCAAGGACCAGCGGCTTCGCCGTTGCCTGGGCTGACTTAGTTTTCACGATGTTGCGCACGCAACATAAATGGGATGAGAACAATGCTTGGCTGTTTTGAATAACAAAAGCCGTCTTCGCCAGTCCGAGCCGCTCAAGGGTATTGTTCTCACCAAATCGTGAACGATTAATTCACCGATCCCGCATTCATACTTACTGCTGTTGCTACATTGGACAAGCCAAAATGTTTCTTTCACAAGCAAAGGGCACCGATTGCAGGAAGGTGTTTGATTGAAGTTGCCTCATAATACATGGGTTTTACATTACCACAAGAAACAGCTGAAGAATTCATTAAAAATCTTCGAGTTTTTCGAATTTGTTACTCGGACAGTTTGAATCCACAGAGACAAATTGCCAATTTTTTGGTGCTATATCAAGCGAAGACGGGATCGGTTGATTGGCAAAGACCCAGCCGAGCCAGCCATACGGTCTTGTGTTACATACCATTTAGAAATGGAACCCACGAACTTCCAACCCATCTACCAAAACCATCCCAGACTAAAGTGCAGTTTTCTGGACATGTATCTCTGCTGTCCTCCATTAGCATCATCAGCTCTAAGACACAATATTGGGGAAGAGATATTAGAGAAAATAGGTACGATCATCCAATACTGTAGCCTGTGAAAGTCAGTCGTCATTCTTACTCCAAAAACCTACGAGAATGTGTTTACTGTTGAAAGATGGCTGAACGTCTTGCTACCAATATTGGACTCAAGGCATTGAATTGAAGCAGTATGAAGTGTCGTTAGTACCTCTTAAAAGGTGTGTGGTTACACAATATACAGTAGCAATTGAAAATAATATTCTCTCGTGAGAGGTAGTCAATTTTATACTTTTTATCCAACATTGGTTGCAGAAACCATGAAAGTCTGTTGTTTTATGGTACGACAACACGCCACTGATAGAAAGGGCTTTAATGCTAACTTTCATCGACACTCAAGAGAGACGTAGGGGCAGACAACACCACTGAGCTGACACACTGTATGGTTAACCGTGAGGATTGGCGCTTCAGGCGTGGAGCTCGGCTATGGCCGCCATGAGTGAGTGAGTTATGCTGATTTGATATAATCTACGCAAAAGCAACCTGGGTATCTTTCTTGGTTACAATTACAACTGGCATTTTACTTAAATCATAGCAAGACCGCTCTCGAGGGAGGGGGGATAAATTGTCATGAACCCCAAAAGCGACTCAGACTTTATCAGTGCCGGGGATTGCCCAACAAGAGACCTTGATTGACCAAACACTGACAAAGATCTTCATTCAGTCCTTTTATAATGCGAACGAGTTTCATGTCAGTGCAAGATCACCTTGTCTTGGATTCAAGCAAAGGCTGTCGCGCAACTGTAAACTGGATAATTACACTAATAACATTTTTTAGGCTAGATAAAAACGATATTGCTAGTCTTTCACGGCAGTAGTATGGTTGTGGCGAAATTCTTGATCTTCTTACCTCGCTTATCTTGTGGAGTGTTCACCGTGTCACTCAGACTAATATTAATGGTGGCACCGTACAGGAATGGCTGCTGAATGTAATCTTGGATTTCACCTAAGGCACCTGCGGGCTGGAATGATCCGTGTCTGCAGCCTGAAACATCGAGACACTCTGGCGTTTCGTTTCTTTTTTTTATTAATTTATCCCAGCATCATTCCTCCACACTATTTTCCTGATCCCTGATTCGATGCTTATAGGTCAGCATGTGCTTGTGATTCAGTCGCTTCATAAAATTGATGTTCAAATCCCCCCTTGTTTGTAATGCAAATCTTTTCAATGCGAACTGTTTTATTGACATTGTTGTTAAGGATTCCAAAAGCTACTCCCATTATCTCTTGGACCTCAACATTCATGATAGGGAAGGGAGTGGGAGAATTAAGTGTGTTTTCTATTCATAGTAAACTTCTCTCCGAATAAGCTCTTCCTTACAACAGGTCTTCTTTACTAAGAGCTTACTCTCGCGTACTATCACGACGCACTACACACTATCCAATGCAAATGGAAGGCAACTTGTCCGAAAATATTTTCAATCGATTGGTCACACAAGCGAAATTGCGTGGCTTCAAACGTTTTGTCTCTTGGTTTTTAGCCAAACTAGCAGCGTGCTCACCTCGTCTGAACCAATCAATCGGCGGGTTCTTGAGCCCATGGCAGAGAGTGTAGTCCAGAAACAAGTGTACGCTGTACATTCCTGGCTCTTCGAAGAGCGCAGAAAACTCGTAGGATCCATTACCGAGATCATTTACCGATCCCGCAATACCCGCGGGACCTCGAACAACTGCCCTCCAGAAGTCGCCGCCTATCAGCTTCGTCCTGTAAAATGACGGGAATGAGCGGTTTCAAAGTGACGGTTACACGTCATAAACTTGGGAATGAGGCTTTTTCGATGGCTGTACATTCACATCGAGGGTGTGGTTAGCGTTGTGTAAATGTGGCTACTTAATGCAGAGGTTACCGTGGCCAAAATGGTTTTAGTAACGTTTATGCTCGTCTGATTTGGACCAATCAGAGCGCGCGTTATATCGTAGCTATATTATAATATAGTTTATGCTCGTCTGATAAGGTCAACAGAGCATTTTACGCCAGGAATGCTAACAGGAAATGATACCTCGGGAATGCTAACAGGGAAAGATAACTACCCATCACAGACTCACCTATTATCTGTAGTAACCGACTGTATTTGTATCGTTGTATAATGTCCCACCGGTTTGGGATCTATCCATGCTATATAACTCAGATTACCATTAGTGCTAGCCCTTTCCGGCCACTGATCGAGGCCCCACTGACGGTTGCTGCCTGGACACGAGTGAAGTAATTGTCTCCAGTCCCCTCGCGCTCGATGCTCTCGGCACCAGTCTTCTTCAAACTCGGCATAGAAGTCTCGCCTGGACCTGATGTCTGCATTGACTGAGACTGTTGTGAATAATAGGCATAGCAAGATGGTAAGATCCATTTATGGGACAACTGGATGGCGACGTAGTCGCATTGCGATCAAGAACCAAGTTACATCTGTGGAAAAAAAGCGCGTTGAAAAGTGACTTTATTTACAGTGCCACTGTCATACATTCGTATATAGTGCCTTCAACACATTCCATTTATTCCCGGTCAAAGGAAAATATTTTCCAGGATTACATCCTATTTTGGTCTCTCAGAGCCTCTTACAATATTGCCATTTGTTAGAACGTGGCACAATACAGGCAAGTAGATAAAGTAACGAGATATGATGTGTGCACGTTTGAGATACAAAAAGGCATCTAGGGGCCATGATAGAAGTTTAGATTCCACTCTTTGGCAATACTCCCTCTGGGTCAAATAATGGAACATGCCCTTAGGTAAGAAGCGGCGAAATATAGACAGATAGGCGAATTCTGCAATTTCAACAATTGGTGCAATCTAGTTTTTAAACGTGTCTTGAGTCACTATAAACTTCGAGATTGAATTATACTGCGACTCTCTCCTGCTGACATCTTGAAGGCTGCGACGTAACTTATACTTGCGCAGCAAGTCGATATATTTCAAGATGGAATAGTTTGTTTCAATATGAAAGAACCAACACTATTGACAGGTTTTCAAAGGTCTATGGTCTCGGTAGAATAAGGGAAAACCGCTTATTCACAATGAAAGAATATATATATTTTTCAATCGCCTATAACCTGTAACGTTTGTCTTACTGTATATCTCACCTCGATTCGCATATCCTCTTTTCCATTAAACACGATGACTTCTTTGTTCAAGGCACTCATTTCTTAATAATATTAGCCACAATTATTTAAAACCCTAAACTGTTCGAATCCTCTTAACCTTCAGAAAGCTTTTAGTTTCAAATATCACAAGAATTCGAAGGTTGTTCTGGTTGAACGGGAAAATGGTCTCGAGTTAAATTCAACACCTGCTCTGCCGTTCTGCCTAGCTGGTTCTGCCAAGTGGCCATGTGAGAAGGGTGTCAACCAAATTAGAGGTCGCTAAATCATTACAATGACAGAAAGGGGTTGGTTGACATCAATTTTAGGCCAATTACTTGAGAAGGAATATATTTTTTGAAGGAACAAACTCATATCTGGGTCATCATAAACCAAGTGGCAACACAAGAAATCCTCTCACAACATGAAAAATGATCAGTAAAAGGGATACCTTCCAGAACGTTGCGCCAAGCTTCTTCCATTTAATTCAGTTCTTCTTATATGTTCACTGATCCTGGAAGAACATCCAGGGGTATCCGCGCATTTCCAAGTGCATTTCCAAGATGCAAATTGAAGATTCATCCTATTGGTGCCACGATCGGAGGCACCCCAAAGAACGATATGTTTCATAACATATTTTTATTTCTGATTTCTATTTTAGAATGAATTGCACTGTACACAATTTTAGCCTCATAAAGGGGGGTCTTGAATCCTGGAGCCCGCAATAATTTAGTTCTGGAGCTAGTTTGAGCCCGATCTTTGTTTTTGGCAAAATTTCTTCTGCCGCCGAAACACCGCTGCAATGAAGCCAAACATCGTGAAGATGTGTGTTGTACATTTACAATTCACAGCTATCTTACAGTAATTCAGTGTGTAAAATAGAATCCATTCGCTAAAGTCGACCTCCTCCTTGTGACACCAGTGAGGCATGAGCCAGGCCATCGTCAAACTAAACCACCGGGGCACAGATAATCAAATTGTCCAACATACCACTATATTACGTCCAACTCCGAACTGTCATATGCCTTCTTTGATGATACTATTATTTCAATGATCATCAATGCTGGCTAAGCAAGGCAACAATAGTGGACAACATTTCGCGTGCACGCATGTTATCCGAGGTGTTTCCAATCCCCGTTTAGCCACATCAGGCAACCAGAAATAACCAAATACACTCCCTGGAATACTTCTAGCTGCGTGCAACAATGTATCCTTGTTTAGCCACTAAAAGCAACATCGTTATCTTCTTCATTTGCCAGAAATGAGAGAGAGAGAAATATTTTGGCCAGTTAGAAATTATTTTCACATTATTCGTCATAACACAATAGTTAAGTTACGTTTAGAGAGTCTATGCTTCAATACCATGGACACTTCACGGAAACTTTGAGCTTGAGCTAGTGTTTCTTCATTCCGGAAACATAACATGCACATTGTTCCGCAACAAAGTTGCATCTTCTTGCCAGCGCATTAGACTTGGAACAAATCACTAGACGATGGCATTGAGTTGTCTTCTTTTGTGATTCGGCTTCTCCCCACCTATAATATCTAAATGCTTCTTAGTTGATATTATTATCTGTGTTCCTGTCTTCACTGGAGCACGAACAGAGTCCATAGGCATTTCTGTGGTCTCAAATGAGACACTCCTCTGGCAAGAAGCCGCTTTGCGTGCACTGGTAGCTCTCAGCTGCTGTGCTCCGAATTGTATTCGTTCCATGTCTCTCGTTCAACGTGAAACCCTATCGAGTTCCGCCACGGGTGCTATAACTCGTTTCATGTTCAGCGTGATATTCTATCGAGTTCCGCCACGGGTGCTATAACTCGTTTCATGTTCAGGGTGATATCCTGTCGAGTTCTACCACGGGTGCGATAACGCGTTTCTTGTTCAGCGTGAAACTCTATCGAGTTCCCACCACGGATGCGATAACGCGTTTCTTGTTCAGCGTGAAACCCTATCGAGTTCCCACCACGGATGCGATAACTCGTTTCTTGTTTAGCGTGAAACCCTAACAAGTTCCGCCACGGATGCGATAACTCGTTTCTTGTTTAGCGTGAAACCCTATCAAGTTCCGCCACGGGTGCTATAACTCGATTCTTGTTCGTCTCCACGATCTGCCCGTTCATGATCATTTCGTCCAGTAGCATGTGCACCTTGTCAATATTAAACATGATCTGTATATCTAGGTCAAGGAAACGTGCCAACAAAATATACTTTTCATCTGATCAAGGGCGGATCCATGGAGGGCCCTTTTTCGGGATATTTTCTCATAAATTTACTGTATTTGCTGATGGAAATGTTCAATCTTTGGTCCCTATATTATCACTATACCAGCGGTTTACAGTTGTGGACATGACTGATGCCTAGATGCGGACTGCAATGTGTACAGTGCAATTTTCAGTCAGATTCAAATTTTACTGCCTAAATTTTCTTTTTTAAAGGGATTGTATGGCAATTCCAAACTTTATTGCATTCTCGTCAAAATTATACTATCCCGTATAAGGTCCCACACCGAGACAACTAACAAACAAACACGCAAACAACAACAACAAAGTCCAACGTAACTGAGCGCAGTGACCACAGCAAAGTAATTATACTGCCTGAATGATCTTTTATTCCCAATGATTGATTACATTAGGCGTGACCAGCTGATATCTCAACAGTTATCATCCCAGTAGTATCGCCATGATCAACTGTAATGATATTTTCACCAGTAACCTCCCACACCACGCCCTTTGGAGTAACTACCACTTGATATCCACCTCCTTTAGCCCGATAGGTCTCCATGTTTAAATATATCACTGTCTGAGAGGATCTACACGAGGCTGTTGTTTTGTAACTCAAACTGAATTCCAAACCGTTAGGATCAAAGCTGAACCCAACAGTGTGCCCCGCCACTGCCTGGGGATAAGTTCTACTGGTGTTCTGTGCGTATATCGGATTTGCGCCCTCATGGTCCCAGATGGCCCATCTCTTGTAAGGGACGTTTCTGGATGGGGGTGGTAAGGCCTGTAGTCCCAGCCAATCCAGGACTGGAGGTACTGGTCCGCAATACCCATTGTTTTGTGCATCAGGGTGATGTTGCTTCCTAGGGTTTGGAACTCTGTTAGCATGCCTCCGCACTGAAGCCTTTTCAAGTCATTCTGTGGAGAACAGAATTCATACATCAGTAGAAATAGCATCTCTGCAGCCATTCCCAGTTACACGGGCTGGTGTGCAAGAAACTTTATTTTGCCAACGATTCCATGACAACGCACGCTCCCCTCCAGCAAAACAGCGCTAAGAGAAGCGTCTGGTTAACGTTATTATTAGTCGGATCTTCGACTTGACAAACTAGAAAAGAAAATTCCCAAAGGCTTCACGAGAGATGTTCTCCATTCTGCAACACAAAATCATTGAGTCGTTTCTAGGGCGACTACGTTTCCCGACGAACATTTGTGTTCTTACTCAGTTCGTTTCCATTCGTACCAATTACGGACCGAAACCCCGCCCATTTCTATAGCGCACATTAATAACTAGAACCTTACCATGCGTACGGCAAAGCTCAACTCTACTGGTCCCTGTGGTCCGAGGGGTAGGTGATAATAATGATAACTCAGCACGCTCCTGTTCCTATACACGCCACCCCCAGGTACGGACCGGAACCCCACCCCATAGTCGTCCCACGTCACAGGCTCAAAGAAGATAAGTTTCTTGTCGTCGTGAGCGCGGATCGTCTTGGCTAACACCTCGTAGGCGGGCGCCAGATTCTTTCTGGAAAATGAGAGTTACTTTAGTTTTCACAATTCAGTGAACTCCAACGTTTGATTTCCAATTGCGGTAAGTAGTACATACATACATACAATTTTATTTAGGCACAGTGGCCTCTCACAACAAGTACAGTAATTTACAAACTAATAAGTAGTATTGGGATAAAGAAGTAAATAAAACATTATCTGCCCACCTGTCCGCCATTTTTGGTATCATCAACAAGGGATCAGCATAGATATCCCCGCCCATGGCTCATTAATAAGCTCGTATCCAATAACACTCGGATATACCCGGAAAGTCTGAGCAGCTGAGGCCCAAAACGCGGCCCATCTGTCACGCAATCCATTCGTGTTATTATACAAGTTCTGAAAAGCGGCGCTGACTGCTTCCGAGAAGTAATAATCCGCTGAAGGAAACTTAGCGCAGTCTTCATTAGAAGGGTGACCTGTCACGGGATCGATTTTATAAGGGGAATGTAACGGCTCGGGGAAATTCGTTGCGTGACCTGGATCGGAAGCCCAGTCAGGAAATCCTTCGACACAGAACTTGCGTGACATAATGTCCTGGTGCATATCGAGGAGCGTGTAAATTCCATACTTGGCCGCCATTGTTACGATTTGCTCGATAATCTCTATATACGTTTGGTTGTATTTCCCTCGTGTTGGCTCGACGCCCGCCCACATGTAGCCCAATCGAACGATATTTAACCCAAGAGATTGCATCAGCTTCATGTCTTGCTCCGAGAAAGTTCCTGCATGGAACCCACTCAGTTCTGGATGCCACGGGAAGTGTTTAACGACCACATTAGTTCCGTGAAAGTATCGCTCTCTCCCGTCAGAATCAAGAAGTCTCTGCGTCTCAGAGTTGACCACAACGGGCTGTAATTCTGCGTTGCAAGAAATCGCGACCAGGAGAAGAAGAAATCCAAAGTGCCTTTGGAGCATCGTACTTGCTACCGGGTGAATCTCTAGCTCTGCTCTCTCCCAGTCGGAGCTCTGCGGGGGCCTGTTTGACCTTTCGACCTCGTTTTTAAAGGTTTCCGAGAGAACAAAAAATATCAATAAATGGCCGTTTCGAAAATCAACAAACTGAATTGCTCCTCAGCCAATAAAGAGCCAAACCAATTACTAAGTAATTACACAATTGCATTTACTCCAGAATTTGATTGGCTGAGAAAATTGAGTAGCCAATGAGAACGCAAAGCAATCGCAATTACATAATAAATCTCAACAAAAGTGAAAGTGATATAACTTACATTTTATAATTAAATTTAAATCAATAAAGTATACTTAGCTTTCATTTTTTCTATTTTTTTTTATTCCTTTTTGTTGTGTCCCCATAGTAGTGTGGGATTTCTCCCATGCTAGACGGTTTTTGACACTTTAATAAAGTTATCTATCTATCTCTATCCGCTCTATGTACCGTAATTTGTGTTTATTATTTAAAAAAATCCAATTCATGCTAGACCACAGTACTTACTAGTACTGAAAAAGTGGTAAGAAAAAAAAAGGAAAACAATACTGAATAAATATCTAACTAAAGCAGGGCTCCAATTTTAAAAATATACATTATGAATTATTTCAAAGAGGATACATCTAATTCACACTGCAAAACAAAACAAAACAATCAACATTAATCAAAATATTATTATATGCCACTCGGCTAAACATTCACTGGTGAAAAAACTTTTTATCATCTTTGACAATACAACCAAATCTATAGTGATGGTTTGAGAGTAATACTCAAGCACATATTAGATATAGTTCTGTCCAAGTAGCTCTGAATGTGCATTTTCGTCCAGATAGCAGATAATTGATTGTCCAATCACAAGGGGTGGCAAATGGTAAACTTGAGACTTTGCAATATGGCGAGACTCTGGTTTGCATTCAAAACAGAGACTCCTAAATAATATCAGTGCATTTGCTCCACATTCTCTTGTGTCTCTGACTGTGAATTTTCAAAGTTGCAATGAATACCCTCTGGCAAAATTCCAGGGTCGTAAATGAGGACACCTGTGGAAATTCCAGGGTCAAACACAACAAACCCCTATTTACAAAAAAAAAAAAAAAAACAGGTTCCTTGGTAGGAGGATAACAGATCTAAAATGAAACAGCCCATAATAGAGGGTTGAAGCAAACTCACCACACTCTCAAAGTACTTGTCCAGTGTTTCTACAAAGTTCTGGATGAATTCCATAATAGCAAGCTCATTCTGTAAAAAATAAAATTGTATGGTCAGAAAGCAAACTATGCATAATAAATCCTTGCCACAGAATCTGGCAATAGACCTAAGGATTAGGTTTCCACATCATGTGATGAATAATCTGACACAATACCATTGTTCATTTTTTAACTTGTGGCTAGTTTTTCTATGGCTTTCCCCCTGCTGTTCATATAAAATGCCAAGTGGTCTGGACACCCGTCCCCTGCTCAGTTTTTTTTTTGTGAGATTATAAGACTAGTTTTATTTATTTTTTAATGGGATGAGTGCAAACTGGCACTTGTGTTGCATTTTTGATAAACAATTATCAATAATAAATGTTAGTAATGCAGTCATTTAAAGATACAGCCCCTTTTTACACACTGCCCTTGTGTGTACATTTTAAATATATTTTATAGTTTGCCATTTTCCCTTTGTTATAATAGAAAGAGTTTTGTAAATAATTTAGATTTAAGATTTATAATTTTTCTTACATAATTGTACATAATATAGATTTTTATTATCACTAATGTAATAATAATAAAAATAACAAGAAAAATAATAACAATCATTATTCAACTCACAATAAAATAAATATTGATAATTTTAAAACTGACATGTGATAAAGGTTGACCTGCCATACAAACCAGCCCTTCTCACCTCATTCGAATCTATACCAACAATAAAGTACAAGGATGCATATCTTCTGTACACAGCTTTGAAGTCCTGGTACTCAATGAACGAACACTGGGAAGGAGCATGTGAGAAAGGACCAGAAATAATTGTTAGGCAGAAATAGAAGATTAGAATGAAGGAGAACTGAACGGCTTTTATTTGGTGTATAACATGTGCACACTTCACGCGTGTTGAATAATTCATGATCAATAGAAAATAGAACCCAAAGGTGTCCTCTAGGAAAGCAGGTGGGAAATTTGTATAGAGCATGCATTCGTCAAAGTGAGGCCAGGCTTGTGAGTTTATGCTAGTGTGGAAAACTTCGCATTCCTGGGAAATTTTCATGCGGCCAGGTTAATTTGTCTTTGTTTTATTGCATCAGCACAGATTATTTTTTGCAGTCACGACTGCCATTGGATGTCCAGAAGTAAACTTAGCCCAATTTCATGTTGAGTGAAGGTATAAATGGCCCTCAAAATATAACAAAACAATTTTTTCAGCCGATGATACAGGCAAAAATAGTTTGGTGTCAATGTAGGAATGAACCTGTGAATGTTTGGTTCTGGTGCAAAAGCTAGTTTCTCGAATATGTTCATATTTTATATTTTTACACGCAGCCTCTGTCTGGAACAAAGTAACAACAAGATCATAATTATCAGCCATACATACCCTGATCGCCCCGAGGGCTGCATGAACATATAGAAACATCTACCTTTAATGTGTGGTTCCAAAAAATATCCATACCCCCCGAACGGAAGGGTGTTGAAAAATGACCCCCCCACCCCTCTTGAACTTCCGAATAAAAATACAGTATTTGTATGGAAAAGATTAGGTAAATTGACCCCGCCTCCGGAATTTCCAATCCCTTCCATAGCGGGGGGGGGGGGGATATGGATAATTTCTGGAAACACACAATGCGTAAAAATATCCAGGGTGATCGTGGTTCTTAAGTTTGATGCTCAGATCTTGAACTTGTATTCATACCTAGTTCCCGGCCCAGCAAAGTTGTGTGTAAAATTATAAAATATGAACATATTCGAGGAACTAGCTTTTGCACCAGAACCAACAAATATGTAATAAAACAAAGAACTAGTTAACCAAGAGCATGAAAATTTGCCAGGAATGCCGTTTGCGCAAACTTGCAAGCCTGCCCTATTGGCTGCGCCCGCATTGATTTGTCAGCGTCAACAAATTTCCCACCTGCTCTCTAGGAATGGTTTGTATGCCGATTAACACTAAACTAATGTATCAGTCAATTCCAGCGGTGACCATGCCCCCCCCCCCCCCCCCCCCCCCCGGGCATTTGGTCATTTCTAAAAATAAAACTGAAAATTCCCCTCCCCCGGGCTAGCAAAAATGCAGAATACCCCACGGCGGGGAACACAAAAAGCGGAAAAATGCCCCACCCCCGGGACGAGAAAAAGACGGTAATTCTGCGTGAGAAAACTTCACAACAAAAACTTCAACTCCATTTATACTGTCCCAGCATTTACAATTCGTTTTTAAATGTACTTTAGTTTTCTCGTCTTTGAACGAGTTCTCATTTCACTGAAAGTGAGACAAAATCTAAATAAAGAAGTGACATTCCTAGGCCATTCGCAGTTGTAGCCATTTAGCTGCATCTCTCAATGCGAAATTTACCTTTATTCTATTTGCAGAGCAACTATTTCGCAGTTATGTTACTTGACTTTTTGCGAAATTGGAACTCTGTTTATAGTGTCAATTCATTTTTATGTTTTTCCACTGAGACGAAATTGCGAAATCTGTTTCTTCTCTATACAAGATGTTAACTGTGAAATGTGCAAATGTGTCAGTCTCCAAACGTGGTGTATACGGGCCATGCTCTGCATTACATTTTATGTGGCATTATTTTCTGTAACTGGTGGGTTGTAGTTCGCAAAACCCGACGAGCTTGAGATGAGAAAACCAAAATTCCCCACCCCCCTCCCCCGGAGAAAAACAATTCCCGACCCCGGGGCCAGCAAAATTTTCAAAATTCCCCACCCCAGGGAAGGCACTGGTGTGCAAATGCCCCACGGTGTCCGGGGGGGGATGGTCACCGCTGGAATTGACTGATACATAAAGCTGATGGCCCTGAAGGGACCCAACATTACCTGATTTTCGCTTCTTGTTAGACATTTCCGTATGATTTCAGCTTCTAAACTAACTCGATCTTCAAGCTTCCTATACTCATAATACTGAGATACTCTTGTATGTCCCTGTTTGTTTACAATAAGGAGAAATTTCAGCATTTTCACGAAAAACAACAAAGGCGAAGGCAAAATAGCTCAATTTAGCCAGGCGTTCCTTGGAATTCGTGTCTGCGCATGCTCACCTAGCGCATGGTAGCCCATTCTCGTACCCAGAGCTCCCCGGCTCGTCTCCTCGCAGGGGAGGCTCTGGTGACATCCATTTGAGGACCTTTGCTGATTGGCTGGTTTTGAACGTTGGTGCATGCGCAGAAAGATCTTTCTCTCAACGGCTCTGTATCAAATCTCACGCATGCGTCAGTGGATGTCACCAGAGCCTTCCCCGCGAGGAGACGAGTCGGGGAGCTCTGGGTAAGAGAATGATGGTAGCCTGGCCTGTGCGATTTGAATCAAAATGGCGGCAAAACAAGAAGCTGCTGGCGCAGAAAAACCTGAACTTTCAGGCGAAATAAAGCCAGAAGTTTCGTCCGGGAAGCGCTATAGCATTGAGGAATGCCAGGAAATAGGAAAGTCGATGCTCGAGGCGTTAAAGATGAACATAAAACAACCTGAAAATACGTATATTCCCGCTATATTGGAACCGCACGCCAAAGCATGGAGATACCTTGAGGAACGGCATGTGTTGAGAATGTTAGAGGTAAGAGATCTGTAAAAAAATTTGACATAATGAGACTTGATTTGTAAAATAATGTGACTTGACATACTCTAATGTGATATGAGAAAGTACAAAACATCATTGAGAGCCTTGCCCCCCTCATGTGGAGGTTAAATAAAAATTGTCCTTCAAATAATTGGGACTGCACAGGGGCATACCCAGGATTTTTTGAAGGAGACTTCACTGTGCTATTCCCCTGTCCTATATCCCTATTTCCCCTCCACCCCCTTAACAAAAAAATTACTCATTAACAAAAAATTACAAAAATACTGTAGTTAGAAAATTAGCAAACAAGATTGAGATATTAAAGAAATATTATTAACCTGACGTTTCGACACTAACATTGTGCCATTATCAAGAGTGAATGGTAGAGTTAAACAAAGCATGAATTTAAAGGCTATAAAACTTATGTACATGCATGCTGAAATTAACTAGATAAACACTTGAGCGCAAATGGAGTCGCTTTGGACGCTAAGCTCTGGATTCAATGTGCGAATGTACAGCATTTCTTTGATTAAGCAGTCAAATTTCGTACAGCATTTAGCAAGCACGTGAAACTGATCTAATAGAGCTTTAGGTAATTGACCATTGTGTTTTTGTTGGTAATGCCTACACATGGAGGACGACTTGTTTTTATGCCCATACATATAATTGTATTCTGTTATTAAATCTTCAGATTTTGTTAACCAAGCTAGTGTATGAACAGCCTGATGCCCCACTAGAATACATGATCCAAGAGATTGAAAAGTTAAGAGGAATCGACCTGGCAAAGACACAACCATTTGATGCATGATTTGTACACTGCACAAGAGAACGGTATCCTATCTAATGTATATATGATATATCACAATTATAGCTAATATATTTTTTCAAAGATAAGTATTTTAAAAATTTTATGAACTGCATCCCATCTAACGTGTATACAGTTTTTTTTTCAAGAGAATTACAAATATTTCATTCCCCTCTTGGGTTGATTATTAAATCACTTATTGCATTTAGTACAGGAATTCCATATTGACATTTGTCTAGTTTTTGTCACGATTGGAGCCAGGTGACTGCACTACTCAAAACTCCTGTTGGTTTAGACCCCGTTCACGTGAGGCCAGTACAAAACCGGACCGGTACAATGCTGGTACAGTACTGCCTGTTCATAGAGTGCCGGTACAATTCTGCCATGTTTTGCAACAGTGTTCACACAGGACTGTGCACGCCTAGTCGTGCCAAAATGGGTCTGGTACCGCAGGTCCCGTGTGAATGCGCGACGTGAATGTGGTCTTAGAAGGTTGGAGTGGTGGATCAGCATAGCACCAAAATGAATCAGTGTTTCACTGAAAATGCAATTGCTTTGGCTGTAAATCAAACAAAGCTGGATTTGAAACTGCATTTCTGTACAAACCGAACTTTCTGTTTTACTGTAAAAAAAATATTTTATCGGCCTGGCTGTATCAATTTTTGACTAACAGGGAAGCTGTTTAAGCCTGGTTCTTACTAGCGTTTAAACAACATAAAGCATGACGTCACACAAACAACATTCTCACTCGAAAGCGAAAAATTAATAAATTAAAAATTAAACAGTACTGTAGAAATCAAGCAATGTTACTACTCTATTTATTTTTCTGACTTTCACTGTAATTCAGTTTTATACTGCCATGGGGTAGAAATAAACGGTTATTAGTATATACCAAATCAGTGTTTCTGAAATAGTAGATATCCAGCACTATTTACTGTTTTGAGAAAACTCTCTTAAATAGCGGCTCGTTTTGCGTGCAATATTGTGTTTTGAACCTTAGTCCACCGTATTTTATTCTACTGATTTGGTATATACTAAAACAACTATCCCCCTCAGGGTCAGTGCCTAGCGGTGGATATATACCTCGACGCTTCAGGGGATAGTTGTTAATTATTATTATTATTATCATTATAGTAGACCGTTACACCTTTCGATTTTTCATTCCATCGGCGGCTGTCTTCATTTGACCCCGTGATCACCTTTTTTTGTACCACGTGATGAATTGCTTATGTACCACGTGATCAATGTTTGTGGGCGTAAACTTTGAGCGTTTGGTCTGCCACATTGTTTTACGGCTTTCCAACAAAGTCTACGCCCAAAACGGTTGATCACGTGGTACATAAGCAACCCATTACGTGGTACATAAAAAGGTGATCACGCGATGAATTTGAGACAGCCGCCGGCGGGCTGAAAAACCGAGAGGTGTAACGGACTACTGGGGAGAGTAGTAACATGCTGCGTTAAAAATCCTGTCCCATGTCCAGCGCGCTTTATTCAATTTGATTGGGTTTGTTGCAGAAATTGGAAAAGTGATTTCGTGGGAGCCATGCAACATTCACCTTAGCCTGTCTCAGAGAATCAGTGTACCCTAGCAACAAAGCGGACTCCTCGATGTCCGAGTCATTTACAGAACAGGCGCCCGTTTCTCGAAACACCCAATAAATTTTCGGGCCCTTGAACATTTTTTTTTAATTTTTATGGATTTATTAAAAAGTTTTTCGTTTTCTTTTCTACCCTGCTGATTTGAATAGTCTATAACTTCCTTTTCGTGGTTATTTCTATTCTATAGTATTTATAGAAATACGTTAGTTTAAACCGAACTTTTCGGGCACCCGAAAAACTCGCATGAAAAACAATGGAAAGTTTTCGGGAGCTACTGACCTCCCGAGACGTTTCGGGTGATCTTTCGTCCATTTGAGGGTTTGAATGAAATCGAAATTTCTTTTTTGAGACGTAAACAGTATACATATTCAGGGCTCGAAATTGCGCCCGATACAGGAGTAAATACGCCTTAAAATTTCATTTTACGCCTAACTTTTTAGACTTAGGCGTAAAATAACAACTGTATTTTCAGTTTTTACAGTCTTCTCCTAGTGGATTTGCGCCTAGATTTTTGACGAATTACACCAGTAATGTTGGTACAAGGCGTAAAATTACGACTACGATTATTTCTTAATTTCGAGCCCTGATATTCACGGATAGGAAGTTGTAGACTATCTAATTCATCAGGGTAGAAAAGAAAACGAAAAACTTGGGGATCAATCTATTAAAATTTCAAAACAACTTTTCGGGCCCGAGAATTTTCGGGCGTTTCGAGAAACGGGCCCCAGGGCTGAAACTGACGGCAAATGTAATTCTGCCCGAACTTGCCGAACAATTTCTGGTCGATATACAATTTCGCGTCGTAGTTTTCCGCTAAAAAAAACATACAAAAATGTCAAAGATTTTGTCGTGTCTTTTGTAACTAGTCATCTCTTTTCTGTCAGAAAAGGTCAACTCTTTTCCTAACGCAGGTACCAAGCAGATCTTTAACCTACATTTCGCCAAAACACATGTTGTTCCAGGGTTGAAAGTGGCCGCAAATGTAGTTCTGTCGTGCCATTTCTGGCCGACAAACAAATTCCCATCGTAATTTTCCGCTAAAAACTAAAAAAAGTTATGTCTTGAAAAGGCTTTGTCGTGTCATTTGCTGAGGGACCGTTCTTTATTTATTAAAAGAAGAGAATCAATGAAAATTTATATCGGGCAGGAAGAAATGTACAAAAATGCCATTCGTAGTTTTCCGCTATAAAAGAAAATGTGCTTGTCAAAGATTTTGTCGTGCAGTTTGATAGGGACCGTTGGCTAACACTAGTACCAGGACATATTTTTTTTTCGGACAAATCTACAACATGAAAGCTCAAAAAGGACATAACAGTCAATAAGAGGTAGTTTGTAAAGTGTTATATGTTTACAGGTATTTTTAGCATTCAAGAATCAATGAAAAGTATACCGGAGCAGAAAGAAATAAACATAAAAGCTGTGATTTTTTAGAAATATTTTTTTTTTTGGCACCGAAACATTTGAAAGAAAGATATTGATTTAATCAGTCCGGTACTCCCTTTAAATAATGAACGGTCTGTCCTTTAGTCACCTGTTTTCATTTGTTGGATCAGTTATCCTCAGAAAAGGTCAAGTCCCTGCCTTAAGGCGGGGACCCAGCAGGTCGATGACCTTTACCTGCTGATAGACACTCCAAGCAATGAGTACCACATCTTGAAACAATCCGAAGATTTTACTTTTTAACGGAAACGAATCGAAGTGTCACATTTCCAAGGCGATCTATTTTGGAAGTATACATACCGAGAGGTAAGGGTTTTGCAAAAGCATGGATACTTTGTCTTTGTTTGTTATAAGAAAATCTTTATGTGTTAACCTGCTTTTTTTATCGAAGGCAACTAATATGCCCCACCGTTGGATATCGTTATCGCTGGTGCTCGTCGAACTCTTTTTAGTGCGGGTAGGTGGAATGAACAATTCATTCTTTTTATTTAAAGAGCCTCTGTCAGCCTCCATTTTGTCAGCCTAGCAACATACCGAGACAGAGAAAGCATCCATTTCCATCGGCTGATTTAGGGGATGTAGTGCAATATTTTCGATTGAATTCGATGAATGAATAATAAAACTTTGTTTTTAGAAGACTATTTCAAGATTTCTACACGTAATTCGTGGTCTAATATCGACTGAAAACAATAACAAAGGAGTGGCTGACAAGACAAAACAGCTTGAGTTATAGTG
Organism: Scolanthus callimorphus; assembly: GCA_033964015.1. Lineage (NCBI taxonomy): Eukaryota > Metazoa > Cnidaria > Anthozoa > Actiniaria > Edwardsiidae > Scolanthus > Scolanthus callimorphus. The sequence continues at coordinate 21,052,330 of CM066915.1, forward strand.
CTAACTATAGAAGTTTGAGTAAGCGGTTGACAGAAATCATGTAGTAAGATCATTGCTTTTGCAAACTTCTGTGGGGATGTTTTCAATATCTTGTGAAAAGAGATCATTCATAATGACACCAAACACTTAAAACGAATTTTGAAGTTCTCACAAAACACTGGGAAATCGTAGTAGACTGAAAATGACAGCACATGTGTTCCTGTGTTTACATTATTTGTTTCAATTTTCATAATAATAATAATTAGATTTATATAGCGCTACTTCTGTTAAAAATCCAGTAGCGCTTCAAGAAGAAATGTTTAAAAAGGATACTTATTACACTAATATAAATATATATTACAAAAAAATCTAAGAATCTATAAAAAGTCTCAATTTTACAAACAATAAGAACGTTTAAAAAGATGCGATTTTACTTTGATTTAAAAAGCGAAAGTTCCGTGCAGCCCCTGATATCGTCTGGTAGGGCATTCCATAGCCTTGGAGCGATGTAGGAGAATGCCCTGCTACCGTAAGTTTTAAGTGAGCAGGGCGGCTGTACGAGAAGCCCCTTACTGGCCGATCTTAATGCCCTTTTAGGAAGGGGTTAAAAGGTCTTTTAAATATTGTGGGGCAATGTCATTAAGGGATTTAAAAGTTAAAAGTAAAATTCTAAAACCAATCCTCGCAACTACAGGCACCCAGTGCAACTCTCTAAGTATGGGCGTAATGTGGTCATGTTTCCGTATTCCTGCTAAAAGGCGCGCGGCGGAGTTCTGAACGTATAGTCCGGCGGATTAGAGCGAATTTTCGAGGAAATTGCGCATTTTAGGCTTCCCAATTTTTTGCCAGGTGATAGTTTTCAATGTATTTTTAAATCGTAGGTATGGAGGCACGTTAGAATTCATTCTTAGCGAAAACTAGAGAAATTTTAGGCCCCGTCCACACTACGCCGGCTAAATTTGAAAACGGCATTTTTTTTATACGGTTTTGCCTTCCGTCCACACTACGCCGGCTAAATTTCCCACCGAAAACGGAGCTTTTCGAAAACGCTACCGAAAGTGGCTAAATTTGAAAACGCCGGCTACGCGTTTTAGTGTGGACGGCGAAAACGGATCTTTTCGAAAACGATGACGTCGTACCACACGTCTGTGGGGAAGTTATGACCGCGGGCTCTCGTTTTTTTTTTCGCACATGCGCTTAGCTGACGTTTTCACATTTAGCCGGCGTAGTGTGGACAGAAAATATTTGTTCCGTTTTCGAGGAAAATTAGCCGTTTTCAAATTTAGCCGGTGTAGTGTGGACGGTGCCTTAGAGTGAACTATTGTTTAGCTCAATAGCAGCCATTTTGACTGCTTTGTTATTAATGAGGTTTAGAGCTCAGCTTTGTGAACATTCAAGTTGTTCTATACGACTATAGACTACACAGACATAGCAGCTCAACATTTGCTAATTCTGAACTATGGATTGAGTTGACTGACTTAAGTTGAACGTCTCCTTAGAGTTTTTGGTGACTTATTAAATGTCACGACCAGTTTATTGAGAATGTTTATAATTTGTATTGTAAAGACAATAGCCAGACTGAGATTTGATGAAATGTTTCAAGAATGACCAACAAATTCTAAAAAAGATCGGAATAATTGGTACGTCATGTGTCGAATGTGTAAAAAAAACTTGTCTCTGAAATTTTGGCATGAAATTTTCTCCAAGTACTGTGCTATACTCAATTAGATTTCACTAAGTGCCGCAGAGCTCACGAATAACAAAGGATTCAAAGATGGCTGCCAATGACAAAACAATGGTTCACATTAAAACTGTTCTAGCTTTCGCTACGAATAAAATTTAGCGTGCCTCCATATCTTATATTCAATAAAATACTGAAAACTATTGACATGCAAAGTTTGGTGTCTTTAGCCATAAGTGCGCAATTTTTGCGCTAATACGCCGGACTAGTATTGTAGTTTATTCAATTGATTTTGGCTAAGACCTGCTAGAAGTACATTGCAATTATCTAGCTTGGAAGATATAAAGGCACGAATCAAGGTCTCACAGTCCTTGAATGATAGATATTTTCTTATTTAGTTAGTTTACAGGCCCCAATGGAAGTGTTTTTTGGTATTAGTCCTGTTAAAGAGCCCGTGTTAGTCACTCCTTTGTTATTGTTTCTGTTCGATAATATATAGATTTAGCCACTGGCTAAAAGCGGAGCTCCCGGTTACAATTTTTTTTAACAAGACAAAAAGGTTGCCATTGTACATGAATAGATAGCCTTGCACCGTTATACCACGTTACTAAGCACTTGTTCACCCAAGTGTGGTTATCTAAGGTTCATCCCTTCAACGATGTAAACCTTTTCACGTTTGATGACGTCATCAATTAAGTCATATCACGTAACCATGCAGTTACACCCCCCCTTGCCACTTAGATAACTTCACCCAAGTTTGGTTGTCTGAGGTTCATCCCTTCTTGAGATATATCATTTTTCTCCTATGATGACGTCATCAATGACGTCATACCACGTGACCATGCAGTTGCACCCTCCTTGCCACTTAGATAACTTCATCCAAGTTTGGTTGTCTGAGGTTCATCCCTTCTTGAGATATATCATTTTTCTCCTATGATGACGTCATCAATGACGTCATACCACGTGACCATGCAGTTGCACCCCCCTTGCCACTTAGATAACTTCACCCAAGTTTGGTTGTCTGAGGTTCATCCCTTCGTGAGATATATCATTTTTCTCCTATGATGACGTCATCGATGACGTCATACCACGTGACCATGCAGTTGCACCCCCCTTGCCACTTAGATAACTTCATCCAAGTTTGGTTGTCTGAGGTTCATCCCTTCTTGAGATATATTATTTTTCTCCTATGATGACGTCATCAATGACGTCATACCACGTGACCATGCACTTGCACCCCCCTTGCCACTTAGATACCTTCACCCAAGTTTGGTTGTCTGAGGTTCATCCCTTCTTGAGATATATCATTTTTCTCCTATGATGACGTCATCAATGACGTCATACCACGTGACCATGCAGTTACACCCCCCTTGCCACTTAGATACCTTCACCCAAGTTTGGTTGTCTGAGGTTCATCCCTTCTTGAGATATATCATTTTTCTCCTATGATGACGTCATCGATGACGTCATACCACGTGACCATGCAGTTGCACCCCCCTTGCCACTTAGATAACTTCATCCAAGTTTGGTTGTCTAAGGTCCATCCCTTCCCGAGATTTTTTAATTTTCTTAGTATACCACAGGGTTCCCATGAGTTTCCGCGTACGGCGGACGGACGGACGGACGGACGGACGGACGGACGGACGGACGGACGTACGCTATACCTTTAATACCAGGAAGAAACAAAAAAATTCATATCTCAAGAAGGGAACAACCTATGGCAACCAAACTTGGACACATTAATCTTTTGGGCGATACCATTTCAACGCCCTAATCATTTGACTTGGCGCCGTCAATAACGTAAGCAAAATGAGCAAGAAAGCCCGTGACGTTTGAAAATCAACTCCATAGTTATGCGAGACGTTATTTTCTTAGGTATGGTGCTCCGCTTGCGCGGGCCTTCGGCCCGCGCAGGAGCTCCGCTATTAGAAGACAAATACGCCTTTTGCAACAGATGGTCACGTGACCCGGTCACCCTTAAAATGAGCAGATTCACCCAAATGATGCTCAGAAATGAAAAGAACATACTGACTTTAGTTTAAAGCCCGAATTTCAGCCCGCTACAATGAACTCAAAGAATGGGAGCAAAAATAATACTGCTTCTTTTACAAGGGTTTGTATGATTGGATTGCAATTTGCAAGCCTTGCAATCCAATCATACAAACCCTAAGCAAGTTTTATTTTTGCTCCCATTCTTTGAGTTTGCATTGTAGCTGGCTGAAATTTGGGCTGTTTACTAAAATCAGTATGCTCTTTTCATTTCTGAGCATCATTTGGGACCGGGATTTTAAGGGTGGCCGGGTCACGTGACCATCTTTTGCAAAAGGCCTATTACGTATAGAAACCTTTAAATCAACATCTAAAAACAAAGTTTCAGATTTCTAAATCAGTGGATGGAAATGGATGCTTTCTCCGACTTGGTATGTTGCTATGCCGTCAAAATGGTGGCTGACACATGCTCTTTAATGGGTACAGGGGCGGTCCTAGGACAAAATCTGACTGTAGCGCACTAGTAATGTGACTTATGGCTATAGCGCTGTTCACGTTGACGTCATCCATTGTTATTAATGTGCCAACCAGAGATCGCTTGGTTCACAGAACAAAGGGCGCTATTCAGTCTACGGTTGGCACATTAGAATGACAATGTTGATAAACAGTGAATAGCGCTGTTCGCGCTGACGTCATCTATTGTTATTAATGTGCCAACCAGAGATCGATTGGTTCACAGAACAAAGGGCGCTATTCAATCTACGGTTGGCACATTAGAATGACAATGTTGATAAACAGTGAATAGCGCTGTTCGCGCTGACGTCATCTATTGTTATTAATGTGCCAACCAGAGATCGATTGGTTCACAGAACAAAGGGCGCTATTCAATCTACGGTTGGCACATTAGAATGACAATGTTGATAAACAGTGAATAGCGCTGTTCGCGCTGACGTCATCTATTGTTATTAATGTGCCAACCAGAGATCGATTGGTTCACAGAATAAAGGGCGCTATTCAATCTACGCTTGGCACATTAGCATTAGAATGACAATGTTGATAAACAGTGAATAGCGGTATATATATATATGAGAATGGAAAGTGTTCGAGAGAAGCTGCTCTCCCAAAATGTTGTGGGTGATTTTTCGTCAATTTGAGGCTGTGAATTAGGTCGAATTGTTTTTTCGAAACGTAAACAATATAAATATTCACGAATAGGATAGAAAAGAAAACGAAAAACTTCGAGTTCAACGAGAATTCGTCTTTGTTACGGCGCCGCCATTTTGTTTCCAGAATGACTCGGCAAAGCAGAAAAAAGCAATGAACCAATCTTTTTTGGGGTTCTTAAGCAAATAAGAGTACTTTTTGGTAGCTTGATCAACTTTGGTACCTAAATCCCAGTATCAGGCTTCGCTTTTCAACACGCTTTTTCAACATGCTGTGCCTCGTGCTGAATAAATCGGCTGAAAATTTCAAGATGGCGCTTGTGACAAAGGCGAATTCTCGGATGTTTCGAGAGACGGGCCCCTGGCCATCATGGTATTCGGAAATGAGTTTTTCTCTATTGTGCAGCTTTATATTTTCCATACGGATCAGAATATATCCCTTCCTTGGGTGTTTTCGGACTCTCTCAACGGTTCACACTTCCGATTTTGTTATATTTGTCACTACGGCCATTTTTCTCGCTCGAATTGCGATTCAAACTCTCTTGTGTAAACGAGATGCTCTTTGTATCAAATTGCAAAGAGTTTCGGGCATGTTTGAAATCTCCGCGACATCACGCGACAAAAATCGGGGCAGATCACGCCGAGTTCCACATAGTTTACATTAGTGATTTTGAGTTGACGCGTACGAGAAAAATCGCCGCGACTCACGCGAGAAAAAATGCAGCAAAAATTGCAAGTCTAAACGGACCTTTACATAACTTCCAGAGCCTCTTCTAGTTAAGTTACTCTGCTTAATTATCTTCTCCGATATTTTACGGCAGCTTCACTCTAAGTTAAATATATGCGTTAAAATTTCAGGGTCGCGTGGCGGAGCGATTCAGACGTAAAACGGGCGAATCACACGTCCAAGCTGTGTATAACCGATACAAGACAACGTCGCACGGCGAGGTAGTGTAGAGAGTCTGCTATTTGCGAGGATCGCATTGACTGGCAGTGACGTAGCTTCTCTGCTAGCAGGTGTCTCTTCGCTGTATTTCGCTTGACTGGGTCACGAGGAAAAGAGACTTCTACGCTGGGTCGATTTTTCGAGCGGCCGTTTCTTAGTGTCCGCGGTCACTTGACTTTCCCGCCTATAGTGTCCTCCGTATAAGTATCTCCCAATGTCTTTTATAAAACGAGGATATACAGAAGGACACTATAGTGTACCATATATGAGGGATCTAGGAGTTTCTTGTATCCGTATCTTGGCGCTCGCCTAAAAGCTACGCGGGCTCTGGGAACGAGGTTGCATTCTCGTACCCAGACTCCCCGGCTCGTCGCCTCGCGGGGGAGGCTCTGGGGACATCCACTGACGCATGCGTAAAAGAGAATTGTGGTTTAATGCCTCACAATTACTTATAGAGCTTTCAAGTCGAAGGCATAGGTTGATAGGACGACTAGGAAACGAATGCCATGTGTTATTTTGACAGATACGTATTTATGTACGCGTGCGCGCCATTTCAGCCAGTCAGCGAAGGCCCTCAAATGGATGTCACCAGAGCCTCCCCTGGGAGGCGACGAGCCGGGGAGCTCTGGTTTCGAGAATGACGGGATTGCTGTTCTGTACCAAATGTCACGCATGTGACAATGGCTGTCACGAGAGCCTCCCCTGCGACGTGACTTCAGGGGAATTCTTCGTACGAGAATGTTCTGAAGCCTCTTGAAAATGCTTGTTTTTTTTTTTCTTGTCAGGCTACATACTATGGTACCTACCCTGGTGGTGGCGCATGCGCTCTAGATCCCCTGTCGCCGCTGGCCAAACAGAAGGACTGGATTAGAGTTGCGGCAGGGGAAGAAGACTTTCAGAACAGCCTTGGATGTGGAACGTGCCTCGAAATTACAGGTACTGGGGAAGGAGTTGGGACGGGACCTGCTATCACTAACTTGAAGGGCGTGGTCCTCGATTTGTGCGGCAGCTGCGGACAAGGTAAGTGGCTTGAGGTGGTGGCATTTCATTGGGCGGTCGCAAAAAAATCGCAAATTAATTTCACCCCAGAATCTCCACTGGGTACTGATTCAATTGCAACATTGGAATTTCCACAGGGGTTACAAAAGAGTATGGAATTCCCACAGCAATTTATAAAAATTCGGTGTTCCTCATCGGGGGTACGGCATTTCAGAGAAATATACCAATTGAGAGCCGTCCCAAAGTCTCGTAGCAACACGAGTTCTATCTACAGTAAAAACCTGCTCTGCCTTGCAAAGAAAAACAGGTTCTTATACAGAAAATATCACTCCATTTTAATTGTATGAGAGACCAATAAAGTAAAAACCCGCATTAAAGAGCAGGTGGATTAAACTCAGGCTAAAATTTGGTCAAAAAGGTATCTTAGACATAAGAACACATGCAGCCTGAAAAATGAAAATTGTTCTTGTATAAAAAGTAGCTGCCAGTTAGATTCCAATTCCATTTCCATTTCAATTTATTCGCCATTTCTCTTACATTAACAGTTATACATAAAAAACAACTAAATAGGCTATGAAAAAGAAGATGGCGAGAGCGCCTCAAGAAACCACCAGGCTTGTGCGAGGAGGCGCTCTCACCTTATAGAAAGACAATAAGAAAACAAATGCGAGACGAGACAGACGAACACAGATTACTAAAGTATGTCATTTAGGGGGATAGAAATTTAGTAAGTTCTTTCTTAAAACTAGAAACATTGTGGATCGAAACAATAGACCGAGGTAAAGAGTTCCAAATTTTTGGACCTTGAAAAAAAATAGTGAATTTTTTTATGTTAGTGCGGCAAGCATGTGAACGATAATGGTCATGAGATCGGGTGTATTATAACTATGAATTTGACTACTTGTGACAAACAGATTTGAAAAAATTTCTGGTAGCAACGAATAAAACATGAATTTAGCAATATGAAACGAGTATTTGGAAAATATCTAATACTTTGAGTCGAGCAAAAAGGGGGGCTAAATGTGCGCGGTAATCTGAGTTGGTTATGGCTCGTACAGCTCACTTTTGTAAAAAGATTACAAATTCTATTTAAAATTCTATTTAAGTTAGATGAGTAGGTGGAAGACCAGACAGTGGAGCAGTATGATAAATAAAGATAAATTAAACTATAATAGAGTGACAGTTTAGTTGTCTGGGAAAGAAAAGAGCGAGACCTGTACAAAATACCTATAGATTTAGCAACCTTTTTACAAATGTAATCAATACGATTTTTCCAGGTTAAATTATCATCCAGTAGAACGCCTAGGAATTTAACCGATGACTCCTGCTTGAGGGGAATGCCATCATAAGTTAAAACAGGAAGATTAGGGTTTTGTACAGGTTTCTGCCGGGACTTAAAAATCAGATAATTGGTTTTAGTGATATTAACGGATAATTTGTTAGCTTTCATGTAAAGTGCCAGACTAGAAATTTCATTATTCATAACAGAAATAGCGGTATCGACATTTTTGTTAGAATAGAAAATACTAGTATCATCTGCAAAAAGCATTGATTCGGCGAGATTGGAGGCCTTTGGAAGGTCATTTATATATACCGTTTCCGGGAAACGTTGTCACCCAAAAAGCCTATAAGCTTGAAGCGCAAAGGATAATGGGGGCAGCTAAACTGTTACTGTTTGGTCTGAATTCAGACAGTTATCGCAACCACATGTGAAATCATTTAATTTCAGCCCATTTCTAAGCATGTTTGTTTCTAATATTTTACGGAAATTCAGATAAATATTTACCCATACTCCCTAGCGCACCAAGCTTTGTTGCTTTTTCCAGTGACAACGTATCCCGGAAACGGTATATAATACGAACAGTAATGGTCCAAGTATTGAGCCCTGGGCGACACCGCATTTGACAACCTGCTCATCGGAACAGGTATCATTATAAAGAACATACTGTTTGCGATTTTGAAAATAACTTCTGAGCCAATCTAAGGCTAAGCCACGAATACCATAGTGTTCAAGCTTTTGAAAGATCGTATCGAAAGCTTTAGAAAGATCAAGAAATACGCCTACAGTGAATTCGCTACGATCAATTGACGAGGCTATATTATTAATAAGATAAATCAACGACAGCGCAGTAGAATATTTTTTTCCGAAAACCAAATTGTCGACTGTATAAGATATCCATACGATCGACAAAGTTAGCAATACGGGTGTGCATGACTCTTTCAAAAAATTTAGAAAAATTGGATAGAAAAGAAATGGGCCTGTAATTAATGAAATAATGATTTTGTAAATAGATACCTGAACCGCCAGCAGATTTATCAATGCGATGATTGGATAGAAACTTGTAGCCCGGAATCTCTACTAAATCAGAAAGCCAGGATTCAGAAACACCAATCACGGAGAATGATTTCTGCAGATTATCCAAAAGCAATTTGAAATGATCAAAATTCCCATGCAAGCTTCTGGCATTTATATGTAACATGGAAAACGATGTATTAACTAATGTACTGCAGTTCACGTCATCTTCAGTAAAGTAACCGCTTAGCGGACAACTTATCAAAGCGTTCTGATCTGGGTCAAGGTTATCGAAGTAGAACTTATTAGAGGCAGTACTTGCGTCAATAGGATTGAATAAAAGTGAGCTAAGACGATCGTTATCATAATGCGAAGGGCCATGAGACAATACGGAGCTGATTAACAAGATGCAGCAGCTCTTTTTAGGACCATCGTTAGCAACCGCGCTGCGTGGCCAGATGTAGCAGCTCTTTAGAAACACTTCACCATATTACCAACCTAGCCGATTAGCAAGAGGCAGCGGCCAGGAGTAATCAAACACGTTTCGTCCTTTAGCTTGGTGAGGGGTCTGAACAGCAAAGGCAGCAGCACCCCCGAGCAGGCTAGCCAGGTTACACGTTCTACTCTGGCTCGTGTTTTAGTAAAAGATAATGAACGATTCCTGAGTCATTTCGGCCCATCGGTCAATGTTGTTTTTGCGGCTGTCGTGTTTCTTGGGTGGGACTGCATCATATTTGCCCTGTGATGCATTTGGCGTTTTGATTGCACTCACCTTTACTGGGCACTGTAAAAACGACATGTTCCTTTTTCGATTTGGTTAAAATGATTTCGATTAAAGCGGCTTTGGGCTATCGCCCTCAACCATTTTAAGGAGGCTGCCTACAATTTTTTCTGCTCTCCACCACCAAACTTTGTTTGCCTGCTGTTCAGGCTCAAAAACCTGTACCGGTCTGAACTTTCACATGGTTACCCTGGAGGGTTTGAACTTTGTTGTAGTGTGCATTGTGTTGTGATCGGAGTTGCTATAGCAACGTTATAACCACACCCTTGTTTATAATACGCAGCCATCAGACGCGTTGCGCGACCTAAACTTTTCAAATGACACCCCTCGCACTAATCCCTGAGTAGCTAACATTAATCACAGCAAGTTTGGAGAGCATTCATTGGGCCGATTTTATGTTATTCGAACGGACTTTTTCAGGCTCCAAAATGTCAAAGTATTTATGCCGCAAAGATTTCCTTGAAAAAGAATGGCTAATATCTGCGGAATTAAAAGATCCTTGCCGCCCGAATAATCTACAAACCCAAGGCAATGTACCAGCCAAATTTCACTTCTTGGAATGCTTCCGATTTTGTTTGGCATGTGTTCAAGCAAACTGCAAAATTTGAGAAATTATATTATAAATCTTACGTTTGTTATAAAATTTACACTTTTCGCCTCTGACAAAAATCTCATATGATTTTTTTTTATACTTCCGTAAATTAATCTTGAATATATACCAAAAATAACCCTCTAAGTCTCGAGTTCATTGAAGTATTTTAAGGCACCGAGAAAAAATGCTAAACTTCACTACTCTTTCGGTTTGCTCGAGCCGGTTTTTGCCATTGTACTTTGTTTTCACTTGTTGTAGCTTTCACGTGGTTTTCCCTGTAATCAGTGAAGCGGACTACATTCCATCATGGGAATCAAACTAACTAACTACAACAACAAAAGATAATGCATATTCTATTACCTTTTAGGTACAGACCATTACATGGATTGTTGCAGTCGAAATGCCTCCAAAAATAACCCGTAAGCTTCTGAGCTGGAAAAATAGATTCCTGCAAGCCGGTTAAGCAGACGAAAATAGCAGCTAGGGCTCTCAAAAAATACCAGGCACTCCTTCCATTTTCTTTTTTTTGTTTTGGCCGAATGAAGACAAAATAATTTGAGTTGCCTTGATTGCTAGTGTTGCTAAATGCCTTCTCTTTTCACGTGTTGGCTTGTGACTTACCTGAAAAGCCATTTAGTGACAATGAATATCGCGAGATAAGATCCAACAAACAGATAATAGAAAACACTTACAGCTTGGATTTGCAAGCGTTCAGGCTGGCCATATAAATGTTTAACTTGACAGATAACTGACTTTTCTCAGACATCTCAAATGATAAAAAACACTAGGTAAACAAGAAAAGACGCGAACAACAATTCAGTATTTTTCTAATCAACAGAATGCAAAGAGTTAGAAACATTATCAAGTTAACGTTCATAATAAATGTTGTTGGCTTGTTATTGCGTGACATTGTTTGCTACGCTTTGCGAGTCAGATGAATGTTGAGTCAATGGCCCATGAAAACTACAACACGCTGGAATGTAGTTCGCTTCACTGATTACAGGGAAAACCACGTGAAAGCTACAACAGGTGAAAACAAAGTACAATGACAAAAACCGGCTCGAGCAAACCGATAGAGTGGTGAAGTTTAGCATTTTTTCTCGGTGCCTTAAAATACTTCAATGAACTCGAGACTTAGAGGGTTATTTTTGGTATATATTCAAGATTAATTTACGGAAGTATCAAAAAAAAAATCATATGAGATTTTTGTCAGAGGCGAAAAGTGTAAATTTTATAACAAACGTAAGATTTATAATATAATTTCTCAAATTTTGCAGTTTGCTTGAACACATGCCAAACAAATCGGAAGCATTCCAAGAAGTGAAATTTGGCTGGTACATTGCCTTGGGATTGTAGATTATTCGGGCGGCAAGGATCTTTTAATTCCGCAGATATTAGCCATTCTTTTTCAAGGAAATCTTTGCGGCATAAATAACTTTGACATTTTGGAGCCTGAAAAAGTCCGTTCGAATAACATAAAATCGGCCCAATGAATGCTCTCCAAACTTGCTGTGATTAATGTTAGCTACTCAGGGATTAGTGCGAGGGGTGTCATTTGAAAAGTTTAGGTCGCGCAACGCGTCCGATGGCTGCTAATTATAAACAAGGGTGTGGTTATAACGTTGCTATAGCAACTCCGATCACAACAAAATGCATGTCAGAAAAGTAAACTGACATACTTAGATTATCCTGGTTTTATTGTAATAGCGTGTGTGCAGGTTGGAAGGTTGTTACAAGTGTGAAGAGATGTTCTGTGACGTCACTAATTAGCTGTTCTAATTATTGGATTAGTTTCGCGACATCCTCCCGGCCCAGCGTAGTGCAAACGAGACAAAGATTTAGCTTTGTAAATTACATTTCCATGTTTGACTTAGCGTTTTCTTTCTCTTCCTGCTCGGGGGCAGGAAAACTGCTATTAAGGTGTCCCTAAACCGTGCATTTGATCTTTTCGGCACGACGACCTTCTCATTGACCGTCTTCATCGCCGCGTCTAATGATGATTTCCTCTTGGGGCGATGTTTCTTTGCACCAGTAGTTTTCCTCCTCTTTCGTCCGTCACTTCTATTCTTCTCGTTAACGGACTCCTCTGTTCTCGCTTTTGTTTTCTCGGGTGGTATTTTCTTTTCAGATTTCTTTGTTGATCTCCTGCTTCTTGAGTTAGTATTTAAAGGAAGTGTGGGTGACTCAATAAAATTGGATTCGGCATGTATGATCGATATAGCTTTGTCTTCGACATCTCTCTTTTCGTCAGTTGTCCTTAGGCCATGGTCATCGTCGTCTTCTAGAGTTTGTAGCAATACTTGATTTGTCTCAGGCTCTAGATTCAGTTGCTTTCTCAGTTGCTCCATTCTCGATATGGATTTGTTAAGTAATGCTACAGTGTGTGTGCGCTCGGCAGCTTTGTGTGATTTGATGAACCGTTTTACCATACTTAGGCAGTCTATGACGTTATCGCCGTAATTTAAGGATTCCTCTGCTTCTCTGATAATTGCTTCTTCGTCGCCGCAACAACTAGCTATTTCCATGTCGAGTTCAAACATGGTATCAGCCTGATATTCCATTCTTTGTAGGATCTCATTTAGGGATGAATCTTGTGGCCGCTGTTCTATAATTTGAGCCGCTAGTCTAGCTTCTGATAGGGATGTGTTTCTGTACTTTTCGCGCGCTCTCCGTTCCAAAGTTGTCATCGCGGCTTCTGTAACTTCTCTTAGCTCATTCCAGCCTGCATTGTCGATTTAGCTTCTTGTTCCCGGGTTTCGGCACCAATGTCAGAAAAGTAAACTGACATACTTAGATTTTCCTGGTTTTATTGTAATAGCGTGTGTGCAGGTTGGAAGGTTGTTACAAGTGTGAAGAGATGTTCTGTGACGTCACTAATTAGCTGTTCTAATTATTGGATTAGTTTCACGACAATGCACACTACAATAAAGTTCAAACCCTCCAGGGTAACCATGTGAAAGTTCAGACTGGTACAGGTTTTTGAGCGTGAACAGCAGGCATACAAAGATTGGGCGTTGAGGGCAGAAAAAATTGTAGGCAGCCTCCTTAACTCCAACAATCGTCTTGTCTTATTCCTGCCCGGTAAACGAGCAAGAAGCGCGACAGCCTCAGTTATCTATCTCTTTAATTAGAGGAAGACGAAAATATAAAAGAGGCATTATCTAGATGGGAGAAGAGTACATCATCATGGGGCACAATGGAGCGACATTTTGTTGTCACGTGACACGGTCTGGCGGGCTTGATTCAAATTCGCGCTCTGTTGCCTCCGGTCAATTACAAAGAAAAATGGCGTAAACCAGGCTATGCGCGTAACTTATCCTTTCAGTACGGCCCGTAATATTGTCAATGACAAAAATCTAAAGGGTGGAAATGCTTAATCAAAGATGAAACTGTGTATTTAGCTTTTCGAAGACCTCTTTACTTGTGATTTTCAACTAGGGTTTTGGGTTTGAAGTTTGGGTAAATTCTGCTTAAAAACATGGGGATTTTGTACAAACCACGAATTCGCGGCCTTGTTTTGCTCAGATACTTAGCATTTTGATAAAACTAAAGGATGGAATTTGTTCTATGGTTATCAGCCTATAATCCTACCAATTTTTGTGCTATATGTTTAAGTATTTCTGCTAGGAAATTGGGCATGAAATTTCACAGCCTTGCAGTTACGAAGCCATTGCTCAAAATTAGAATATTAATTAGGAATCGTATCTCCCGCGGCACCACTGATAGACTCCAAGCTCCGCCTCCAAGAAACCACTTGGGAATCCTACAACGATTGGCGAGAAAGCCATAGAACCATTTTGGTTGATTTTACAATCAATTCGACCCGCTGAGCAACCGAATCCAGCATTTTGGTTTGATTTACGGCTAAATCGATGAAATACCGGTACTTGCCTGTGCTCCATGCGCGATTTTTTTTTAGTTTCACTGAATAAAATTCCAATGTTTATACAATCAACAGAACATGGTCGCGTGGATACACTAGTTTTAAAATCTTCTCATGAGAAATTTATCTTACTAGAATCTCCGCGCTGCCACTCTACTTCCCAAACAAAACCCGATTCGCAAATCAAAACAACTACGCGAAATATCAGACGCGCGAGTAACTTTTCTACCTAATAAAAGACTGAGAGAAAGCCCGGCAGAAAGAAACGCTTATAAAATTGACGGAAGACAAAATGCGGCTTTGGTACTCGGAAATGTAAACCATGAACAAATAAAACGCTAAACAACACAACTAGACTAAAGTAAAAAAGGATCGATCTCGTCTAAACAGTAGAGGCTATTTCAACTGCTCTTTAAAGCACGAGAAAGTCAAGACTACAAAAACATTTATACGCTAAGGGAATAGTAAGTCCCACAAGTCTTGATTGACAGCAGTGAATTTTCTTGAGCGCCAGCCTAGAGCCAATCACTAGCGCTTTCCTTTTATGCAGCGGCGGGCGCACTCAAGCATGCGAAAAATGTTTTCATCGCATCTCATTATCTCCTTGTGAGTAATCTGTCGCTTGAACAATAGGCTTTCTGCCCCATGTCCAATGGATTAGACATCGAATCTAAAACATCATAACTCTACTTATCTCTTTTATTCACTAGTGGGCTTCTTGGGATGGAGCTAGGGCTTGTAATCCTTCCTGAAACTCTTCGAATTCCGAGAAGGAAATGAAGGAGTACACTACGAAAGTACCATTCTTTCGAAGTAAGACTTCCGTTCTTTGTCCATACATACTTGAAGTGATTATCTCTCTTGAACTCCTTTACTTTGGACAGCAACTCTCGAGACTTTCTAGTCAGACTTTCGTTTGCATATAGCGCAATTTCTTCGTCAAACCCCAGGTCCTGGGCAGATTTAAACCTAAGCTTCTTTCGGTTGATCATCAGGTTATCTCTCACATTGCGACGGCAGAACTTTACAATAATGGGAGGCGAGCTGGATCAGGAATAACTTGTGCTTTCTGGAACCAATATTTATTCCTAGAATAGCTAATCCTGGAATAGCAGATTTAATCCTGGATTAGCCGCTATTCCTGGATTAAGTTAGTCTTCTTTTCAGGAACCGGCTCCAGGGTACATTTACCAGTTGTTTTTAGACTTGACTAATTATTGTTTACTAAATGACTGTTACCTTCTGCCAATCACATTCTTTACGCCCCTCTAAAATAACATTAGTGCCATTATTGTTACGGTTGTTTTTAGGTGATCTGGACTTATATACCGTTGGAGATGGCCGATGGAAGATCAGTTTTACCGCCATTGATTGCCCAACTGTAGACGGCACAGATGGTAACATCATGTTACGATTTACTGGGAGTAACGCCTGGTACATCAAACTACAAGCGCGAAATACCAGGTAAAGATTGTCTGGCCCGCATCAAGTGTAGAGTAAATGTAATTACTGTGATTTTCATAATTCTGCCACTTGACATTTCCGAAAAAAACTGCGTTTTGGCTTCCGTCAATCTACCCTGCGAGCAGTGATTTCCTCCTCTCTTAGGCCGGCGGCTAGCGAGGGAGAGAAACCACTGCGAGCGACCGTTTGGTTTTCCATCGAGTAACGCAAGTCACATCTGGCGTCACATCTGGCGCTAATGGACTTAACACATGGGACTTGACCTTTCGCGTGACACCTTCCAGCTAGATTTTCAGCCAGTTTTCCGTAGTTTCCCATCTCCGAAAAACATACAGTTAAGCTTACTATTGCTTGTAGAAATTTATTATGCCGTGTTTGGAGCTTTTTCGTGGCTTCTTTGGATTCATGGCGGTTTCAACTGTTGATTAAATATGTCAACACGTACCAGTGTCAAACGGGATTAAAACCGGTATTACTGCTTTTGAGTTAATTTATTCATCCAAGTTTGAGGACGGCGCTAAACGGTCGCTCGCAGTGGTTTCTCTCCCTCGCTAGCCGCCGGCCTAAGAGAGGAGGAAATCACTGCTCGCAGGGTACCGTCAATCAAAACTTTTAAGTCAAGTCCATGCATGTTTTTTGAGTTTGGTTTGTATTTTACAGTGAAAAATTATGTTTTGAATCAAAGTCTCCGTGAAATCACGTAGAAATGTTCAATCATTTGATTGAGTCTGTTGAGTTCGCGGAATTATGAAAATCGCAGTAATGTAAAGAGAGCGACTCTCCAGACTTGCAGCCCGTAGACTGAATTACACTGAATCTCACGGCGCCAATGGCTGCCAAGCGACCGTAAGCACAGTGAACGAGACCCCGTCCACACTACACCGTTTTCGTTGAAAACGGATACATTTTGCTCCGGATACGGCTATCATCCACACTACAACGCCGAAAACGATTAACGAAAACGGCGAAAACAATACGAAAACGGCGAAAACAATACGAAAACGGCGAAAACAATACGAAAACGATAAGTGTGGACGCAAATCTTTTTGAAAACGGAGCAAAAAGTATCCGTTTTCGTTTGTAAACGGTGCAGTGTGGACGGGGTCTGAGGATAGTCACTCCCGCGTTAAGGGGCCGACCATTTAACTTTTGAGGGGGGGTGGGCTTTTTTTTTAAAAAATATCCTGCACGGCCCGAAGGGCCGAAAAAAATTTCCTGCACAGCAAAATGATGACTAAAACCCTTCTTTTTTATTGTCCAAGGGGAAACTACATGGTGATGTTCGGGCACCCATGATTAAACTATTAGAATGCAGTTTGGATGTATTTCCAGAAAGCTTTTTACAAAGAAAGTGAATTTTATAATATTTTAAAGTGAATCTTTGACTTCCTAAATATTTTCTTTTAACAAACACTGCCACAGGTTTACTTCAAGCAAAGTCCATTTACGAGGTACTGATTGCTTACTGATTTAAAAACATTTAACGATCTGAAACCCAAAACGACTTCAGTTTTCAGCAGCAAGCAACTCAGCTCGGAGTTTTTCTTCTTCTTGTTTTTCTCTTGGCGCGCGCACTTTAATGGCTTCCCAGGCACGTCGTGCGAAGAAAAATGGAGCTCGGCGAGATCACGTTTTTGCTAAACAAAGCCTAAAATAACAACAACATTTACCCGGGTTTGAGCTACAAAATTGTGAAAACAAAACTACTTCAGCTGAAATGGACGGCTTCCTTTAAATGAAATGGTCTAAATTTCAAGCTTTCATTCACTGAAAATTTAGCTTTTTTTGTGAAGCAACGCCAAACATGGGTAAACATGGGGGACAGCGCCTCCCCGCTAAAGAAAATGCCTGAATGGCATCTTCTCTCCTCGCATCGATTTAAAAAAACTAAAACCAGCTTGCACCCCTGTGAGTGATATGTATCACATCCACGGTGGTAGTTAGCTCGACAACCTTTCCTTTCTCGGAGCCTTTTCAAACGGCTTAAAATATTATAATATAGATTCTATAATAATGTTTGTATGAGTCAAATAAACATTGTTATTGTTGTTGTTACGGTTTTACGGCCTTATCCGAGAAGACGAACATTGTAAGGAGCCGTTCAATTTGCTATAGATTAGTGTTTCTGTTCTTCTACAGTTGATTTTATATTGAAATCATGCCCAGGAACATTTCGATTCAACCAGAGAAACTATCCGGATTTGAAAAAAATTCCGGGCTGAGCGGTATTGTACGAACCATGAAATGTAACATTAAAAATCACTAAAATTATTTTCTTTAGGATTCCCGTTGCAGGCCTCGAGGTCCTGAAGAACGGGAAATACTCCTGCATGAAGCGTGTAGATGACAACTATTTCGTGGGGGATGGGCTAGGGAAGGTGGATTTTCCCATGGAAGTGAGGCTGACGGCTGTAAATGGGGAACAAAGGGAGGCCATTATAGGCAGCTTGGAAAATGACAAGGATGCCACTACCGATGTACAGTTCACGGGAATGAAAGCGGAAGGTGAGTAAATAGAGATAACACTGTGCATTGATGGTAATACATCTTTTTACTGCTTTTTAGTCCTAGCTGTTTAAGTGTTTATCATGTATATATATATATATATATATAGAGAGAGAGAGAGAGAGAGAGAGAGAGAGAGAGAGAATAGTACATATTAATATAATATATTAATAATAATAATTATAGTAATATTTTGTTTATTTTATCAACTTTTTATGGAAACGTTTCGATTTCATGAATTTTGCGATAGTGGGCATTACAGTAAAAACCCGCATAAAAGAACCTGGATTTTGAGAACTTGTTAGGCTAGAATTATCCATGTTTCCTTGTATTTTCAAATTAAATAAGAACCTGTTTTAGGCTAAAATTCTAGGTTCTTATACGTGGGTTATCGTAATTTTCCACACGTGCAAATTACGATAAACAATATAGTTTATATAATAAATATTTTTATAAAGGTGTTTCAGGTAAATTTAATGTCCAGCCCTGCTCTATTATGTCTGTTCCAGATGACCCATCGGATATCAAATGTATGGGGCAGGGCAACAAGGCGCCATACCCCAGCGGAGGAATGAGTAAGGAAGATTGATGCCCTGCATGGATGTATCATCCCACATCTGACACCAAATATCCCACAGCCATTTGACAGAACGCTGAGAGAATTAAAAAGAGCAATGACTTACGTACCGATAGCATACAAAGTGTATAGAAGTAGCCCGCAAAAGTGGGCATCACTTAGCACTCACCGAAAAAGACTCCCGCAAAGAGGCGTCTGCGTGCTCAAGCCATTCATTCCATACTGATGACATATTTTGACTCAGATCTGGTAAAATTACGTGGTCAGTTATACCTATTTCCATCTGTTTGTATGTTATTTGAATTCCTCACGATTAAATGCTTTGGGTGCTATAAAATCTAAACATCATCTAGTCAAACTGCAATTTTTTTTAACCAGATCTGGGTCAAAATACGTCATCAGTATGGAATGTTTGGCTTGAGCGCGCAGACGCCTTATTGCGAGTCTCTTTCGGCGTGCGCTAAGTGGTGTCAGCTCTCGCAGGCTAATATAAGCAGCTGAATGACATTAAAGCATGACAATACATACAAGGGGCATGCTGTATTTTGTCTTTTTTTTTTCTTCAGAATACGAAGAAATAGTAAGTGATGTAACTAAGTTTTCCGTTAAGCACATTCGTCGGTACAGTAGGAAGGTAAGCATGCTCTGCTTGATGGAGTTAAAAGGAATCCAGACAGGAGTTCTTCACTTCCTTTGAAACTCACATTGATTGTTGATGCGTTTTGTTTATTGTTACGCTAGGCCACTATTATGCTTAGTTTCCTAGTAACTGTCACGTGGACTCTGCATGTCCCTCTTTCGGCTATGGAGCTTCACTTAGTTTTCTTCTCCAACTGCATGCACGCAGATGATACGCGTACACTTGGCAAGCCATACGTATCTCTCTACGCTGCATGTTTTGCTATGAATTCTGCAAGGGAGTCTCTATGCTCGTGCATCGTCTCCAGTTCTACGGCGTGTTTGCTCACCTGGCCCTGTTTGTTCCAGTCCCTGGTGAGGTGCTTCCTCCAAATAGTGGTGATGGTGGTACTACCCTACCGGCCGTCCCACCACCTGCAACTCGCCCTCCACCTACAAAAGGACAAGGCAGCACGCCAGGTAATGGGTGCCTTATTCTTGGCAAGGGCACTGTATTCCGAAAAAATTGAAAAAAATTGAAACCTCCTTAAAGAGCCTCTGTCAGCCTCCATTTTGTCAGCCTAGCAACCTACCGATACAGAAAAAAGCATCCATTTCCATCGGCTGATTTAGGGAATGCAGTGCAATATTTGCAATTGAATTCGATAAATGAATAATAAAACTTTGTTTTAAGAAGACTATTTCAAGATTTCTACACGTAATTCGTTGTCTGATATCGACTGAAAACACATGATATCGACTGAAAACAAATGTGTTTATATTGGGCATTCGTAATCAGCGCCTTGAGCAGTCCCTAAGGACTTTTTGCATAGCATATAAGCGTTGGTTTAGATTATGCAATCACTTGACCTTACCAGTTATTCAGTTATTGTGTACCGGGTATGCGTCTCTCCTACACTTTGTGTCTTCATGTAGAATATACAATATAAACATTTTCTGTGCGGTTGAACGAAGTGAAAATGCACAGAATAACAAAGAAGTGGCTGACAAGGGCTCTTTAAATTATTCTACAATGAAACCGCAGCTTTCGTAATTCTGCGAACTCTCGCTATCGATTTCCAACCGTCAAACCGCCTTCTGGCTTCCGCCAATCAAACTCCCGAGTCTTTTCGTCGTTCTTTTTGATTGGCCAGCACGTAACCATTGCACAGGAAGCCATTTTAGCATTGCTAGAGTCTAGAGTTTGATTGACGGAAGCCAGAAGGCGGTTTGACGGTTGGAAATCGATAGCGAGAGTTCACAGAAGTACGAAAACCACAGTAATGACAAAAAGCGGTCACAGTTTTGCTGTATCTTCAAGGCTTGCTGTATTTTAAAGTGCCATTACTCCTGGAAAAGTTCAACTCCAGGATTCATATCTCTTTTTATCAGGGGCGTACAATTTTTTAATTAAGCGCTTTATTGGGTGATATGGACACGAGGGCCCAACCCGAATATCTATATCCCCGATAAAGCACGACTGCGAGCTTTTTTGTAAGCTTCTTATATAAAAATGATTTTTCTTCCTCAATGTTTATTATTGTCAACGTTTAATTAGTCTCCTCGCAACCGTCCGGACCGGTGTCACGCTACGCTGGACGAGTAGGCGTAGCGTGACGCCGGTCCGGGTGGCTGCGAGGAGACTAATAGAGCAGATTTCGTATGACTGTGAAAAGTACCACCACAAAGCTGTTCCGCGGCCGTGACCGTACCGCGACTACGCGATTTCATTGGCGATTTCATTCCATTTACAGCAGGCCAGCTTCCGTACCGCCACCGCGACAGTACCGCGCCGTACCGCGGCACTTTTCACAGTCATACGAAATCTGCTCTAAAACATTGACAATAATAAACATTGAGGTAGAAAAATCATCATTTCAAAGTTCAGAAAAATCTAGAAAACGTAGCGTACAATGAAGTTGTACTTTGGTCGTGATTTTATCAGGGAAAAACGGTTGTGGTTTTCTTGGTATTTGCTTCATTGATTATGTTTGGGTTTTATAATGATAACTACATGTACAAGCTGTTACATTTTTTTTTCAGGCAGCGGCGATTTTTGCCAAGGCAAACACAGTGGAACGTATTCCGACCCTGACGGCTGCAGTGGCTTCATAATCTGTAACATGGGCAAGGCTCACCGCCAAAGGTGTGCCCCAGGGCTTTTATTTAACCCAAGAGGCATGAACTGTGATCTTCCACAGAGGGTAAATTGCGGATCTCGTCAACGGTACTTACTACAAACTGGTCCTTCCAACCAGCTGTCGGATGAGCAGAGAATTGTTGATCTCAACAGAGGTCCACCCGAGGATGGCACTAAGTTCGAGAAGGTGGGTGACGGCACCTTGTACAGATATGTCATGTTTAGACTTTATGATTCTTGGTCCCACAATCTACAAATCTAAACCACCGTCGCGAACGCATCTAACTTAAAACACATGGCGCAGCATAAATATTTTCTGTCAGCAAGACATTTGCGCCAAGAGACCCTTTCCAGGTCTCGGTGGTCACTTATTTTGTTTCCAGCAAAATCTTGTTTTTCCCTTACCACACGAGAGAACTCACATATTCATGTACATAAATAGGGAAACAAACCACAGCTCCCCCATTCCCTGGATTCTAAATACTGGTTAATAATAATAAGGTTTCTGTGCGTGTTTCTGTGGGTTTATAAATAGCACAAATTCTAATAAATGTACTGGCAACAAACTTAGTAGGAGATCAACACTCCTAGTAATGGACTCCTGGTAGATGCAATCGATGGTAGCGCGACATGTCATTCTTTCCTCTCCTGATTCAGCAGTTTGTCGCAGCCGAACCCCCGATAGTACCCTTCATACCGTTCCTACTTGGACATGGTGGTGATCCTTTCAGTGAGGCAAACGATACAGAGGAGAAAACCACGGATCAAAGCGACCAGCTAGAAGGGAAGGCGGGGATAAAGAGCGAGGAGGATGGACCACGCGGTATGGCCCCTCCCTCTATTAATGTACCTATAAAACAAGCAGCAGACGATGGAGGAATGTCAGCGCTTTCCGAGGCTGCACAGACGTCCTCACAGCATGAACCACTGCAGGTCCATCACAAGGACGAGGAGAAACCTTCCTTCAATCTGGGTGTGGTCTTAGGGGGACAGAAGGGCACCCATGGCGTGGGTGACACACCCAAGGAGGATAGCCCACCTAAGGCCACCTTCCGGGTCAATGCTAATGGAGGGAGCGCGAAGGTTGCGCCAGGATCTAATAAGAACTTAAGAGATCAAGAGAGGAAGCCTACCTTCGAGGTAACGTTTGGTAATAGCAAAATGCAAGCTCAGTTAAAAAACGAGGACTCTGATGAGAGTCATGACGCCCTACATGACGAGAAGCCTTCGTTAGAAATGGTTATTCAGCATGGCAATATAGGGAAAATTGTTAAGATCCAGAAGTCGGAGTTTACTATGAAAAGTGTTGGTCGTAAAAGCGGTGATGATAGCGCTACGCCGAGCCATCTTAAGTTAACAATCACCACCAAGAAAGATCGCCAAGAAAGGAGTATAAAAGTAGCGGAACAAAATGCTCAGGAGATGGAAGGCAAAACGTCGGACCCAAGCCAAGGAAGTGGTGTAACGCCGAAGAAGATTACACCATCCCTGTATCATTTAGCTAGAGGAGATGAAGATGAAGGAAGCGCAAATTTTAATGCGCAATCCCAACGGATAACACAGCCAGAGGTCACACGCGACGAAGGGAACAGAACAGGAGGGACTGACATGGAGGGTCGAGATGCCAGGGGAAGTGGTACTCAGTCAGAGAACCTTAAGCAATCACAGGCCAATGACACTATACCAGAGAAGACTAGTATAGGTGTGAATGGTGGTAAAGAACATGCGACCCAGTCTAAGGACAACCAAAATCTTGCCAAAAACGCTAAACCCGTAGTTGCTACTCCTGGGAGTGTTGTTGGAGAGAAGAAAAGAGATAATAGCACTAAAACTGGTGCGAAGGAAATCTCTGATGAACGTGATATTGCTGAGAACTCGCGATCCAATTCATCTCCGGATCATTTCACTTATAGAAATAACACGACTGGTTTTCACAATACACTAGATATGGGAAAAGACGGCAACGTGACAGACGCTCAGAATAGTGCAAGAAACCTCGAGTATTCTTCACAGGCCTCTACGCTCAATAGCTCTGGAAATCCGGATGAAACAAGTACCGGGAGATTGTATTTGGCAGATGTAGGGAAGCACGTTGAGCATGCTCCTACGATCGAGGCGAAAGCGAATGAAGTTGGCCGTCACGTGCATGAGGAGACTGATCACGTGCCGTCTGTCAGTCATCACTTGCCAAGTGTTAGCGATCACATGCAAAATGAGACGCAGGTAACGCCAACAAGCAGTGGAACGCAGATGGCTAACCATAGTGCTCACGTGCCTGACGCTGATGCTCACGTACCTGGCGCTGATGTTCACGTGCCTGACGCTGATGCCCACGTGCCCGGCGCTGATGCTCACGTGCCTGGCGCTGATGTTCACGTGCCTGACGGTGTCGCTCACGTGCCTGACGCTGATGCTCACGTTGATGCTCATGTGCCTGGCGCTGATGCTCACGTGCCCGGCGCTGATGTTCACGTGCCGAGCAATAGCACGGTCATGCCTAAAAACGTTCAAGATCAGGTAACTATTAAGGAAAACAATTCTGAAGGGCACGAATGACGAGAATCCATCTTCCGTTCCGTCATCAGTTAACGAGATCAGCGGGAAGAATTTGATTTACGAGATTGCATCACTATCACCGATTGGCATGGCTGTGTTTGGGGGAGATCAGTCACAACCTGAAAACAATGTACCTTCAATCGACGACAGACGTCCAGCGCATGGCGAATCAAAGGGCAAGACCACTGAAGCACACGATGCAGAGATTGATGGGCCACGTCCAAGACTGGATCTTCTACTCCGGACTAGAATCGACGGCTCATCGGAGGTACTAATGTCAGGCAGGAATTTTGACCAGCGGTTTGCTGATTACGTCAGAGGTCACCCAGCCAATCAGAACCCGGTGATAGGGATTACTGTGAAACAGAAAGGTGCGCCCGACCACCATATTGTTTTCAGCAAAAGGCAGCGGTTACTACGCAATAAAAAACACCACGCACATCATGGTTAAAAATGTTGAGAGTCGTTCCTCTTGCTGTCCTGGACTAGAACGTCGGGTAGAACTGTTCTTCTAGAGAATGACCTTTCACAACTGAATGAAGAACGTTTAGTGAGAACTCCGAGAACATAGAAAGAATGCATGAAATTTTCGACAAGAAGATATCTAAATAAGTGTCTAAAGTACCATCTATGAAGAAATTGTTTTTCAGCACACAATACCGTAGTAGCGCAGTGGAGCTGATAAAAAAAATATTTTCAGCAAATCACACCGTAGTAGAGTACTGGAGCTCTATTTTTCAGCAAATTACCACACAGCTAAATCGACAGGAAGTCCAGGCAATGTAGAACTATGTATTTTTCTCAGTCCATGGATCGTGGAATTAAGTTCTTTGAGTATAGGTAAAAGTAGTGGCTGTACGAGGGCTAAATTTCTACACCTCATTTTGCTGTAAATGACAATAAAATCAATTTCAAGCTTGGCCGCCTTGTAGTAATCATTTGTGGTGTCGGGTGATTTTCTGATGTATAATATGCATCCTTCCCCTACCAAAAATATCCCCCAAATCGCGCAACAAACACCAAAAAATGACTACTGTGACTACTAGAAGGTATATTATAAGCTTGAGGGCGATTTTATGTCATTTACAGCAAAAATAATTTACAGAAAGCCACCTTTTTTACCTATGGTCAGCTGATGTGCTGGTGGTGTGTAAATATGTCTATAATATTTCTACATTGCCTGGGGTTCTTGTGCCAACACGGATAAAACCGTCGATCGTCGCGTAGACAGTACGGTACCCTTAACAACACATTTTGACTTGGCAAATGGTGATTACATATATTGCCTTGCTATCTTTCTTTCTAGAACCAAACAGAGAAATAAATACACACCTTTGTATTTGGTGTGAAGTGCATTTTAATGTCTCGATAATTCAGTCTTTAAGAAATACATCCTGCATTTTTCGAGTGTTAATCTCAGATTCGAAATTTCTCAATAACCTCGAATTTTTGACGCAATGAGAAAAATAGGGAACGATTTATAGCTAATCTTGGCCGGATCTTGAAACCTCTAGATAATTCTTTTCCGGAAATCGCCTTATGAAAAGGCTAAATGCATCTGTAGTCTACATTAATCAGTTTACGGAAAATGTGTAGTTATTAAGGAAAATGCTTTTATGAAAATATGTTGTCGCTAAGTGGCCATTTAACATTACCGCATTACGGAGTCTACCGAAATCACCTGCTAAAATTTGAAGATAAAATAAAACCTAAGGATGCTTTGAGAGGCGCTTTAACGTCAACATACGATACTATGACTATTAGCAAACTAAACAGCAATAAATAATTCAGAGCAAGACACCAAAGTAAACTCCACATCAAATATAAACCCCTCTCTTCCAATTAACGTAGATAATGGTTGCCATGGTGATGACGTCAAATTATTTACATTTCTCCATGGAGCGTGTTCTATTAGGTTTCTAAAGTATGTCTCTTCGGCTCAATACAACCCGCAAATGAACAGTGACAACGACGACAGTTTGCAGTAGTAGTCTTTATTTACTTTCAGTGGACTTTTGAAGTTGCAAGAGAGGAAGGCTTTGTAATTTTTAGAAAATCTTTAGAAGAGTTCGAGAGCGCGCGGAGGTCGCGGCAACACAAGAGGAAAGAATGTGCTAACTGCATGCCGGCTGCTATGGCTGATAAATAAGTGTGAAGATTTCTAGAGTTTGAAACTCTGTATTAACGCCATGGGCTGTGGATCTTCTAAATCGACCACAGTTGTATCGCCTTCTTCAAATGGCAAAGCTAAAGTGCAAAATGGAACGCCAAGTACGAAGGATCATAAAACCGCTAATGGGGTTTCCAAGACGCAAGATTCTAACTTGATCAGCGAAGCTGAAAAGGAAAACATGTCAAACAGTGTCAAAGATGAAGAGAGTAAAAGTAAGGCTTCTAAAGCATCGTTAAATGATCGTGTAAACTCTGAGAAGGAAATAGAGAAGAGAGACCTTACAAAAGATGAATTGCACAAACAAGGACCAAGATCAAATATGGGTTAGTACTCAGCAAATAATTTAATCAAGGGTGTCTCATATATAAATTGAATGTTGATATAAACGCGTTTGTTTGCTCGTTGCTACGATTTGCCTCAATCTTTGCGGGAATTTCGGAAGATCTTAATAGAATTCTAATAAAGAAGACCCTAGGTAAATTTTTTCCTTGTGGAGTAGACTGTTGTCATGTAGTGTGTTTATATAAGCAACATACTGTGTAAATGTTCATGCCTCACGCTAAATTTGTTACCGATACTTGCGCTATATGGGGCCTATATTTTTTTCTATTTTTTAAAATACATTGCACATTAAAGTGATAAAGATTCTTCTAAGTCTGAGCATTTTTGAGAATTTTTTATTTTAAAAATAATCATTAAAAATATTTCCCTCAAATTCTCTAAATACCTGGGAAGTGGTCAAAACATGTGTACTCAAACGGGATCCGATTTAGGACCCTTTAGGCCGGGGGATGGGGGGGGGACTCCCATATTTTTTGACCGGGGATGATCGTCGGAAATTTTCAGTTTCACCCCTAAAAGATACCAAACATGGCGGGCCATAGCGTGGCTCAAAAAAATTATTACCCTAAAAGATACCCTAAAAGATGAGGTCTTATGTGCCAAGTAGGCGCGAAGGACACAGGTAACAGGGGAAAAATACCCATGAAGACATTTCCGTGTTTGTTTCTAATTCATCGTCTTCTCATCGAATAATCTCTCTTTCTTACACGGTTTTTAGAAGCACCATCATGAGAAAAAGCAATTTGGACACAGTGTCGGCCCTAAAAGATACCAATCTGCCTAAAATTTATTGAAGATCAAGATCACCCCTAAAAGAGACCAAACCAACATGATTTTAACCCCTAAAAGATACGACGATCATCCCCGGTCAAAAAATATGGGAATCCCCCCCCGGGCCTTTAGGTAAAAATGGCCATTTTTAACTGTGAATACCTCGTAAAATAATAAATGAATGCAAAATATAGGCAGTACTGTCGTCTTTCTATAGCGAAAGCAGCACAATCGTGCAATAACAACCCTTGAGGATGGAGAAAATGGGCATTGAAAAACCTGTGGGGGTGGGGTGGGGTGGTACAACCAGGACCTAACACCTCCCATGATAAAATTGTGTTCTGTTCATGAACAAATGTTTTGACTACTTCCTTAACTGCATATAGCTTCATAAGGTGATGTACCGATGTTTTCAATGGGCACTGTATAAAATGTGCATTGACGAAAGCGCACTATCCTTTGAGACTTGTGTTTGATACATGAGTGCATTGTTTTAATAGGTCACAAACAACTTCCCCTTATTTTAGGAATTATTATGGCTTCTGTAGGTGCCAAAGTGCTTTATTTCTGTTTTATTAAGTGCTCTTTTTTTTTTGTTCCTGATTTTTAGGTAATGGACAGGGTGTATCTTCTCCTGTTTTGTCCCCTGTGGCATTTGAAGTTCCACTAAAGGAGGGGTCACAAGTGATGAAAAGGCCACATAGATTACAGGTACAAACAAACTTATCTATGTAGCATGAATGTCCCCTGGAAAACTATGGAAAAATCCCAGTCTCATACTTGTTTCTAGGGTACGCAATGGTTTGTGGCATAGTTTTTACAGGGCATGCGCATGTCCCACAATTTATTGAGCACTGTGTCTAGAACTCATTCCCAGTCCGTACAGCTCCAAAACAATTTTCATAGAGAAATCGAAAAAAATAACATCTGGGTATGAGACTGGGGAAATCCCTGGTGATGGCATGGGTGAAATTGAATGAACATTCCAGAAATCACCCATAGTCCTCCCACGGAGCAGGAGGGTTTGAGTGAAAATACAGTAACTGTTTGGAAATTAAACGAAAATTGAGCTGCCAAACTCCATCCCTGTGGAATTTACAAACCCTTCCTTGTTTTGAGAGATGGTGTGCCACTCCTCCCAGTAGTCCATTCCATTAAACCCCTCAATTTTTCAGCTCTCTGGCATCTGTCTCAAATTGATTCACATGACCTTTTAATAATGTAACATGTGATGAGTTGCTTATGTACCATGTGATCAACATTGTGGGCATAAACTTTGAGAGTTTGGTGTGCCACATTGTTTTGCTGCTATTCAAACAAAGTCTACTCCCACAACTTTAATCACATGGTACAAAACAACTCATTGTATAGTACATAAGAAGGTAATCACATGATCAATTTGAGGCAGCTGCTGGCAGGCCAAAAAAGTGAAGGGTGCAGGGGCGTAGCCAGGATTTGAGAAAGGGGGAGTCAGATCTGTGCAAATGTATGATGCCCCTTTCCAGCTTTCCAATTTTTTTCTTAATGTTTACTGTATATTTTTCTTCTCACCCCAGGACCCCCTACCATACCCCCCTGGGGTGTATGGTATTTTTCTTCTCACCCCAGGACCCCCTACCATACCCCCCTGGGGTGTATGGTACTGGTAAGAGTAGTAAAGATAATTTACTAGGCACCAGGGGGCCTTAAGAACTAATTTTCCTATAATAATTAAATTATGCCTCAAGGTCTGAGTATTCCCTTGCATGTAGAGTACATCTCTACCAAAGATTCTGAATTTTCCATATATCATTGTCTTGATATATGGTGGGGTAATAGTGGATAAACTAGATTCAGGGGGTACTTAAAACCAATTTTGCTAATTTTTGAAATCTCATGTTTTTAATCTCAAAGATATAAACCATTACAGGCGAGGACCACAGGAGAGTACTGCTTTTTCATATTGCATAATTTATTTTCAAAATGCATTTTCATACATTTTTACATGAGGGTCACAAAAATTCAGGACCAATTGTATTTCATTTTTGGCTGCAGTTTTGACATAGCCTGAGTATCAGTATCTGAGTATCTGGAGAAAATGACACATAAATTTAGAAGCTGTAGGAAAATACTGGTATTTGGCAATTTTACCACTGTATGCATTGCTACGCGACCTTCAAAATTCACTGCTACGATGGGCGGTTTTACGCAAGAAAATTTTAATATCAATTTTCTTGAACAGAGAGTTAAACATTCTAAGCAAGGGAAGCCAAAGGATAGCTTAAAACCATTTTGGTTGATTTTGCAATCGATATTGTTCCAGTAAAGCAGCCGAATCCAGCGTTTTGGTTTGATTGACGGCTAAAAATCGCCCATCGCAACATTGAATTTTGAGGTCGCGTAGCAATGCATACAGTGGTAAGTGCTTATTAACCCTGTTGTGAAACTAAAGTAATTTGCAGTAAACTGTACACAATTAAATGTGTTGATAATATTTAAGCCCAGTACTTGGTTCTTTCACAAAATCTTGTAATCGTCAAAACCAGTCATGAAATAATAAGTCTACATTTTTTTCATACAGTTTGCATAAGAGAGCCATAACTCTTGAATGTTTTGAACCAAAATAAATGGAGTCCAGATTCCTTCCCTTATGTTTTAATGATATGAGATATGATCCCACACCCACCCCCAACCCCTCTGGAATTTCCAGCGAAAAATACAGTGATTGTGTGTGAAATAAAATGCATCCCCCACCCCCACCCCTTCCATATATGGGGGGAGGTATAGATTTTTTCTGGAATCACGCTTGCAAACTAGCTACTGTAAAGTAATTTTTGTATGTCAATTTATTATTGCAGAAATTAGAAAAGGTCACTGTGTTGACAGCAGAACAGTTAGCACAGAAACAAGCAGCAGCAGAGGAAAATAGACGACAGGTAAGATTTAGTACTATAAGCAAGAAATTACTCTTGCACAATATTTTCCCATCCCCTGTCCCTTCCCTTTGCACAATGCTAGGCTAGAAATTAATATGTTTGTTTTGTTTGTAACTGTCAAACCCAGACATTCTGAAATCTGGAGAATTATCATAGACATTGGAACCATCTCCTTTCCCCCTAGTTTTCCCAAAACTTTTCCGAATCTCATCCAAAAACATCCGAACTCTAACATCCGAACTCTCTCCAAATCTTTGCTGATGGCACTGACTTCGGTTGACCTTTTTGTGTCTGACTATGAATCATAGAATGTGTTGAAAAATCTGGGAGATTTGATGCTTCAACCTTGAGACTGGGAAACCTGGAGACTCCTGGGAAAACCTGGAGAGTTGACAGGTATTTTTATTTATTTCTTTTGCTTAACAAACTTATTATTTTTAATTGTTTTCTTGTAGGAATTAGAAAAAAAGAAAAAGAAAACATCAAAGAGGAGAAAAGATCTGATTGAGGCTAGAGAATTAGATAAGAGTCAACAACAAAAAGGAGAGGTGTGTTTTGAATTGGTTGCTGAAGCCTGCCCTACAGGCTCTTGTTGTTTCCTTAAAATAAAAAAATGATTTTCTTTTGAAAGCATACATTGGTTTCGAGGGCAGAGGGTTGCACACTTGCTTGTTGCTCGTCTCTGCAATGGAGGGTGTTTGTAGATATTCCAGAGACTGCTTTCTGGCTTCCGTCAATCAAACTTTAAACTTTTTGGAAGTACATAAAATTCGGTCATTCGCCATCCTAGTGAAATGCCCCAACACACAGCATCTTTTACTATCTTTTTCTAAACAAATGGCCTAACTTACGGTCGGCTAAGACCCAAATTAGACCCGAGAGTTTGATTGACGAAAGCCAGAACGCCATTGGAAGTCGAACGTGAGAGTTCATAGAATACTCAAAACAGCTGTAAAGACATTTGACACTCACCCCCTCTGGAATTTCCAAATTCCTTCTGGGGAAAATGGAGCAGGTATGGATTTTTTTCTGGAATGTGTAATTCCAGAAATAATTCATACCCAACCACACAGAGGGAATTATAATCGCCATACCCCTGGAATTTTCAGTGAAAAATGCAGTGATTGTATGGGAAAAGGTGTATTGACCCTATGCATTACAATCCTCATTATACATACTAGCCATATCATTGACTCATAGAAAACTCCTAGGCTCCTATGCTATATAACCTAGCACTATGGCATTTATGGGCAGTCCAATAAATCTGCTTTTTGTTGTTTTTAGATTGAAGAGAAAATAAGTGTGATTGAAAAGAACAGAGAGAGGGCAAAAGCAGAGGCCATGGCAAAGCAAAGGAGAAGGGAAGAGAAAGCAAGACGAGTAAGAGAAAGGGCCAAGGAGATCCATGAAGGGAAGGACATGGTTGACTTTGAAGTGGACTGCGATGACACATTTAATGCAGCAGATGATAGTGGTAAGCTGTATTGCCAGTGTTATACTGTCTTGTTTTTTTTTCAAACTCTAGCTTTTTTATAGCACTCTGGAAAACCACCTCAAAAAATGATATTAATTTGGTCTTCATTCATAAAACCAAGAATTTGATCATTGAAAAAGTTATCCAAAATGGATTGAGAAGACTGACAATTGACCTGAAAACTACTGAAAACATTATACATTGCTAGCAAACAATTCATATCATATTGTAAGTTTTCTAATTTATTTTTTTTTAATTGTAGATGAAGACTGGGATTTGGATAATGTTTCACCCCAAAATGCATCCCATTCGACATTACAGTCACCGGCAGCAGCCATGCCAAATGATGAAGAGGAGCATGGTGTTCCTGAGCATGGCAACGAAGTACATGACTTTTTCAAGTAAAAAAAACAAAAAGTTCATGACGAAAATACTGTCAATTGAACATTTAGTGTACATAGAAAATAATGGCTTTTGACTAGAGAAATATAATTTTGTATGGCCGTTTTTAATACATATAATTATTCTGCTTTCTGGAATAGCCCAACCACAGGAGTTTTTTGTACATGATTTATTGAATTTGAAGGTAACACAACCATAGCATTTAAATGTGCTGTTTCATTTAATATCTGTTACCCCCTATCGAGGAACCTGGAATTTTCATAGGTGCCTTTGTGTTTGTAACTTTTGAATTTCCACAGGGGGCACAAGAGAACTTGCAATTTCCACAGGGGTTCTAATTTGTGCAGGGATTGTGCAGGAGCCTGCAATTTCCACAGGGGTAGAGCAATTTTTTTAATTTTTGGAGTTCCTTGATAAGGGGATAGGGCTAATTTTTGGAACAGCCCAATGGCTGTCCCTCATTAGCACTCAGGATGTACATGAAACAGCCTTTACTCATGAAATTACATTGCAACAAAATTATTTTATAAAATAATGTGTTAAAAGAAAAGATATGTATCAAAATCTAATTTATTTTTAAATTATTTATATGCTTAAGCAAAAAGTAGTGTAGTATTTTAATCCCACATAAGTGAGAAACTTTTGATACGAAAACGAGAAGTCCATACGTTATATGATGTACAACCCAGGCATAATTATCTAATCAAGAGAAAGACCTACAGAACTTAGTAGTTATTCTAGATATTCTTGTAACTGGATTATATGTATTATCTGGACTTTTACTGGAAAAATAAACTTACATAGACATAGTTATATTCTTTTCAAGCATTGCACAGTGTGTTGTTACTGGAAACGCAACAATGTAGTCACAATTGAGGGAATCCCAATTGAGTGTACTATTGTACCCTGACGTGCATACTGGTGCCATATACAAAACGTAGAGTCAAGGACAAGCTTCTCTCATCTGTTCCTCGTCTCTTTTCTTGTCCTCATCTCCCCTCCATCCCCCTCTGCTTCCCTCCCCTTTGAGCAGCTATGCAGGCTAGTTGCCCCACTCCCCAAAAATCTTCAAATGTTTCTTACTAAACGTTTACTAGTTCAACCTGCTCAGCATAAGTCTTGTATCAACATACCAATGTTCGTCTCTACTTTAACTCATTTTAACGGTAATAGGCTGAAATGAAACAAAAAATAATTGCTTTAATCTATATCTACTGCAGGAACTGTATTTTTTCGTACAAAGAAAGTCAGCAATACTACCTACCTTGCTACAGTATGGGCATTCCCCAAATACCATGTTGAAACTTTGCCGGCAAGAGGGTAGTGATTTCAGCCACTGCATATCACAGAATTAAGAATTTCATCAGGACTTTCAAAGCGGGGTGTTACAGCAGGTACTCCAAAAATCTATTGGACCTACTAGAACCCACATTTTGGCACAATACTTTTTTTAATGTTTTGGGATCTAAGTTGAAGGGGTAAATTTTGCACTAGTAGAGCCCCTACTGGACTGGACTATTGGACTTCCTTGTTATTATGTCCTCAACCCCTGTACAACTTCAAATCGAGTATCGAGTTGTAGCGTCTTTAAAAGTAAGTTGCTGAGTCTTCTATGGCTATTGCATGGCTCTAACCATAGCCTGCGTTGATGGCTAACCCGGCTTTCTTGCCATGAAAACAGCAACCCAATACCTGCAAGCAGGATATTCTTACCTCAAACAAACATTCCCTGTGGAATGGCTGGCCACATCTAGGGTCGTCACAAGCTTTATCAGGGATCATGTCATTGAGACGATACGAATAGCAGATCCCACACTCCATACTGAAATCCTTGTTGACAAAAACATATGGAACAAGAAGCCGGGTAAAAACGGACAGTAGACAATACCCAAAAAGCATATAAACATTTTTAGTATAAACCAAATCAGTGAATAGTCATTTTCGCGCGCTCTGATTGGTTCCTCAACTAGTAGATATCCAGCACTGTTTACTGTTTTGAGAAAACTCTCAATCATGGCGGCTCGTTTGGCGCGCGATTTGCGTTTGAACATTTTAATCACCGTATTTTATTCTACTAATTTGGTATATACTAAAACAACTATCCCCCTCAGGGTCGGTGCCTAGCGGTGGATATATACACCGCTATTCACCTCCCCTTCGGGGGATAGTTGTTAACTATTACATAGAGGATATTACACGGTGGCGCGAAGATATGAGTTTATTTTCGAGTGGCAAGAACAATATTTTACGAATGAGCGCAGCGAATGAGTAAAATATTGTTTTTGACACGAGAAAATAAAACTCATATCTTCA
The DNA here is from genome assembly GCA_033964015.1 of Scolanthus callimorphus. Lineage (NCBI taxonomy): Eukaryota > Metazoa > Cnidaria > Anthozoa > Actiniaria > Edwardsiidae > Scolanthus > Scolanthus callimorphus. The sequence continues at coordinate 21,086,886 of CM066915.1, forward strand.
AGCCACCGTGTAATGTTCTTTTTATTATATAGACAAACCAGAAAAAAGTATTCCAAATTGATTTCCAAGCACTTTTGTTTTGACCGATATCCTCACTAGTGAGGATATAGAAAATATGTCACTGAGGACCCGGATGTAGCTTCGTATGAGATCTGCGAGTGGTGTATTTCCCAGTAAAACACTCGTGTCTATATAATAAATGAGTGCATTGTTTTAATAGGTCACAAACAATTTCCCCTTATTTTATGAATTATTATGGCTTCTGTAGGTGCCAAAGTGCTTTATTTGTTATTATTATTTCCCAGTAAAACACTCGTGTCTATATAATAAATAGAGGATATTACACGATGGCGCGAAGATATGGATTTTATTTTCGAGTGGCAAGAACAATATTTTACGAACGAGCGCAGCGAGTGAGTAAAATATTGTTTTTGACACGAGAAAATGAAATCCATATCTGCAAGCCACCGTGTAATGTTCTTTTTATTATATGGATTAGAATTGAAATAGCGGCAAAATATTACAAATTGAACAACTCACTTGGTAAAGTCGAAAGTGTTTATTTGTGAAATGCTCCCTCAATCTTTCTGATTCCCAGTGTTGTTAAGAACTAATTTCCCTTTTTGTGTTGTTGTAGCCTTCTCTGCCAAAGTTGAAATAAGGTTTTTCTCTTTAGAACTAGAACAAAACTTAGTTTTGTGGCTTAAAACTCGTGTGACCGAGCGAGCGAGATTTCACTGCAGACGAAGTCAGGAAAACAACACTGCAAACGTGCACATCCGGGACATTCGGTACATAACTTTTTCATATTTCACTAGTGAAGATATGGAAAATACGAGTGTTTTAGTTTCCGGTAAAACACTGGCATCCATATAATAAATGAAAATATATAGCATTCCCTCGGAAGTGCTTCTGAGTGCCCTCTGGGCTTGAGTTTTCCAAAGACTAGCTGGTAAGTCGTTAATTGTACATCAAAAGATAATGGCCATAAATTTGTGCCTAAAGGAATGCCACGACACGAACTTCTGGAAGGTGAAGCAACTCCCTTCCAATGAATTGTATATCTCCGAAATCATAGATTGTTTATAGCTCCGTTGGTAGATGTTTCCACAGACGAAGAATCGTTACAGCATAAAAACGTTGCAAGAGCAGTGGGCTTTAAAAGGACTCTTTACCTCTTTTTTGCTTGTCGAAGGAGATGGAAATTTCAATTCCAGGATGTGTTCAAGGTTAGAAAGAACTGACGTATTTGGATCCCTGTTAAAAAATCAATGTCAAAAAAAAAACAGAGGTTCCAAATGATAAAAAGAAGTACAAAACTGAAATTGTATCTTTCAGAGTGGTTTTTATCGTACAGTGAATGTATAGTACACAAATAGACACGCTATGTATGTAGCTGTGTAAACCAGGCTTTACTTTTACGACGTACATCAAAAAGATCTACACGTACTTACCAATTTGAGGCATTTGAATTGAGCTTTTCTCTCAATGGTATGATGACTATAAAGAGAACCATCAAATCAAAGATGAACAATGTGACCAGAAATAGGAAACTTCTTTTGGTAATTTGGGTATTGTGGAAAAATTCTATGCATCCACTCGCTGAATGTCAACGTACTTGTTTACAAAAACCTGTCAACAAATCCGGGGATGCACAAAGTTGCGCATCGTTTTCACGATGTTGGGATGAGAACAATGCTTGTCTGTTTTGAATAACAAAAGCCGTCTTCGCCAGAACGAGTCGGAAAAGCTCAAGGGTATTGTTCTCACAACATCGTGAAAACAGTCGATTTAACTTCAGCTATGTTGAATTGGGCTGCCAAACCAATTCAACTCGGTTAGACGTAGTCAACGGCCAATCACATCGTAGTTCAGGAAAGTTGAATTGACTTGGCACCCCCATTCAACATTATTCAACATGGCGCGTTCAACAAATGTTGAACGAAGTTTAATCAAACGTAAATTGGCTTGGCCCGAGCCTTATCTAAGCTACGGCTAAACTAGGAAACATCGCACGTGTGTGTTTCGGACATATGAAATGTTTCTTGTCTCGCGAAGAAACATTTCTTTGTGTCCCGGCTACAAAATTTGTCGCGCGCAACAATGTTTCTCGCGTGGCTGAACCGGGAACCATGAAGGAAACATGTGTCCGGCTACAAAGTTGCGCTCTACATGTGTCCTAGTTTAGCCAGGGCTATAATCCCGTGCCCAAGATATGTTCATGTACGTTTATAATTTTTTTTACCAGCAACCAGTCTATTTCCTTACCGTTATCAGCACCTAAGAATCTACATTCAGGGAGAAGACGGGGATGAGAAGGGTTTATGGATATCTGTATGGATGAGTTATTACCTGTTATGAAGAAAATGGCACCACCATAAATAGTGAGTAGTAGTGAAATACGCGGTCGTCTTAGAGGAAGAAGATTGTTGCTAAGCTCTTAACCACAATAACTTCTAGAATACGCATCAAGCGCAATAACTGATCATCCAATCAAAATGCTTAGACACGGCACAACACAGTACCGTACCATGTTCGCTCGAACCTTTTTCATAGAAATTCTTGCTTTGTTGCTCGTTTTTCATCAAACACAACTTGTCGCGCAATATTTTGCCTACAATTCAAGTAGATTATAACAATTTATACAACAACACTAGTAAATCGCGCGCTCTGATTGGTCGAGAGCCATGTTGCTATAAGAGTACAGATACACGGTTGACAAAAATCCCTGTTTGTTGTTGTATAAAACAAATAGATCTCGTTTTTTATGCGTATGTACTGTAATAGATACACAGAAGACGTCACAGAATGTCATGAACAACTGTCACGCAACTCGACTGCGTCTCGTTGCGTACTTTTTTGTTCATGACATTCTGTGACGTCATCTGTGTATCTATTACAGTACACACGCACGCAAAACGAGATCAATTGTTAAATAGTTGATGTTCGCGGGTGTAAATATATTTTGGGCCCGACTCAGTCTCATTTTAGCCCGAGCGCAGCGAGGGTTAAAATAAGCGCTGAGAAGGGCCCAAAACATATTTACGCCCAAGAACATCAACTACATTACTATTATTACAAGAAAACAGCCCGTCACTTCGTGACGCTAGAAGACCCAACCTAAGTTCCCCCTTCCATAAACTGCTGATTTACATTACTAATGACCTCCCTTTTTGTGTGTTTGTTTTGCACTGGTCTCCCTGATTTTGGTGGAGAAAATGACGCACGTGTGTGTGTCTTGGTGAGTCAGTCCGGTTCTCAAATCTGTCTAAGAACCCGCTAAAATTGAAAACGCAACCTATTACAGAAAAACATTTGACTTCGGAATTGTTTGTATAATGCTTATCAGTAAGGCACGAGAGAAGAAACAGGTAAAGTTAAACTGTTCTAAGAAATTTCTTAGTTTATCATAGGAATATTTAGAGAATATCATTCATGACTTAGCGCGCGCTCTGTAGGCAGTGCCAGGTGTAAGTTTCTTCAAACTTGAACGAAATTTTTCTCAGCTCAAATCTTTCTCGAATTAAAATTATCCCTACACACAAATGTAAGTAATCTGTAATAGAACCATTTAGGTTTGAATGTCTATGGTGCTATCGGGTAAGGGAACTGTGTTCTTTTTTTAGTTTATGTGGGAGATTTCAACATGGCCGCGATGGCGGCTTTGTCCCTCGCTGAAAAAATCGCTTGAATTAGAACTTAGCCAAAGGTGAATCTTTTCCAACAAAAACACGCCCACTGGAGAGATTTCCTCCTTCTCTTCTGGTTTGTGTCCTTCGTTTTGCGATACAGCGTCAGGATTTATACTTAGAAAATATTATTCATGGCTTTGTGGCATTTCGCCTTAGCGTGCTTCCAGAAAGTGAGTGAGTGCGGACGATTTAGCCAATCAGAAACGTTTGCGCAGACAACCCGATTATAATAGTATAGTCATAGATAACTTTGGAGAGCGTTGAGTACAAAAATGAGAATTTATGGCGACCATCATAACGGCGATTGACTCGCCGAAAATGCTCATTAGAGCCCGGATAATACGCCACAATGCTCGCCAAAGTTATAATAATAGTGAATAGAAGTGACGTGCTAACGGACAAAATCCGCCTTGGGCTCGCATGTGTGATCATCAAAACAAACGTTTGGGCGACAAGTTGTAAATTTTATGAAAAACTAGTCAACAAACATTTTGTGCCTCGTATTCCCGGCCTTAACGGCGAACATTGACACAACTGATGTGCCATAAATAGTCGACAAGGCAATACAAAGTGTCACAGAACACGTAAGGTAATCCAGAATCCGGAATCCAACTTTTTGTTAGCTTTGGAATCCGGAATCCATATAGCAGGAGTCCAGAATCCAAAGGCCTTGAGAATCCGGAATCCAAGAATTTATTCAGATAAAGAAATATGGGAATCCGGATTCTTTGAGAATTATGGAATTCGGAATCCATTGGTATGGAATCCGGAATCCAGTAGGTTGGAATCCGGAATCAAAGGGCTGGAATCCGGAATACAAGATCTGTTTGGATTACCTTACATGGGGCGAAAGATTGATCTCAATGTGGTAACTGAAGTATTGAAATGAAATATTGATACAAAATAGTACAGTGCTGATCTGTACAAAATCGATTGTATCCATCTATTTTCTGCATTAGGACTACAGGCATGGTATACAGGATTGAACACTTTATAGTCATAGCATAAAACATTGGGCTACAGTAAGTAAAGGCATTGGAAAATGAATAATCTGTCTTTATGATTCTTCATTCAGGGGTCAATGGACTAGAAAACCACTCAACGATCTCTTCAAGACGAAAGACACGAGGAAGGTATGTTTTACGTATGGACATATTGAACATAAAAGAGACTTCTAAAAACATTTGATCATGATCCGGACAGTTCGGTCAACTAAAGGAAATACGAGATTGTGACAAATTGTGTCACTCGGGGATAAACAAACAAAGCAACAACAACAACAAAAAGCAGTACAACAACTTCGGAACAAACTAGAAAATGAGATGCTATATACCATGTGCAATTCTTCGGGTGGTGGATGCACGGTTTGGGTGGTCTGGTTCAAGTACCCATGTGTTTCCGTCAATTTCGTCCATTTCGTCCCAGAACTCCTGGAAATTCGCTACAGCCTGCAATAACATTGCTGTTAGATCCAGGGTTCTAGCGGAGATCTACTATGCCCACCGTTGTTCTATCCTACGTTACAAACAGTCTACCTTCTATTCTGACTAGTTCCAGGAAAGCCATAGTGTCATGACATAGCCGGAAATGAAGGTGCTAAAAGAACAACCTGAAGTAAATTGCAGGTTGTAATTGCAATATATCTCAGACGACTATCTTTTCAGTCAAATCTGGTGGGTTGACTTGGTAGAATGGTAGAACAACCTCTCCAGGACAAATACTTTTGAACTTGGTAAAATCTTTAACCTTCAGGCCCTCGATCAGTATGGTGCACAACATCATGATTCCTAACGATCTCGATTAGGATAACCTTACCTGGTTTAGTTGCTAACTTAACACAGTACATTAGAAAAAGTAGCCTGAATTTCAGCTGCCTCTTCGCTCTCAGTCGTACCTCACATTGCGAGAGGGGACACCAGGAGATTTTCGCATCTTTGTAATTACTGACAATCGAAAAGTCATTATTTACAATGTTTCAAAGACAACGAACGCCTTCTTCGACAGTTGTGGCGCGGCAGTTTTTGCTGAAGAGCGTGCGTTGTCATGAGCAACAAACACGTTCTACTGACCGATTTTGGGTCAGTAATTACGTACTGGATGAGAATATATCGTCGGTGGTGAATTCAGACGTCTCCTCAAGGTACTATCGAGAGCAAAGGAACAGCTGAATTTCAGGTAGTGCACTTTGCGAGAGGGTGTATTTCAGTACCTGTTGAAACTGCTGGTACAACGATTGTAGAGGGAAGTTATGTGATCTCCAGGAGAAGCTAAACTTCTCTGGTAGATCTGTTGTGCAAGATGGGGCCACCAGAGGGTGCTGAAAATAATGAATGAATGAATGAAATAATAATGGTATCAAAAATAATTTTTGTATTATTCTAAGCGCACTTGCAACAGAATATCATTGAACTATTGTTAAACAAGAAATACCTGTTGTGATAATAGCACTGTGAGAATATGTTCTCGGTCTTTGCCATCTCTGCAATCAAAAGCATTTACAGTTTACAGTGTACCTTTATTAAGCGGGCACTTATTAAGCAGCCACCCTCTATAAAGCGGTTACTTTTCAAAGTCCCAAAATATTTGTCACTGAAGTACTGTATTTAATACCTCTATTTAGCGACCACCTCCATTAAGAGGCTGTGGCCACCATTTTCCTTTGCAAGTGTAATATTTATTGCTTTTATTACTTCTATTAAACAGCCAGAACATCATGTTAATGCCAATGGTTTGTAATATGATTTGATAATAGGTGACAATTGATGACAAGTGAAAAGTCTATTTTAGTCTCTCACAGACAATAGAATAAAACAAAAAATTGCATTCAACAGCAAAGTTTATTTCTGGTCACAGTTTTGGGACCTGAATAATCTTTCGTCTTTAATTACCTGGCCAACAGTTTGAGCACCTTGAAAGAAGGGTCAACATATGCCAGCCTGTGTCACAAACAATAACAGAAAAAAAATAATAATGATTTTACAAAACATCAGCTGTTCTTGTACAATGACAAAAATGAAAAGACATGCTATAATTGAATGGAAATTAAGTATTCTGATCACTCTCACTTTTCCAAGCTGATAGTTTCAAGCTCGTTGATCAGCTCTGTGTAATAATGAGGTTGAGACATAACTTGATTGTCATCTTTAGGTTTGCACTGAAGCAGTCTTTCCTAGTAAAAGCAAAACAAACAAAATACAAATAATAATTTTAATAATAATTTCATTACTTCTATTGTGCATGATCTATAGAAAGATGCTTGCATGCACATCACTTATTTAAAAGAGGTTGTACCATATCCTCACTCTTCCTAGTGTCATGTCACTGTAGGGTTGAGTTATGGGAGGTGTCCGCGACTGCAAGGCAACAGGATGCCGTTAAGGTTATGGTATTGTGCAGTGCAGTGCAAGTGCCGCTAGGGGAGGTGACTGGTAAGCAAAAACGACAACCTCCTCGACCGAAGTCTCGGCAAACTCATCTAGAAAGAGGCAGGGTGTCGGTCCTTATGTCCAACGCACATGGGGAGGCCACTAAGCCCAAGGGATTACACTACTGGGTGAATTCGAGCCCTCCATGACATTCTCATTACGTATGCGGGTGAGAATAGCAATTTGATTTGCTAAAAGACAAAAGACTTTGCTCTTGACCAATAGAAATGCTGAGTAAACACAAGTCTGGCTTACTTTTGGTGGTCATCTGAAATCTGCTCTATTGTACTCCATAATATTATTTCATGACCAATTCTTGAAGCCAGTTTCTTGATTCAGTTGTACATTATTTGTTAGGCAACTGGAAATAAGCTCCCCGTTTTCTCAGGGTATCTGGGGAGAGCCATCATTTGAAAGTTTGAGAACTTTGAGAGTTGTCATCTACATGTATGTGTAATTACAACCAAATTTTGAAATGCAAATTAGTACTTAAGAATCCAATTAAATTTTGGTGAGAAAATGACATCATCAACTTTACCTATTACAATATTGGGAAAACTATTTGGAGGTTTAGTCCCTTTGTTAAACTAAACCTTACCATGAGACTTTGGAGTTCAATCATAAAAGATGCCAGATCAGCACTTTGAGAAAGTCTCTGCAGAGCAACAAATATTTTCAATGGTAAAATTTAATGTTTGATTGGTCACTGTAATTTTAACATCACACAAGAATTCATTGCAGTTAAATGTTTCTACTAAAACCTGTTTGATGACACTTTCACAGCCTCTTAACAAATGCCTTAACTTCCAGCTACAATCAATCCTGCAAAAAAAAAATGCACATCATGCAACCACACAAGACACACAGGAGCGTGGAAATAGCATATGAAACTGTCACTTTTTTAGACAAAAATTCCAGCCCTTGATATCATTGATTAAAAGATAATTGTTCCTTGTTTATCTGACTAGCGTTTCTCTTGTCTTCGCATGTCAGGAGTTGATTGCTAGATCACAGTCAGGGCCAATGGCCAGGGGGTACTCCCTATATTGGGTAATTCCAGAAAATAAAGGTTCCCTCCCCACGGGCTGCACTAGTTTTGACCCCCCCATGCATCCAGAATTTCCAAAATGGTTTACCCCCCCATGCATATAAAGTTCCGGGCAGGTTAAAGAAATCCAGCTTCGAAACCCCCCCTTGCAATCAGAATTCCGAGCTCTTAAACCCCCCATCCCATCGGAATTTCCAAATGCCGCCCGTGGGGTGGGTACCTTTATTTTCTGGAATTGCCTATTGGGATGGTAGGTATGGCCGTCATATTTTTTGGAGATTAAAATCGGTGATCTGGTAATTTTTTTAATGAAAATGGTACGCCGAAGTTCAGCATATTTTTAGGGGTTCTTTGAACTAGAACAGTGCACTGTAGAAGGTATTTTAGGACCAAAAAATATTTTTAAGGGTGGATTTTTTTCTGATCAGGTATTTTTTAGGTTGGAAATTTGGGCTTCCCAACAGTCATCCCTAGCATTTTAACCTTCAAGTACCCCCCCCCCCCCCATTTGATAAACACTGTTTTAGCTACTTTTAATTTTATAAAGTAAGTAAAGTCTAATGATTAGAACAAATTGAAAAGAAAATTTACCTTGCATCTTTAAGAGAGCCGTTTTGTGGAATTTCTATTGCAATGCGATAGCTCCGGTTCTGTGAATGACAAACGCGAGAAACTCAAGCAATCGGTGTTCACGATACACACTCTACATTATTCTTGGCAAATTTAGCGATATGCAGGTAAAGTAAATAACATATTGTAAAATTTAATACGCAACGTTTCGGCAAAACCGCTCTTATTAAGAAAGTAAATAACAATTCTTAAAAACAGGTTAGATATTAAGCTATGAGGGATTTCGCTACCCGACTACTACTAAACTTCTTTGATCAAGGAGGTTTTATGTGATAAAACGATAAACCACCTTGCCAACTGATCCGATGCATGTCAAATTGACATGCATCATGATGCAAACTAGTACACAGATGTGTTGTTTACAACTAATTTTCGAATGAATTCCGAGCATTCGCAAACTAATTTTTTGAACAAACACAAAATATATTTTATTTTGCATGGATCTACTCACAGATACAGTAATAAAGCCATCGTAACAGCGGCCAGTTCGATCTTGAGGGACGAGTTGTGGACACACATTCAGCATTTCAAGTTTAGCCGCCATTTTTTCGCTTTGCCACCAGGGGCCGGTTCCTGAAAGGTTGGATAAAGTTATCCGCGGATAAAAGTTATCTGTTGTATAGGTTTTGTTCAGGATTTATCCGTTGGATAAGCGTTTATCCACTGATAACTCTTAACTGGCCTTCTAGGAACCGGCCCCAGGCCTTTACTTTATCTTTGGACCACAGGCATCCTGAGGCCCGGATGAAAACAGTGGAATCACGGGAGCCAACTCGGGCGGCGACTGCATGCCCGATTAAAATTCAAAAAGTCCGTCCCAACCCAGTGAATCCTGTTCGAAAACAGAACCTGTTAATCCTAGAGGGTAACGCATTCTGTGTTCTTTGGTTCTCTGACCGAGGAATAATTTTTTAAAGGACTTTGAGAAAGTCTAACCTTTTTTTACAAAGAAATGTATGAGCAAAAACATCAAAACGAGGCGTTATTGTATCGATGCGCTACTGTAAAAAAATCATCAAATAGAAAAAATTATATCTTGGTCAGTGTTCAACCAATCTTCACCAAATTTTGCAGTTTTGCTAATACGGATGTGCTGAACTGAATTCGTTTCCTGATAACTATAAGATTTCATAAGCCAGTGATACAAGGAGCCCCTGCGTGATATGGGTGTATTTGTCATATATTATTCAAATAAGTATCTTACTATGCTAACCATAAGCTACGGAAAGATTATTCCATAATGACCAGATATGCAGCCGGTAAATAACATAAATATTTGTCATATATTATTCAAATAAGTATCTTACAGCTGTTTCAGGTAACACACGACCCAGCGCGTTCAAAACATCGAGATAGCTTTTGGCAGTTGGGTTTTCCTGTGTAGTCAATCAAACCATGTGAGCCAATCCTTGCCTAGTTTCGCCTAGTGCAGTGAACTGGCTTCTGTCGCGACATGTCTCGCAAAGGAAGCCAATCGAATGCACTGAGTAAGGATATGATTGGCTCACATGGACACGGATTGCATTGATGGACAGCACAGAAAACTCAACTGCCAAACTCTGGCGGCAACCGCAAGGTCGCGTGTTACCTGAAACAGCTGTAATATGCTAACCATAAAGCTACGGAAAGATCATTCCATAATGACCAGACATGTATGATCATACGATTTGTTTGTTTGTTTGCTTCCAGCTGTCCAGGTTGCTCAGGCGCACGCCTCCCCGAAATCAGACGTTTCAATGGGGAGTTTGCAGGTGTTGCGTGACATTTTGAATTTTGACCCTAGTAAAATAAAAATACAATATTTGAAACGAGCTTGCCGAAATTAGAAAAAGGCGAAAATTTGAGTTGATTTGGGTAAATATTAGCAAAGTTATTGACGCCCGAAGTAAGCTGTTTCTCTATTCAAATCGGCCGAAAACATTCCACGGGCACTGAGAAGCACGGAAACCACTAAAATGTGAGCTATGCTCACCTAGAACACAATAAAAGAGCGAGCAATCCTATTGCTCACTCTCTTCTCGCATTTTGCGAGTGCTGGCCGGATTTGCTGGTGTTTTGTTCCTGTGACATGGCTCAAGTTCCCGTCCGCCCCGCCACCCCGTTGTGCCCCAACACCTGTTCTTGGTTCTTGCTGTACCAACCGCGTCAGTTCAGCCCCAGCCGTTCCTCAAGCTCCTGTTGTTCCAGTGCTGGCTCAAGCCAACCAGCCACTTAGAGCAGACCACACGTAGACTTTACCTTGAGTCCTTGGTGGTTAAGTGGCCGATTTACTCTGTCTATCTTTGCACATTTTGCTGTAGCCACTCGGGCTTCGCAAGTGTTTAATTGGTTGTGTACTGGACTTCGGTTCGGTACGAAAAATTAGCTTGTGTTTATTATGGCCATTCGGGCCGGGCACGATTCACTGGAAGCATATTTCAGGTGCCCTGTAGGAGTTCAATTGGTTGTATACTGAACTTCGGTTCGGTACGAAAAAATTAGCTTGTGTTTATTATGGCCATTCGGGCCGGGCACGATTCACTGGAAGCATATTTCAGGTGCCCTGTAGGAGTTCAATTGGTTGTATACTGAACTTCGGTTCGGTACGAAAAATTAGCTAGTGTCTATTATGGCCATTCGGGCCGGGCACGATTCACTGGAAGCATATTTCAGGTGCCCTGTAGGAGTTCAATTGGTTGTATACTGGACTTCGGTTCGGTACGAAAAATTAGCTAGTGTTTATTATGGCCATTCGGGCCGGGCACGATTCACTGGGAGCATATTTCAGGTGCCCTGTAGGAATTTAATTGGTTGTATACTGGACTTCGGTTCGGTACGAAAAATTAGCTAGTGTTTATTATGGCCATTCGGGCCGGGCATGATTGCTGGAAGCATATTTCAGGTGCCCTGTAGGAATTTATTGGTTGTATACTGGACTTCGGTTCGGTACGAAAAATTAGCTAGTGTTTATTATGGCCATTCGGGCCGGGCACGATTACTGGAAGCATATTTCAGGTGCCCTGTAGGAATTTAATTGGTTGTATACTGGACTTCGGTTCGGTACGAAAAATTAGCTAGTGTTTATTATGGCCATTCGGGCCGGGCACGATTACTGGAAGCATATTTCAGGTGCCCTGTAGGAATTTAATTGGTTGTATACTGGACTTCGGTTCGGTACGAAAAATTAGCTAGTGTTTATTATGGCCATTCAGGCCGGGCACGATTACTGGAAGCATATTTCAGGTGCCCTGTAGGAATTTAGTTGGTTGTATACTGGACTTCGGTTCGGTACGAACTTTCTCTTGTTTATTATGGCCATTCGAGCCGCGGGCACGATTCACGGGAAGCATAGTTTCAGGTGCCCTGTGTTTATTTGGCCTTATATGGACCTCGGTTCGGTAGGGACACTGTTGTCTGTTTAGTGCCATTCGAGCCGGGCACATGACAATATAGTAATGGGAAAAAGAAAAGACAAGAGTGGAATCTGTGATTTCACTTGTGGAATTGTCATCGCATAATTGCGTAATAAGGAAAAAAAAAAAGGCATGAAAGAGAAAAACGTAAGCTTTGGGTGATTTAGGGTTCACAGTCCCAGGGTCATCTAAGGCCCTTCGTGCTCGACTCTTGCAGTTGCGCCGGGACTGCGTTCTCCTACTGATCCCAGGGAGTGTCGCTCAACTCTACAGGCTTCGTTGTTTTCTCTTCTATAATGGACGATTAGCCGCCAATCAAGCGATGACGTACACAATATTTCGTCCTTCCAGAATGGGAAGGGGTTGAAAGATTTAATCGAAACGGCGGCCTATCAGGTATCTCAAAACGGTGAATTGGGTGACGCTCCCGGGGACCAGCTCGGGGGAACCAGTCCTGGCTGATTCTGCTCTTGGTTCCGTGCGGGAGAAGTCTATCCGAGATTGTAGATGGGTAACACCCGGTAGCGGAAACTGTCTCGAGAGAGGTTCATGATCTCAATTTAGTCATTTGTGTTAGCTTTCCCCCTTGTGAGAACAATAAGAAGCTCCAGTCAGACGCACAAATGAAATCGTACAGTGACGGGCGCCGTGCTGTGCTCTTACACCAATTATGCTGTATACTTCCTATTGATAGTGTATACGGGGTATGGTGACAGTATTGGGGAATGAGTAGAGGGTGATAAGATATGGATGAGATATGGGGGAGCCATATGGCTCAAATATTCCCTTGGGGCAAGGGCTGGGCGCGGGGTGCCGCCGGATGTGGGTGCATTGGACAGCGGAGTGATCCACACCATTGCTCAGGTTACTGGACAATGGAGTCTGTTGTTCCCATCTCTAAATCAGTGATCCGTGGAACAAAGGCCGGTTTGGATATAATACTATTCAAATCGGCCGAAAACATTCCACGGGCACTGAGAAGCACGGAAACCACTAAAATGTGAGCTATGCTCACCTAGAACACAATAAAAGAGCGAGCAATCCTATTGCTCACTCTCTTCTCGCATTTTGCGAGTGCTGGCCGGATTTGCTGGTGTTTTGAGACGACATGAATGAATGGAAAGTGAGAGGTGGGGTGGGCTATAGCTTTGGGGTATGACGCTCCATTTAGAGACCCGCCCACCCAGCCCCCATTTTGGTATTGTATCCACACTGGCCTTTGCTACGGATCCACACCATTGCTCAGGTTACTGGACAATGGAGTCTGTTGTTCCCATCTCTAAATCAGTGATCCGTGGAACAAAGGCCGGTTTGGATATAATACTATACGTTTAATGTCTTGGTGGACAACTGTTGCCCACCACAACATTAAACCTATAGGAAAACAACCAACTTCCGACGCTCATAACTTCTGTCTTATTTGTCGAAACCAACTCAAATTTGAGGATTTCACACATTTCGGTTAGCTCTTTTCAAATATGGTATTTTTATTTGCTAGGATCAAAATTCAAAATGTCACGCAACACCTGCAAACTCCCCATTGTGACGGAGAAAAGGTATACTCCATGGACAAAGAAAGCGGCAAACACGCCGAAGAAGCGGTGAGCTCACGCAATAACATCAGGGAAGGGTGGGTGTTTAGTTAGCGAGTACTCTTTTTTTTATAAGAGCCTTTTTTAAGAACATTCAGCCTGAAATTTACCCAAATTTTAAGAACATGCTAAGAACATGCCAGAGCCTCAGACAGGAGCAAAATAGATTTATTTCAGTGATGCGTTCTAAAATCCAGAATCAAATGTGTTAATAATAACGACCTTCAATATTGTAATTATAAACTCTCTTAAATACTTCATTGGTATGTATCCTTCTATAAGATCTATCATATTTCAGGTTCCGACGTCACTGAAATGTAAGAACATCCGTAAGAACATTTCCAGCCTCAAACTGCTCCAAAAATAACGGCCCAGCCTCAGCCTCAACTGAAAATTAGACGTTCTTATAAAAAAAAAAACAAGAGTGTACACCTATTCAATTAACGTTGCTCGTGAAACCATGTATCATGAACCATGCTTCATAAGTCGCAATAATAATTCTTGACTAAAACAAAGCAGTTCATGTCAAATTGTGTCTCAAAGTAGTAAACAAAGTGCCATTGGGTGGTTTTAATTTAGTTTGGTTTACAAAATTCGAGGAAAATACGTGAGAAATAGAATCTTCATTATGATGCAGGGTTCATGGTTTTATGTTTTACCATAGTTAGTAGAGTCTCCCTCTACTAACAATGGTTTTACAGAGCAACGTTAATTGAAATAGGTTTTCGCTAACTCACTTCGAATCAGATAGAACGTGCCTGAGAACGGGGAAGGTGACGTAGTGTATATGCACTTCAAAAAACAACAAAAATAAGTCACGATCTTCTTCTGGACTTTTCAGATAGATGCCATAGAAAACATTTGGGCACGTGTCTTGTGAGACAGTCCCTAACGTAGGACACCTCTCTTAAGCCCTGGCTAAACTAGGACACATGTAGCGCGCATGTAGCCGGGCACCTGTGTCCTTCATGTTTCCCAGTTTAGCCACGCGAGAAACATTGTTGCGCGCGACAAATTTTATAGCCGGGACACAGAGTAATGTTTCTTCGCAAGACAAGAAACATTTCATGTGTTCGAGACACGCGTGCGATGTTTCCTAGTTTGCCACTCGCGGGGAAACATGCAGGACACAAATGTTGTGCGCTACATGTGTCCTAGTTTAGCCGTAGCCGTTTAGCTTAAGCCTGGGGCAAACCAGTTAAGGTATGGGGAAAGGTTTGGTTCGGCGAAACAGTTGTCATTTCGTCCGCTTTTAAGCTACATACATGTATGTATGATGATTGATTTGAAATGTTTCGAGAACTTCTGAGCATCATGTTGGACTGGTTTAGCCACATATTAGTAAGTGTAATCATCACAAAACAGTTTCTCTCTGAGTTTCCACCGTCTCGTTCAAGATGGCCTCCTCTTCGTCCTCGTCGTCAGACATGGTCCCTCCGGCGGGAACCTTGCTGGAGAAGAGCGGAATGATAAAGGCTAAGGTGGCACCGACAACGATTACCCCACCCGCCATGTAGAAAGCGGGACTATAGCTGTTGAACTTGTCCGCAACTAAACCTGGAATGTGAGAAAAAGCAATATGTTACTGCAATTTTCATAATTCTGTGAACTCTACGCCAACTAACAAACTGCGGTTTGGCTTTCGGCATTCACACAAATTAACGGCAGCTCTGGGTGATTTCACGCAGGCTTTGAGAAGTTTTTTGAGCTAATAAAGAGCAAAAAACAAATTGAGGGAGGGTTCCCTTCCTTTCGCTCGTTTCTTTCACGTTTCGTTTAGCAACAGGCGATTTACAATTCCCTTAGTAACAAACCTGCAATTGGTGGCCCGGATGCAGTAAACATCGAGTTGCAAGAAATCGAGATTCCAAATGCAAGTGGTCTCTTCTCCGACACTGTACACTTTAACAGGTGAAGATTCAAGGTTGCTATATAGATACCCTCTAGAAACCCATAGAAGAAGAAATACGCGGCGATATGTGGGTAGACTTTAGCTAACGGACTGAGAATGATTGCAGTTCCAATGGTGTACTCGGCAAGCTGATACATCCATCTCGGGTTCATCCACCTAAACTCGCAAATCACCCCAGTCGCAAAGCGAGATATAGATGAGCCGATGCCGAATAAAAGGTAAAGCTTGGAGGCGTCGTCTGCTGTGATGCCGAGTCCTTGGCAGTAGCTGACCTGAGAAAAAACGTAGACACTATCAGAAGTATCCTTCACAATGCGTTTGCGCTCTGAAACAGGAATAGATCTTGGCGGCCCTCCATTCAGCCACTATTCTCACTTGGTCCCAACATGTGCTGATTATAAGATATCAACTCATTAGCATAATTTGTCAGTCAGTTTGGTTTTGAGATCTCGACACCAAGATGGCGTCCCTGGGCCTGGAAGGGGCTGCCATAAGGGTCTCATTGTACTCATCCCTAGAGGCCGCCCTCGTTTTGCAGTTGCCATCTTGAGCTCTGCCAGGTCTCCTCCCCATAACTTATATAGAGTGCAATGGGACCAAGTAAGAATACTTTAGCATAGACATACTAATGCCAATGTGCCACACCCGCACACCGTAGATTGAATAGCGTGCTTTGTTCTAAGCAGACTAAGCGATCTCTTATTGGCACATTAATAACAACGGTGTAGTGATGTCAGCGTAAACAGCGCTATTAGCAAGTATGCTAAACATTGAGACTGGTAAAGACAGTCAAAAATCACTACCACGGCGGGCACGTATTCCCTATGGAAATACTTACTATATGAATCTGGGGAACATACTGGCCGAACATGCACACGGAAGAGGAGATAGTGATGCCAACAAACACAGGGTTCCGATATAAAGGCACGTCCAGACTAGGTACATATGGATTGACTGTCCGAATATCGTCCGGGTCGGGTGGACTAGCCTCCACGTCGGGACTGTAACTTATCGCCAGAATACACGCAAGTGCCAGAATGCCACCGGTGATTTGAAGAGCTCTTTTCCAACCAAAGGCATCCAGGAGAGCTTGTAAAATTGGGCCAAACATGAAGACACCTAGGCCTGTTGGGTAGAAAAATGTATTGTCGAACATAAGGTTTTACTATGTGTCTTTGCGTGTGGTTGTACTGTAATTTACCCCTGCGTAAGGGGATCCGGGATCCAGCAAAATTTAAGGTTTGGGTGAGTGTGGGATCCGGGATCCTAGATCCAAGGACTGGGATCCACAAATCGGGATCCAAAACGTATTTACATGGGGCCATTAGATGTACAGATGACCGTATAGCCGTTGCTAAAAATCTTCTTCTCAGAATTCTGCCTGCATGGGTTTTTTTGTGAAGCTGGAAGCTAGTTTAACCTCTCAGGAATTCTATATGCATCGGGGGGGGGGGGGGGGGGCATTTTGGAAATTCTGGATGCATGGGGGGTCATAAACTAGTGCCGCCCGTCCCGACATATATTTTCTGGAATTGCCCAATTTAAGGCGCTTAGATTGCTTTCTTGCAGGCTCGTTACATGGTATATTTGGGACACACAGATCCCTTATTTTTGCTAGTATTTTGTAATCCCTTTTGTCATTAAAAATTCTGATCCCTGATCCGGACCTCAAACAACTACTGATCCCCATTCATACCCTTTTGATCCCTGAGACCACCCTTCGGAGGGACGGCTTTGATCCCTGATCCCTGTTACGAGCCTGTTTATTAACTGCGATGAACCTGATGAACATCTACTTTACGTACATTCATACACAGCAGTGGTCTGATTTCTGACATTCATTGCATCATTATATACCGTTCGGGGCTTTTAAAAAACGCCCCAACAAGAACCAAACATTTGACCTTAGCCTTCATTCCTGGCTTCACAGGGAGATGCCATCGGATTTGAAAATGAAAGAAACAAGTTGGCTTACTTTGTCCGGTACTTGCAATCCCAGTGGCGAGCGAGAGACGCTTGTTGAAGTACATCGACGTGACAACAAACGACGAGTTAAACAAACAACTGCAGCCGAATCCGTATAGCAGGCTATATGATGCAAATAGGTATTCCATCCTATTTGCTAGTGAACTGACAGCCAGACCAACACCACAACAAAGTCCTCCCATTATACAGGTCGCCCGACATCCAAACCGTCGGATCACGAACCCAACGAGGGAACCAAAGAAGAAGGTGAAGCACATCGCCAGAGAACCAACCCATGCTGAAGAAGAGAAAATCATAAGGTAAGAACAATCATAAGGTTAGATTGATAAGATGCAGTGACGGGTGTATACTGCGAAAGCCGCGACACCACTTAGTGCTCTGCGCGCTGAAGCCAAACATTCCATACTGATGACGTATTTTGACCCAAATCTAGTCATAAGAATTACGTGGCCAATTTAACTTTGTTGCATCTTTTGTCGTCTTATTTGAATTCTTACTATACAATACTTTGTGTGTTATAAAAATTAAATACAAAATTATAGTCAACTTGGCCACGTAATACTTTTGATCAGATCTGCGTCAAAATACGTCATCATTATGGAATGTTGGCTTGAGCGCACAGACACCTCGTTGCGAGAGTCTCTTTCGGCGAGCGTTCGCCGGTTAGGTGTATACACAAGGTTCTGGAAAAGGTGGCGCGTTGCTGTCCCCGAGATCCAAATTAGTCCTGTTTCAAAAGTCGACCTCTTGCCGTGTCGAACCTAATGTTGAGAAATTTCATCTCTAGCTTAAAGGGCACTCTATCTGGTGCAAAAGGGAAATCAAGATTAATCATAGCAGAACACAAATGGGATCTATAGTCTGTTTTTCTTCATTTTTCCTTTGGCTCTAAAATGTAGAAAACCAGCAATCGGCTCAATTAAGTTCGACGAAGATTTGACGCCAAAATCATCGACTTTTGAAACAGGCCTTAGTCAATAGAGCTACTGAAAAGGCTGATGGTTGTGAGAAGTGTGAATTGACTGCTTTTAATGGTTTGGGTGGCGTCAAGGCACAAGTCGTAGAATTCGTTAATTCTTTGCACATTTGACATGCGCGCCAACGATTAGCTAGATCAGTGAGAATATCCCCTCGAAAATGTTTTCCTTCATTTGAACTGCGTAAGCGATGTCTTCTTGGGTTTAACCCCGCCTGATCCACTTTTCAGTTGAAGCCCAACCACCAGTTTCACCAGAGCGTTTGTAAACAGTGATCTGTTTTATAGGAACACTACATTTCCTAGTATGGTGATCTGTGACTACTGTAGGCTTAAACTTTTTGTCGCTGACATCGTTGTAATCTGCGAGGACGGTCACAAGTCACGCTATCATTGAAAACGCAAAGGACTTTCAGTTTGCAGGAGGGCACGTTGGCAGTTTGAGTCATCGAAGCACCCCGCTTCATCGTTGTCCTTTATTTTCATTTTCAGTAGGCCCTGATTTTGATATATGCTTCAACTTGCTATATTATGCTTCAACCTTAAATTTGCATTAGTAGGCGTTCTTACGTAAGATTTACTGTGCGACTACGTCAACCGGGCCATCCCGTCAACAGTTTGTCATTTAGAGATCCAAACCATTTTAAGCAAATTTAATACCTGCAATACATCTGACGATGAGTAATTAAATGTTTTGAAGTAATTTCTGCCCATAATTTCCAAATGTTTTACGAGAAAAGCGTTATTTCGGTGTCTCAGATCTCAAGAAAGTCGAGATCCTTTGTTCTGTACTCGCTTTCTGATTGGCTAACTTCTTACAAAATGGCCCGGTTGACGTAGTCGCACAGTAACAGCTTTCGCTGATTAAATTTCCAAGTTTGACTGTTGACCTAAATTTGACCTCAAAATCTCGACACTGCCCCCTTAAGGCCTACGACAAACGTCGTGCCAGGTTCGCGACGTTTCAATCCAAAACAATAGAAAGTTTTGTATTATAAAGTCAAATGAAGCGGCATCCTTTGAAAAAGGAAAGGTTCGACAGAAGAAGTTCGACTGAAATTCGATGTTTGTGCTGGGCCTTAGTTGATATACTTTTTCACTTAAAGGTTGTCGAAGCACCTGCAGCACAGTATAACATTAGACGTCATAGCCATTATAGAAAACTTACAAATTCACAAAACGTAATTAAAACACGTGTTAGCCCTCGATGTTATCTACGCTCAATATATCATTAACTAACCCACTAACCTGTCTTTTCTCTGTTTTCGTTGAAATAGTCCATAAATACCGGCAAAAGAACGCCATAACTGAACGTGACTCCGGTTGATAAAGCTATATTAAACGATGCACAGAGGCAAACAAACCATGCATGGCAGCTATCCTGGGAGTATTTACGCTCGCTGATGTGTACCACATCTACGGTGGATTGAGGCAACTGGCCATTTCCAGCGGATTCTGTCGAAGTTTCGAGCGCTGGGTTTAGTGACCCTGTAGAGCTCGTTGAAGAAAGTCGGGTATTCATTTCACCGGTCTCGTTTTATGATTTCCAGACTTCGAAAGACTCATCGCCGAGCATTTTCTAATGTGGTTCTGTCACCTTGAACAAATACAATGAACAATCCCTGCCAAGTTCTTCTGCTTCTGATTAAACGTCACGAATAATTTGAACTAGTTTGAATTCGTTCCCTCCAGTTCGCCTGCTCGATTAAAAAGGCATACCAAAAAGATGTTAAGAATTAACCTCTGTTATTAGCAATATAGGCTCCTTACTTGTTGAGAGTCCACTGTAGACAAAGATCACTAGTAACGGGGCCGTTGCGTTACTTTGTTTTTCATATTTTTTCATTTCTCATTTCAAATGCAAATATTATACAAGATTTATAAGTCACGCCAACTTCGACAAGAATTAAAATGAAAGTTACATGTTACTGTTCGTCGCCAAAACCAAGGGGATTGGGTTTTCCTAGAGTTCAACCTGACCGCAAAGCGCCCTTTCGTTGCACACTATGAATCTAGTTGACACGTGCTCTTGTGGTTTGTGGCGTATAGAAAATTCTTAAAAGCCGCTTGCCTGGCGTTAATACTTGTCCAATTTATCGTCATGTTTTGGAACTCTTCTCTGAACTACACGTTGCAAAGTGACTCTCGGGTAGGGGCGTTCTTGGTACGTTGACTGGTAGCGTAATTCTGAACTGTGTTATACGCATTTGAGTACCTTGTGTATGCCAGGTGTGCTACAATCAGGCAGTTCCCTACATCCTCTTCAATGCGCAGCGTTCAATTCAAATTGGCATGTTCCACATTGGAAGGGGGAACAGGGTGTTTACGATACTTTTGTCCGCCGCTGTAGGTTCGGCTTTGTGCTTGTCACTTTTTTAGTGACATGCACGGCTTTTCCTCTCGCACATTTCATGCAATCCATTGCATGTTGGGGTTGTTGTTTGTTTTTTTTTGTTGTGGACAGTTACCCAGTAAGAAATGGTTGTAGCGATGACTACGTAAAAACGGCCTGGTTTCTGCAGATACAATTTCGTCAGGAGACTAAGATAAAACCATTGAGCCACGTTAGATCCTGCTTGGGCATTTGGTAAAGTATAGACTACATTGCCAGCCCCCAAAAATGGCATCATGTGAATTCCGAACACTTCCCTTGTATGTACCTTTGGAAATTCATCTTTTCCCATGGATGGGTTTCTGCTGAGATTCCCTGTGACCCGGGGTCCCGAAATCCTTTAGGGGACTGAAATGCGGAGGGCATGCGGAGATTACATTCTCATGATCCTTCAGTTTTGGGTACTCTAGTAAGTCGTTCTCGTCCCCAGAGCCATCGTTTGATAAGCGTGGAGACCCTTGTAACCTTTTCATCCTTCCGATCTAGGGCTACTTAACACGAAGGGGCTATTGACCCGTTGTCCTTGAGGGCGAAAGGTATCTAATTGTTTTAGTATCACTGTCTAAACAAATCACCAGAAACCTCGACAAAACGTTTAGCGGCCGCCATTGTTTTCATGTTCAAAATCGGCGCTTTCGAGGTCTATTGATAATAGTCCCCTAGTAGTGCAGCCAATCAGAATGCAGCATTGGCAATAGTCCACTAGTAGGGTGATACTGAAATGTTTATTGTCGACAGTCGTGAATGAGATCCTTATTTAGGATAATTCGTCTCCTCTCCTGAGGTCAACCATCTTCACTGCCGATGATTGACAGATGTGGCAACCCGATACGCAGTCACGAAGGAGAACGCGCGACCACTGAAGGAAGAGCTTCAGAAGTTTGCTTTGTCAGCAAACGGAGTCGCTAATTCACCCGTTGATTCGCTGTGCGATCGGAAGCTTAACAAGAAACTCGGACCTTCTAATCTTCTAATGGACAGCGAGAGAATCTGAAAGGTATGAGTCTTTGGAACGTATCTTGTTTCTATTTCAGTCTCGTTAGAGGGATTTAGAGCAGCGACAGATATTTAGTCCCAATCTGCAAAAACCTGACTGCAAACATCGCCTCCTCGCTGGCCTCACTATTATCAGTTATCGAGCCTATTTGTGGTTTACTGTCTTATCAGCGGTGAAATTAGACAAATTGCCTCTTCATTGTCCTTCCGATTTTGGCTTCGATATAACTGCTAAGTATTTGATTTTGATGTCAACCTACGCACGCGGTGCTGTTGCAATAAACCCGGGATAATAAACGCAGATCGAATTCAGACCTTTATCAGAATCGTATGTATGTACTGTATGAACTCTAGGGCAGTAGGAATGACGTTGAAACCTGCAGTCAAGCAAAAATAACAAAAGGTTTTGCAATCGTTAGGGAATCAGTATGAATTTTTTATTTTCTGTAACGCCAAAACAAATAAAAAATGTAACGCCAAGTAAACCTTTTTATAATACAGTTTGGCTAGAAATGCTATAAAAGCACTTACACTGGTAATTAACGTGTCGAGTGGCAAAGCAGGATAGATATACGTTTTTGCGTAAGCTACGCTTGATCTTTTAACCCAAAGGTACTAGACTGCTTGCAGTCCCGGCCTTCTTTGGTGAACGCCTGTGAAACGAAGCGCGTGAAACGCCGCTTTTTCACCGCACACGTTTTCACGGACGTTCGAAGAAAAAAGGACTGCAGCAGTTTACAAAGGTTCAACTTTTATATACTTTCAGCGACGACGTACGGGCCCGGGGGGACTCCCATATTTTTTGGTCGGGGATGATCGTCGTATCTTTTAGGGGTTAAAATCACGATGGTTTGGTCTCTTTTAGGGGTGATCTTTAGGCAGATTGGTATCTTTTAGGGCCGAAACTGTGTCCAAATTTTTTTTTTTTTCTTATGATGGTACTTCTAAAACCGTGTAAGAAAGAGAGATTATTCGATGAGAAGACGATAAATTAGAAACAAACTCGGAAATTTCTTGGTGGGCGTCTTTCACCTGTTACCTGTGTCCTTCGCGCCTACTTGGTACACAAGAACTCATGTTTTAGGGTATCTTTTAGCGGTAATAAATTTTTTGAGCCACGCCATGGCCCGCCATGTTTGGTATCTTTTAGGGGTGAAACTGAAAATTTTCGACGATCATCCCCGACAAAAAATATACGGGACCGTAGAATAAGCTACAATAGTTCTTTTTGATGCGGCGAATTTTAGGCCTTTTTGTGATTTTACCAACTCTTACAGGCCGAGCATCCCCACATGTTTTAACATAGGGAGCGCCCCTCGGCCCCCATCCCCATCCCTTCATGAATTAAAACACGGCAAAACACGGCCGTTGCGCTGCATAGGAAACACTTGCGAACCTGCCAGCTGGACAAAGTCTACTGGTAAAAATCTCAAAAAAAATTTTCGAGCAAAATAAGCATCGTTGCTTGTCTGGCTTGGATGCAACCCGTGTGAGTTGTTGATTAGTCCCGAATAGTTTCCGTTTTTAACTGATTAAAAAGCAGGGCGGCGGAGCACGCTAAAAAGATGAAGTGGACGCGTAATTTCGTTTTTTTTCGTGTTTTTACCTCATATATTGATGAAAATATGTCACAATGGAATCTTTACCCTACGTTCTCTGAGTCCTAATGTCAACAGTCAAAAAAATACTATGAAATATTTGCTGGGATATATCGTTTATAGCTAGTGTGATATATCTAGCTTCAAAAAGTGGGAACCTGCTAAGCCCCCCCCCCCCCCCGCCCCCAGTTCAAAAATTGGTCCGCCGCCTATGAAAAATGATAATCATTTTTTGCAAATAATTTCATAGCATGTTTCATAGAAAGAAATATAAATGATTTAATTGTTTGTCATTTCTTCCAGATACATTAATTCTCGTATGTGGCGTAAACCATGAAGAATTCTCTGATGACCACTTTCTACCGTCAACCAGACAGCCGTTATTCTTGGCTGGTTCTTTCCTCTGGGTTTCTCATAGTATGGTTGTCGGGTGGTATCGGGTTCTCTTTTGGTGTCGTGCTGCCTGTGTTCGTAAGAGAATTCAACGAAAGCAGACAAAATGGAGGTATGTACTTTGGTGGACAGAAAAGCATCCATTTTCACGCCATTTGTCGCGTCTAGAGATCTGAATTCGTTGTTTCGTCGTGCGCATATTTGAAACGCAGGGCCGAAGCAAGCCATAAATTATTATTATTATTATTATAAAAAACTGAAGGAAGTTTTTAAGGGAAAATTTAGAGGCCAGCGTGTGAAATTACCGCACGTTTGGGGGAACTTTAATATGCAGGGTGTAAAACCAGGAGTTTTAAGGATTGTTTGTGGAAAAACTTGGGGGCAAGCGTGCAAGAGCCCCTTTAAATGTTATCGGAAACTGTGTTTCTGAACACTCCATTGTGACCGTATATGGTAAAATGACGTCACAGTGATATAATAATGACCAATTCCACACACTCGAGTGATATGCGCCACCGCTGCCGTAAGATGATTTTTGTCGTCTTTATCTTTAAAGCTCTTGTTGGATCCATCTTCATAGCAGTGCTCCTTGGGGAGTCCTTGATCTCCAGCCAGTTGTGCCAGCGGTATTCCTGCAGACTAATGTGCGCAGTAGGTCACGTGTTGTGCGCAGCAGGCTACGCCCTATCGTCAATCGCCCAAAGCCTGACGCCCCTGTTCTTCACCTACAGTTTTCTCGCGGGCACCGGACAAAGCTTAGTCATCAATTCCATCTTCCTTGCCATTCAACAGTACTTCAAAAAGCGACGATCGTTTGCAATAGGGCTGCTCTCAGCAGGGGTCGGGATCGGGACAATGTCCTGGGGACCAGCCTCCCAGATTATCATCAATCGTATTAGTTGGCGTGGTTTCTTTCGAGTTGTTGCTGGAGTGTCCGGCATCTTCGCATTTCTTGCTTTTGCTTTTGACCCGAGAGTTGGCACAGCACCCACCAAAGAAACGGCGAATCAAGGAGCAAGCAAAAAAGAAACGAAACCTGAACAGACAAAACCTCCTAGCTTTTTCCAAACCTTAACAGACTTCTCCGTGTGGAGATACAGACCGTACACTGTGGCTGTGGTATCTGTTTGTATCGCCAGTCTTGGACATTATGCTGTTATTATTCACCTGGTGAGTAATTTGGTTAAAATAATTACAATAATAATTATAATAATTTTATTTAACAATATAATGTGCATTGCATCTTCAATTTAAATTTGGTCGAAGTAGATAGTAATTATTATTATTATAGTAATAATTATAAAAACATATCATAGTTATCATAATTATATAATTTTCAAAATAATTATAATGATTATTTAAAATTATTGGTCCTGTTATTGGGTATGGCAGACGATATATGAACACCAGTGCACCCTTATTTTTTCATGACTCTCGTCAAAGCGTACTTCTAGCCATCCTAAACGGTGAATATGTGAATGTCGTAAAGCATGGCTAACACTATTGACATAACGCAAAGAATACAATATCCATTCTGAAAAGTGGCCATCTTAATTGCAGAAATGCCTGGCTCACGTTAATGAGATAACAACATAAGCGCGCACAGGCTTATGCCCGAAATATACTAACAATATCCACGGAAAATTCCAATGCGAATACAAGCCAAATGCCAAATGCAATTACACATAATGTAACTGAGCACTGTTCTATTGTGTACGTGGTATTTATAAAACGAGCTGGAGTGTTTTATCGGGTGATATAAAAACGAGGCGAAGCCGAGTGTTTATATCAACCGATAAAACACGACATGCGAGTTTTATAAATCACTTCTGAAACTTATATTACAAGATGCGGAAATTTATAACTTGAATTAGTCAATACGAAATTAATTTTACGAGTAGGATGGACTAGGCGCTATACATAGTGTACGCCGTCATGAAGTCAACTAAGGAACTAGTCATCTAATTCGACAGAGTTTGACGCATTGATTTTATCCAAAGACTTAGGAAACTGTAAAGAATTCATTCAAACAATATTCTCAATCAAAATAAAATGTAGTCATGAAAAAATTTCTACACCAACAGAGTATGGCTAGTGTGACGTAGACGCCAAGGATGCGCAGATACAGAACCAAACATGCGCAGATACAAAATAAGCATCCCACATGGATTAGGGTTGTGGTTTTGGTGACCAGTGTTCACGAAATCCTAAAAAATTTCACCTAATGCGTAGGGTCAGGAATAGAAGTGCACACCAGCACTAGTTCCGACCCTGGGTTGGCAAGGGTCCACTCTTGTACACTCATATGCGCTTTGAAGTGTCGAAATAGGCACTTCATCCGGGGTACCGTGTCTATAACTACGATATAGACACTCATTAATTAAACATGAGTGTCTATCGTAGTTGTCAACACGGCACGTGACCAATATAGGGTTCCCCCATTGGTCACAAACTTATGAATAATTCATGAATTTTAGAATGTTCTATTGTGTACCGTTCTAACATCTAACAGTCATGTTTTCTCTCTGTGCAGATCAAATATGCCGAGGAGATCGGAATACCTGCCACACAGGCCTCCTTACTCTACATCGCTAACGGTATCTCTACATTATTTGGCCGAATACTGGGCGGACGGATATGCGATGTGGCCTTTGTGCGACCATTCTATATTAACATGGTAGCTGAGTTAGCCAGTGGTATCGTCACATTCTGTTGCCCACTGGCCACTAACTTCACTCAACTGATGGTCGTGATAGCATTTTACGGATTTTCGGATGGATTGTTTCGTTCGACTATTAATATATTGTTCATGCAAACTTCGGAGCCGAATCCGGCGAAGGTGGCGTCTTCGTTTGGCAGTGCCTTGATGGCTACTGCTATCCCGACCGCTATTGGTCCAGCTATGGCAGGTAAGGGAGGGAATTGAAGATGTAGTGTCTTCGACAGGAAATTTGTCATGCTCGATGACCCAGTGCCTCTTGTGTGTCCTGGCCAAAAGAGGCGCTGGAGAACCGAACTGCGTATTTGAATTCTAGGGGATTGTAAATGTAGTGTAGCTTCCACAGGAAATTTGTCATGCTCGATGACCCAGTGCCTCTTGTGTGACCTGGCCAAAAGAGGCACTGGAGAACTGAATTGCGTATTTGAATTCTAGGGATTGTAAATGTAGTGTACCTTCCACAGGAAATTTGTCATGCTCGATGGCCCAGTGCCTCTTGTGTGACCTAGCCAAAACAGGCGCTGCTCGCTGGAGAACCGAACTGCGTGTTTAGTTATAGGGCGTGATAAGATGCTGCCCTCTACGCCCCATTACTGACGCACAAGTTGGCTTTCTATTGTCTTGCTTGTCGATCTGCCTTGATGCTAATCCTTTGTTGTTGTAAAACAGAGTTTCCTGTCCTGTGCATATGGCTAGACCTAGAAGAGTAGACGGAGGCTCCTCTTGATGGGCTCCTCGTATCTTGTTATGTCATTTTGCCTTGTAAATCCACCCGTATAATTGCCAACGGATGCTTTGAGCTATTTTGTTTTTGTTCTAATTTCGTGTCTTTCCCCCTTTGTAGGCTTCCTGGCAGACCAGTTCGGTTCGTATTACATCGCCTTCTTTTCTTGCGGAGGTATCACTTTTTTCTCTGCGTTTATCTACCTTGTTGAGATTTACTTCAGCGTCAAAGAAAAACGGAACAAAGCACGTCATCCTCCCATAGAAATGGGGCTTGATAATCCGACAGACATTCAGGATACGCCGTTATGATAATGAGGATGACGATTTTTGCTTCGTTGGATCCAAGGACTGGGATCCGGGATCCAAAATTTCTGTGGATCCTTTTACATGGGCCGAGTCTTACAGACACAATATTATTTGGGACCTCTTACAGGACAGTACATTAATAAAACGGGTTCAAGATGGTAAAATACCAATCACCAGGCAACTAACTTTCTCGATATAAATATATAAATTTATTTCATTATTTCATCTTAATCTCCTGTATTTCTAAACATGGCGAAATAAATTTGCATCAAATGCAACTGTTAACTACAGAGTTCCCAACTCTGACGTAGACATTTGACAAGATACAAAGTGTTTTGTTTTTGTTAACGTACATTGCTGTTTGTCAAACGCTTGATATCCAGTTAACTCTGTCTCTTTCCTGCTCATTCCTGCAACTGTCTTTCCTATCGTTAGATAAAGATAAAGTTTCCACTTCACTTAAACTCTCTGTGATTTCAAGCTCAATTTCTGATGCTCTTTTTGACTCGTTGCATTGCGCACATCCTTTGCGCAGCTTTAAGCACAGCGGTATAAACTGAACAGCGGATCCTGCTAAAAGTACAGCTCCACTCATGTAAAATGCTGTTGTGTAGCTTCCTGACCTGTCTGCCATCACTCCTGCAGGAGAACAAAGATAGAGAAAGTTTGACTTTCCAGTATGACAACAACTCACTTTTATTTTTCCAGGAGAAGAAAGATAGAGAAAGTTTGACTTTCCAGTATGACAACAACTCCCTTCTATTTTTCTCATATTCATATTCATATTCACAAGCAGAATATAAAAGTAAAATATTATAAAGATGGTGTTTATTAGACCACGAGTTCTTTGGTGTTTCTCGCTTTGTTTGATTGTCTACTATGCATCCCAGTAGACCGCGGTAACCGTCGGTTTTGTATATCCTCGTTCTATAAGACATGGGAGATACTTATACGGAGGACGCTATAGTGTACCATATATGAAGGATCTACCGTTTTTAGGCTCGCCGGCGGCTGCATCACATTCATCGCGTAATCGCCTTCTATGTACCACGTGATGCGTTGTTTATGTACCACATGATCAATACTTTTTGGCGTTAACTTTGAGCATCCATTGTTTTGTTGCTCTCAAACGAAATTAGCGTCACGTGTTTCATAAAAGCCGATTACGCGATTATTGAAGCAACCGCCAGCGGGCCGAAATACCAAGGGTTACCGCGGTCTACTGGGATGCAGAGTACTTATAATAATGATTGTTAACTGCAACCTTCTTGCAGCAAAAGCTGAATTACAAGGCGGATCAAACTACAAAATTACAAAACTTGGACACTTTATTAATAAATATTAAATATTGATATTTATTAATATAGTGTCCAGTTTTGTAATTTATAATTCAAAATATATCATTCTCACATGTATTCGTTAAATGCAATTGTGGTATTTAATAGTACAGAAATTTCCCAATCTGTTTGTTTTGCAGTCACAGGTACTGCGGCAGATGGACCAGACCTAAGGGCATAAGGCCTTGTGTGAGAAACACGCTGTACTAAGTTGCGTAACAGAGGAGAAGAGGTGCGGGATTGCCTGAAAATGCATGAAATTTTATACATGCATCCTCCCTTCTCATTCGCAGCGTCTTTAGTAGGTCTGCTGTCTTGAATGCATCCTCATACCGCAACTGAGGGAAAACGATGTTAACCGATCTTTTTTGCACCGATACAATATGGTCACTCAGATACTGATAAATGCCCCTTTCTCTCACCTGCCACTGCTGGGCCACTAGCTTGGAAGAGTGACGTCACCGTCACGCCTTGACTGTAGGCCATAGCGGCCTTGTCATGTGACCCGCCAGATTCCGAGTACAGTATAACCATAGTAGTGCGAAAAGCGCCATCAAGGAAACCGCTGACCAGTGAGTAGATTATGAGATGAAGATAGGAGTAGGCCTGGGGCAGAAGGAACACGAGCACCCCGGCCAAAAACTGCGGAAAATATAACATTGAGGCATAAGATTGAGTTCCAAATTGGGAACGGGACTATGTTCTTTGAGCATAAGTACTAAAATAACAGTTTACTAAAATATACTTTTCAACAGGCGAAATGGTCTGCTGGATTTAAACTGGGTTGGGACGGGCGCGGGTTAGCTGTGGTTATCTGGCCAGGCTTCTAAGCAAAAATCAAAATTATGGACGGATGATAAACTACCTGAGTTTCTAGATTTCATTTAAGCATCGTTGTCTTGCTACTTTCGCCGAAATTCTTATCAGAAGGGGATCTTATGTCACTGCATAATAAGGTAAATTTATCCAGATATGTTTTTGGCCGTGAGGTGTTGAAAAGCGACTTCGCCGGCACTTCTCGATTTAAAATAGACCCAAATCGGCTAACGGTGTTTACATCTTGTTGCCACCCAATTCAGATCATGTGGATGATTACTTTGGGTGGTTACAATTGTCAAGTGTTTTAAATCTCACTCGACCGAGTGCACAAGTGTATGTGCAGAACTAACAAAGTATCCACCCGGACGGTGTAATTTGCAGGTGCAGGTGTGCAGGTGCGGGTTTGCAGGTGTGCAGGTGCAGGTGTGAATGTGTCTATAAATAGTCTATAATCTATGTACAGGTTATATTGATTCCAACTAATCAATTTTCCCAGTTCGTCACCGAGTACAGGCCACAGGGCAGTCAAGAGCCGTGAGTGTTTTTGTTTGATACTTCACGTTTTTGTTTGATACTTCACAGGAGTGGGGTTTACCTTTCATCGAACGTTTCTTAGCTTAGAAAGAACAGAAACATTGAAACGCACAGAAACATCGAAACGCCGCCGAGTGACGGCCATTTTGTTTTGTTTACACAGGCAACCAACCTTAACACGATAAGGTGGGTTGCCTGTGTTAACAAAATGGCTGAATCTCGGCGGCGTTTCGATGTTTCTCTCGCAATAGGGCTAGTTAAGATGCTGACTGTTCTTTCTAAGCTAAGAAACGTTCGATAAAAGGTAGCCCCATTCCTGTGAAGTATCAAACAAAACGACTTTGATGAAAAAAACAGCATTTGGCGCTCTGACTGCTCACGGCTCTTGACTGCCCTGTACTCGGCGACGAACTGGGGAAAATTGGTTAGTTCGGAATCAATATAACCTGTACATAGATTATAGACTATTTATAGACACATTCACACCTGCACCTGCACACCTGCACCTGCAAACCCGCACCTGCACACCTGCACCTGCAAATTACACCGTCCGGTATCCACCAAAAGGAATCATCACGTGATGTGAATGGGTGGCAACAAGATGTAAACACCGTGTCTATTTTAACGCATACCTCCTGAAAAACATCCTTTATGCTATTTAAGTATTCCTTGAGTCCGAATGGGCCTCAGAGGCCATGAGTGTGAGAGGAATAATTGTTTTAGTCAAATCACACTAGTAGGTCAATTTGTATAGGCAAAATAATTTTTTTGGGGGTCTGGTCATTTGCCATTTTCTGGCTCTCAAATCCTACATTTTTCGCTACTAGTAGCTCAACCAATAAGAACGCAGCAGTGACAATAGACCACAAGTGTGATTTGACTAAAACGGATTAGTATCACCCAACTAGTGGACTATTGTCAATGCTGCATTCTGATTGGCTACTAGGGGACTATTATCAATAGACCTCAAGTAGCGAAAGCGCCGATTTTGAACATGAAAACAATGGCGGCCGCTTCTCGTTTTGTCGAGGTTTCTGGTGATTTTTTAGACAATTTTTCACTTTTTTTGTCCAACTAGTTGGGTGATACTAAAACAATGAGACCTCTCGCCCTCAAGGGCCACGGGTCAATAGCCCATTCGGCCTGCTGCCTCATGGGCTATTGGCCGTAGCCCTTTCAGGCTCGAGGTCTAATATTAAAGATACTTGTTGTGCAGAAATAAGATGGTATGTATATAAAGAATTCTTGCTTCTGTACCTGACAACAGATGCTGATGTACGTTGCCTTGATGTTCTCACACAGCCGACCACTGACGAGGCGGCTAACCACGGACGCCCTCCCATGAAGGTGTATAGGATCGAGGCTTTGGTGGCGGAAATACCGATTTCACCTGCAAACTTCACCTGGTGGTGAAAAAGAGTACTTTTAGAGGTTTGGAATATCGGCGAACTTAGGTGGCTCTCGTATGAGTTGCGCGCTAATTAATTTGCGTGAAAGTGAATGCTTCATCAAATTCAAGAAATAGATATATTATTACAGTGAAATAATTTGTTGCCGTGGCCACGATAACACTGCTGTCGGCTTCGATTTCTGGCATTATTTTAAGACCCCAAAGTTCCGTTCACAAATAACGAACGTATATTATAAGCTCCTGGCTGACGAGACAGGCAGTGTTGCAGGGGTCCTCTAAAACAAAATGGTCCTCTAAACAAATGTATAGATAAATATTTTAAAATGACATGTTCGGTTGTGTTGATCATGATCATGATCATGTTCGGTTAGATCATTCGAATCATTGACTATCAAGCTGAAGAAGGGCAGGTTGCGGCTTGAGACCTCTCAGTTGCAGTGTGTCTCCGCATGAGCCTCGTCTAAACAACGCCTTAACCTTCCAAGAAGCATCCTCAAACGGCTTCCTCGATGCGGTCCCGATACTAATACAGTAACATTACCGTCCTGACGCTTTCAGACAGTCCTCAGGGGCGTAGCAAGTTGACATATGGTAACCAAATAATTACCTCCATGTAAAAAGTAACTTTATGTGGAACCAATTCAATGCAACCGCCTTAGAAACTGCCTCTTAGTCGCTACAAAACTTGAACTAGTTATTTTACCTCAATCCAGAAAAACACCAAAAATTTGCTAAAAGGCAGCTACGCGCCAGGTAGGAGTCTGGAATCTGTTCTAGTTTGGACAGTGCAGACTTACCAGGTGAATTGGTGCGTTAAAGAGTCCAAATGACGCCAAGCAAACGGAGAGAACTACAACTTGAAACTGAGAACGCTTCCATAAGGAACAGTCAAACGACTTCCGCGTCTCTTTCGTATTAGCCTCTTTCTCCGCGGTAACTTTTTCCTCTTTTTGGTGATCCGCTTCTTTGTCCTCTTCGGCCTCTTCTGGTAGCACCTCAGGCCGATACACAAAGACGAGAAGAATCGAGAAAGCGTAAAAGCTAACAAGCAATCGGAACGAATTTCGCCAGCCGTATGTATCAATGAAGTATTGTACCAGTGGGGGTAAAGTCATGACACCCAGGCCGGCCCCTGCCGAAATCACCCCCATGGCTGGGGAGCGCCTCCGCTTGAAGTACCGAATCAGAGAGAACATAGCAGGCATAAATATGAAGCTGGCGGCAATACCGAAGCCCATACTGTAGGTGAAGTACATTGGTATGAGGGAAGACAGGAGTGATGTCGTCACGAGAGAGAGACACCGGATAATGTGGCCAATGACGGATACAATTCGTACATCAAGGCGCGTGCAGAGCCAGCCTGTGGCGACGGACATCAGGAGACTGATACCCACTGCCATGGAACCCACCAACGCTGAAATAAAGGAATATATATACTAGGCGTTTTGGGTTTTATACCACCACCAGCCAATAAGAGTAAATCAGATGTCCCCGACCTTGGCGTCTGGCCCATTTTGCCGCGTGTTATCCCAAGAGCAGTGTTCGAGACAAGTGTTTCTGCAAAAAGGGGTCCTCCCTCGCCCTCACTTATATTGTGCAGCCGAAGGCTCGCTCTCTTTCTCGTTTTACGTGAGCAGCGTTGCGTGAGCGGCAGCGTTACGTTAGCAGCTTTACGTGACAAGCTAATTATCCCACTAAAATTGTGTGACCAACCAATAGTGACCTTAGCTAGTAACAGCGTGACCGACAAAAGTTAAGCTATACATGGCTGTTATCTATTAGATTTTGACCGTTCACAATTCATTGACCTACCCACTCGTCCACGCGTTTCATTAAATTCTTCCATCAACACAGGCAGGAACACAGCAAAACATCGATTAAACCCATGCGTAACCCACGCGTGAAATCCCACGGCTACGAGGACTACCCACGACCACGGTCCATCCTGTCTGTATGGGGGCTGAAGACAATTAGGGAGGCGAAACCATGCCATGGTATTTATCTGTAGAAACAGAAGGATGGTAGGACATGCTCAAGCACTGTCCGCACTGTGGTTGGCAAACTTGTAAACCTCAACGCCTTGTGGTACTAGAAAGGTATGTAGGCCAAAACGCAGGTGACTGAAGCTTGTTATTACCACATTTGTAATATGTCTACAGCTTAGGCTGTCATCCCACCCGGACATCCAGGACTCGATCTTAACTTTTGAACTTAATAGTCAAATGTCGCCAGGATTCACTAGCCATATAATTTCTAATAGGCACTCCATGTACATGTACTTAATAAAAATAGCAGCCAGCTACGCTGTAAGGTTTTGTTTAGATGGAACCTGCTACTGCTCGATAAACCCTCTCATCTCCCTTCTAGCAAGAAACGTTTTACTCTTTTCATGGTGCCTTTTAGTTTTTACTTTTTCATATTATGATCGACCTTAGAAATTCCCGAGAATAGCTAATATAAGCATTTATTATGCTGAAGTACAGCAAGTAAGAACGCATATCGGCGCGAACAAAACATTGATTCCCCTCTATATCACCTATCGACTTTTCCGGTCATGACTCAGTCACGAATGTTACTGGAATGACTCACACAAATTATATTCTTACCTTTCCCTTCGAAATGTAGTTCGTTATTCACGCATTCACACTTGAGGTCTGTGTAAACTGATCGCTGAGCAAGCGTTCTCGCGTCCTTTATCTTTTCTATTCTTGTCAATGATCCTATACAAGATGATGCAAGTTGGGGGGTTTTACCTGCTTGCTCAGCAACTCGTAAGCGAGATGGGGCTGATCGATTGATTGTTAACATTGCGTTACATTTTGTTTGAATCACGAAAATACCATGATTAATCTAGTCATACAGCAGCTTTGAACTGCTAACTGATAATGGTGTATTTCTATTTCACAATCTGTGGCATTTTTTCTGATATAAATTTTCTGTGTGTACTTGTGAACACACAATCGACGATGCTACATAATGGTGTTTGTATTGTGATATCAAACATGTACCTACTTGACCCTACCTACTTCATAGACGCTGACTAGTCATGTGATTTTCATATTAAATCAGACTGCGATACACACAATTCCTAGCCCATGATCGAAAAAAGAGTCGCGAAACTGCAAGATAATGTGTTCTTATCTCGAAACTGCCCACGAATTTACAAAAACATCAATTCACATGCACCCCAGAGAGTCACAGTCTGCTTCCTCTCTAGTGTCAGATTGATTAAGATTTAGATATCACTCCCGTCACCTCAAGTCCATATCCCATAAACAAACAATAGGGCTCAATGGCTCCAGAGAGCATAAATATAGAATGGAGATTGCCCGGAGACTCTTCGAAATCCTATGCGGGTCTATGGAGCACTTAAAGGTGGACTGGAAACGCCGAGTCATGACCGGCCCAGAAACTAGCCTCTCGCAGTCGTTAGAGAGGTAGTTTTAGGTTTTAGGGAAGCACTGCTGTGGTCCCGGTTCGACTCCTGGCAGGAGCAGAGAAAATGTTTGGTTCATGAGCTGAACTTTGTTCTACTGTGTTTCACGTCTTTCGGAAGAGACAATAAATGTCTCTAATAAACCGAGGTCCTGTCTCGCCTTTACTACACTACCAGTTTCTGGGACGTTAAACAATCATTTGGAGACGTAATCAACCCTCTGGCAGTGACCACCCTCAGTGTCTGTGCTCAGGATGACCGCTTGGCTGCCAGTGGTGACATTGAGATCCAGCGCAATTCCGGCTAGCCTAGAAAACTATTGTATTAGCATTACTGATTACAAAAA
This sequence comes from Scolanthus callimorphus, assembly GCA_033964015.1. NCBI lineage: Eukaryota > Metazoa > Cnidaria > Anthozoa > Actiniaria > Edwardsiidae > Scolanthus > Scolanthus callimorphus. Next base: position 21,122,552 of record CM066915.1, read on the forward strand.
ATCAAGTAGACTCTCCGCCCCTGTTGAAGTCTCTTGATCTCGGTTGCCTCCATAGCCACGTTGTCCTGTGCCTCGGTGGTAGTCTGTTCTTCGATGACGACTGCTCTTGGCCCTAGGTCCTCTGGCGGTTCCTCAAAACACAGAGATACCAAATGTACAATGTATGGTAGCTGCAAATAGTAAACAGCTTCCAGATCTGTCTGTCATCTGCCCTTAAGAGGAATCGAACAAGGAAGACTGAAGATATGAGTGTAAAATAAATATCACCTAAGTTTCGATACATACGACTACTACAAATTAAGATGAGAATTAAACTACATGGTAGCAATAAGCTGAGTGGTGTTCTTTCTCGAGTTTTTGTCTCGACGTCGTAACAAGACCTTCCTGGCTCATCACTTCGCAGGGGAGGCACAGGTGACAGCAACACTGAGGCATGCGCGAGATTTGATACAGAACCGCATTTAGCTTTTGAGTTATTTATTTATTTCATTATTGTCATCGTTTTTGTCTGCTTGTTTTCGCCCTATTGTACCATTTTTTTTCTTTAACATCCTGTATAGTCCGATGACTCTAGGATTAATAAATATGAATGAATGAATGAACCGCTGAGGAGAACTGTCTACGCATGCCCCAACGTGCGGTACGAGAATATCTCTCGACCCCATCCCACCTCAAAATTCTGGAAGTCCCCCTTTGGAACTCCAGTGGTCCTCAACGAGGGGATGTGGTTTTAAAACACAATTGACGGAATTTCTAAAAACGCGCTCGCTTAAGTTTCAAGCTCTGACGTAGACAATTGGCAAGATACAAAGTGTGTTTTTAAAGCATGATGATTTTGTTTTACGTACATTGCTGTTTGTCAAACGCTTGATATCCAGTTAACTATGTCTCTTTCCTGTTCATTCCTGCGAGTGTCTTTTCTGCCATTAGGTAAAGATAAAGTTTCCACTTCACTTAAACACTCTGTGATTTCAAGCTCGATTTCTGATGCTCTTTTCGATTCGCTGCATTGCGCACATCCTTTGCACAGCTTTAAGCACAGCGGTATAAACTGCACAGCGGATCCTGCTAAAAGTACAGCTCCACTCATGTAAAATGCTGTTCTGTAGCTTCCTGACCTGTCTGCCATCACTCCTGCAGGAGAAGAAAGACAGAGAAAGTTTGATTTCCAGTATGACAATAACTCATCTCTATTTCTTCACGTATAAGAACGTGTTCTATTAATTAGACTACGAGTTCGAGTTTTCTATTCGAATTGTTTTAGTAGAAACCGATCAGCTCGTTAGCCATGCTCCTTCGATTTGCTGCTAAAATGTACTATTTTTGACGATCTTTGGAAAGTTAAACGGAAGCTACGACTAGCATGCTGCCTTTTTAACTCTAATATCTATTTATTAGTTAATTACACGACGAGTTCGAGTTTTCTATGAGTCAATAAGGTCACATTTGCATATTACGACTACCAGAAACCGTGGTAAACTGACGCAATAGTGCAAATGGGTTTAAAAAAATTCGTCATATATTTGTTTCTTTCCTTCCTTCCTTCCTCCGGCAGTCCCTCCCTCCCTCACCTGCCACTGCTGGGCCACTAGCTTGGAAGAGTGACGTCACCGTCACGCCTTGACTGTAGGCCATAGCGGCCTTGTCATGTGACCCGCCAGATTCCGAGTACAGTATCGCCATAGTGGTGCAAAAGGCGCCATCAAGGAAACCGCTGACCAGTGAGTAGATTATGAGATGAAGATAGGAGTAGGCCTGGGGCAGAAGGAACAAGAGCACAGCGGACAAGAACTGGGGAAAATATATAATAATTAGCCAAAGGGTTGAGCTCGATATTGGCTTGTCCCTCTCATTTCCGTGTCATTTTGTACTAGCTGCTATAGAAACATGGTCGCTCTAAGTGAGAAATCTTAGATGCCAACCCAACAAGTCAAGAAAGCGTGAGATTGGGCCAAACTACAAATTCAAGGAACATTTAAGCGAGAATATTATTACAGTAAATGTATAAGGAAACCCAATAGGCGGAAATTCGCGATCTTTGAACGCGCGGCTACATGGCACAGCTTTTACCGGACTCGCTCATATGATATATCATATTGCTAGCTAAAAAATAGCTCAAGATTCCAAAAATTGCTGAAAAGTTGCGTTAACTACAAGAAGTTGCGCAAAGCTTCAAAAGTTGCACAAAAGTTGCCGAGCACAATCTCCCTACACAGGACCTCCTTCAAGCCGAAAAGGTCTATTACCCGACTAGAGACAATACAATGAAGAAAAATGCTCCGTACCTGACAACAGATGCTGATGTACGTTGCCTTGATGTTCTCACACAGCCGACCGCTGACGAGGCGGCTAACCACGGACGCCCCTCCCATCAAGGTGTATAGGATCGAGGCTTTGGTGGCGGAAATGCCGATTTCGCCTGCGAACTTCACCTGGACGTGGAAAATAGTATTTTTCATTTCTAAAATAACTGTATGTATAATTGTCAGGAAGCCACTCATCAGCAAAGTTGTACTTTTCAATTGGCGAAGTATTTGTTTACAAATAACGTACGTATGCATGTTATGCACTCATAGATAATACAGCCTACCCCTCGCATACGAGGATTATTTTGAGAGGAAGCTCCCGACGAGCACCCTTATCATGTCCACCTACTCGCGCACGTTTGATCACAAACTCTCATTCACTTTGAACATGTTCAAATTCAACATGCAAGTGGCCGAGAGATCCCCATGGCAGTATGCAAGAGCGAGAGTCGACTCTCATCACGGTTTGATCCCTGCTTTAACTTTCCTTGAAGCATTTTCATCTCAATGCGGTTTTAGTACCGATACAATCATGCATATCACGGTGACCGTCGCGAACTCTTCAGACAGTCTTAATAAATCTGCTCTGGTTTGGACGGTGACTTACCAGGTGAAATGGTGCGTTGAAGAGTCCAAATGACGCCATGCAAATGGAGAGAAGTACAACTTGAAACTGAGAACGCGTCCATAAGGAACAGTCAAACGACTTCCGCTTCGTAGTCTCTTTCGTTGTTTTCTCCTCGGTAACCTTTTCCTTGTGTTGGTGATTCGCGTCTTTGTCCTTTTCGGCCTCTTCCGGTAGCACCTCGGGCCGATACACAAACACGAAAAGAATCGAGAAAGCGTAAAAGCTAACAAGCAATCGGAACGAATTTCGCCAGCCGTAAATATCAATAAAGTATTGTATCAGTGGGGGTAGGGTCATGACACCTAGGCCGCCCCCTGCCGATAGTACGCCCATGGCTAGGGAGCGCCTCCGCTTGAAGTACCGAATCAGAGAGAACATAGCAGGCATAAATATGAAGCTGACGGCAATACCGAAGCCCATACTGTAGATGAAGTACATTGGTATGAGGGAAGGCAGGAGTGATGTCGTTACGAGAGAGAGACACCGGATAATGTGGCCAATGACGGATACAATTCGTACATCAAGGCGCGTGCAAAGCCAGCCTGTGGCGACGGACATCAGGAGACTGATGCCCACTGCTAGGGAACCCACTAACGCTGAAATAAATGAATATCCTGGGTTTACCACCACCAGCCAATCAGAGCAAGTTGTCCCCTACCTTTGCGCATTTGTGACACGCGAAATATTTTGTGCTGCTAAGTGTTGTCCAAAGAGTACTGTACGAAGCAAGTGATTTTACGGGATTTCTGCAAAAATATAGGGCTCGCGTTCGCCCTCGCTTTCTTTTGCAGCCAGAGACTAATTGTAGACCAGCTAAGCATCCCGCTAGTATTACGTAATCAACAAGTGATCTTAGCTAGTAATAGCGTGATCGATAAAACGTTCAGCTGAACAGGGCTGTTAAATAGATTTGCATTGATCGTTTCACAACAGACCAAATCGGCTAACGGTGTTTACATCTTGTTGCCATCCAATTCAGATAAAGTGATGATTCTCATTCGCCAAATCAAATCAACTACTTTATTTTCTCTTGTAGCTATTATAGTTGGAGTTATTACACAGAATATAGGTATGGAGAGAGTATTTTGGTATTTTGGTGAAAAAAAGTGTGAGCAGGGAGACCAAGTGAACTATCTAGTTTTCTAGCTAGCCTCCCTCGCCATCCGAGCGCACGTCGAGTGTGTGTGCAGAATTAACAAACGTAGTCACCTAAGGGAATCATCACATGATCTGAATTGGGTGACAACAAGATAAATAGAACAAGATGTAAACACCGTTAGTCTATTCATAGATAGACTGAATCGTCTAACGGTGTTTACATGTTGTTGCCACCCAATTCAGATCATGTGATGATTCCTTTGGGTGGTTACAATTGTCAAATTTTTCTCACTCGACCGAGTGCACGAGTGTATGTGCAGAACTAACGAAAGCATCCAATCCAGATCTGAATTGGGTGGCTTGGTCTATTGACCTACCGACTCGTCCACGCGTTTCATTAAATTCTTCCATCAACACAGGCAGGAACACACCAAAACACCGACTAAACCCATGCGTAACCGACGCGTGCAATCCCACGGCTACGAGCACCACCCACGACCACGGTCCATCCTGTCTGTATGGGGGCTGAAGACAACTAGGGAGGCGAAACCATGCCATGGCGGTATTTATCTGCAGATGGCCAAGAAGTGCAAGAGCCGTTAGATGGTAGGGCAAGCTAAAATGGCGGGGACTGTGGCTGGCATTGCTTGTAAATCTCAAAGGTATGTAGGTCAACACTTAAAATAGTTTTAGCGTGACGCAGATGGCGGGCAATTGACCTTGTTGATTAAATTACCGCCATATTTATAAAACGTCCCCAGCTGATAGGCTGCCATCCTAATCTGTTTGAAAGGTAAAGGGGTGCCAGTTCTCTCGGTTTAATTCGAAAATGCACGCTTCATGCGATAGACATAATAGGCTAGCTGTTCGTACATAGCGGTTTTCGAGCTTCAAATAACCCTGTCATCTTCTTTCTAGCAAACAACGTTTCACGAATCAACGTAAATTAAAATGGATGTATGTATCTTGATACATCCTCTCTTTTCTTCAGACTCGTTTTATACTGTCTTTTAGGTTTTGGTTTTTACTCGGGCTTCCTGTCTTTTAGGTTTTGCTTTTTACTCGGGCTTCCTGTGGAAGAGCCCGAGTTATAGATTCGGCTTTATTTTGTTTTTTTTCTGGCAAAACGCAGTTTTTGACAGCTAGCTCATCAAAAATCAGCCAACCAGCGGGCAATTAGCATATTCGGCGCCATTATTGCGCCAGAAAATCTCTGGCTTTCTAGCCAACTTATAAGCTAGAAATAAGACTAAATTTAACAGAACAACTCAAGTTGTCGTTTATTGAAGACTGCTCGAGGGAATGTGCAGGTAACAAAGGAATAACGGTCTTGTTTACCGAAACTGAATCAGCCGTTTCCTCTGTGCTGACAGGGACAGTAGCGAACTGTTGCACGTGTCTTTGAATGGACAACCTTTGAAATTTGTTTCGCAAAGGAATACTTTTATTTTTGCACCACATTTTTTAAAAGCCGAGTAAGGTCTTGTCTCCAGAGAAAGCGGCGAAAAGGTCTTGTTGCATTGATATAACGAGTGTGCAATAAAGTTGAATTGAAATTGCCAAATTGATACGCCGAGTGGAGAATGTTTACGTTTTGAGCGCTGCTTGAAGTGTTAACAGGGTCTGGATGGGGTTAACCGACTAGCGACAAACGGCCTAAAAAATAACCGGCTACCGACAAAACGGGGAAAAAATTACTGACTACCGACAAAAAAATATTTACTGACTACCGACAATATATGCTTGCCCGTATTATAAACTCTTCATTTCTATCGTCAACATACATAAATGCTAATTTAAATTCTTGCGAACTCGACTATCTACTACACGAGTGCTTCTATATAAATCGAATATAAAGCCCTGGCCAAACGAAACGCAAGTTCACACACGTCGATGCAAGTTGTGACTTGCACAGACTTTTGTTCACTTGTGCTGAGGTGGCCAAATGAGAATGCAAGTTTCGATCTAGTTAGGGGCCGACCATTGACTTTTGAAAAAAATATCCTGCAAGCTACGTTCCCCAGAAAATAAAAATCATGCAAAAGCAGAAGAGTAAAAGACAAAATTCTGCGATTGTGCACCCTGCATGCGGTAACTTCACATGCTGGGCTCTAAATTTTCGGCGCGCTTCGCGCGCAAAAGAGTTTAATCGATTTTAGAGTTTAATCAACTTTCTCTACGAGCTTCCTTGGGTTTTTATTACCGTGCCCCACAGTCTTTCGAGGTTTGCAACGGCCCGGGTTTTATTGTTACGGCTCCCGTGTAGCTTATCATTGTGTGAGTGAGAGCTGCAGAAACGAGTGTTGAAAAGGTAAGGACATCTCTGTTTATCATTGAGATATACTAAAATAATTTGGCAATGGCAAAAAGAAACATAAAACACGGGATAACAGATATAACGTCTCCAAAACGAAATATACACAAATGACTTTTTTTCATTTCAAATGTTTCTCCTTCTGTTAATTCTGCCAATCTCTTTGCAGCAGCAACCTTGAAAAAGATCTCTCACACTTCCCTGCTGCCAGTAAATAAACTAGCAAGCTGAATAAATTAACATTATTGGCCAATCAGGGGGCTCAAATCCCTATATTTACTGGAAAAAATTATGCTAATGTTGGATATCTACTACTTCAGGAACCAATCAGAGCGCGCGAAAATGACTATTTTACTGATTTGCAGCGCATACTACTCAGAAAAATGCAAAATATCTAAATAGAGACTCCAATCGTAGAGACTCCAATTTAAGTGAAGCACGGGTGGCGTAGCGTGTAAAGCGCTTGAACTATGTAAATAGACAAATACAAACACCGCCATACAGCTCCACGTTACTTGGTTTATTTGAAACAGCCAAAGGCCTTTCGAACAACGTCCTCCTCAGTGGCCGACACAATATGGTAAATAACAAGCGGCAGCAATTAAAGGCACCGAGTTAAGTTGGGATCCCTGTGCGCAAGGCACAGGGATCCGCCCTGTTAAGACCATAAGGCTCTGCGGTCCCTAGACGGTGGATCCACAGGGTCTCGGACTCTAACATTTGTTCTGGAGAAACTTTACATAAAGCTAAAAATTTAAATAGATGGTCAAACTCAGGCTCATGCATTTTAGCATGGACGTTGAGTGCAGAGTCTGTCTTGTTTCTGTGTCCTGAGATCCTTCTCCTTAAAGGTTGTGTGGTGTTCCCTGCATATTGCTTATGACAGATGTTACATGTGGCTAGGTAAATAACGCAGCGTGTTGCGCATGATGCTGTACAAGTAACACTGACCCGACCACCGTTGCTGGTGCAAACGAATAAGTGTTGCTACTCGTAACCATTTTGCAAGCGCGGCAGTTGGTAGAGCCCCAAGGGAAGGTACCAGTCCCCTCCCCTTGGACTAGCGTGGCAAACCGTTTGCGTCTATACAAAAGGTATTTGAGGTTAGAAGCCCTCCGATTGCAAACCATTACCCTAGCACCTAAGTCGTTCCAACTACTTGATTTCTCTAAGATAGTTGAACCTTTTCTGGCAAATTCCCTAATCTCCTCGGCCCCAGGCCCATATGTAACTACCCAAGGCACTATCGTCTGACTATCTTCAACCTTCTCTTTGTATTGCAATGATCTCGGTGTGCGCGCTTGCCTCTCACCTCTGTGCACCGGGTTCGAATCCCAGTCGGGGCAGTTGGGATTTTTCTCTGCTGTTTCGAACCTTGTGCTCATCGTGGGTTGAAGTGATTCGTCATTTCTCCTGTGTTTCACGTCTTTCGGATGAGACAATAAACCGAGGTCCCGTCTCTCAGCCCACTACACCCACTATGCGAGGGACGTTAAAAAACCACAGTACTCACCACAGACTGAAATATCTAACAACCACTCATGATTGTAAACTGCATGCGTCAAATTGCAGTCCGCATCTTAGGGATCAGACATCCGCAACTGTAAACCGCATTTGAACATGATATGGATATTTGCGGTATACAAGTGCATACATTTACATTTTTTTTTACCTGAGAGTAACTTACATTGTTTTTAATATTCAATTTTACTTCTTTTTAATTATTAACTTAAATTTACCGACTACCGAAAGTTTTAACTGACTACCGACAAATTACCGAAATTTTAACTGACTACCGACAAATTGCTGAAATTTTAACTGACTACCGACATGCGGACCCCCCCCATCCAGACCCTGTGTTAAGAAAAGGTTTAATATTAACATGGTAATTCCGAAAATGAAATATGTTTTGAGCCGAAATATTTAATTTCGTATTTGATCTGTGCGTGCACCCGAAGTCGTTCGATTCACGTGTCTCTTATAAGAACGTCTAATTTTCAGTCGAGGCTGGGCCGTTCTTATTTTTGGAGCAGTGTGAGGCTGGAAATGTTCTTACGGATGTTCTTACATTTCAGTGACGTCGGAACCTGAAATATGCCTAGATCTTATAGAAGTTAAGAGAGTTTATAAATTACAATATTGAAGGTCGTTATTATTAACACATTTGATTCTGGATTTTAGAACGCATCACTGTAAATAAATCTATTTTGCTCCTATCTGAGGCTTGGGCATGTTCTTAGCATGTTCTTAAAATTTGGGTAAATTTCAGGCTGAACGTTTTTATAAAAAAGGGTCTTATAAAAAAAGAGTTATTGAATCCTTTATGGATTGCGTGACAAACAAAGGCCGCCTAGATAAATCACCAAATAACTATCTATCTTTCTATCTACCAGTTCAGCGACCCCTCAGGTGAGGATTATTGCTGGGCGGTCAGTAAGGAAAAGAGATAAATAAATAAATAAACAAGTAATATATTTTAAATAGTGAAGTGCTCGAGCTCGTAATAACAGTTGCATTTTTTTTCTCTGGAAATGTGGATGGCTCACGGCCCTTTTTTATAGTGCGTTTTCTATCAGACCTGAAATAAACTCTGCATACTACTATCATTGATAATCCCTTTCGTATGATAAACAGTTTGATCATCGATTCATCACAAAGTGCAGAACTAGCTGAGTAGGTCATCACAACTTTCAAAATAAAAGGTGTAGTGTTTTCACTGGTAGTGTTAGTTGGCAATGTTGTGTAAAGTTTACACAACATTGTCAACTGACACTACCAGTGAAAACACTACACCTTTGATTTTGAAAAAGCTCATTGGTACTACAGTACAGTATAATGATTTTGCACCACTCAGGTGTGTTAAAGGCCCATCACCAACCAGGAGCCTTTGCGGACTCTTAGCCATCAGAGCACCCGGAAAACAATGGAACAATTTGAAAACAAAAGAAAACGGAGCGCAAAGGCTCCTGGTTGGTGATGGGCCTTTAAGGCCTAACTTAGGGCTTATACGCGGGCAGAAAATAGTATTGCAAATATCTCTAATACGAAAATAGATACAGCAATGAAACTTTGCTTCAATGTTAATTCTTGTACTAGCACAATTTGACAGTTTATGTTTCCATGACAACCAATTTAAAGGGACATGCGCCATATTTGTCCTTTTTTGGGACATACTTAAAATGGGGAACAGAAAACCTCATCCTATTCTGAAAATACGATGGAATTTCCTTTACTGCATCGATTCCTTATACCACCTTAAATATTAGCGGAGATAGGAGAAAAACTTTGTTGCTAGGGCAACAGTTCTCACGATCACGTGACCCTGGACAGGATTAAAAGGCGTTATCAACTGCAGAAGTTCATGAAGATTACGAATTTAGGGTCAAAAAGTAGGAAAATTGGCGGTAAGTTTCCCCCGTTTTTGATTGAAAATAAATTTTAAATGGTACTTACAGATACTCTAAAATTGTGTCTCCATAGCAACTAAATAGATGGAACAGTTAAGGTCGGGGGACGTGTTACTCATACCAAGTTCCATATCGGTAGCTATTTTGCGAATGTATTTATTTGCAAAAACTGCTTTTTGCCTTAAGAATCAGCGTATAAGACCCACCTCCTTTCATGTCAGGTTTATTTACGTGGTAAATAGTCAATGGAAAATAACTGCCGGCCATTTAGCAACAGGGATTTGGTATTTTGTTTTGCAAAACCAAACGCGTTGTGTTTGATGGCCACTATCGTTTTAGACGTCGATAAATCTGCTGTGAAAATGATCTCGTGAATAACATGCTTTGAAAGCTGAGTTACCTTTCAAGAATAGAGCAAAAGAGATAATCTCTAAAATTCCACGAACACGGCGCTTAACTTCTGTTGAGTATTGTGAAAGAGCGAGCAAAACACGCTTCGTTCCAGAATGGCTAGTCTACTTGCAAAACAAACGGGTATCCTGTTGATAACAGTGCGTTACATTTTCTTTGAATCACGAAAATACATGATCATTGCCAACAAGCAGCCGAGCCAAGAGGCGAGGCTGCGAGGCGGCAGCATTATAGAGCCGTGCAAGGAGAAAAATTCTCGAGTTCAGAGTGGTGTAACCACTAGCCAATCAACGTGCCAGGATTTCAAGTGGTAACCAAATGCTTATAGTACTGTCAGTATCAGAAGAGAAATCCACTATTTGACCCCTATCCACTTCTGAAGTGCGCCCGTGTAGCCAACGCCGCGATGCTATGTTTGTGTATATCTCTCGCGCTGTTATTATTACACAATCATTGCTATGACAGTGATTTAGCTTGTTCATATGCTCATGGCAATGCATCCTTTACATGTATAAAATCTAGAGGTAGATATCTCTAAAGTGACCTATAGTCGGCCAAATGAAATCAGGGCGCAGCAGTGAGTCAGAGGAACTGATATTATTCAAAAGAGCAAAACATGACTCACTGTTCTATTCCTCGTTGGCACTTTTAGCGAGAGCTACAACTAGTTATTGCCAACGAGCAGCCGAGCCAAGAGGCGAGGCTGCGAGGCGGCAGCATTATAGAGCCGTGCGAGGAGACAAATTCTCGAGTTCAGAGTGGTGTAACCATGCACTAGCCAATCAAAGTGCCAGGATTATTCAAGTGGTAACCAAATACTTAGCACTATCAGTATCAGAAGAGAAATCTACTATTTGACCCCTGGTCCACTTCTGAAGTGCGCCCGTGAGTCAACGCCGTGATGTTGTGTTTGCATATATTTCTCGCGCTGTTATTCTTACACAAATTTCTATCACAGTGATTTAGCTTGTTCATATGCTCATGGAAATGCAACCTTTTATTTGTCTCTAAGGTGACCTATAGTCGGCCAAATGAAAGGGCAACTGTGACTTTTAGCGAGAGCTACAACTAGTCTAGTCATAAATACCAGCTTCGGGGGTAGAAGCGGAATATTTTCAAACCAAAAACCGAAATTTTTATCTAGTATCGCGATTCACCCTGCCACTCTGTGTTGTTGTGAGCCGTCAATATTTTGTGGTATTGACGGCTCAAAAAGAGCTAGCAAAATTCAACTTTTTTCGCACGAATTTATGTTTCATTTCATTGTCAATAGTTAGAAATAACGTTTAGCTATATTTCTAGCAATATCTTATGGCAGAAAGAGATTTTTTTCGCCGAAAAAGATGGAAAAATGTAAACAGAAAATGCTCGAGCTCGTGCGAAAAGCCCATGTGATTGCGTGAGATCGTGCGTAAATGTAATGAGAATTGAAATTTCAATCGACAATAAATAGCACTATTTCTTGCCATTTCCTCCAGAAAATCTTCAAGAATCGCGATACAATATTAATTACGATTTTGAGACGGCAATTCCACAAAATATTGACGGCGTTGGAAGAAAATATTTTCACGTATTGGGCTCCGTCGCTGCGCGACTCCGCCCAATACGTGAACATATTTTCTCCCAACTAGCCGTCAATATTTTGTGGAATTGCCGTCTCAAAATCGTAATTAGTATATAGTATTGCGTGAGTGAAGTCAACATCCTCTGCCCCCTCCATTTCGAAGGTTAAATTTGTTAATATCGATAGGTCGATGGAGAATCTTCAAAAGCCTTTTAATTGATTGAAATATTAAAATCCTCGATTATTCAAATTCAAGCTAGCAGTATTCTGACTATTCTGATTATTCATATGCAAACTAAATTCTCAAAAATTCAAACTAAATTAGTAAGTATTCAAACTAGCTTCAAAGTCAATATTCAAAATTCAAAATTCTGCTTCTTGCCCCCGACAATATGGCGGACGTCAAGAGAAAAACACGAGTGAGAGGAGGACATCGAGCTTTCGCCAGTAAACTAATGAACAATGCAGCGAAAAGCCTAACTGGGGAAAGCTCCCACAAGCAGTTGAAGACAATCAGAGACTCACTGACGAGCAAACTCGCGGATTTAAAGAAATTAGACAACGAAATCGCAGAATTATTAGAAGTCGACGAAGACATAGACAAGGAGGTATGCGAGTCCTGTGAATTCGCTTCCAAAATCCAAGAATGCATCGCATAACTAGAAGAGCGTTAATGGCAACAAGTTTGACAGTGAACACGAGCAATGCTCAAGGCAATGATTCAGTGAATTCACCAGCTCAACCCCAGCATAATAATAACAAAATTAAGTTGCCCAAACTCGAATTGAAGAAGTTTACAGGAAACCCCACCGAGTGGGCGCCGTTCTGGGATTCCTTTAACTCTGCTGTTCATGAAAATGGACAAATAAGGGATGTTCACAAGTTTAATCACTTGTAGTCTCTACTTGAAGGCTCTGCGGCCTCTGCCATTGCAGGATTAGCATTAACCAATGATAACTATGCACAGGCACTGGATATTCTAAAGAACAGGTTTGGAAATAAACAAGTTATTGTAACTAGTCACATGGAAGCACTTACCAAGCTGCAAAAGATTTCTTCTTCAAACCAAACCAAGCAGTTGCGGCAGTTATATGATAATGTAGAATCACATGTGAGGGCTCTTGAAACTCTAGATATTGCTCCAGAGACATATGGTTTTTTTTCCTTCTGCCAGTGTCACGCCGGGTCAGCTGTCACGCGCAATCGGCCATCAGCTTGAAGCCAAAAATGTCTTCCGGGGCCGGGTGTTTTCCGCGGGGTACTGGGAACTACTTTATTGGGGTATATAAATGGCTCGCTGTGGCTTCTGGGTTTTCGCGTGCCGATTTCATGAACAAACAGCCAGAATACGGGAAGAATAAGCTTTGCATTGATACCAAACATGGCTATATAAACCTGATTTAGACTTCTCACATCAAACACGCGTTCGGCATACGATAGAACTCGTAGATTTTCCTATAAATTGCCCCATTTTGGGATTCAAAAGGCTTTTTCGCATGGCACAATCGACGATCGAGATGTGGAATTCTAGTTTGAGGACTTATCAGCCCGGCGTAACAAATCGATAGAAATCGATCATCGAAAACTGATCGATAAATCGATATTTGTCGATCAGATTGACCGATCATTATCGATTAATATCGGCAATTGATAAAAATCGATAGTCACAGCCATCCCCAACAGATCGATAAAAATCGATATCACTTGATATCGAAAGTATAGCATACTGTTCCAAAGATAAAAGTTATTGAAATTTATTGTGTCTCGACCAAGAACGCAGCAGACGAGCAGCAAACTATACCATTGCTATTAAGACAAAGATCCGAGAAGATTCTGGACTATTATACCCCAATACTGTGGGGACCAGAAGCTGAACTCTGCCCGCTCACGTTTTTGTTGTTTCTCAGGAAACTCGATCTTAAATTCTTTGGACCTCGAGCCTCTGGTTTCCAGGGTAGACTACCCAAGACTAGAAGTGGAATTTCTTCTATTAGAGGCATCTTTTCAAAGAATATCAATACATTAATCAATCCTGTGCCTGTTGATAAAAATCGATGAAAATCGATATAATTATTGAAAAATCGATAATCACAACAGAGCTAGCGATCAATTTTTATCGATTACCGATAAAATTAATCGATTACTATCGACAAATATCGATTTTATTGGGTTATCGATTTATCGATTTGTTACGCTGGGCTTATCAGGTAAGAATCGTATGGTTTTGGATTTTTGATAAATACATTCCTTATTGAGAAATTTTCGAAAATCCCAATGACCTTGATGCGTAATCGGTTCTTATCGATTGCTCTTCGCGTTGTATTTTAGTGATCCGGCTACAATGCCTCGAAAGCGAAACAGCAATTTCCCCGTCTGCATATACGCAAAGAAGAAGAAGGTAATTCTTGTTCGATTATCGAGGAAAACATTAAGGCTCTTTCTGAAGTCAAAATCCAGCAGCAAGAGTTCCGCAGGCTGAAGGAAAGGTATTATATCTAGCGAGTTAGGCTGACCCCAAGTCGCGTGATTATGCCAAGACTATTCACTCGTAAATAAACATGTATAAAAACTATAATTTGATCTTTATTGGTTTACTTTTGTACCAAACTAATGCTAGATGTATTATTGTTGCAATGTTTGTGTTTAACGAGTCGATTTTCCCGACGCATCGTTGTTTTTTTAGACAAATGTTATATTTTGGATGAAATATTAAATTCTTATCAAAACTAGCCCATTGTTATTGTTCGCATGTAGTAGGAATCTGTATGTTGATCAGCGCCACTTAAACTCTGAATTTAATTCAACCTTAAATCCTCAATTCTTTCTTTATATTTTATTTTAAGGGAAATGTCCTGAGACAGAAGGCGGAGAATAAAAGCAAACTCTCCCTGTATAGTTCCTCCAGGGTGTGTTTTGCTTCGATTTGCTTTGCTTAGCTCGGAAACCCCAATACGAACGTCCGAAACGCTGTTTTAGCACATCGAATGGTTCTAGTGAGCTTTCGATCAACTCCATAAGGCTTCGGGGATCTTCCCCCTCCATAGAAACATTCTCCTGCGCCAGGATTTCGTCCACAAATTGCTCCGTAGTAATCGTAGTAAATCTTCTAGCCATTTTGTTTTAGTATTTATTTGAGATCCCGCTGACCATATCGCGGGCGCTAAGTGGCCGATTGAAATCGACAGCTGAGCCGGTGTGTGTTGATGCAAAAATTTCCTGAGGATTTCAGAGTACTGATCACTCGAGAATTACCAACAGACGTTTGGGTGCTACGGGATGTCATGAAAGCTTTTCACAAGGAGTTGCTGTTGAGGGAGCAGTGCGGTTCATTTGAGAACACGTCATCCCCGCCCGGGACGTCATCTCAACCACACGTTAACAAGACAAGTAAACCACCACCCACTACTGCAGCATTGTATTCGGAAGCCAAACCAAGAAAGGTTCCATGGTGTAGTTATTGTGGAAAGGAACATCCAAGTTCTAAATGTAGCATAGTCACCAGTGTTGACAGGCGAAGGGCTCTATTACGAGAGAAGGGAAAATGTTATCTTTGTTTACGCGGTAGACATCTCTCAAGGAATTGTAAAAGTGGATTTAAGTGTTACAAGTGTCAAGGTGCTCACCATGTATCGATCTGTGAATCTGGCACGAGCCCATCTAACTCAGGCACAACAGCTTGTGCTACTGGAAAGGTCTCAACTGGTGTTCAAGCTGGAGAATCTGCTAAAGAGAACTCGACAACATCTCATACACGTGTCCCAGTAAGAGTCCTGTATTGTTGCAAACAGCCCAAGCTTGTGTTGTTTGCCCAAGCAATGATCAAAACTCTCAGAACATAAGACTTATATTTGACTCTGGTAGTCAGCGCTCTTATATTTCGCAAGATCTATGTGATACCTTGGGATTGCAAGCTATTGGAAAGGATTCCTTGCTGATTAAGGCATTTGGAGATTCTGATGCAAGATTATGTGTTTGTAATATTGTACAAGTAGGGATCAAAACTTTGGATGATATGATAGTTTACGTCCAAGCTTACACAGAACCAACCATTTGTGGACCTATTACTAATCAACCAATTGAAACTGCAACAGAACATATTCACATTTACAAGGATTGCAGTTAGCAGATTCATCAGATGGTATGACCTCTTTGCAAGTGAACATGTTAATAGGAGCCGATCATTACTGGACTCTAGTTGAAGGGAGCACTGTTAAGGGCTCTCTGTCAGCACCAGTTGCTATAGCAACTAAATTAGGTTATATTCTCTCAGGACCTGCAGTTGGTGTGGTAACTGACTGTTGTGACTCTACAAATTTGATTGACACTCATGTACTGAAGATTGAATCTGATGTCAATAATGAAGATGATCTAATTCCTGAACTGAAAAAATTCTGGGAATATGAGTCGATTGGAATTCTAGATAAGAAGAACACTCTATATGAGAATTTAGTTGAGGACATTGAATTTGTTGAAGGCAGATATCAAGTAAGACTGCCATTTAAACCCGACCATGAGATTCTACCAGATAATTTCACGCATAGTAAACACAGACTTGGCTCTTTGTTGACGCGCCTGAATTCTAAACCTGAGATTCTGAAACAATATCATGAAGTGATTCAAGATCAGCTGCGCAATGGAGTGATTGAGCCTGTCGACTTGTTTGAACCAAATGAACCGGGCTCTGTACATTATGTACCACACAGAGAAGTCATTCGCACAGATAAACAAACCTCAAAGCTGCGTGTTATTTATGATGCTAGTTCACGTGCAGAAAGATCTCTCCCAAGTCTAAACAACTGTTTGTATACTGGGCCGCCAATGACCCCCCAAATTTTGGATGTTTTACTTCGATTCAGATCTCATAAAGTGGCATTAATCGGAGGCATTGAGAAGGCTTTTCTCAATATTTCTGTTAATCCAGAACACCGCGACTACCTTAGATTTTTATGGGTAGATGATATTTCTGATGAAAACCCTAGCTTGGTGGCATACAGATTTGCAATAGTTGTATTTGGATCATCGACCAGTCCATTTCTATTGAATGCAACCATTCATTATCATATGAACAGACCTGCGGTTGATGAGACTTTAGCGCATAAGGTTTTGAACAGTCTGTGACGTCGATGACTTTGTGCGTGGATCTACAGATGAGGCTTCTGCTTATGATTTGTATAATGATGTTAAATCATGATTTAAGGACGGAGGCTTTAACATGAGGAAATGGGTGACAAACTCTGCACCCTTGCAAGATCAAATCGATCAGAATGAAGGTATTTCCAGTCAGTCGAGTGGTGCAACAGCAAGCAGCATTCAAGAAGAAGATCAAACTTACTCAAGTTTTCAGTTTAATTCTCCTGGATCACAGGAAAACACAAAGGTCTTTTTCCAGTGTTTATGTAAATCTAAGTGTGACTGGGAAACTCCTCTGGACTCTAAGTTAAGGGAACAGTGGTTGAATATGGAATATGGTTGACTGATATTGACGCAGTCAATCAACGGGGGAGTGTGTAAGAACAGTAATGACGTCACTCCTTTTAAATTAGGGAGACTCCCCTCTAGTATGTAGAGTTGAATGTACATGTGGATCTCATTGTATAATTCAGGGACACTTTTTGTGTTATTCGTTCATACACAATGGCAACAAATGTATGACCTCTGACCTTAAATTTAATTTCTAGGAAAATGGCCTCTCCATTCAATGGGGATAAGTGAAATCGTTCCCCAGAGTGCATTATAGTGTTTGTTATATAGTATAGATTATTGATCCAACGAGGATGGCTGGAATGTTTTTTAGGATATCTTTATTTGTGATGATGTAATATGACACCTCTCCTTTTCTTAAAATGTGGATAACTTGGACACCCATCCTCGTTGGAATGGTAATATACGCCCGACAATGGTCATAATAAGACCCATTGGGAAACCATTGGTATGACCCCCATCGAATGCAGAGACCCGAAAGAAAATTGTGCCTTTGTCACGCTCTTACAAGTCGCGCAACCCGTTGACATGGTTACCAAATACATCAAATGAACGTCTCACTGGGTGTACCAACCTTAACGAAACACATTCTACAGAAGACATTTTGTATACCCTAGAGAATTTTTTCAGTATTTTTCGCATTTTTTTAAAAACACCCATCCTTAATATACATGAGAAACATCGTGGCACTGCCCTTTTACTGCGATTTTCATAATTCTGCGAACTCCCACTGACACTTCCAAATGCCAAACTGCGTTTTGGCTTCCATCAATCAAACATTTTAAGTCAAGTCCACGCATGTGTTTTCTAAGTTTGATTTGCAGTTTACCGTGAAAAGTTGTGTTTTAAAGCTTAGCTAACCCTATATCAGATCACAAGATTTATCAAAGGCCTCTGTGAAATCACCCAGAGTTGTTCACTCGTTTGCGGAAGCCAAACGGTGGTTTGTTGGCCGGTGTTATAGAGTTTGCAGAATTATGAAATCGCAGTAAGTGTGTGGGCTGAAAGACGGGCCTACAGACTACGAAAAGAAAAGTAGAACCAAGTTCAACCCTCAATATGAACCTGTCTCGATAACGCACAGAAAGAAAATTTCCTCGAAGTCGATCCCAAATCGGCCCAGCATCACAACGCTGAACATCTTGCAGCCTTAAAACAATTGACGGCATTCGTAATTATCTTCTGATTGGATTATTTCAGATCTCCACATTCCAAAGATGACGTCACCAGTAGATATAGAATATTTTAAAATGATGCCGCCGGGAGCTTCTAGGAATTTTGTAGCGCACAATATCTTTCCCATTTTGGTATCGATCCACGAAAAATGACTAAGAACAAGGTGCACCCCTCTGAAGAATTTGAAAGGAAGGAACCACAGATAGAATACAAAGGGGACATAGGTAGGTTTTCGTCATAAGGCATCGTTGCACTGTTGAACATCATAGTCTAAAATTTCTTTGAAGAGAATTATTCACTCCGGCTTTGCATTAAAAGGGGGTAGCAAATGGTGTCCTCAAATTAGTCGTCCCGAACATTTGGCCGTTGCTCGGACGCTCGCAATAATAGACCTCCTCGGCTTGGACGTAATGTTTTGCCCATTTCAGATCACGTGTCATTCCCATGAGTATTCTCTCTTTGTTTGGAGCGCTTCCATATTCATATATCCTTCGGTGCGTAGCAGAAAAAGAAAGAGAGAATACTCATGGGAATGACACGTGATCTGAAATGGGCAAAACAAACGGGCAAGTCGAGGAGGTCTATTATGGCCCCCCAAGATCGACTGTGCTCGCAGCTCACACAGCGATGATTTTTGCGATGCTCGCTTGCTCATGGAGTACTATTCGGTGCTCGCTTGCTCATGGAGTACTATTCGGTGCTCGCTTGCTCGTGGAGTACTATTCGGTGCTCGCTTGCTCGTGGAGTACTATGCGGTGCTCGCTTGCTCATGGAGTACTATTCGGTGCTCGCTTGCTCGTGGAGTACTATTCGGTGCTCGCTTGCTCGTGAAGTACTATTCGGTGCTCGCTTGCTCGTGGAGTACTATGCGGTGCTCGCTTGCTCATGGAGTACTATTCGGTGCTCGCTTGCTCGTGAAGTACTATTCGGTGCTCGCTTGCTCGTGGAGTAGATTAGGTGCTCGCTTGCTCGTGAAGTACTATTCGGTGCTCGCTGGCTAGTGAAGTACTTTTCGGTGCTCGCTTGCTCGTGGAGTACTATTCGGTGCTCGCTTGCTCGTGAAGTACTATTCGGTGCTCGCTTGCTCGTGGAGTACTATTCGGTGCTCGCTTGCTCGTGAAGTACTATGCGGTGCTCGCTTGCTCGTGGAGTACTATTCGGTGCTCGCTTGCTCGTGGAGTACTATTCGGTGCTCGCTTGCTCGTGAAGTACTATGCGGTGCTCGCTTGCTCGTGGAGTACTATTCGGTGCTCGTTTGCTCGTGGAGTACTATTCGGTGCTCGCTTGCTCGTGGAGTACTATTCGGTGCTCGCTTGCTCGTGGAGTACTATTCGGTGCTCGCTTGCTCGTGGAGTAGATTCGGTGCTCGCTTGCTCGTGGAGTACTATGCGGTGCTCGCTTGCTCGTGGAGTACTATTCGGTGCTCGCTTGCTCGTGAAGTACTATTCGGTCTCGATTGCTCGTGGAGTACTATTCGGTGCTGAGCAATGTTGGTTGTGCTCGCACAAAGTGATCCGCGCTCGCTGCTCACAGCTGTAATACTAATTTGGTTCTGACGTTCCCTCGCGAAGGATTATGCCAGTTTGTGGAAGATAAACACAAAATACGTCAAATTTAAGAGGCAGCGCCTAGCACTGCTGTTAGAAAAGTTTGCAGATGTCTTGCTTCCGTTTCCGTTTCGCTGCATGCTCGCAAAAAAAGCTTTTATAAAGTTCTCGAAGCAAGCAGAATGTTTGCGACGAATTGCTCGGTGCTTGCAACTCTCCCAAAAATATAGTGTTCGCGCGCCGCTCGCCAAAAATGGCTGTCTTCGCATTGAACATTGTCAGACCCTTGGGGAGGCTTTATTTCTGGTAACTCTCGACACCTAAAGTCGTCCTTAGGAATGTTCTAAACTTACGTCGAATGCTACAATACTCCAAGAAAACGTTTTGCAATCGGCCCAGCAGTTGCTAATGTACACATTGGGTGCCGGGGAGGTTTTTTGCTTGAAAAGCATCTTTCGAGGGCTTCGAGTGGCCTAGTACAAAATCAATGTCAGCACTATAGCATTTCAATTTTATAGGATGGCTAACAAACCACTGTTAACTATCAGAAGAGTAGAAGGGACTTTTAATTTGAGAGATGCGTAACTGTAAGTTGTTTTGATATACGCGTTAAAAAAATAACTCAGAAGTTTCTTGGCCGACGTTCCAGCGGTTTATGCATATTAATGAAATAAGTATATGTTATTTAGGGACGTGTCATTATTTACCGGGGGGGGAGGGCTCCCATTTTTTTCAAAGAAGGCTAAAAAAAATTAGGACCCTCCCCTTGAACATAACAAAAAAATGTGACCCTCCCCCAGTCATAGGTAAAAAAAATTGGGACCCTCCCCCATGCAATTTATTTCTAAAAGACCTGTTAGATAGACTATTGTCCAAGTGATGTAATGTCTCTTTCTTTCTTCTTAATACAGAACTACTTTTTTCTTACTTCTGTCATGCACCAGTCAATTGACATCACGGCCCCCCAATTTAACATTCACTAAGTATTAAATGTTACTATTTTCCCGGTCACCAGGGACGTTGTTAAAGCTCCAGGCCCCCGGGGACACTTTTGCAACATGGCGAAACGCGCCTTTATTTTGATAAACGGATTTCATCAAGCCTCCAGAGAAAAGATAAACTTTTTATTTTCTGCGTGTAGTAAAAAAGCCTGTTGGTTTTATTCTTCACGCGCTACAAATTATCATGATTCATGTGCGTGAAGCGCAGCCCAAAAACGAATTTCTATGCAGCTTGTAACGTCGAACTCACTTCTTTCGAACATATTGACTGCCAACCAGGCGTATCACTGGAGGGCTTTTGGGGGTTTTCATTTGTCCTTCCCAAGATACACATGCGTGTAACGGACATTCGTACGCAATCCATTTAAGCGCCACAAGCGTATTGTTTTCTTTGGGCAAGTTCTCTAAAACTAGATTAGATGTCATTCCTTGTGCGCGCGAAGCGCGCCGAAATTTTCAACATAATGAGTGAAATAAAACTAGAAAATGATATAGAACTCGTTGCTGGAATCTCTCTTTCAAGGCTTCAGGTTTCGAGAGATCCTTTCACACGCCCAAAAATGAAGTGATCCCTCCCAAAATCCTCCGACCTCGGTCCTTAAACCAATATATTTTCGCACGATAATCGAACTTCTGGCTCAGCGTTAATTTCCCGTTAATGCCCCGTTGAATATTCCCGCTATAGAAGGTCCGTGTTAAATTCCCTGCCCTTCCGTAGATTAATGTGTTGAATCCCCGGCCTGACCGCGTTACTTTCCCGCCCTGTCCCGGGGGTGGGGGCCGGGGTGTCAATTGACTGGTGCATATATTATTCATCGCCTCGATTATTTACGTGAGGATGTTTATAATACACAGGTAAAATACAGTGATCCTCCCTCTTAAGTGCAATGATTAACGTAATCCCACATCTCCCGTCCCCTGTTTGACCTAGTACTGTAGACATTTTACAGAAAAACGGGCTCGCATATCCTTCGTTGCGCGTGAAGCGTGCCCAAATTTTGTTCATCGTTTGTTTGTTTGTTCATCGTTTTTTTGATTGTTCATCGTTTTTTTTGTTTTTTCATCGCATTTCATCAAGCCTCAGAGAAAGGGTAGATGAACATGTTTTGTGTATGGCATAGTAAAAAAAAGCCTGTCAGGAAGTTAGGTTATATTATTCATGCGCACAACTGCGCTCCGCAAATGACGAAGTTATTAATATTCATGTGCGCGAAGCGCGGCCCAACGGACGAATTTATATGCTTGTAACGTCGAAAACTCACGCTTACCTAAGGGGTCTTCTTTCAAACATATAGTGACTTGCCCTCCAGGCCTATCATTTGCAGGGAAATTCTGGGAAAGTTTGATTTACCTTGTCAAGAAAACTTGTTCTTGTCAACGGTAGTGTCCTCATGGCTAAAAGAGTATATTATGTCATTTTTATGGAGAAGTTGCTGAAATA
Source organism: Scolanthus callimorphus (assembly GCA_033964015.1). Lineage (NCBI taxonomy): Eukaryota > Metazoa > Cnidaria > Anthozoa > Actiniaria > Edwardsiidae > Scolanthus > Scolanthus callimorphus. The sequence goes on from CM066915.1 coordinate 21,144,926, forward strand.
ACCACTATCGCCATTGGTATTACCCTCTTCATCGTTCAAATGTTGCTGAAAAAAATATGACCCTCCCCTAAATAGGAGTGAAAAAAATTTGGACCCTCCCTTTAGACACGCGAAAAAAATTAGGACCCTCCCCACAAAAATAGGAGCCCTCCCCCCCGCTAAATAATGACACGTCCCTTACCGGCTGGGAGATCCGTATAGGGAAAAACTGTGACCGAGGGCTGAAAAATGTTGACCGAGGCCGGAGGCCGAGGTCAACATTTTCCAGGTCGAGGTCACAGTTTTTTTCCCTATACGGACCGACCTAAAGCCGGTAAATAACTTATTTATTTTTTTCCAACTCGAAAATTTGATTTTTTCGATGAAAACAAGCGCGCGAAAATGGTTACTGTGACCTAAGTCAGAGATAGGAAAATATTGCCCCCGCGCGCGCGCTCTGAGAACCAATCAGAATGCAGAATTCGTTACCGTGTCCTCGAGGAAAAAAATAAAGCATTTTATGTTCTGCTCAAAAATGTTGAGAACAGTCGATTAAGCAAAAAATAAAAAAAAAGAATCAGGCCACTTCTTGTTTTCTCTCAGACGGCTTAGGGTACGGGGAGTCCCCTTTCTTTGTTTATCCTAAAGCTAATTGCCATCTGATTGGTTCATTTTGGAGGTTTTAGCCAATCAGAGCGATCCACCTAGATGCCAGCTTAAAGATAGAAATGACGTCATCCTTAGGGGGACCGGTCATTATTTATCGCCTGGGGGGGGGGGGGGGGGGAGGATTTTCTGTAATAAAAGGTCAAAATGCAGTGATCCCCCCTCTATAAGTACAATGATTAAAGTGATCCCCCCTCAGAACAGTTAAACGTTTTCGTGATCCCCCCCCCCTCGCCCCCTATTTGACCTAGCAGAAGACAATTTACAGATAGATGGGATCGCAGTTTTCTTTTGTTGCGCGCCAAGCGCGCCTAGCCTGCGAACATCCGGTACACGCGAGCTTAACCTTAGGGTTAGTACCGTTAGTACTAACCCTAAAGGTTAAGCTCGCGTGTACCGGATGTTCGCAGGCTAAGCGCGCCCGAATTTTGATAAACACATTTCATCAAGTCATATTGATAAAAGTAGATGAACATTCCGTTTTTTATGTATAATAAAAAAAAATCCTGTAGGTTTTATTATTCATTTGCGTGAAGCGCGGCCCAAATGACGAATTTCTATGCCTGTGACGTCGTCGAACACACGCTTACTTTTCTTTCGAATATAGTGACTGCCCGGCAGGCCTATTACTGCAGGCAATGTTGGTAGAGTTATATCAGATCATATTTTTATTATTCATTGAGTGAAGTGAGGTAGAAAAAATGCAAATGGTAGAGAAGTTGCTGGAATAACTACTAAAACTGTATTGAAATTGAAAAACACCAATTTTATATACTAATTACTGCCGATCGAACAGACGGAAGATGGTAGTGCAAATTACGAAAGGTAAGACCATCTCTGCTATCTAACAGAATTCTGTTCATATGTTTCGACGCGGGGTTTGTGATTCAGTAGGAGCTTGATAATCAAAGATGCGCAAATTAAATTTCAATATTTCTCTAACAACTACGGACGATAATATTTATTATACGTTTACAGCTGTTTTGAGTATTGAGTATTTGCGAACTGTTTTGAGTATTTGCGAACTCTCGCGTTCGACTTCCAATGGCGTTTTGGCTTCCGTCAGTCTAACTCTCGGGTCTAATTTGAGTCTTAGCCGACCGAAAGTTAGGCCATTTGTTTAGAAAAAGATAGTAAAAGATGCTGTGTGTTGGGACATTTCACTAGGATGGCGAATAACTGAATTCTATGTATTCCAAAGGGTTTCAAAGTTTGATTGCGGAAGCCAGAAAGCGATTTGACGGTTGGAAATCGATCTCGAGAGTTCGCAGAATACTCAAAACAGCTGTAACACAGCGACAATTGAAAGGATTTAGTCAAGCTGTATGCACGATGTTTCAAACTGTGTGCAGCGGCGGAAAATTCTCAACCCTTTTTGGCTAAAAGCATTCAACTAGTAGAGTTAGTAGCCCAGACCAGAGCTTTCTTGATATAATCATTTGTCAAACTAGGTGTGACATTTTTTCTTTCTACTTTGCTTCCTAACAATAGTTAACAATGTGCTAAAAAATATCATTTTCAATCCCTGTTTTGGGAGTAACAATTCAAGCGTCTGAAATAAAAAATAAAACGAGAATTTTCGTCAAAGTATTGCATATTGGTTTTGTAATTCTTGCTTTGAAAAGTTCCTCCATTTCGTTGTATACTACAAAATTCCAAATCAATATATACATATATTGATATTTGTTTTTAGGTTCCATCTCGAAAGGACCCCATTACACACGCTTACCCAATGAGAATGACGACTATAATGATAGTGAGTACAGTATAAAAATAACGAGAATGCAAATCGTTCTGCTGGTACTTTGACATTGCATCATCGCACGACAAAATAAGAGTTTCGTTGTGATAATAAATTAGAATTAATGAGTTCAATCTATCTATCTTTAGTATAAATCAACTAATGGTCTATTACAAATCCTGCATTCTGATTGGCTGAGCTACTAATGGTCTATTAGTGATAGACCGTACCTGGCAAAACCACCACCTTTCTTTGCAAGAAAACTTGATTTTTTCAACATAAAATAATGGAATTCATTGCCAAAACCGACCAACTAGTTGGTTTATACTAAAGCAATTAGACCTCTCGTCCTCATGTGCTATGATATCAATAGACCATTCGGCCTTCGGCCTCATGGTCTATTCATCATAGCACATTCGGCCTTGAGGTCTAATTGTTAAATAACTCCTTGGTTTGCCTAAAAATTTTTTCCAAGATTTCTCTAAAAGTACTTAAATTCCAAAATTCTTAGTGCGCTCCCCCGAAAACCGTATATAATTCTTGGTATTTTTTAAATAAACTTTATACGCGTAATATCGCTTTTGTTTTGGTGTGTGATGAGCGACTCGTGGAGTCCCTCGCGCGTCGCCACAGGCTACCCCTTGCTCTCAGCTGAACCAGCTTTACTGCTTAACTGATATTTTGATTTTCTATTCCACATGCTGTGGCATTTTTTTGCACAATCGACGATGCACTATTGGTGTTTGTGATATAAAACATGTACCTACTTCATTTTAGCCACTGATTTGAATATAATCAGACTACGATACAAATTCCTAGAACCCATGATCGAAAAGTTGGCCGCGAAACTGCAAGATCCGTGACTTTTTTCAAACACACATTTGTTTTTATCTGGAAACTTCACTAGGCGATGGACCCTGTATTCTTTTTATTAAACCTCTGAAGGGGACAATGGAAGATTCCAGCTATAAGCGCGCGCTCTTCTTTATTCAGAAATGCCTAAGATGTGTCCCACAACTACCAGAATGCAGCGCGCGCTTTTTTAACAGTGTTCTACAAATGTCCCACATCTACCGACATGCAGCGCGCGCGTGCGTTATAGCTGGAATCGTATTGACACAGTAAAAAATGCAATGACGTCATCGATCACGTAGTTTTCCAAAACTGCTTATAACTCCGCGATTAAAAAACTACATCAGCAAAGCTTTGTCAGCATCTCATCTCGAGCACTGGCAATTGACACCTGTCAGTCAAAATATGATGACGTCATCGATCATGAGATTTCACGTCACAGATGCAGCATGGTTCATCGATGCATGGCGGTTTCACGAGCAACATTGATTATATAGAGCAGATTTCGTATGACTGTGAAAAGTGGCGCGGTACTGTCGCGGTGGCGGTACGGAACCTGACCTGCTGTAAATGGAATGAAATCGCCAATGACATCGCGTAGTCGCGGTACGGTCACGGTCGCGGCGCGGAACAGCTTTGTGGCGGTACTTTTCACAGTCATACGAAATCTGCTCTAGCATTACAATGCATCAAGTAGATGCTCCACCCCTGTTAAAGTCTCGTGATCTCAGTTTTATCTGCCTCCATAGCCAGGTTGTCCTGTGCCTCTGTGGCAATGGCGCAAGGCATATCTGACCTAGTCTGCTCTTCAACGAACACTGCTGTTGGTCCTAGGCCCTCTGGCGGTCGCCTAAAACACAGGGATACCAAATGTATGGCAGCCGCAAATAGTAGCACCCCTCCGCTCATATAAAACGCTGACAAATAGCTCCCAGATCTGTCTGCCATCAGTCCTGAAGAGGGATCGAACAAGAAAGAGAAAATATGAACTAGAATTTAAGATGCGAAATCATGGTGTAGCAATCTGAGTGGTGTTTTTTTCTCGAGATCGTTTTTCGATCCCGTACCAAGAACTTCCCGGTCATCCCGGCTTGTCACTTCGCGGGTGAAGCTCTGGTGACAGCCACTGTGTCATGCGCAAGATTTGATACAATCTCGTTCACAGAGCCTACGGTCGTCTGGGAGCCAGCGGCGACGATCCCGGAGTCGTTGAGTGATCGAAGGAATTGTCTGCGCGTGCCCCAACGTTCAAAATCCGCCAATCAGCAAAGGCCGGCTGTCAAATGGCTGTCACCAGAGCCTCAATATCTTGACCCCACACTATTCCGAACTTGTGGAAGTTCCAACTTTGTAACGAAGATGATGTGATTTTAGAATGCAACTTCTGTGTTTTTTCAATACGCTGTGAGACACGCTGTTACACTGTGAAACTATAGGAGAAAAAACCGACAAAGTCCCACCTGCTATAGTGGCCCCACTTGTATGGAACAAGCTGGTAAAGGCGATCCCCATACCAAACGCAGACGAGGCCTTGGATGGAGGAACCGATGACGCTAGTAACACGTTCATAGAGGTGCGGAAAACTCCCTCGGCCACACCATAGAACAGCGAGAACACCACAAGATGCGTGTACGTAGTCGCTTTGGTCAGCAGAATCACGCAAATCGCGCAAAGAGCCTGTGATCCCATGTTAAGATAATTTGGGTTGACCCGCGGGATATCGGAGAGTCGTCCCGCAATGATTCGAGACACAATGGACGTCAAGCCGAGAAATATATACAACATTGATGCCCGTTTAGCTGTCATCCCTATTTCCTCCGAGTATTTTACCTAAAAGGAAGAGAAAATGGCATTTACATTTATTACAGTGATTATAGCGGAGTCAAAGTATCATTAGAAAACAGAATTGTAAGAGAGGTGATTGCAGAAGGTAATGTAATGGCGAAGACGATTGTAATGCGACGATGATTATGATGACAGGGATGATGACGAAGCAAGTTATGAAGGTGATAACAATGAGAAGGAGGAAGGGGAGGAGGAATGACGACAAGGCTAGTGATGCTAGAGTTGACAGGGATGATGACGCAAGTTAGTGAAAGCGAAATAATGAGGAGCAGCGACGGCAACGCTAGTGATGCTAGAGATGACAGGGATGATGACGCAAGATATGAAGGCGATAACAATGAGGAGGAGGAGCGACGGCAAAGCTAGTGATGCTAGAGATGGCAGGGATGATGACGCAAGTTATGAAGGCGATAGCAATGAGGAGGAGGAAGAGGAGTGACGGCAAGGCTAGTGATGCTAGAGATGACAGGGATGATGACGACGCAAGTTATGAAGGTAATAGCAATGAGGAGGAGGAAGAGGAGGAGGAGTGACGGCAACGCTAGTGATGCTAGAAATGCCAGGGATGATGACGCAAGGTATGAAGGCGATTACAATGAGGAGGAGTGACGGCAAGGCTAGTGATGCTGGAGATGACAGGGATAATGACAAAGCAAGTTATGAAGGTGATAACAATGAGAAGGAGGAAGGGGAGGAGGAATGACGGCAAGGCTAGTGATGCTAGAGTTGACAGGGATGATGACGCAAGTTAGTGAAAGTGAAATAATGAGGAGGAGCAGCGACGGCAACGCTAGTGATGCTAGAGATGACAGGGATGATGACGCAAGATATGAAGGCGATAACAATGAGGAGAAAGAGCGACGGCAAAGCTAGTGATGCTAGAGATGACAGGAATGATGACGCAAGGTATGAAGGCGATTACAATGAGGAGAAGTGACAGCAAGGCTAGTGATGCTAGAGATGACAGGGATGATGACGACGCAAGTTATGAAGGTGATAGCAATGAGGAGGAGGAGGAGGAGTGACAGCAAGGCTAGTGATGCTAGAGATAACAGGGATGATGGCGACGCAAGTTATGAATGTGATAACAATGAGGAGGAGGAGGAGGAGTGAAAGCAACGCTAGTGATGCTAGAGATGACAGGGATGATGGCGACGCAAGTTATGAAGGTGATAACAATGAGGAGGAGGAGGAGGAGTGACAGCAAGGCTAGTGATGCTAGAGATGGCAGGGATGATGACGACGCAAGTTATGAAGGTGATAGCAATGAGGAGGAGGAGGAGGAGTGACGGCAAGGCTAGTGATGCTAGAGATGACAGGGATGATGACGAAGCAAGTTATGGAGGTGATAGCAATGAGGAGGAGGAGGAGGAGTGACGGCAAGGCTAGTGATGCTAGAGATGACAGGGATGATGACGAAGCAAGTTATGAAGGTGATAGCAATGAGGAGGAGGAGGAGTGACGGCAAGGCTAGTGATGCTAGAGATGACAGGGATGATGACGACGCAAGTTATGAAGGTGATAGCAATGAGGAGGAGGAGGAGGAGTGACAGCAAGGCTAGTGATGCTAGAGATGACAGGGATGATGGCGACGCAAGTTATGAAGGTGATAACAATGAGGAGGAGGAGGAGGAGTGAAAGCAACGCTAGTGATGCTAGAGATGACAGGGATGATGGCGACGCAAGTTATGAAGGTGATAACAATGAGGAGGAGGAGGAGGAGGAGTGACAGCAAGGCTAGTGATGCTAGAGATGGCAGGGATGATGACGACGCAAGTTATGAAGGTGATAGCAATGAGGAGGAGGAGGAGGAGTGACGGCAAGGCTAGTGATGCTAGAGATGACAGGGATGATGACGAAGCAAGTTATGAAGGTGATAGCAATGAGGAGGAGGAGGAGGAGTGACAGCAAGGCTAGTGATGCTAGAGATGACAGGGATGATGACGAAGCAAGTTATGAAGGTGATAGCAATGAGGAGGAGGAGGAGGAGTGAAAGCAACGCTAGTGATGCTAGAGATGACAGGGATGATGGCGACGCAAGTTATGAAGGTGATAACAATGAGGAGGAGGAGGAGGAGTGACAGCAAGGCTAGTGATGCTAGAGATGGCAGGGATGATGACGACGCAAGTTATGAAGGTGATAGCAATGAGGAGGAGGAGGAGGAGTGACGGCAAGGCTAGTGATGCTAGAGATGACAGGGATGATGACGAAGCAAGTTATGGAGGTGATAGCAATGAGGAGGAGGAGGAGTGACGGCAAGGCTAGTGATGCTAGAGATGACAGGGATGATGACGAAGCAAGTTATGAAGGTGATAGCAATGAGGAGGAGGAGGAGTGACGGCAAGGCTAGTGATGCTAGAGATGACAGGGATGATAACGACGCAAGTTATGAAGGTGATAGCAATGAGGAGGAGGAGGAGGAGTGACGGCAAGGCTAGTGATGCTAGAGATGACAGGGATGATGACGAAGCAAGTTATGAAGGTGATAACAATGAGGAGGAGGAGGAGTGACAGCAAGGCTAGTGATGCTAGAGATGGCAGGGATGATGACGACGCAAGTTATGAAGGTGATAACAATGAGGAGGAGGAGGAGGAGTGACAGCAAGGCTAGTGATGCTAGAGATGGCAGGGATGATGACGAAGCAAGTTATGAAGGTGATAGCAATGAGGAGGAGGAGGAGTGACGGCAAGGCTAGTGATGCTAGAGATGACAGGGATGATGACGAAGCAAGTTATGAAGGTGATAGCAATGAGGAGGAGTGACGGCAACGCTAGTGATGCAAGTTATGAAGGTGATAACACGACACACTCGTGCACTCGATCAGTCGAGTGAGAAAAATTGGACAATTTGTAACCACCTAAGGGACATGATCTGAATTGGGTGGCAACAAGATGTATAAACACCGTTAGCCGGTTTGGATTTGGTTAATTCGTTTCTGATTAGCCTGCGTGCAAACAATATCAAAATTCTAATTTTGTTACCGTCGACACGCAGGCTTGTTTCGGATTGGCTAGATTTTTTTGCGTTTAATTTTCGACATTTATCTGAAACACGCTCTAATTGTAAATTTTACCTAAGCTACTTACCAGGTGAACATATGCGTTATATAGACCAAACGTCCCGATGGCCACCGAAAGCGCCCCAACCGCAAACTTTGGAATCCTCCATAGCGACAGATCAAACATATTTTTCAAGTTCATCGCCTTAGCATTGTCTTGTTCCTCGCTACGGCAAGCCTTTTCTTCTGCGCGATGAGGTTGCTCAACGTTCGGATCGTAAACAGAAGACAAGAACAACATAGTGCTGTAAAACCCGGTGAAAACTCGGTAAGTATTTCTCCAACCAACAATCGAGATTAGATACTGTGATAGGACTGGTATCGTCATAACACCTATGCCAGAACCAGCGGTGAAGATTCCGAGAGCGAGTGAGCGCTGTTTGTTGAAATATTTAAACGAAATCAGCAGCCCGGCGGTGTAGACACTACTCGAGCCTATCGCCATGGTAACGCTGTATGTAAAGTATAGTGCTGTGACATCATACTGAAGGGTTGTCAGCAAAAGAGACACAATGCAAATGACGTGACCTGGAAGCAGAACAATTCTGGGTTTATGCCAAGGAAATGGCAAAGATCGTGCCTTTTTTGCCAGCTTCACTTCTGGAGAGCACATTACCACCGAATTATTCGAATAGTCGAGTCGATTGCTCAGACTTCACGGTAACATATATTTACTGCTTCGCATGCAAAGAACGAAAGTTGGACACAATTCCACCATAATTGAGAAGGAACGGCAATGGACGGCGTAGCCGAGGGTGCCGAGGGGCGTCTCCAACGAGCCCCCTCACTTCAAAATCTGTTCTGCCGTCCATGATAACGCGACATGCATAAAATGGAAGCATTTTTCATAGTGAGACCACGCGCGCTTTGAATTCGATTTGCTGCCAAAGTGAGCACTTCCTCGGTTTCATGCACGTTGCAGACTAAATTTGATTAGAAAACTGCACTCACCAAAAGCGCTGATGACATGTTCTCCATACCGCACACACAACCAGCTGGCGGGCGCAGATAACAGGAGACTTATCCCTGTCTGAAGAGAAGATACCAATGCTAAAGGAGGAAGATTAGAAATGTAAAATATCACGCATTCGACAATAACGTCTTTCTTACGACTAAGGCGAAGCCGGGTCCCAGCTGTACTGGCTAAATGATACACGCTACCTTGACTGTCTACTACAGTCATTACAAGACCATTGCATTATGTATAACATCCCATGAGAATCTGTATTCCCTAGAAGTAATATCAAGTAATAGTTCTTGAGTTAATGCGCACAAGAAGAGCAAAAACGCGCCCCGTCACAACATAGGAGGTTCTACGAAGCATCTTCTCTCGTCGATGCGATATTTTTTTGACCCTTCTCATCTGAATCTTGGGAGATTTGAGAATAAAAAGTTGATTCCACGCGAAGAAACAGGAGTACTCGAGTGTTTCCTTTTCACTGCTCGTTCTTGAAAGAAGCTACTACTATGTCAATTGAACTAAAACATACCTATACTTTGTCTAGATTCGTTGAATTCCGCCATCAGGACTGGTAATATCACAGGAAACATTCGAGTCACTCCACTAGCCAGACACATCTGGAGGGTAGCAGTAGCCACTACTAACCACGCCCAGGGGCCATCTTGGCGGTGAGGAGCCTTTCGAGTGGGGCGCTCACGTACAATTGACGGGACCATGGCCAGGGCATTTCTTGATAACTAGACTAACGTTCTGTTAAAAAAAAGAATTATGGGGCATTGTGAAGCGTGTGTTGGGATGCCCTTGGAATAGTAGAAGAGGTTCCCACCCGATGTCCTCGCTGTTGGTTTGAAAAATTATCGCTGTTATCTCCTTTACTGCACGCGATTTCTGACGCAGTGGATGTTCGAAACACTGCTGTGGTAACCTCTATCTTCTTTTATGAGCAAAAAAGAAACTTTGGCTTGAGGATTTCTAACAATGAATGTCGCTATATTAGCTCTTGAGAACTTTTCTCGTTTCGGATGACGATGCCGCTCCGCTTTGTTATACTTTATTAACGGAACCTTTCTATTGCGTGAGACCGGAACGGCGCGATTCTGGCACAGCGTTTGCCGTAGGCCTTTAGTAACTCCTGCGTAGCTCTACAGGATACAGACTTTGCCGGTTCCTGTTTCACTGGGTTGAGCTTGAAGGTCACAATATGTGTATGATTTGCTATTTCTATCTTTTTGTGTTTCGTAAAAATATCGATCTCTCTATTGACCTACATAGATATCTCTCAAAGTTTTCTAAACATTTAGCTTTGGGGTCTTGCTTATGCAGATATATTCTGTTAGCCCAGTTATTGTGTTAATGGAATACGTACCTAATAAAATGTGCTAATTTTCTCGTCCTGTAATATTCTATCCAAGCCAGAAAGAGTTGCATTCCAGGCTAAGATGTACCGGTCATACATTGCGTGGTCGATTCATCTTGCGCAGAAAATCATAAAAATATATCTTGTATGGACAGAAAAGGAAAAAGGACCGCCAAGAACTGCATGAAAGCTTCGTGTATAAAGAATCAAATCTGCTATTCGCCTTAAAAGAGAGCCTTAAAATATCACAGTTCTCGCAAATACCGTACTGATCGAGTTACGTGGATTGATCAACGAACATCCCTGGGGAGTCATAGACCTTTGGTCTTTTCATATTATTCTCTCGTTAATCGTTCATAATGCGACGACGCCCGATAACCAACAAAGTAAACAGTCTTCGATCAGCCCAGCGATTCTTTAGCGTCCCTCATATAGAGGTTAGGTGTAGAGCACTAGCGGAATGAGAGACGGGACCTCGGTAAATTACCTCGTCCATAGTAAGTTCGTAAAAATATTTCATCTATGTCATATGTATTCAGTGTATTGTAATTGGCTGGCGCTTCCATAATTCAGCCCACCAGCTGCAATGGGAGTTGAATAAACCAATATTATTAACCAATATATAATAATTTATTACTTAATAAATAATATGCATCTACAAAAAATGCATCCCCTCCCGTCAGCTCTGCGCGTCCAGGAAATAATTCGCTGTCTTTAGGTATGAGCGGCCTGCGCGAATAATCCTACTATAGTCTTGTAATCTTAGCTCCATCTGAGTCCATAGTTAGGTCGCTTTCGTGCGCCGCTGTAGTGCTATCCCCTCGTGACGTGTCCTCGTGTAGTCTTGTTATCTCAGCTTCATCTGAGTCCATAGCTGGGTTGTCGTGCGCCGCTGTAGTGCTATCCCCTCGTGACGTGTCCTCGTGTAGTCTTGTTATCTCAGCTCCATCTGAGTCCATAGCTGGGTTGTCGTGCGCCGCTCTAGGGATACCTCCTCGTCACGTGTCCTCGTGTAGTCTTGTTATCTCAGCTTCATCTGAGTCCATAGTTAGGTCGTCTTGCGCCGCTGTAGGGATACCTCCTCGTGACGTGTCCTTGTGTAGTCTTGTTATCTCAGCTCCGTCTGAGTCCATAGCTGGGTTGTCGTGCGCCGCTGTAGTGCTACCCCCTCGTGACGTGTCCTCGTGTAGTCTTGTTATCTCAGCTCCATCTGAGTCCATAGCTGGGTTGTCGTGCGCCGCTGTAGGGATATCCCCTCGTGACGTGTCCTCGTATTATAGTCTTGCTATCTCAGATCCATCTGAGTCCATAGTTAGGTCGTCTTGCGCCGCTGTAGGGATAATCTCTCGTGACGTGTCCTCGTGTAGTCTTGTTATCTCAGCTCCCTCTGAGTCCATAGCTGGGCTGTCGTGCGCCGCTGTAGTGCTATCCCCTCGTGACGTGTCCTCGTGTAGTCTTGTTATCTCAGCTCCATCTGAGTCCATAGCTGGGTTGTCGTGTGCCGCTGTAGGGATATCCCCTCGTGACGTGTCCTCGTGTAGTCTTGTTATCTCAGCTCCATCTGAGTCCATAGCTGGGTTGTCGTGCGCCGCTGTAGTGCTACCCCCTCGTGACGTTTCCTCGTGTAGTCTTGTTATCTCAGCTCCATCTGAGTCCATAGCTGGGTTGTCGTGCGCCGCTGTAGGGATACCCCCTCGTGACGTGTCCTCGTGTAGTTTTGTTATCTCAGGTCGATCCGTCTGAGTCCATAGCTGGGTTGTCGTGCGCCGCTGTAGGGTTACCTCCTCGTGACGTGTCCTCGTGTAGTCTTGTAATCTCAGCTCCATCTGAGTCCATAGCTGGGTTGTCGTGCGCCGCTGTAGGGATACCCCCTCGTGACGTGTCCTCGTGTAGTCTTGTTATCTCAGCTCCATCTGAGTCCATAGCTGGGTTGTCGTGCGCCGCTGTAGGGATACCCCCTCGTGACGTGTCCTCGTGTAGTCTTGTTATCTCAGCTCCATCTGAGTCCATAGCTGGGTTGTCGTGCGCCGCTGTAGGGATATCCCCTCTTGACGTGTCCTGGTTTACACACGAGTCACGCAAGCGCAAGGATATCAAACTCATACACTCCATTTCGAACCCAGAGCTCCCCGGCTCGTCGCCTCGCAGGGGAGGCTCTGGTGACATCCATTTGAGGGCCTTCGCTGATTGGCTGAAATGACGCACCCGCGTATAAAAAAGTAGCTTAATCTCGCTTTATAAAACAGTATCTGTGAAAATAACACTGGCATTCGTTTCGTTTTTTTTTTTCAATCTATGCATTTGGCTTTAACGCTCTAAAAGTAATTGTGAGGCATAAAACCACGAGGTCTATTGCTGGAGCTAAGGTGGGACAAATTGTCTACACGTCGTACCAAACTAATGGCGATCGAAATGTTCAACATATACAACAGAAAAGCGCCAGAATATCTGTTATGACACGCGTGGTTCTTCTTCCAGATTCCAATTGCCCCTTTCGAAAACTAATTACGGAAAAAAACGATTTGGTTACAGGGGGCCTTTATCTGGAACCAACTCCCGGAACTGCGTCAATGCAAGTCATTAAAAGGCTTTAAATCCAAATTGGATACTTTAAGTCCCAGCTTCTTTGATAGTTTATGCTGTACTGTGGACTATTATATTATACATATTTTTAAGAATCTTTTTAACATCATGTATGATAGAAAGTCACGGATCGTATGTAAACCAGCTTTAGCTGATATGGTGCCGTGCGAAAATAAAATTTCTATCTATCTCTAGGTGACGAGCCGGGGAGCTCTGGGTACGAGAATGCATACATTTCCTTTATGCGGTTTCACACTAGAACGCAGGCGCAGACGTAAGCGCAAGAAAATCGAGACGTTGCGTTCACTTGCACTGAGTTGCGTTACGCACTCTTACGTTTGTAAACAAGCCCTTAAAGTTGCTGAGTAACCCAAAGCACCAAACATAGCGAACATATAGACAGACAAGCACCAAAAATAACAAAACACGAACATATAGACAGAAAAAAGACAGATACCTCGCGCCCTACTTCTTAATCTCGGCATGTACACCCTGGACAGTGTTTTTTTTATGTTTTCGCTATCGCCCCCCGGGGTGGGGGGGGGGGACTCCCATATCTTTGGGGCGGGGGTGCTGGTCGGGAACTTTCGATTTTACCCCTAAAAGGTACCTAAAATGGTGTCGCTTAGCTGATTTTGACCCCTCTAAGGTACCAACAAGCTACGTATTTTCCCTCGTAATTTTCTCTCGTATTTTTTAAGAGGGAAAATACGTCTGAAATTCAGGCTACCAACAAGTGTGATCTGCTTGATTTGCTAGGAACGGAACTCTAACATGTACCTATCTAGAAAAAAGTGCAAGTTTTCGAATTTTACCCCCTAAAAGGTACCAGAGGCCTGATTTTAAACCCTAAAAGGTACGACGAGCACCCCCAAAAATATGGGAGTCCCCCCCCCCCCCGGCTATCGCCTAGCGTTGGCTTTGACAGCTAGCCAGGCTAGTGGCCAAGCATTGCCAATTGATTTTGAGAAAGCAAGCAACAAGTACAGACATACAAGCTGAACAACCATTCATTTTCTTCTTTTTGTTTCTATCGTGTGGAGTTTGATTGCATGCATGATGTTCAAACATGTAAATTGGAAGCTGCTTTCTTTAAATATTATATTAAATTCAGCAATGTACAAATCGGTTTCAAATCGATATGCCTGCATCCTGTTATAATTGTGTAGTCTGAGTTCCGTCTGAGTCCATAGCTGGGTTATCGTGAGCCCCAGAAGTAATAACACGTGATGTGTCACCATCCTTTTGGCTTTCGACAACTACTGACATGGCACCTTGCTCCTCTGGTGGATTCTTAAAGCACAGGGATACCAAATGTATAGCCGCTGCAAATAGTAACACACCTCCGCTCATATAGAATGCCGATACATAGCTCCCTGATCTGTCTGCCAGCGTCCCTGCGAGAAAAATAAGAGACAATGGACGATTCCAGCTATAAGCGAGAGCTCTTTTTTGTTCAGAAATGCCCAAGCCGTGTCCCACAACTACAGAATGCTGCGCGCGCTTTTTTAACAGTTTGTTCGACAAATGTCCCACATTTACCGACATGCAGCGCGCGCGTGCGTTATAGGTAGAACCGTCCATTACGAAGAATGAGGAAAGGTTGATGTCACCTTGGGAGAATACGCGCCTTTGCTTCAAGCAAATTTTAGTGAGCTCTACTCTGGAACACCAAGAATGATTTTGGGTGTGTAACGTTCAGAGTTTTTTCAATTTTCTTTTTCAAAGAAAGCAATGGATTTTGAATTCTCAAATCTGAGCTTTTTTCTAGCCAGCTGCACCGAGGGGTCTACGAAATGGACGCCATCTTGGATTTGAAGAAAGGAAAATCCTGAGCCTAAAATCCAACTTATGAACCAGAATTCTCACCAACAGATTAAACTGAGGTGTTTGAAGTAGTTTAGGGGAATATGCGAGTTCTATCGCACCGAGAACCAGCTAAAATTTCGCGATTTCCACTGGCCTATCAACTTCGTTCTCGACTTCGCTAACAAGAAGCCTTACTTAGGCTCGGTTGGTGTTTTCCGGGATCAGGGTTTTGACAGTTTCGGGGGTGCAGGTATAGGTTGTTCTGTTTCGGGGTACTACCCGTAACGTATCGCTAGGGTACGCTCTTCATGTGAACTTTCTTTTTTTATAACATACCAGTGATGGTAGGGCCACTTGTATGGAACAAGCTGGTGAAGGCGATCCCCATACCAAACGCAGAAGAAGCCTTGGATGGAGGAACGGATGACGCTAATAACACGTTGAGCGTGGTGCGGAAAACTCCCTCGGCTACACCATAGAACAGCGAGAACACCACAAGATGTAAGTAAGTTGCCGCTTTGGTCAGCAGTATCACGCAAACCGCGCCAAGACACTGTGATCCCATGTTAAGATATTTTGGCTCGACCCGCGGTAAATCGGAGAGTCGTCCTGCGACGATTCGAGATATTATGGACGTCAAGCCGAGAAACGTGTACAGCGTTGATGCCTTTTGAGCGGAAACGCCTATTTCCTCTGAGTATTTTACCTATGAGAGAAAGTCAAATAGAATCCATAAGGATGTATTGAGTGACTTATGCGAAGAAAGATTTCTGATACTTATTTATAGTAGGGTAACACCTGTTAGTAGTGTGGTTTTTGAGAATAATATTATGATGCTGATCATGACGTTAATGCGAGAAAGATGTTGATCATGTTGCGTGTGTCGCTGATTATATTGATGTTGATGCTTATGATGATGATGAGGTAAAGGTGGAGCTGATGATGAAGATGAAGATAAGGCAAAGGTTAAGGTTGATGTGAAGGTTGAACTGGTGCTGGAGGTCAAGGTGAAGGTGGAGCTGGAGCTGGAGGGCAAGGCGGAGCTGGAGATGGAGGTGAAGATAAGGGGAAAGTGAAGGTGGATGCATATGAAGGTGTAGGGAAGGTTGAGATGGAGGCTCAGATAAGGTGGTGGATGTGAAGGTGGAGCTGGAGCTGGAGGAGAAGGGGAGGGTGGAGGAGAAGGGGAGGGTGGAGGTGAAGCAGAGGGTGAGGGGGAAGGCGGATGGGAAGATGGAGGTGGAGGTTCAGATAAGGGGAAGCTGGAGGTAAGGCTGTAGGTGAAGACAAAGGGAAGGTGGAGGAGGTGGCGATTCAGATAGAGGTTCAGATAAGGTGGAGATAGACGTGAAGGTGAAAGTCAAGATATTGGTGAAGATAAGGTGAGAAGGAGGTGGAGGGGAAGGTGGAGTTGGTGGTAAATGTGAAGGTGTAGTAGAAGATGAGATGAAGGAGAGGGTGAAAGTGCAGATAAAGGTGAAGATAAGATGGACGTGCAGATAAGAGGGATGTGGAGGTAAAAGTGAAGGTTGTGGTGGTGGTGGTGGAGGTGGAAGTGAAGGGGAATAAAGGTAAAGGTGAAGGTAGAGATGGAGGTGAAGGTAATGTGGTGGGAGAAAAAGGTGGAGGAGGAGGTAAAGATGGAGGTGAGGGTGGAGATTGAGGTGAAGATAAGGGGAAGGCGAAGATAAAGGTAGTGGTGGAGGTGAACATGGAGGTGGGGTTAAAGGAAAAGGTGAAGAAGGATGTGAAGGCCTCTGGCTTTGTTATGTCAGCTGTGCGAACCCACTTACTAGATGTACAGACGGACTATACAACCCAAACGTCGCGATCGCCACCGATAGTGCTGCCACCGCAAACTTCGGGATCCTCCATAACGACATATCAAACATCTTTTTCAAGCTCACTGCTTTTGCCTTATCTTTGTCTTTGTTACCACTGTCATTGCTTTCTGTGCGGTGGGGTTGCTCAACATTTGGATCATAAATAAAAGCGAGGAACATGAAAATGCATAAAACCCGGTCAAAATTCGATAGGTATTTCTCCATCCAACAACCGTGATCAGATACTGCGACAGAACAGGTAAGGTCATGACCCCAATGCCAGGACCAGCGGTAAAAAGTCCGAGAGCGAACGACCGGTGTTTGTTGAAATATTTAAAGGTGGTCAGGAGGGCGCCGGTATAGACGCAACTGGTTCCTAACGAAAAGGCAAGGCTGTATGTAAAGTACACTGCTATGATGTTATACTGAAGGGTGGTGAGCAACAGAGACGCAATGCAAATCACGTGACCTGCAAGAGATCGAAAAGGTTAGGTCAGCAAACGTAATGGCAGCTGCGACCAGACGGCTCAGGCGCGGATCCAAACCTATTTACACCTGTTTACAGAAACAGGTCAAGTTTTTGGTATGTTTTTAAATGATTATTACTTTCATCTTACTCTCTAAAATACACTCGTATTTATGCGAAATTCCACGCGAAAAAGCCGACCGTAAACAGAATGTAATAGCTCAGATTATTTTTTTCTGGATCCGCGCCTGGGTAGGTACTGCAGGAAGGATTATTGTTCGCCGTCTCCGCTCTATGAATTGGAAATTGGCAAAGAAGGCATACGTGCAAAGTTTGTCTATGGCCGTCTTTCATATTACCTAAATCGTACCACGAAAAACGCAAGAGCTACCTACAGAAAATTGTCAAAAGAACTACGGTACGTTAATGCCTTTTCTGAGATGGAATAAAGGAGGTCGAGACCAACTTTTTGCACTAATAGACTACTATAAATATTTCGATGAATTGTAGTTGTTTGCTTTCGCTAGCGCACTATTAGTAAAGATCATCTTGTAATTCATGAGTAATACTGCGATACGAGATCTATTAAAAAATGATTATTACTAATAACGGCTTGTTGGTAAATGACTAAGGCCTACGGCAAACGCCTTGCCAGAGTCGCGCCGTTCCAATACAAAACAAAAGAAATTTCTTAATTATAAAGTATAATGAAGCGGCATCCTTTGAAAAAGGAAAGGTTCGGCAGAAGAAGAGCGACTAAAGTTCGGCGTTTGCCGTAGGCCGAAGATATCGCACTCACCAATAGCGCTTATTACACGTTCACCATACCGCATACACAACCAGCTCGCGGGTGCAGATAACAATAAGCCTATACCTGTCTTGAGGGATGACACCAGAGCTGAAGGAAGGAAGGTAGAAAATTGATGAGCATCTGCAAAAAGGCTGTAATAGTTGGGTACGGTTATGGACCCTCTTAAATGTAAATATAAATGTGTAGTGACCGACTCTCCACTTGCAGCCGGTAAGCTGAATTACGCTGGATCTCATGGCGCAAATGGCTGCCAAGCGTCCTCTGGTTTTTTAACGTCCTTCTGGTACTGGCTAATGTAGTGCATGTGGGAGACGGAACCTACGGTTTTACGTCCTTATCCGAGAAGACGCGAAGGCCTAACCATTCGCAGATGCTACAGACCTTAAACCCACCTATGTTTTGTCTTGATTCGTTGAAGTCCACCATAAGAACAGGCAGGAACACACCGAACAATCTGATGATCCCTACGCACATAGTCGAATGGAGGGTAGCAGCAGCCACGACCAACCACGCCCATGGGCCATCTTGACGGTGCGGGGCCTTTCTGGTGGAAGGTCGTAAACACTGACGGCGACAAAACGGGCATATTTAAGATCATGTAACTGTTCTTAGCTCTTGCGGAGGACGAGCCGTTTGTGCTTTATGCTTTTAGGCATGTTTGTGCTTTATGCTTTTAGGCATGTTTGTGCTTTATGCGTTTAGGCATATGATACAGTGGGATGTGTGTGTGGGGGAGGGGGGTATTACTTTGTTCGTGAATTAGAGGGTGATTTGGGCAAAACAGAGCGCGCGTTATATCGTAGCTATACCTGCACTAAAGTTCTTGCGTACTTTCTATGACTTTATTGGCGAACTAACTAGTGCTAGAGACACGAGAACGTAGCCTGCGTAGCAAGCGCTAAAGGGACGACTCGCGTCCGCGTCCTCGGTGCCCCTCTCCCTTTCCCTTTTGCGCTTGCTTACGCAGGCTACGAGAACGTTGTTAAGAACCGCCTATGCTGCAATGCTTTCAGGGATACAGTAGGGGGGGGGAGGCTTTCAGGGATACAGGAAGGGGGATGGGGGGGGGGCGATACTTTATCCGTGAAATAATGGCTTAGATTATAGGCCAAACAGAATTGTAGCGCGCGTAATATAGGACACATATTTTTAGGACACAATACTGTGGATATAAGGTAATGGTAACATGCTGCGTTAGAAATCCTGAACATTTCTGTTATATTTTCATCATATAATTGTTTAAAGTCATTGACGTGCACATCCCAACACTACATACATATGGGCCAAGGGGGAGCGAAACCTTACGCAGTCGTACAGAATTAACGAAGGAGAATTAGAAAGGGAACCGGTCGATTTCATTGTCAAACGCTCTCCCTGTTCGCTCAAATCTTTCATCACATGGCCGCTGGTATTAAAAACGTCCCATAAAACTCGATTGATCGAGCTAGTTTTATCATTGCCGACATTTCCATAGTTCGAATAATAGCACGGAGAGGAGATTGACCTGCAATTTCTTCAAAACTAGAGTCCAAGATAAAGCTGCTTTCAAACTCTCGTAAATTTATTTTGTATGAATCACAGCAAATTACTATATCAAGTTGCACTTTTTTTTCAGACGAAGCGCTTGATTGCATAATCTCGGTTCGGAGTTGAGTTATATGACAAGAGGTACAATAGGCACTCCACTTCTCATATTATGTTTGCAAACCCAGCTTCCCCCTAACACTTAGAGCCACGCGCTGTCGTTGTCCATTCAAAAAACAACTGTTATCAATCTCAAAGCACTACTTACCATTATAGGGACTCTGGTAATTTTCCTGAATAATTCTACAAGACGCTCAAGAAATCTGTTAATGATGGATCAGTAATTCTTTAATATCCTCCAGTGCATCGTAGGATGTCCCGAGTCTCTCTTATATTACAAGTAACTGCAACGTAGCCACTGCTAAAGTCCGTAAGAGATTTCGCCAAACACACGCACGTCAAACGGAGCAAGATTGTTGCTTAACCCGAAAGCCGGAAAGTGTAACGCAATTTCATATCGAACAACTGATCAGATTACATAAAGTCATGAATTGTCTATGGGGAACAATTGTGATAGCTTTGATGAAATCGAGTGATGATGGACGTGGCTCTCCTGTCTTTACGGTCTCTCATGGCAACTCCTTTTTCTGCAAAGTAGTATTTTTTTAACCGACTAAGGGCCCAACAAATCGGCAAATTGCTCTCAACGAGTAGGACTAAAGTGGGTGTGTCATGGATTGCACTGTACAATTTGGTATCCGGCCCAGTTAAACGTTGAAATAGAGATATTTCCTTTTCACGCTTTTCATGACTCTTGCTTAAAGCTACGCGGACAGCCGATCTATGGCATGACTTCAAATCACGCCGCGATCCGAGTCGAGCCTAGCCTTTTCGGGCAAAGAAATTAAGAAGGTTTGGGTTCCTGTGTTTCTGGGAACGAGGCTGTTCTCCGCTAGAACCTTCGGCTCGCGCGCTTCCGCCTCTTCCGCCCAAATGAAAGTCTCAAAGGATGTCTACTACCGTTTCTACAAGTTTAGCACCTTCCGAGGAAAAAACTAACGGGACCAAACTCTTCAGGTTACTTGTAGATGGAGGGACTGCTACTCTAGTGAATTACTTTCTCAGAATTATCCCTTTGAGCATCTTACAATCAGAGTTAAACAAGCACAAAGCGACGCTGTACAACCTCAAGATACGACGAACGCGAAAAGTGCTAAATGATGATCAATGGGACCAGTTATTTCCTCCTTCGGGATCCGTGGATCCTTATCAGTTTGATATTACACTACTATGTGTGCTTCTTCGGAACATTTGCAATTTAACGGCACCCAAGACTGGATGGGATAAAATGCCAGCAAACAGTGACCATAGTGACGAAAGCTCATATTGTCAGAATCAAGCGCTTCCGAAATAAGTTCCCGTGTCACAGTTTTACTACTGGTATTTCAAATAGCGAGTTTAGCAACAAGTGGCAGGAACTATCAGCGTCCATTGTAGCGTTAGGATTCGATCAGAAGAAGATTGATGTCTTACAGAAAGAGAGTATTGATCACGAAACACAGAGTCGACTACAGGCTGAATGGCAAAAGTGGGCAAACATAGAGGAAAGAGTATCAACTTTGGAGGAAACTTTTAAAAGAAGTCTGTCTATAAACAAGAAGATAATTAGTTACGTTCCAAATGATGTTGAAACACTTTTTGGCCGTGATGTAGCGGTAGATGAAGTTGTGGTGTAATATTAAAATAGGTTAATGATTAATATTTGTCTAAATATACAATATCGGCCACGTGTTCAATAGTAACTAGTGCAATCTTCCCGTCATCGCGTTAGCAAGGTGCTCGCCTTCGTATTTGCTTGGGTATTTTCTGTCATTTGACAACATGGTTCGTTCATCAAAACGTAACAAGAAGTGCCCTGGTTGTGGGGAACCCACAGGAGAGGATAGACATTTATTTGGTTCCGCTTCAAAGTCATGTACGGGCCCGGGAGACAGCGATTCAACTTCAGACCCTGTACTAGCTGCACCGCAAACCCTACCTATGCCTGCGCCTGTTGTGGACTCGCCTGTTGTGGCCTCTCCTGTTGTGGCTACAACTCCTGCTGATCAGGATCTGCTCTCCCTAGAAGAGGAGCTGGGGAGATTACAAGAAGAGGAAGAGGAACTACAGCGACAGCGCCGGCGAGACAATTTGCGGTCGAAGATCGCCGAGAAACGCCGGAACGTGGAGCGTCTCCGCGCGGACAGACATTGTGTTGAACCCTCCCAGCCTGCTGCCCCTGTACAGATCCCTACTTTGGCCCCCACAGTCCCTGGCAATCGTTTCGCCTCCCTTTCACAGGATCCGGCTATCAATACGGATATGGTAGACCTGGATAACATCCTAAGGCAATGCAGTGTTGAGGACACGCCGCCCTCGCAAGCCGCCTCGTGCGCCCCACTCCAACGGCTCGACAGTGATCCCGTTGTTTTTCTTCGGCAGCCTCAACAATCTGGTGAGACTTATTTCAAAGTTGTTGACTTTATTTTCAATACCGTACCCCGTCAAGAGGAGCAACTAGTTAATTCATATGGGGACACACGACTCGTGTTAACGACAACAAATAGGAAGGTTAGACTAGATAGTGTTACCATGCCCCAGTGGGTAATCGCTAGTAATCGCATCTTGTTTAAATTAGTTACAACGGGAAAACTCTCGAATAGCGCCGTGTCTGACTACCTCGCTTATAACGTGAAGGTTATGGAGCTTGCGCAGCGCTTTGAATGGCGTTCGGTTTTGCGCTATGACGATGAATATCGTTATCTTCAGTCTGCGTATCAGTTTCGCTGGGGGAGTGACTCGCAACACCTCCACTCTGTTACTTTATTTCCACTAAGCCCTCGTCGCTTCTCTAACCCTGGTCCCAGCCCTAGCCCGCAGTTTTCATCGGATGGCAAGGAAATCTGTCGCAAATTTAACTCTAACGCTACATGCAAATTTCCTTCGTGTAAATACGCTCATGTTTGCTCTAAGCCTGGCTGCGGGGCGCTCCATTCCGCTGTCAATCATCCTAGCACCTCTTCCACACAATGACTACATTCTGTCACGTCAAACGACTCTCTCATTTTCTCTACATGGCAGCGCGAATTGTCTCAAGACGCGCATCCCGATTCGGATTTTCTTTTAACTGGCGTTCGTGACGGTTTTCGCATAGTTTCGTGCAGCCCATCCAGCATCCCTCCAGCGGAAATGCACAACTACAAATCGGCTACTCACCCTTCGGCAAAACCGCAAGTCGAAAAGCAATTGCGTGACGCTATTGCCGCCGGGCATTACGTCATTTCCTCTACTCGTCCTCGCGTTATTAGCGCTCTCGGGGCCGTGCCCAAACAAAATTCGTCCGAGTTTCGCATAATTCACGATTGCTCGCAGCCGGCGGGCAACGCCATTAACGATTTCGCCGAGCTTGACGTTTCTATTCAATATGACACCGTTGACCAGGCATTACGGTTAATCGGTCCGGGCTATTTTATGGCAAAGGTGGATCTAAAACAAGCTTATCGTTCGGTAAATGTCCACCCGGAAGACACGACTATTTTAGGTTGTAAATGGCTCTTTAGTGGGGACGTCAACCCCACTTATCTTCGTGACACGCGCCTCCCGTTTGGAGCAAAATTATCGCCCTCGATTTTCCATCGTCTTACGCAATCCGTTAAGCGCATGATGTTGCGGCGCGGCTTTCCTGGCATTATAGTTTATCTCGATGATTTTTTGGTCATTGGCGAGTCGGAAACGTCTTGCCGTGACGCTTTTGATTCGTTAATTCGCCTTCTATCCGAGCTTGGTTTTCGTATTAACTGGTCGAAGGTGGTCTATCCCACCCAGCAACTCACCTTTCTAGGCGTGCAGCTAGACAGCGTCGCTAGGCAACTGTCGCTTCCCTCGGACAAACTCGCGGAATTTTCGGCACTCATCTCGTCTTTCCTCTCTCGTCGCCGTGCCTCGCTTAAGCAAATTCAGTCGCTGGCGGGCAAGCTTAATTGGGCTTGTCGCGTCGTGTACGGGGGTCGCGTCTTCTTGCGTCGGATTTTAGACTTTATGAACTCGTTCGGGTCTCGTCGCGGAATGCGTCGCCTTCCTCAAACCTTTCGCGACGATATATTTTGGTGGCATCATTTCCTGTCGACGTTCAACGGTGTTCGTTTCTTTCTTGATGATCTCCCGGTCACTGACTTGTATACTGATGCGAGTTCGTCAGGGGCTGGCGCGTTTTTTCAGGGCGACTGCTTTTATACGCACTGGCAGCTCGACCTCCCTATTGCCACCCGCCTACATATTAACTACAAGGAGGTGTTGGCCGCCCTTCTCGCGGTAGAGCGTTGGGCCCCAATCTGGAAGGATAAGCATGTTATTCTCTATCTCGATAATCAGACGGCGCGCGCTATCATTAACAAGGGGTCTAGCCGGGATCCCTTCATACAGGCCGCCCTTCGTCGTGCGTTTTGGCTCTCGGCGACGTACAATTTTCGACTTACAGCCTCGTTTGTACCGGGTCGCGACAATGTTTTAGCAGACTGCATCTCGCGCCTTCATGACCCCTCGTATCATGGCCGCTTTTTCGCCGATGTCGTTCCCTGTACTCCACAGGGAGTCCCATGGTTTTCCGGACACCTGTCTGACGCCGCCCTCCTTTCTTTGTTCCCCAGATGCTATCGCGCAGAGGGAGAGGAATCTCGACACCATGGTTGCGAAGTTTAGAGCTCTCTCATTGGCGGAGTCCACTAAAGCCACTTATAAAACGCACCGTCGGGTATACCTCGCGTTTTGTTCATCCTTCGGATATATGCCAGTACCAGCCTCGTCGATTGTCATTTGTCGTTACGCCGCCTTTCTTTCGCGCTCCTTAAAGTTTAACTCTATTCGGCAATACCTTAACATTATTTCCTTACTGCATAAAGAAAATGGTCTACGGAGTCCTCTGGTGGACAACTGGATGGTTTCCTCTATGCTGCGCGGTATTCGGCGACTCAAAGGCGATTCGGTTCGTCAAAAACTCCCGCTTACTCCCGCCATTCTGCTGCGTATTCGAGCACATCTTGATCTCTCTAAATCATTTGACGCTTCCTTCTGGGCGGCTTGCCTGGTTGGCTTCTTTTGTTTCCTCCGCAAATCGAACCTCTTTGTCGACTCCACGAATCGTCGTCGTTCCTCAGCTCCCCGCCGCAACGATCTCTCCTTCCTCTCGTGGGGGTAATCGTGTCTATCCGTCACACTAAGACCATCCAGTTTCGCGAACGCACCCTCTCGTTTCCCTTACCGCGCATTGCTAATTCTCCACTTTGCCCTGTAGCGGCGCTTGTACACGCCCTTGCCCTTGTCCCCGCTGCCCCACCTGATGGCCCTGCCTTTGTCTTTGCCTCCCCCTCAGGTGGCACCATACCTATCACATATTCTATGTTCTTGCGCAAACTGAGGACTTCGCTCACAGCCTGCGGCATTCCACCCGGGTGCTATGCGGGGCATTCCCTTCGCCGAGGTGGGGCATCGTTTGCCTTTCTCTCCGGTGTTTCAGTGGATCTCATCCGCCTTATGGGAGACTGGTCGTCTGACTCCTACCGTCAATACCTCACAGTCCCACTACGCTCGCGCCTACAGGCCACCATTCTAGTGTCGCGCAAGCTCATCTCTCTTCCTAGTGCTATGTAGTGCCCCATTGCACATCCATCATTCTAATTTATCTTTTTCTTTGTTCCTTGGGTTTAGTTTCAATTATTATCTTATTATTATTATTATTTTTTTTTTCCACCTTTCCCTTGTGTTTGGGCTATTTGGGGTTCAGTTGTCAGTTTAAATGGAAATGTAATTAGTGATAAATATTGTATAATATTATTGATGATTGTAATAAACTGCCAATTTGCCCAAACACAAGGCTACTTGATGTCTAGTAATTTAGGTGTAATATTAAAATAGGTTAATGATTAATATTTGTCTAAATATACAATATCGGCCACGTGTTCAATAGTAACTAGTGCAATCTTCCCGTCATCGCGTTAGCAAGGTGCTCGCCTTCGTATTTGCTTGGTATTTTCTACCCGCCACGCCCACCCATGTTATATCGCGTATGGCAGTTGTGATTATAGAACTCCTCCGGGGGTTCAGTTGTCAGTTTAAATGGAAATGTAATTAGTGATAAATATTGTATAATATTATTGATGATTGTAATAAACTGCCAATTTGCCCAAACACAAGGCTACTTGATGTCTAGTAATTTAGAAAGCTATTCAAGCCCAAGACAAAGAAGCTGTTCAAGTTGTTGTGATCACTGGTGGGGCAGGGTATGGAAAGACCTCTCTAGCTATAAGGGTGTGTAACGAATTGATCAAGAGCCCACCAGAGAATTACAGAGCATGCCTATTTTGTTCTTTGAGAGACAAGAATACTATTCAAGATGTGGAAGTAGCAATGTCCATTCTCTGTAGCAGTCACCTGTCCCCATCGGAAGATACAGAGCGTTTGCTACTAAACTGGGCAAAGCAAATAGATCAAGAAGTTACATTCATACTGGACAATGCAGATGATATTTTGAATTCAGTTGACCAAAGCAAATTTGTTCATTTATTGGGAACTATGCTGACAATGTCAAATAAAATAACATTTGTCATAACTTCTAGAAAATCTGTTACATGCAGCAAAAAGGAATTGCAGAATCTTAAAGAAGTAAAGCTGGATGTGTTGAAAGAGGAAGACGCTGAAAAACTTTTGTTATCACATGTTGACAAAAATCATACCAGTACCCAGATAGCCAACCCAAGAAAGATTGCCATGTTGTGTGGCTGCTTGCCACTGGCGCTTCAAATTATTGGATCCCTATTTGCAGATTATCCATCTGAAGAAGAGCTTATTGCAGCTCTAGAGAAAAAGCCACTAGAAGTCCTCCAAGAAGGTGATGAGTCTGTGAAAAAGGCAATTGAAACATCTTTCAATTTTCTGGACGAAGAGCAGCAAAAATACATGGTCCTCATGACTGTCTTTACTGGATCATTTGACATGAGCGCAGTGCAGGCCATTTTTAATGAGGATGAAGTGCAGACTGTAGTGAACATTCTACGTTCTCTTAAGCATCGTTCCCTCCTTGAGGAGCTGGCAAAACGTAGTTATCAGCTTCATCCTTTAATTCAGTCATATGCAAGGCAGTTAAGTCAAGATAAGTTTGCTACTATCCTTTTAAGGAAAGCAGATAAGTTGGCCTGTGGTCACTTCATTTCTTGCCTGGCAAACAATGCAAATGACTACTGGAGTAAAGACAAATGCAAATGTGCCTTAATATGCTTTAACAAAGACAGGGACAACTATGAGCGGTCACTAGAGAAGATCAAGACATTGGAGAAGGACAGTGTGATCTTGGAGCCACTTTTTAATGATGTGTCTAAGATTTGTTTGTACTTGGAAATGTGTCTGCCCCCTCCAAATTACCTGAAACTACTTCAAGATTTATACACTTTGTTTTCATCTGAAAACTTGTGTCAAAGTATGAAAACCACCTGTTTACTTGGTCATGAGTACAGAAAACTTGGAAATTGGCCAAGCTACCAAAATTACATGGACAAAGCAAAAAACCATTATTTGGAATATGTTGAAAAGTCTAAACCTGTGGACATAGTAGCAATGTCCTTTTTCTTTAATTTCTATTCTCGTTTTCTCTCCAGTCAGAAAAGGCAGAAAGAAGCAGAACAATTCTTTGCTAAGGGCTGGGAAGAATATGCAAAGCTTCCTGATTCAGAATTTGTGCAAAGAGGGATGACCTTACTTCACTTTGGACGGGAAGACCATAGGTGTGGTAGGCGTGACGAAGCTGTGGAAAAGCTGGGTACTGCATTAGAGCTCCTTCAAAACAAGCTTGGCATGCATCAACTTACTGCTTTATTATGCTGCAGTCTTGCTGATGTCTATCTTTTTAAAACTGAGAAAGGTCTGGGATCAAAGGAAGAAATAGAAAAGGCCATCAGTCTTTATGATAAATCTGTGGAAATAATGGATGATCTTAGCATGGAAGACAAGAAGGAAGCCATTTTAACCTTTACTAACATGGGCATTTGTTACCTGACTCAAGATGAATTCAGTGTATCAGAGCATTTATTTGGGACAGCTCTTGTCATTGCTGAGAGAAAGCTTGCAAGTGACCATAGGTGGAAGGTATATGTGATAATACAAATGGCTTTCTTGTGTTATCATAGAAACGACTTTGATGGGGCACAGAGGGAAAAACAAAAAGCATTGGATATGTGCCACAGACTTGGTCTTAAAGACAGCGAACCACCTAACAGATTTCTTCTTGAAAAGATTAAGTAAATATCTGGATTACATAGACAGAGATGAATTGCCGTCCAATGGATGGAATGGTGGAATTCAATGAGTTGAGTGAATAATGCAGAACTTACGGTATGCAAAAGTGGATGTTTTTCTCTAAATTAAATATGCTCAGTAAATGTAGAATGGACACATTTCAAACTTAGTTGGGCCCTGTCAAGCAAAAAGAGACAGTGATATCAATGGTATTTTTTCTTGTTTTGTAAGAGTTAGTAGCCACTTTACGTATCTAAAAAGTGAGCATATTATTGGTCATCCAAATTGTGCACAGCAAAGTGGGGATTTGGCGATTTAAATTTTCAATTTTAAAAAGGTTGTACTTTCACATTTTTCTCAAAAGTATGAAATTTTGTATAAAAGCCCTTTTTTGCTTGGCAGGGCAACTGTTCACTCTATTATTTTTTTTAGGCAATTTTATAGGTTAGTTGTCAGCTATAGGGCAGATTTCAGATGACTGTCATAAGTAATTAGCAATTATTTTTGTAATTACTTCACTAGGTGTTATTCACCATTGGTGTAATCACTGCGTTTCACTGCAGGAGTCATATGAAATCTGCTCTAAAGAAATTAAATAAATTGGAAATCACTGTTATAAATAATAAAAAGTTTAAGTCAGTAGGGCTTTGCAATGACAAAGGTAAATATTATGGCTATTCACAGCCTTTTTTGCACCCACCTAAAAGTGAAAAGTGGGAACCTGGCCAGGACAGGTGGTATCCCAGCTGAGGTAGGCTGGATCGAGCATCCCAGGTGTGATAACGTTTCCCAGGGAGGTGGGATCTCAGGATGCTGCCATCCTGGGTGGGATGCCAGGATACTGGGCGGGGTGAGATTTCCTTGGGAGGCAGGGATCCTTTCTTTCCCAGCTTGGATCCTGACTGGTGAAAAGGCTGGATTCTGCCTATCCTTTTTACAGGGCAATCATGCAGTGATCCTGGTTTTTCTCTTCCACTATCTTGTGAGGTACCTTTTGACACCCCGTTGTAATAGGCACTGGATCTGTGATCCTGGGTTGGTATAGTACAAGAGCATAAAATACATAACACCAGTTAGATCAGTTCCCTTGAACATAGCCCTTCCAGGTGGACCTGTCACGCTTTGCCTGGCTATGACGTCATTGGCTAATTGTTGCTTTGGGATTTTGTTGTTGAAGCACAGAATACAATTTGATTCTTTGCTCGAGTAAACACCAAACAATGGTGACCAATGACCAATTCTCAAAGCAACCTTTTTTAAATAGGTGTAAACCCAAATTTGGTGTCATTAATTCTAGTTAGCTTCCTGATAATTTTTGTTCAGATGATTTTATTAAACAATTTTTTTTTATTTAAACAGTTTTTTATTACATTTGCCCCAAGAGCACACGGCTCATCTAGGGGGCTTATGTATATTACAATTTCTTTTTCTTTTATTTTTCTTGAGAGGATGACACGTACACATAATTAACAATTATTTGGTGGATGAACACACTTTTATCATTACCACTTTACCTTATGTTGTCTAATTTTTTGAACTATAAGTCAAGATTTAACAACTGTTTGACCCATCAGTTTGTTGTTCATGTTATTGTACACTTACATTTGATTTATACAGAAGAATACTCTTCTTGTAGCTATACATGTGACATACTAGGTCCTCTATTCTTTGAATGCACTTTACCCAAGGTTTTGCACTCAAGATTGAGCACACACTGCCAATGATCAGTGTGGGCTTATAAATTGCCCCATTGAAGAGCATTGGTTTGAATTGTTAGTTTTTTTAGGCACAGGCTATGGAGGGTAGGCTTGACAGCTTTTCCTGTACCTAGGGCAATTTTGCCTATTAAAAAGTAGCTCATGTGCTTTGTAGAGAAATATGGAGATTTTTAAAGAAATGCAATAAATATATAAGAAATGTCCAAGGTGTTGTATGAAAATGAAGTAATATTGTTTTTAACTTTTAGACAAGGCTCAAAATCTTGAGACCCCCAGGATAAGCTATGGTTCCAACTGTACGTAACATGGAGAGATACCAAGGGTTTGCCCTTTTATGTCACAATTTAATAACAATACACTATCGCTTCATTGCATACTATTTTAATTATTAACTAAACTGAAAGCTATTTACAAAGTGCATAAATTTATATATTAGAGGTTTTGGCATAGTTTACTTTTTTAAGAAAATAGAACTCATTTTTTTTCCTTTTCAGAGCAGTTCCACACTCTAATTATCAGAAAAATTCTGTTGCAAAGGCAAGAGTTCACCTAGATGTTTGTGCAGATGGTCCTTGCTCCTATCTAATGACAAATAAATTTGACAAAAATATATAGCAATTGCCCTGTTTTTCTTGTTTTCAGGTCTATACTTGTGAACTAATATTCCCCATAAGCACCACAAGTGAAAAATAGACCGTAATTTCTCCCCATTTTCTTTATTGTGTCAGGCATGGGAGTCTGGAAAGTTCTGTCGTATGATCCAGGTCCTGGAGTTTTCTGAAAAATAGAATCACAATGCAGCAGTTACAGGATGGTGTTATAATGAATAAATGAACGTTGTAGTAGAGCACTCAGGGATATGCACCCAAACCACTAGGGATTATATAGGTAAGAGCCAACGAAGCAAGAAGAATATTTGCAGATATCTTAAAGCACACATCTAGCATGTTATTCTCGATATATAAGGAGGGGCGGGTCAATAGAAGGTGGCTACCAGCAGTGAATCACTGTCTACTTTGCCACTGACCACCAGGGTTTTTCAGAGGCACTGTAAATGATTTTAGGGAATTTATTTCCTTGACAAAGGAGAAAGTGTGATGCATGAATCTCCAATGAACTTTCACTCAGAATGCTGGAAAACGTATCTCCAGCACCCAGAATATTTGTTTTTATTGCATGGCCCTAACCATCTTAGTGGACTAAGGCCTTGTATGTGCAGACACAAAGATTCTAAAAAGCACATTCTAAGAAAGTGTCAACTAAAGTTCTCAAGCAATGTGTGGTGGACCCCCCACTACTCCAATAATTTTATTCGGCAACTTTGTAAAGCAATGTTTCCGATATTTTTGAACTGTTCCCCCAATACTCTTTTGCTTCTGCTGCCAGCTTATGAATTGTTAAAGAAGATGCTAAGGGAAGTAGTACAAATTTTCATCTCACCAAAACATGTGGTTGCTGGAATCGTGGTGTCTTGGATTTAAATGATGATGTTATCTTTGGTCCCTTGGGTAGTATAGGGTCTTTGGACAAGTTGTACTGGCCAGGAGGTGGGCCTTGTTTCTGTTATAAAATAGGTCATAATATGAGGTTTTGCAACTGATTAGATTGACCATCATGACTAAGGTATACCTTAGAACATATCTTGGGATTTCCCAAGGCACACGCATGAGAAGTGGGAATTCAAATGGATAGTCATGGGAAATCCCAACACTTTCCATTCTTCTACTACCAGTGGAAATTCAGCTTTTTCCATGGATGGGTTTCTGCAGAAGTGAAATAACTGACATAAAACAGCTGAATTTAAGAGAAATATTTTATGTGCACTTACTGGTTTGAAATATACTGTTGGAAACCTATGTACTTGAGACTTGAATGCTGGATGTCTGAAAGGCAATTTTAAAGTAATTATATAATAATATATTGATTTTTTCCTCTCTCATTTTCTCACAGAAAATTCCGCCTGATACTCAGGCTACATTTTGGATGAATTTTATTATTTTGATTTGGGTCTTCATTTGTATATTATACTCACTTTGATGGCATCTTTGGTACATATTGATACCCCTTGTCATATGTGTTGGGACTGATTTGACTGTTTACAAAATCCTGGTAAAGATAATGGGAGCACACTTAGGTATTTCTAAACAGATGGATAATGGATGCTTTAAAAGATAATGGGAGCACACTTAGGTATTTCTAAACAGATGGATAATGGATGCTTTAATCAATGCATCAAAGTATTTTTTTTTTTAGTCCAGAGAGTTACAGATTTGCTCAAGTATGTTTATTTCACAAGCCAAATTCTTTCCGAGTCAATCATGTGTTGTCAGAATCCTTGTTTTGTCATCTGTAGCCTCTATTCAATATAACAAAGTACTGATGTGGTTTTGAGCAAGTCACTCACTGCACTCCTGCATGGCCACAATTTTTCAAGTCAGAAGGAGTGCATTATATACTTGGACCCTGGACAAAGTGTGCGGCTGGCCAGTCATTTGGAAACGGGGGTTTACAATTACTGAAAATGTATGATGACTGACCATTTTAATATTCACTAAATTTTTATCCCAAAAGTAAGTGGGTCATGGCACCCTAGAGTCCCTCTAGCTACTGAAGGGACAGGGTGGGACTTCTATCTTTTACCTTGTCACTATAACCCACTAAAGCAGCAGGGTGTGATATCTGTCACAAGCCTTAAAGTTATATGTCACTTGACGTTTCTCCAGTTTAATAACTGACGTCTGATGCCCATATAATCCAGGCATAAGTGTGCCACCCTTCCTGGACAAATCTGCATCTTTTTTCCTGCCTGCATTTTTAAATCCATAGGTTGATCTTACTGGATTACCATCCATGTCCTCAACAAAGTTTTTCAGGTCATAGGTGCCAGGAACAGGTGTGTCCTGAAAACAAACAAAGAATGATAATTACAAGGCCCACAAAAGGATATGCTTTCTTTGCCCCAACTTTTTTTCTGAAAATTCTGTATTTTTAACACACCCCAGGTTTCAATAAGTATCATGGCTTAAGCAGGATTACATGGTAATGAGAGTTGACCACATTTCACTCTCATGTCAAATTTGGTAATGTTCATAGTGCATGAGGCTTTGCGATCAAACGCGCATCAGAGAGTAGAAACTCTCATCATCGAAGGCAAGATCCTTCAGCGTACTGTCGTGTACGTAATGTATACAAAAATAAATGATGAAGAGTTCGAAAGCCAATAATTCGAAAGAAACTAACGTGATCTGAGTTATGTTTCAATAATTAAAAATTCATGAAGCATAAGTATATTACTTTGAAAAGTTACATAAACCACAACTCACTTTCAGGTTAAAAGTCACTAAGCTGTATACCTGTATATCTGTATACCTTTAGTGTAGACCGCCACCAGTCTTCTCTGTCTGTTATCGGCTCTTCGTAGTTATAAGGACTTTTACTTCTGCGTCCCATCTGTGGCGAGCAAAAAAAACAGCAGTTTCAACGATTAGCAACACCATAATTCCGAGAAAGAAAGAAAGACAACAAACACAAAGAGTGAAGTTCAGCAAAAAATGAAGTTCGACGGCAAATTTCAATAGTTGGTATACATAATAGAATCCATTCTACCTGTACTGTTGATCTTGGGCGTCTAGAAATACAGGAGCCGTTAAAGGCTTGTTTTTCTGGCCTTGTACCGGAGCTGTAGCGACTGACACCGCCGCCATCTTGGGAATGTTTACAACGCATGATTCATCGGCTGCACGTATCACCATGGCAACACCTGAATGGACTATTCTCCAAAACTCTTTTTTTCTTTTTTCATCTTATTATACTTTTTTTTCCTTACGAACTAGCTGTTCATAGCTTTGTTGTTGCTTTGTTTGCATTTTTGCTTGCCGATTTCTTCAGCGCTTTAAAATAACACTTTTTATACGGTGGTTTTCCTGTGGTGGAAACCACAACTAGTGCTCAGATTCCGCTTAAGTTCAAGAAAGCAAAGGAAACCCAATATGCATTCTGTAACGAAAACGAGCGAGCGAGCGAGCGCCAAAACGAAAGGAGAGCGTTTGTAGTTGTATTGCGACTCAGAAATCTTTTTTTAACAGCTATGTCAAATGCTCTATTGCTAATTGGGTAGCCAAGCTGAGGAGGGAATGTAAGACGGACTAGTGCTGATTTTGCTTGATTTTAAAAACATGGTTTCAACAAAGATGATCTCTTCTGATCAAGATGGCGTCGTCCACTGCGAGTCGGAGTCTTCCACAGTCAATCTTGAGTTTATCGACAAGCTATCCCTTGATTATAACGTCAATACATTAGCAGCTGGAAGCCCTTCAGTAACATATCTATCCAATCAAAAAGGGGATTCAGGGCTCGAAATTATACATAGACCAGGGCCGTAGCAAGCCTCCAAATACTGGGGGGGGGGGGGGGGGGGGGGGGGGGGGGGATAACTCTACTCTACTTGGCTCTAAATGTGCGCGCAGCATGTGAAATTACCGCATGTTTGAGAGAACTTTGATATGCAGGGTGCAAAATCGGGAGTTTCAAGGATTGGGGAAAAACTGTGGAGGCACGGCCCCCTGGCCCCTGTAAGCGCTACAGCCCTGATAGATATTAGCATTTTTAGCTGTCAACCCTCAGACCAGGGGGGGGGGGGGTCCCATAATATTTTTTCCGGGATGATTATTGCGAATGTTCAGTCAACTTCAACTTTCACTTCAACTTTATTATATCTTTTTTTTAATTACAAAGACAGCACACCGCCTGCAAATAGCATAGCTAGTCGAGGCAGGCGGTGAGAGGACAAAGAAGCAGAGAGAGATGAAGGGTAAAAACGTGAAAAACCCCACCAATAACAAGCCAAAAAGAGAAGGATGTAAATACAGGGCCCGTGGTTTGATGCGGATTTTTTCTGAAATTATGCGGGATTTTTTCTGAAATTATGCGCTAAAAATTCGAAATTATGCGATAAAAATACGAAATTATGCGGGATTGCGCAATATTTTTTTACAGGTGCCGTAACATATTTTGCTCTTTTCGTCTGTTTTGTTACATGGATATAGCTGCTATTAAACTTTAACAACTTTTGTTTGTCTATAAAATGCTCTGTGATGAGTTCCAATTGCTTTGCTTTACTAATGTTATGACGCTACGTTTTCTTCCAGGGAGACGTGTGTTTTCGCTTTTAATAAGGCTTATTACTTTCTTACAAAAAGCGTTACCAACTGCCGTAACTTCCGTTACACGGTAGTAAAGATTAGTAAGTTTGGTCTTCTTTCGTGTACTTGTCTCAGACCAAGGCACACTTTTTTCATACCGCAAGGATCGTAGCAACGCACTCCTATCCAACCATGAACTAAACGGTCACAAGAGCTATACGCAGACTAACAGAGCTATCGTTACGATCTCTCATTATCAAACATCGTTGCGCTTGTTTGCCGTCGTTCTGTGCGTAATTATCAAAATTAATCCTGATCCCGAGAGCGAGCAGCACTATCGTCGGAGAAAATGTAAGAGCTTTTATAAAACCGGAAAAGTGCCACGTTATTCAGTCAGTGTTTTTTTTGTTATCGAGGGAGCTTGGTATTTTTCGCGTTGTTGTTTGTGAAATGAAATTGTTGACGGTAACAATAACAAAGATCCATGAAAAAGCATAATGTCAGGTGATCAATGTGAACTGCATAAACCCGACCGTTTTTATCACGGTTAGCGTTTGTTCCGCCTTGATTTTACTTTGTAAAATATCCAAAGCGCAAACATGTGTTTGAGTCTATCTTGCTCAGCTGGAAATATTAGTTAGTTGGCCGCACGTTTTATTGCTTTTCGATATCAGTTCCCAGCGCGACGCTATTAGCATAGAACGCCTTGTTATTCTCATTTTTTCGAGTTGGACAGACGATTTCAGAAGAAATGTATCACTTTTGTGAGAAAAAAATATGAAAGAAGTTTGAAATTCACCAAGTTATGATGCCTTTTTATGTTTTTCGCAAATTTTGGAAATTATGCGCGATTATGCGGGATTTGACGGATTATGCGCATTATGCAGAGAAAGTAAAATTATGCGTTTCCGCACCAGCGCATCAAACCACGGCCCTGTAAATAGCTCAAAGTTTCAGAAATAGAAAATAACAATTATTTGATTTTATTCATTTCATTAATAAATATAGAAATATCAGCATAACTATCCTGTTCTTCCAGGATACTAAACAGCATTCTTTGAAGTTCTTTTTTGTAAACTATCCTGTTCTTCCAGGATACTAAACAGCATTCTTTGAAGTTCTTTTTTGAAAAGAGGCTTTGGCGAGCTTTTGATGTCTTGAGAGATGCTATTCCAAAGTTTCACCCCTAAAAGATACCAAACAAGAAATTTCCATCTTTGATTAAAATGCTGCCTTTGATGTGGTCAAAGCCATCCAGCCAGACACCATGTTTTGGGTTTTTCTCATTGGCTGGACAAACAAAGTTCCAAGGCGTCAACCAGTAGGAACATGCAAGTCTAATTTAGTTTTGGCAGCCACCTGACTGCTACTTGGTATTTTCTTGTTTGACAGGTATCCTTTCACATGTCTTGTGACTGGCGGTGAAGATGGGACAATCAGAGTCTATAAGATCAATCAGGATGGGAAACTCCCCAGATATCAGGTATTCATTACCTTGCACATTATATATTGTGGAACGTTTATTTATTGGTTCCTAGTGGATTGGCCAACATTCATCCTTTATAAGATCCGTTGAATTTCTATTTAAAGTACATGTATCATGTACAATGAAGAAGGACAATGCAACCTCCTAGCCAGTAAAATAAAGTATACAGTGTAATATAAATGCTAGTTATTGTTTATTGTAGAATGTCGGTCAGCCGTCATGCAACATGGCTGTGGTATCGATTTTTATATGGTACAAAATACTTTGAAGCCCCTTTGCGATTGTTTGAAGTTTGTCATGTTCTTGGCACAATTAGGCATTTTTCACTGCTGTTCACATTGACTGCCATTGTGAAAGTTCTTCAAGTTTGCACGCTCTACTGCAACAGAACAGGGCTGAAGAGAGGAACAACTTTCACATTTGTTTTGTTTACCACAGCCATGTTGCATGAATGGTTGACAGGATTCTTTAAAGTTTTGAAAATCCTACGTGTCTTACAGTGCGATAATAGGAAAGCCATCACCATTAACACCACTCTCTGCTGTTTAACAATTTCAGGAGCTCTCAAAACTGGAAACGAAAGGTGGCCCACTTCAGTGCCTATCCATGTACAACGTCACTAAATTTGGTTCCTCTGATCTGATTGTGGGTGATGCAAAAGGCATG
Organism: Scolanthus callimorphus; assembly: GCA_033964015.1. Classification (NCBI taxonomy): domain Eukaryota; kingdom Metazoa; phylum Cnidaria; class Anthozoa; order Actiniaria; family Edwardsiidae; genus Scolanthus; species Scolanthus callimorphus. The sequence goes on from CM066915.1 coordinate 21,181,736, forward strand.
CTCACAATATTATGCAATGAGCAAATCCTGAACAGACGGGACTATCTGATGGATGTATAACAGCTTTGGTAGTTGACGAGGACTTTGGTTAGTGGCTGTACTTAACTCTTCCCCAGTAGATTGTTACAAACACTCTGAACCTTTTCAGCCTGGTTATGCGATCGATTTGAGACAGCCGCTGAAGTATGAAATATCGGGAGGTGTAAACATTTTTTTGGAAGAATATTACACTTTTGTAATTTTATCCATCTTTTGCATCGGGGGGGGGGAACTCCCATATGTGGTTGGGCGAGGTTACTCATCGTATCTTTTAGGGGTTGTGTGCAAGGATCAGAAGACGACAGCTGTGGTAAACTTTAGAATTTGCACTATAGTGTGCCGGAGATCAATATGTAAATATCTTAATAGCTTGTGCCATAACTAGCACTGTAGGCGCTTTTGAATAAACAAGATTTTTGTGACTTTTAAAATGGTATCTTTTAGGGGTTAAAATACTGATGACCAGGCCCCAGCTAGCGGACGGTGTAAACTGCAGGGTGCAGGGCATGCAGGGTATGCAGGGCGTGCAGGGTATGCAGGGATGTGCGAGAGTTAACCTTCGCGGGTACCTTTCGCGGTGCATTTAAACTCCAATAAACTATATATCATTTTAAAGCTAATAAACGATGAAAGGAAAACGATAAAATGGTGCGATTTAATATGCAAAATGATCGTCCAGAAATACAGGAAATTCTAACACTACTAAAAGTTGAAGGTTCATTTATTTTATTTGACGAGTTTTCGGCCTTCGAAAAGTAATAAAAGTGCGAGAAATCAGAATATCTAAAATCGCCGACACACTTTCGAAGATCAATGTTTTGACTAACTGATCACTGCCAAATTTGAAGGCAATCGTATAAATACTTGTGGGTAAGCAAGCCTTCTCTGCGTGCGGGAAAGTATTACTGCGTTCAGATTTCATGTTGTGCTTGAGCTTTGTACTCGTGGTAATCGCCATCTCCAACAACCAAATGTTGATATATAATGGGCAAAGTGCCTCTTCAACGAAGAAAGCCAGAAAACCAGGCAAGAAGAAGCGCCGAGTTCCTGACCCAAAGGCTAAGTAAACAAGATTAAAAGATTATAATAACGCCTGAATCATGTAACGCAATACAGTTGAAAACGGGGTTGAAAACAAGATTTTCTCGTTTTTCTTCGTGAATTAAGTTATTTCGATTTTCTTTCCTCACTTATCGACTTATTTAAAGGTCTTTTCTTGTTTTCATCTGTTTTCATCTGCCCTGCACACCCTGCGTACCCTGCATGCCCTGCACACCCTGCGTACCCTGCATGCCCTGCACCCTGCAGTTTACACCGTCCGCCCCAGCTAGTATCTTTTAGGGGTCAAATTTCATTTCTCTGACGAGCACCCCTGCCCGGTTAATATGGGAGCCCCCTCTCCCCTCCTAAAATATGTCGGGTAAAAACATCCCAACTGGATTATCAAAGTATAAACCTCGTTGTTATGTGTAGGACACATAAAAAAGCCCTTTGCAACTATTTTGCTCCTGAAACTTTATTCAGTACTCAATGTCTGAAAGTGCCTAACAGAATGTTCCAAATAATCTATAGTTTTTTTTTAATAATATAGATTATTATGGCTCTTACATCTTTTTTTTTACATCATTTTTTTACATTTTCTCCTTCTTGCATCTCCTGTTGTTTCGCACTTTGGGCGAGGGTGATTATCCAACAAAGAACTACACGGATTTGTGGTTTCTGTACTTTAATCTATTCTCGTAGATTCTGTAGAGTCAAACTGACATAAATTACATTAGTTACCGTTAAATCACAATATTCTTATTTCCGTTATCTGCCGTGTAAATTGATAATAAATGATATACTTACAACTTGTTTGATCCATGTAGCCTTGATCCTTTACATTTCATCTTTTTTGTTAGTTATTTTATGACAATTTTTTTGTGTAAAATAAACTGTTCAACTCAGTTTACTGAATGCGCCCCCGAGGCAACATGGTTTTTGGGCGTTTTTATACTGTAACTGACGTAATATCTCATCTCTGATTGGCTGAGACTGTAACTGATGACATAATATCTCATCTCTGGTTGGTTGAGACTTTAACATCGGAATGTGCATAACACCTGTGAAACATCACAAATTCCAAATGTGTTACAAAATTGCACCAGGTTTAAAGTTATTGACTTCTGAATATTTGACTAAACATCTACTTGATGAGTTTGAATGCACTATTAGTTGAAAATTACGTAAATGTTTTCTGCTAAGTACATTTTACCAATGATCCTGATTGTACTAAACATAGTTCTATCATTGTTCTGAACAGTTTAATTATTTTCAGCTAATTGGTGAATTTTTCATTTTTTTAAAGCTGGTAATCTTGCTATAGTAGTTGGCGATAATGAAGGTGTTGTGACAGCAGTATCACCTTACAGCAATTTGTGGAAGATCAGAATGCTGGATGCATGCAAACATACACACAGGGTATGTCAAGATGTTCAATGAGTATTTTACAGTAATCAGTCAATGTTTAGATGGTTGTTAACATATTACGGTTGTGGTTGCTGAATGACAAGTCTTGACTCAGATTGTTTGTGGGGTCAATTGTTTTGACTGTGAACAATTAGCACCAGGAAAATTTGTTATGTCAGCCAAAAAACCAATCACAGTGTCTCATGATTTCTTTGGTCGCAAATAATGTAAGTTGTGTGTACATCCCCTGATTGTCAGCTGTTGAACTTGCTTCGTTTCTGATTGGTTAACTACCTTTAGTTTTCACACACACCATCTGAACCTGCTCTTTCATGTGTCATTTGTTCCAGGAGCTGGGAGTAACACCCTCTATCAAATGCATGACATCAGTAAAACTACAGACCCCAAGTGGGGTGCTCACCAACTACCTGGTGGTGGCAGACAGTTGTCAAAACCTTGTCTTGCTGCAGAATGGCATGGTAGTATTCAAGGTCCAGGTACCCTCTGTTGTCATGGCAATGGTAGGTGGGTACTTCCTCCCATCTGAGCCCCCACATCTTATATCCCCTTCACAGGCATTTGGCAGTCCACGTCGACAAAGTGTCACAATCTCAAGACATAGTCAGATAGCTGTGGGTACTGAGGATGGCAGTATTTTTGTCTTTTTCTGATTTCCAGTTACACCTTTACTCAAGTGTTCAGCTGCCAGTTACTTGTTTAATTGCACTGGAAAATGATAAGTCTGATGGTGCTGACTTTTTGCTAAGTGCCGGGCATTTTAATGCTCTTATGGTTTTCCAGCATCAGGAACTTGTGTTGAGGATTCAGACCGAGGACTGGATTCACTCCATAGCTGCCATAGACTCTGACAAAGAAGGTGCTCAGCAAGTTGTTCTGGGCTTGCGGAATAATTCCTTGCACACATCAAGTTAAACTTATAAACAATATCTATGATTAGTATGTGAGCTCCTCAAAACATTTTCCTGAAGACATGATCAGGTTAGACTAGTCTTCTCTGATGTATGTCAACCCATTAATGGGTCACTCATCTCTATTCACATGAGAACCTGTGGCTTTCAAAGAAAAAAATATCAAATCGCTAGAAAGTAATGCTAAAAACTAAACCTGTACAACATTTTCTATGTGACAAAGAAAGAGCAGTAAAATAGGAAAAACATAAGGAACCAAATTTAGACCTTTGTAGGAAGTGCTGAACCTGATCAGTTGAAATGTGACATCATCTGTATTGCAGCAAATGTGGAAACTCATATTTTCAGGAACAAATTACTGCAAGGCAGCAAAAGGTGGCAGAAGTTATTAAGGTGGCACAGTGGCGATGCTAATTGCCACTGCTTCAGTCGTAAGAAGGACCACCCCTTTTTTTGCCCCCCCCCCCCCCCCCCCCCCCATGCATCCAGAATTTCCAAATGGTTTACCCCCCGTGCATATAGAATTCCGGGTAGGTTAAACCCTCCTCCCCTTCAGAAATTTCAACTTTTACCCCACTCCCTCCGGAATCCAAATAATCACCACCTTGTTTATTATTGCGAGAAAAAGTAAAAATTTGCGAGAGGGAAACGTTGCGGAGAAAAAGGCAAAAGTTGCGGGGGTTGTTGCGGGAATTTATTAAATTTGCAAAGTAAAGAAAACACAAAAAGCGCATAATCTTGTTTCAGAATATTAATACAGAGCATGATAGTTTGATTTTGAAGAAAAAAATACCACCGGCATTTACAACATCCACTGAATATGAGCTCTACATTTTTAGCGTGTTTAATAGTAGCTAACTGGCTATTTTGTAAGATTTGAATTGTAGGGGCAAAGAATCGGATGATATATTACGGAAAAACTTGAGACTTTCGCCATTCGATCGTGAAATGGGGGAATAGACATTTCAAATGAAGTGTGGAAGCAACACACATTTTCAAATCGCTTTCTAAAACAATTTTTCCAAATATAACCAATAGGAAAACACATTAGAATGAGCTAGACCAAGCTTGGAAAGCCTAGTTGTTAATTTTTGCGGATCTTCGAATATTTGAGGCTTAGGAAAAACCCATATAGAATCTCTAAAAAGGAGTAAAAGAAAAACATATTATTCAACATACATATTACATGTACCATTTTTGAGAAACGTTTATTAAACTATACCGTGTTGTTCCGGGATTTCATTAGATATGTTAGGGAAAGTTCCGGCGGGTTTTGGTGAAAGTTGCGCGCCCATGCAAGCTCAACTTATCCCGTATCGCCAACATCCTTATATTAATTTCAATGTGTGATTGTACAAAGTTGAACCTGCTGCGTGATTGAACTAACAGTCGAAATCAGTAGAAAATTATGGAGATTCTGTCTTAGAAGGGACAAGTACGAACTGGCAAGCATTCTCTATCTATCGAATGGCGGCGAAGACTGTTTTTCCGCGCGTGAAATGACGTTATTTTCTTTCTGAAAAACGCTATTTTAGCAGACTGAAAAACACGCGAACTCCTTCAGAAGTGGGCATCTTCAGACCCCCCCTTGTGACAAGAAATCCAGCTTCGAAGACCCCCCCTTGCAATCAGAATTCCGAGCTCTTAACCCCCCCCCCCCCCCCCCATCCCTTCGGAATTTCCAAATGCCGCCGTTGGGGGGGGGGTACTTTATTTTCTGGAATTGCCCATTCTGAGCTGCCAATCAATACTTGGAGGGGTAGGGGAGAATGTACAACTGCAAAATCACGTCCAAGAAACGAAACCATTTGGGATTTTGTGAGTCTTTTTTCTCGATTTGGCTTCTTTTCTGAGCCCCTGAGTTTTGAGCTTTCAGTCACACAACTTTGCGGTAAATATTAATACACGGTCCTGGAAAGTCCTGGAATTCAGAGAAAGCCATTGAAGGCATTGAAAAGTCCTTAAGAATTTAACATTGAGGTGATGAGATTCTTGACCTAATTAAATTCAAAATGTCTAGATATGTCCATTATCTATACTGCTCGGTATATTTCCTGTTCGGGAAACGCGTAACGTGACACCGACCCATTGTTCTAGTACAAAAAATACGAAAAAATCTGCCAAAATATTCAGCTGAAAAAAATCGTCCAATGGCAGCCTAGATTAGTTTCCTTGGTAATAAATACATCCGGGATATTTTAGATTGAAGGTAGCAAGAGAGCATGGCGGTGAAATCGTGGTGTTTGAGGACGAGATAGCTTTCAAAAGTTACGTTTTTGTCGAAGGGCTTCCTACTGAAAAACTCCATATTGGTCTTCGTTCACAGTGGAATGTCTGAATTTACTCTGATAGCGAATTTTCCTGCTCTTAGGAATAATTTTTCTGGATTCTATAATGCACAAAGTGTCAACCAGCGAAGTTTCACGTCTGGTAACCTCCTGAGAAAAATGGTAACTCTTCTTGAATGGACACAGGCGCATTGAGCGCATTCGTGTTATACAATTACCGGCACACTAAGTTGTCTGGCTTGTGCACAGAACTATAAAGAAACTATGAATTCAGGTTCTGACTCCTTCAAGTTTCTCTTTAGATTTGGACGAGTCTTAGCTCTCCAATCTCGTGGTTTGGAATCATTTCTAGCAACCGGCACTAGAGACTCCACAACGATCACTAGTTATCTCATGCCACAAGACAAGAAGCACAATCACTTTTGCCAGCATCATTTTCTGTCACTCCAAATCAAGAATAATATTTTATCAGTGTGTACATGGCAAGTTGTGGTGGTTTCAATATGAATAAAAAACGTTATCCACGCATACTAAACTCAAACTCGTCCGTGTGCGTATTTCAGAGATAATTCTATCTTTTCCTAGCTGTTTAGCCTGTATCCGATTTATTTTCTTTCGAATAACTGCGATGAAACAAATATATTCTTCTATTTTGCTATTCAGCAACTCCCCCTGTGCTTTAACTGTCCAGACAACTAAGATTTTGTGTCCAGTTATAGGAGGATCCTTGGTGACGTCATTGTTTACATTCACGAAATTTTGAAACACCGTTTTTAGCTTCGAAAATGCAACGAAAAGCTCAAAACAAGTTTATTTTTCATTCTTAAAAAAGTCTTGACCTGTTTCCTTTCTTTCTGTGTCATTTTTCAGGCTAGTTGAAGCTTTTCAAAATTGTCTGAAAATCATTGGGCAAAACACTAATTAGCTCACATGTTTCCTCTAAATTGAACGTTGCACCACGCGCTTAGAATAAGCAATTATTGGATGAGGTTTTTGTGATCTCCAGAATAAACAATGTCGAGACAGGTGGAATCAGGCGAGGCCGTGAGGCCGAGCCTGATTCCACTTGGCGAGATATTGTTTATTCTGGAGATCACAAAAACCGAATTCAATAGTTGTTTTATTATACATTGATTCAGTAGAAACACTTTTATTTCTGTTAACCAATTTATTTTGCACAAGCGCCGTGTTAAATAGGGAAAGTGCTCTACTCCCATGATGCATTGCGCGCGTATCAAGAATCAGCTAGCTGATTCTTGAAGAATCAGCATGCTGATTCTTGGATACCCTCAAAGTGAAGAGGAGGTCTGTCAGTCTTCCCATGAGCACCTGCGCGAGATTCTTTGAAACTACCCGCCAAAACGGACAATGTTCCCGGGAAAAAAGCGATAAAAACAGATGTGGGATCCCTCAATAAAAATCTCTTAAGAGCACCATTATATGCAATCTGGTAAATATACATAAAAGATTATGAAATGAACTCGTGGTTTAGCTAAATTTTCACTTCATAATGTCAAGCAGGCGGAAAATAACAAGGGCGCAACTTTGCCGTCAAATCTCTGCACGGACATTTTGTCCAGGCGATGGCTTTGTTTACATATTTCATTAACCAAAATCTACTATTTCTAACCAATTGCCCTCTGATTTTATTGAGTATTTTACTTAAGCAAAACTCTTTGATTTTAAATCTATTTCATTATCAGAATTGCCCTCTCGATTTCTTGTTGAATTTGGGACTGGAAAGTAGACAACCGAAACAACGGTCGGCCTTCGTGAGCACTGCAAAACACGTTGAAAACCTAAGTCTCGCTCGCCGTCACCACTCGCGAACGGGGTCGATCCTGAACTTAATATCTAAAAATTGATTCAAACGCGATACATTTCTGCAATGCAAAGTCCGGAATGGTTTCTTAGCTATATTTTAAGCAATATCTAATGTCAGAAAGATATTTATTCGCCGAAAAATATGGACAAATGTGAACAGAAAAGTGCTAGAGCTCGTGCGAAAAGCCGTTGTGATTGCGCGAGAGCGCGCGCTAATCTAAGGAGAATTGAGATTTCATCGACGGAAATAAGCTTTATTTCTTGCGATTCCTCCAGAAAGTCATCAAGAATCGCGATACAAAACGAATTGTTACGATTTTAATACGACAATTCCACAAAATATTGACGACGTTGGAAGAAAATATATCAGAATTGCTGGCGAAGATAATCCTGCAAGCTATTTTTTTCTTTGCACTGCTTGTAAACAAACAAAATCTGATTTCTTCAAGCGACGACGGGAAAAAAATGTCCCAAGACGGTGCTAACATGCAGACACGTGAAACTTGTCAACCTGAAGTTTATACTTCCGTTGGCTTTATCGTAGCAGAGGTGCAAGATCGTTTTGTCTGTGAGAAAGGCCGGAGCGCTTAAATTTGTAAGCTTCACAAAATCCTCCTTGTTCAACTGCCGAATCGCGCGCGCGTCATCCGGCCATTTATAATATGGCTCAAAAGCGGTGCATTATGGGAAGACTGACAGACCTCCTCTTCTCAAAGTGCGTGATTCCCAAAGTAAAGCGCGCGCTCTTAGCCAATCAGAATCGATATAGTGAGTACAATGTATAATAATTCGAGATATCAGCTTGAAATTTTCCAATTATGTTCTATTTACAGTACTTTATTGATATTCAGAACGCATCATTTTATAGCTCCCTCGAACGGACTGATTCTGAACATTGCTTATGCTAATGAGCTCAAAATGTAAACAAAGGATCCTCCTATTTTACATGTCCACAAGACGCTACAGCTGAAATTCGAGCTCGCAATGTTTTGGTTGGGGTAATTATCTATTGTTTTCAATGACTTCCCGAACTGGAATTATTATACATTGTACTCACTATCTCGATTCTGATTGGCTAAAAGCGCGCGCTTTACTTTGGGAATCACGCACTTTAAGGGTCTCCAAGAATCAGCATGCTGATTCTTGAAGAATCAGCTAGCTGATTCTTGTTCCTACTCGCGCAATGTATCATGGGACTACAGTTCTTGAATGTTTCCCCTATTTAACAAGGCGCTTGTGTAAAAGAAATTGCTTGACAGAAAAAAAAAGTATTTCTACTGAATCAATGTATAATAAAACAATTATTGAATTCGGTTTTGTTATTTCCAGAATAAACAATATCTCGCCAAGTGGAATCAGGCTCGGCCTTACGGCCTCGCCTGATTCCACTTGTCTCGACATTGTTTATTCTGGAAATCACAAAAACCTCATCCAATAATTGCTTAATATACCGAGCTGATTATAATCGCGTTGTCTGCGCAAACGTTTCTGATTGGCTAAAACAGTCTGTCCGAGAGCAACACTGAAATGGCTTCTCTGACTACAGCTTTGTGCCTTTGTGCCCTCCATCACGTACAACACTGAAATGGCTTCCCTGACCACAGCTTTGTGCCCTCAGTCACGTACACTACGAGGATGTGCTTTTCAAAAATCTCTATCTTTCGAAAGCTCTAGAATTTGTAATGCCTAAACAAAATGTTATTCTGAGTCTTCTAGCGTCACGAAGTGACGGGCTGTTTTCTTGTGTTCTGTTGATTCAACACTCGTCATCATTTGGCATGAATCATACTTCCAGTTAATGTGTTTCTCGTTTTTTGAGTGCTTGATTTTTTTATTTTAGTCCTGGAAAAGTCTTTGAAATGTCATGGAATTTTGAAATCAATTTCTTGTGTGAACCCTTAATTTACATTTGGTCAAGTAACTTTACTTATTACTGAATGCTGCCACACGGTCACTGTGACCATCTTTGGTGTGGCGGGTTTTGTTACCCGCACTATAAACCACATACGTCGCGAAAGCATTTCAAACAAACAAAGTCATGAAATACTTCATTGCCTAAGGATAATTGAGTCGTATTGGATAGCCAAGTTTGGTTTCCTTGACATTGGAGCAATTATTTCTTGAACAGAAGGAATGAAACACAAATAGCTCCGTCTCCCGGGAAAAATTAAGACTACCGCCATACATTTACTGTATTCTCCCGGGAGAATTGCAGGAAATGTCGCCATTTCAAGACGGTCTCCAGATTTTTGAAGTGCTGGGGCTGCCGTCCCTCCTTTAAAGACAGGTGTATCATGATTTTTCCTAAGACATTGTCCACACTAACGCGTTTTCAAGTGTATTCGTTTTCAAACTTAAACGGATTCGCAGCGTGTTAGTGTGGACGGGAGATTTAGCTCCAAACAAGCGATCAGGTTTTATTTGATGTTGGTGTGTGCAAGGACAGTCTGAATTAGTGGTAGAGTTGACGTCAACGTTTTCGTTTTCATCCGGATTCAACCGTCGACACTAAAACGAGATGTATACGGATTCGTTTTGATTCACTTTCGAGAGCGTTTTCAAACTGAGTACGGATTCGATGAAAACGATTAGCGTGTTAGACCCCGTCCACACTAACGCGGTTTCGTTTGAATCCGTATACTTTTTGATACGTTTAGGCCTGCCGTCCACACTAACACGCTGATCGTTTTCATCGAATCCGTATCAGTTTGAAAGCGCTCTCGAAAGTGAATCAAAACGAATCCGTATACATCTCGTTTTAGTTTGGACGCTCGAATCCGGATAAAAACGAAAACGATGACGTCAACTCTACCTCTAATTCCAGACTTTCGTTTACACGCCAAATCAAATAAAAACTGATCGCTTTTTGGAGCTAAATCCCCCGTCCACATACCCTGGGGACCAGAGGCTGAAACTCTGCCCTTTCGCGTTTGTGTTGTTTCTGGGGGAAACTCAGTCGAAAATTTTAATTCTTTGGACCTCGAGCCTCTGGTTTCCAGGGTACCGTCCATACTAACACGCTGCGAATCCTTATAAGTTTGAAAACGAATACATTTGAAAACGCGTTAGTGTGGACAGGGCCTTAAACTAGTCCCTGTGTGAAATCACCCAGAGCTGCTCACTCGTTTGATTGGCGGAAGCCAAACCGCGGTTTGTTGTTGGCGTAGAGTTCACTGAGTTATGAAAAATGCAGTAAAGTAAACACTTTTGTTAATACTCAAACACAAAACTTGAACCAATGTTGAGTAAGATAAATAATGGGACCAACGATGTATTGACATGTATACGTTGCTACGGATGAATATTCTAGTTCGCCCCACCGGTGCCTTTAACACCTATTTTGAATAATCGTGATTTCTTGAACCAAGATAAAATGCAACATACACTTTCAAAGCAATTTTAAAATAATTAGGTCACGCAGTTAAAACCATTAAGTTGTGTCTGCGTCCCCTTGCTAAGTACGATAATAAGTTTGTGTAGAGGAATTCTCTCTTGTTAATCGCTCTCCGAGTGAGTCAAGGCGTCTTGAACCTACACACAAAGTCGAGCTCTGATTGGCTGATCCAAGCCAACTCATCAAGTGATCCATTTCTAGGATAATGTTAATCTTAGCGGGATTCTGAGTGACAGATGGTGGAAATTGTGCTACTGTTAGCCTTTGGAGCTGAGCTTCATTCTCTTCCTAATGGACTCTATATAACATGGACTACAGAAAATCGAGAAAATGCTAGGGATTTATCTTTCTCAAAAGGTATTGATTCTTAAACAGCATATTTTCTTCCCGAGAATGAAAGTACGTTTAATGTTTAGCTTTTCACTTTTAACACAACTGGTTACACCTGTCTGAAAATGGGTTTTGAGAATGTGAAAATTTCATACAGGGTTTAAAACTCATGAAATTTACTAGTCCAAAATACAGTAGTTATTTCTGCTGAAAATTCGCTGCTGCAATATCTCATAAGTTTGCATGCTGCGTTCCTCAAACCAGTAGGAGGAGAAACTTACTTTTTCACTTGGAGTTGTATCTTTTAAGGCCGACCTCAAACCTTGTATCGTTTTAAATACAAATACAACAAGAGCAAAGTGACCGAGTTTCTTGAATGCCGAGTTTTCATTATTTTGATAAAGTTTTTTTCTACGTGTACATTTTTTGCATTTGGTTATGCAGCATTTTCAAGCTTTCTGGCTTTATTTATCGGTAACTCCCTTTTTGTTGAGATTACTGATTTCAAGTACATCTTGTGCGGGAAAGATCTCCCGTAAATTTAATTATAAAAAAGGAAACAGAGAACTCATCAAGTACTCGAATTTTAGAAGCTATTAACCCAAGTGTATAATTTTATTCCTGCTTCGTTTCAGTAATATAAAGGATGATTATCTCTAGTATTTTTAGGTCTAATAGTTGTGGTGGATTAGGGTTATCAACTATTTATGAAATTCAGTAAAGTCTTGCAGTCATGCTAAATCGAGTCGATAGTTAGACGAAGTCACTTTGAGAAATACAATACATGAAGTATTGTATTTTGCCAAAATGAATACTCTAGTTTCGCTTAATGTTTAGATAACCGACTATGGAGTCTCTGTGGGAAAACGGCACAACGTGCGTTATGGTCCGCTTTTATCGGAAAATGATCTTTTTCATTTATTCCAAAGCCTAAATGTCTTGCATTTCAAAATGAGTTGTTTATTTCCAGCTTTTCAAAACAGCTTGTAAACGTACGCAGGGCAATTACAGCCCCAGAACATTTGTTTGATATTCAGGAGGCGAAAATAAATTCTGGGAACATATAAATAAGGCAACATTTATTATCACTAATTATTCGTCGCCTCCCCATTAAAAACCTACAGTGTGATCTACCATAACAATTACTAGGAGGCATGAATATTTCTATTTCAAGTCTGCTCCTCTACTAGAAGGCTTGCCTCGCAGGCTTTTTAACAATTATTCCTCGAGCCGGAATGGGCTCTGGGCTATTGACTCAGAGGCCATGAAGGATAGGAATGATTGTTTTAGTCAAATCACACTAGTAGGTCAATTTGTATAGCCAAAAACGTTTTCTGGTCTGGTCATTTGCCATTTTCTGGCTGAGATACGACACTTTTCGCTATAGGCTATAACTTATAGCCTACTAGTAGATCAACCAATCAGAACGCAGCATTGACAATAGACCACTAGTGTGATTTGAATAAGATGATTTAGTTGAGTTAGTTGTTCATTGTGCAGGTTTTCGCTTTTTGAAAATGAGAGAGGAAAGAAAACTGCTCTCTCCTTTTCCTTGTGCCCCCTTTTCCATTAGAGAAACCACTTGAACTGGCTACCTTGTATTGTATTGGATCCATTGCTAAAGTAATTTTCCAACAATTCTCAAGCCCTTTTATTACACATGATACCACTACTCCCAGAATCCTTTTCGCAGTTCCTTTTGTTTGCCTCATTAACACCATTATCTTGCAGCTCCCAAAGGAGCTCAAACTTTTGCATAACAAAACGAGTTCGAAATTCTGGTAGTAGTTGTAAGGAGAATTGTGTATTATTGTTTGATAAAACTCCCACTTGGTGCAGTCACTCCTTTTTTTGTTTGCACAACCGAGTCGGTTGCCGTGGAAAAACCTATTTTCAACGCCTTTCTCTGTATGACAAGTCATTTGTAATTGCGCGATTCATAGATATTCAATTACTCAGGTAAAGCTAGAGCAAAAGTACTTAGCTAGGATCGATTGCTTCATTACTAATAAGGCAGAGTCAAACCAAGTTTGAAGTGAATCTAATTATCCCAACAGAATTATACATAAAACATTGTTGGCTTCTTTTACCCTTGTCTTGTTGTGACGTCATTTTTTGCTAATTTGCATAAGTAAAAATCTTAAATATCTCTGTAACCAAAAGAGCTGTGAACGCGAAATAAACGGCATTCTTCCTTATTTTGAATATGCAATCAAATAAGTCATTAAAATTTCAGCCTTGAGTAGCACTTTAAAGCTACTGAAAGAATTCTAATACAATTTACAATGACTGATTCAGGGAAACAACATCTGATCAAGTTTTCTTACACAGATGTGAACATCAGGGGTTGTACTTTTTATTTATTTCAGAAAAGAAATGGAAAATTGACTCCGAAACACGAAATACTTGTGGGTTTCCTGTGCACGCGCGCGAAAAATAGCATCGCGATGGATGCACTACCAGCCTCGTTTGAAGTTTTGAAAATTCACATTGCAACCAGTTTTCAAGTAGTTCTTCCCAACTTTTGCAGTTTAACTGATACGAATGTGTTACATTGAATACTATACACTTAATGACTGCACTCTCGGGAAACAGCGAGTTTTGTTTTCCCTCCAATCTCGATGTTTCCCTCGACTTCGTCTCGGGAAACATCGAGATTCGAGAGAAAACAAAACTCGCTGTTTCCCGAGAGTGCAGCCATTAAGTGTTTTATTATATAGCAAAAAGAAAATGCACGGTTAAAATAGTCCATGTTTTTATTTTTATTTTCCCGCTCTAGCGATGTAGCCCGCGCGGGCAATAATTTTTTAATTGTAGCCCGCGCGGGCTACATTGAGTTTGTACCTTACCACGTGACCATGATAGAACCAATCAGAGCGCGCGCTTTGGTCGAATAAACACGAGCTATATAATAATGAACCTTGTTTCCTGATAATATTAGATATTAGTATAACCAACTAATGGTCTATTACAAATCCTGCATTCTGATTGGCTGAGCTACTAATGGTCTAAGTGATAGACCGTCCCTGGCAAAACCACCACCTTTCTTTGCAAGAAAACGTGATTTTTTCAACATAAAATAATGGAATTCATTGCCAAAACCGACCAACTAGTTGGTTTATACTAAACAATTAGACCTCTCGTCCTCATGTGCTATGATATCAATAGACCATTCGGCCTTCGGCCTCGTGGTCTATTCATCATAGCACATTCGGCCTTGAGGTCTAATTGTTAATATTAAAACAATATTAACGTAGGAAAGGTCTCTTATGCAACGGTGAGTGTTGTAGACTCCAAGCAGCGAAAGGAACGAATAGTATCCTAGCCGTTATACGAGAGTTACAGAAGCCAATCACAACTCGTATTTCTGAGGTCCAGAACAGGGGTACGTGCACAGACGGAATTTCATATACCGGGGTCACGTGGGCTAGCATTCTTGGGAAGTCTGATCGAGTTGTATAATTACCCGGCGTCTTATTTGCTCCTTTGCAGAATTGGTTTGACAGCAGTTGATGAACGGTGTGTGTAGGTGCAAGCAACTTCAACATGGTGTCCACAGCAGGTATGGATTATAGTTAGGCATGGGGCACAAAGCCGGTCTTATCATGAGCCGCTGCTAATGCAAACGAGGAAACTCTATTGTCTAAGTTCATTTGCATTAGGAACAACTCATGATTAGATCGGCGTATACCTTAGGCAGGGGTGCATAATAAGTGTTTTTTATGAAAATATAGAAAGAGGGGCCGAAAATGATCCTGATCCAGTTTGGGCCAAAATATATTGTAGTCCGTTTAGATGTAAACAGGGTGCTGTTCATTGGGACATGGCATTTCCGGGAATTTCGATCAGAAGTTAAATGCTAACTCCCGGAAAAACTATCGAACATTCGGGACAACCTCTTTAGGTAGGGGAATTTCCATTATTTCTCGAAAATGTCATCCTGTGGGCGATTGAGCTGCTTGGGCGCCATTTTGTTTTCTTCCTGGTGAAATTATATTGAATGGGGAGCGAGAGAGCATAAAAAAGGCGCATATCCTCATTTTTTTTGCAGAAAAAAGTAACACTTGATATTATTGTAGAACAATTCTTTATTTGTGATTTAATATTTTTATCTCACTTAGTCTCGCTATGTTCCTGCCATATTTCATTCTCATTATTTTTATATCGTAATTCTTCATACAAATCAGTTCCGCCTGTGGTTGAACGCTGAATACGATTTTGGTCAAAGAAATGCGATCACGCGCCAGAACCCGAGGGTCAGAGTGCGTTTGCTTATTGGCTGATTTAGATTTAGTTTGTACACAGTGTGCTACGTTTCTGATTTAGGAGAAGTCTGGGTGCTAGCCTTAGTATCAGGACCCTCCCCCTCCTCGAAAAAAAAAATCCGCCTGATATTCAGGCTATCTGGGTGCCGACATGCCAACTCTATTATTTTCCGCGCTTGCGCAGCTTAATACTTAAATAATTTTCCCAAGGTTTTCGACAAGGTTTTACAATCGCCGGCATAAGGAGAACTTGTTTGTGTGATTGCTGAATCTTGTTTTACTGCGATCTCACTTGTTAAAATTGGTAAACATTTTCTTTAATTTACACACGGAACGTCCATGGAAATTGCCGACGGAATTTCACACTTTCACGTTGAGGCAGTTTCCAATTAAATTACCTATACAAATTTTCGAGAATTCAAAATGTATATCGGCTTTTGAAAAAAAAAAAGCCTTGCACCACATGCAAAAACAGAAAGCATTTGTCGCGAAAATATCGCAAGCCCCGGTTTCGTTTTCCCCAAGTAGTTTTATGTGACTCAAAGCCATAAGCGAAAGCTGTGGTTGCGCGGTGTGTCGATAAGATCTTGTTGGTCTGTAGTTTTGTCTTGTGATTAGAGCTGGTTGCCCCATGGTTCCCCAAAGGATAAGTACTATAAATACATCGTCCTTAAAACTCGCTCGTGCTTGTGCTTTTGTTTGTTTTTCTAGTTTGTAAGTATACAGTATGCACTCAGGGACTTTTTTCATTAAAATATTATCTGCATTCTTCTGTACTATCTCCTAGGATTTCCGAACTGCCTGAAAAGCGTGAAATTGGCAAAATTTTGGCAAAATTCACAGATGAAAAGGTGCCTAGAATGACATCGATTTCTGCCTGTCATTTTCGGGAAACCTGTTTTTGATCCCTAGAATTTTCGGATCCTCAGACTCTCAGCTAGTACCGAACAGATAGACAACTATAGGGAATAAGAGCGTATCGCTGTCTGTCGTTTTGATGTCCAAATATAGCTAATAATAGTCATAATTCAAGATGTTTTTCGCTGGGTCCTCGTCCGGTGCCCCTGAGTATACCGGAACCGGAGCGTTCATTTTTGGTAAATCTTATCTTTATTTTTTTGAGCACTAAGCAAATTTCAGTGCGTTTCATCTTATTTCTTATTCTTGTGTTTATGCTTATGTCGGAAATGGAGATTAGCTCTCTTAGAACATAAAGCTTACATAAAGGTGGTACCTCCTACACACTTAACACAACAAACTCGTGGTTATACTGCATGACTAATACAGGCGATTGCGTTTGAGCGTTTTACCCTAACAGTTCGCAAGTTACGTTTGAACGTTTGAAAGTTGCGTTGTGAGACAAAAAGTCGGACGTTTCCAAGAGCAACCGCCATGACCAATCAGAGAGGACAGAACTCTTTGGTTCGCCATAGAAACGTCTCGTTTCATCCTAGAAACGCAACTTTCAAACGTTCAAACATAACGTGCGAACTGTTAGGGTAAAACGCTCAAACGCAATCGGCTGAAATGGTCAATTGAGCCCATAGGGCCTCATATTCGCACGAAAGGAATACATTATTCAGCAAGCGACCATAGACAAAACATTTAGATAGTAAAACCTGAAGTTCAGATAGGTTAGTTAATAAGCTAAAACGTCGGTGTATTGGCGCGACTATTCAACAATTATCCCTCGAGGCCGAATGGGCTCTGAGTCAATAGTCCACGAGGCCTTCGGTCCCATGGGCCAATGGGCTATTGACTCAGAGGGCATGAGGGCGTGAGGAATAATTGTTTTACTCAAATCACACTAGTAGGTCAATCAGTGTAAAGTAGCTCAACCAAAACATATTTACGCACAAGAACATCAACTACATATAACTTTTATTATAACTTTGGAGTGCAATTGAGTACATAATTATATAGCCAGCTCGAAATCCCATTGTGCCGGCAGATCGATTTTTCTTGAATCGTCCAATTATTTTTTAATTGGATCGCGCGCGCTCTAATTGGACAGTTCGCGCTAAAATTGGACAGTTTGGGTTTGAACATGGATGTTATATAATTAATAAATAACAGGACTCCCTGCTTGTCCAATTAAGAAAAAATGGATGATTCCTCGGAACTCCAAATTGGACTCGGCCTGCGGCCTCGTCCAATTTTGGAGTTCCTCTGAATCATCCAATTTTTTCTTAATTGGACAGCATGGAGTCCTATTATATATACAAATCAATAATCTATATGGCGACCATCCATTATCAACCCGACTGACTCGCGCGGACTCTAATATTTTAGAACCCGCTAAAATGTTCATTAGAGCCAGTATAATACATCACCAATGCTCGCCAAAGTTATAATAATATGGTTTTACATGGACCTCACGAGTCCTAGTGAATTAAAGGAGACAATGTCACGAATTTAGGGTTATCTTAGTTATGTCACGGATTTTTCAATAAAATTATAGAAAATAAGACCAGTGAGTCTACATAAATAACTCTCTCGACTTCGTCTCGTGCTTCATGAACTGCTCTCGAATTCTCCCAAACAACGCATCGGTTTTCAAAATTCTATGAAGGCACAGAAAAAAATGTTTTATTTCTTAAAAACTGTCCAGCTGGTAAGAAATAAAAAATGCCATTTCGTAATCCAATTCCATCCGCTCATTAACACATAATACTCCACTGTGCTTATCTAACAGTTAAAAGGTTCTTTTGAATCGCCCCTTTGAAGACTGGTTTTCATATGTCGGGATCCGCGTCGGGAACGATCGGCGACCGTGGTTTCCCGACCATCCCCGTCGATCCCAGTTTTACGGAAACACATATCGGGAATTGTCGGCGACATCGGCGATTGACTGGGATGCGATCGGGAAAATAGAAACGGTTTCTATTTTCCCGATCGCATCCCAGACGATCTCCGACGTCCCCGATCGTCCGCGAAGCCGTGTTCTCATATGTCGGGAACTGACTGGGACGGACGGGAAACAAGCCATCGCCGATCATTCCCGACAGTCCCGACATATGAAAACCAACCTTACGTTCAGTTCACACGAAATAGGTAAAATAACCTTCTATGTTTGTGTGAGTCTTTTAACTACCAGATAAGCACAAACAATGTATTTCTCTTTGTTATCGAGCGGATGGAAGTGGATTGCTAATTGCCCTTTTTGATTTCTTACCAGGCTGAAACTGTTTTCAAACTTGGAAATTTCATAATGAAAGCTAGCAATCTTACATAAGGATTGCTTATATGATGCGAATGTCGAGTTCCTTTTCTTTCTTAGACTTAGTTGAAGTACAGTATAGGACTGTTGTTTATGTAGAATTTTGTTAAAACAAATCCGATTGTGACCAATTACGCACCACGCATCTAAGAACTAAAAAACACTAGATCATGTGGGGCAATTGCACTAATGTTCCTTATCTTTAAAACATTGACGCTATATTTTCTTTAAAAAAGACTCGGTTTGTTTAATCAGAGACTTTCAATAATCATAAAACCGTGCTTATTTTGATCAAAAAGAGAACAAATCTGCTATTTTGGCAACTTCCTGGCAACGGGATGCCCGCTCTTGGGAGTTCAGCTTTTGTTCACTTTTGCGACTCATTTGTGTACTAATGCTTATATTATCTTTATTCATTTACCAGCAAACGCATTAACAGCCATTTAGCAAAGTCTCTTTAAGGCTCATAAACGGAAAACATAGAATTGCGATCAATTTTATCAAAGAATCGTGAAAATTCAGTGCTCATTGTTTCGAGGAGTGGTAATTTCTTACAATTGGGCAATTTCTTTAAAATATAACTAACAATACTAATCGCAATTGTTTCTAGCCTTTTTAATATTCACTCTGCTCTACATTTTCTAATATTTTCTAGAAGCAAATTAACCGTGATTAATTAATCAATTCATTTCAGTGACTTCGCAGGCAGATCTTTCATTGAGTATTTTATTAGTAGCTGATCTCCACATTTTGCGTTTTACGGGCAGTCGACAAACAACTTGTAGTTTTTGCGTCCAATTTTAAGCAAGGTTTTCCTGTCCAAGTATCCGAAGTTTCTAGTTCCATATAATTTACCAGTTTGATTGACAGTATAGGTGGTTTATTAGAGAAGGCGCTCTTGTTTTATCCCTTTTTAATCAGCTGGTGGTTCTACATAGTAAAATCATTTACTCTGCAACTCATCCCAGATGGCCCGTAACCGTAACAATGACAAAGGACACTTTTAACGGGCGCGGAAATGAGCGTCCGTTTGTTGTTGTTTGCTTTTCAAGAGCTTTTTCAAACCAGGAATGGTTTGATATTCTAAAAAACTCGCATGCTCAGCAGGAAGTTCTTCATATTTCAAATATCTCATTGGTTGATTATTGAGAAGCATTGGGGGCGCTTTTTTTATTTTGCCCAACGGTTGGTTATTTCCCGTTGGTGACTCCGTCATCATCGATTAAAAGAACTCCTTGCTGGCTAGGTTTTTCGTTCAATCAGTGAATGATTCTTGAGATGCATTGATGTCGCATTATTTCGGCCGACGGTTGGTTATTTCCCGTTGGTGACTCCGTCATAATTGCATAAAAGACCCCTTGCTGACTAGGTTTTTTCGTTCACTCAGTGAATGATTCTTGAGATGAATTGGTGTCACATTTTTTCTTTATTTCGGTTGGTTATTTCCCGTTGATGACTCCATCATCATTGCCTAAAAGACCCCTTGCTGAATTAAGTTTTCGTTCACTTAGAAAAAACAGACCCCAAGCTTACATAGTCTGCATTTTGTCTTCAACTAAATTTAACAGTCTGATTCTGTTCTTTTTTAACACCACAAGGATGTAATTTTACATTTAGTGGATTCACTAGGGGTTCATCACTTTCATTAAAACCACTTACGATTCACGTGCTATATTGCTTGCTATATTACTTGCTTTTAATAAAACTGTTTATTATTTCAAGAAACAGGAGTAACACATGTCGCTCAAAGTCAAAACAACGCGAGAATCTGCAAGCTTTGTGTCTCAACTAAGGAGGGAAAAAGCGTTTAAAATAGATAGTGTATTTTGAGAGTTATTAGCTATTTTTAGCTCTAGAGAGGAGTAGTTACATAATTACTCAGGAAAATAAAGCAAATGGGCTGAAATACCGCGACTGAGTAGTTGCTTTGGTCGACTGTGCTTCCGCTAATAAAGTGCAAACACCAAAATGGATGATTAGAATAGGGAGATTTCGTTAGAATAATCGAGAATTCTAATTTGGAACATGCTTGGATGACTTCTTAGGCAGTTGTCTGGGAATTTATGCCTTTGGGGATACTAGTATGAACAATCGTTAAGGTCTTGAAGGAAGAAAAGAAATCTATTCAGTCAATTGAGTAAGCCAATCACAGTTCGGACTCGGACAAGAGTCGCCGTCAAATTGTCACGCTCCCCGAGCGCTTTACAAAACATGTCAAAAAGGTTCACTAAACCGTTAAGTCGACATGCACAGTGCTTTTCATCAATAAAACCCATGTTATTTTTACGAACTAAGTTGGTTTATGGATTAGGAGGAGTGTTTTATAGCTGAATTATTCGTGGGTTCTCGCTAGCGCCTTGCTGAAGTGGTTTTGTCGGGGTACAGAGTCGAACCACCTGGCTGTGTTTTGATCGGGCGATCTCGAGTCTACATGTTTAATTCATAAGGCCACGATCAAAAGGACTAATGAGTTGACTCCGCGATCGATCTTCTGCTACCGATTTCACGGGCGTTAGCTTTCTCTTGTAAAATGTAGGGTATTTGGAAGTTCTTCGCGTCTGTGGGGACTAGAAGTCTACCGAGATGGGGCGTATGTAGTCATAGCTCTGATGGTTTCTCCCTTTACGGTGAATTTCTCTCGTTTCTCGCTGTTACTCGTATCTAACTGTAAATTTCTTGTTTTCATTTCAGTCCCGACGCCTGCCATAGTATTTATGGCTGTCATTGGAGGCTGCTGCCTCTTGCTCCTGGTTCTATACCATTGTCTCAAGGCAGGGTTCTTCTTCAAGACCGAGACTCCGGAGCGACCTGACGAAAAAGATTATGCGGAGCTCGGAGAAGCCTATGGCACCGAAACCGACGACGATTATCTCGGGCCCTCTTCGAAGGCTACAAGTCGAAGAAGCAGTTTTAACACTAGTGGTAGCAAATCGGATGGCGAACTGGCTTTGGGAGAAAGTGCGAGTGTGTGCGGTTTTGGGCGATATTCCGACAGCGAGTACAGCCCTGGTGGGGCGAAGAGGGCGATGTCTGCTTACGGGGACGGAATTGACCTGAAGGGACACGATGAGGTTCTAGCTACGGCGGGAAGAATCCAAGTGTCCGCGAGTTACGCGCCTACAGCCGAGAAACTCGCCGTGACAATTGTGCGTGCGGAGGATATCCCAACAAAACAGCGCGGCGGCGCTTCGAGCGTCCAGGTCCGCATAGTTATATTGCCTGGCAAGAAGCAACGCTTCAAAACGAAAGCCAAGCCAGCTTCTAATCCGAACTTTCACGAGACATTCACCTTTAGTCGAATATCGCAGAACGACATGTACGATTTCAGTTTACGAGTGCGCCTGTATGGTCACGAAAGAATCGGAAAAGATAAACTTTTAGGGGAAACAAATATTGCTCTCCCCGATTTCGAGTTAGACGGTGAGGGAACTGCACTTTGGAGGACACTCACACCAGGCAATGCTATAGGGGTAAGTCTTGTGGATATTAATTCGTTAAAATATTTGATGTGATTCATTTACCAGGCGCTGTGATGCCAAAAACTTGTAAGATTGTGTTAACTGTGTTATATTGATAAACCTGTTTTGACTTGCTATCATTTCTTAGCAGCTCTAGGTGTTTGAGAGTTGTTCAGTATATTTTCACCTATGTTGAGGCTTTAAGTTATACATTTTAACTGCCTTAAAGTATGTAAAATTCTTTAGATTTTTCAGGGACGATTTGCAACATCATTATCTTGAAATTAACTGAAGCGAAACAAGCAGGAAAGTCTTTAGTTTGCCGCGAAATTGGCATATGGACTTGCCTATTCTACTTCAATGCCCCCGTCCTACTCAATTTCAATCGTATATAGAGTCCAACTTCGGCTAAAGACTAAATTATTTGAAAATGGTCCCGAATAGCACGAAGAATAAAGAGCGATTTATGCTAATATTCGAAGACCGCCATGCATGCCCAATCACAGAGCACAATAGGAAACTCAAAAACAAGACAATATTTCGCAGTGACACTTCAAATGCTTTAGAGTTGAATTTACATCTCCCATAGGCTTTGACCTGCCAAAAAATCGCAGTTAGGTGAACATTTTGATGATATTTATCGATTGGATTCATTACTCTATGATCATATTAAAGTTGCTTGATGATTTTTAACCCAAAGTCGACTGATAACATCGTTTGGCTTTGCTGGAGACATTGGAAAGTCAATTTCTTGAGTTCTGGTTCGTGTGTTTTCGTGTTTAGTAAAGCGAGAGATTGAAACCTCATGGCGAGACTGATTATGCTCGCATCTTTCGCAACAAGCAGAGTATCACAGGTGCTTTTTCTTTAGCTTTTTCATCCTCAAACAATGTAATCAGATCGAGTTTCTCCCGTTCGCTCATTTTCATTAATTTTATTGAAACAAACAAGAATATCATTTAAATGGTCGTATAAATAGCGTTTTTCAAAATCTATCCCTTACAAAAATCTATCCCTTACAGCCTTTTGAAGGACTTAAAGTAAATTACTTTCAGTGTTTCCATATATTTTTATTCGGAAAAGATGCTAGCTTTCCTTTTGTCTCATTTTGCCGCAAATGAGCTGTGCGTAGGAGGAAAGAGACATTTACCATTTTTTTTCTTTCCCGCTGACGTTTCTCTCTGTTAGCGGATGACAAACTCATTTTGTGGGTTGCTAGATGCTGCCTTTTTTTCACAAGTGCAATGTTTTGGTGTGAATATAAACTACAAAGCTTTCCCTAAACTGCACACATACTGAGACACTTCTATATTAAACTCGAATTTTGATGCAATTTTCTGAGTCCCTGGGGCTTGCTTGAAAACCATCATCATTATTTCATGTATTTATTTTGTACTTTTGACTAAAAAAATAAAACTGAATCTAGTAACACAGTGAGAGGAATACTATTCTTTTCAGCAGTGCTTGCAGCAGGAAATGATTTATGTACGGATTTATGTACAAAAATAAGATAAAATAATAAAATTCACATCAACTAATTTTCTCAAAAATACAGTGTTTTTATCTGACGATTTGTAATTTCAATTCCAGCTTCAGGTATTTCACTGTTTTTCATTTCTGGACAACCTTTCTGTGCTGCTGGATCTTAAGCATTGTTTTTGAAATCTCTCGACCAAAACATAAGCAATACCTTATTCTCTTGTTTCCACTACATTCGATAGTGCGTTTCCAATAGTTACTACCCTGGAGTGTTACATTCTCGAAGTTTATTGGAAGACAATAAAACGCAAACAGAAAGAAAACGCTTTTCTACTATACGAAGTGTAACGGATGCCCGTGGAGCTTATCAATTATTGAAAGTTACAGAAATTCGTCCAGAGTTTTTGAATGTTCTGTGGCTAAAACGAAATACTCGGATAGTTTGGAATATATATTATGACGGTATGGATCAATGTACGTGTTGGAGCAGTAAAAATAACTACAGGGTTAGTTTCTAGACGAATGTATACGTAAAATAGAAAGCTCTTGCATGATTAATCACCCAACCCCTCGAGGTATTCAATTTACAATGTGTATGAATAAGAGCACCACAATTCCCTTGCCGTATTTTCTTTCCATTTAATTTTGTTGAATCTGGTAACCTCATTAGCTCATTTCCCTTATTATTGGCCTCAGGAGTGTCGGCATTTGAACACAGGATTTTTATTTTATTTTTTTGCTTGTAAGACCCTCCACGATAATGATTTTCTTAACTAAAGACACTCGAATCGTGAACACTTAGTTACATTTTATATTACTGTTTATGCTTGCAATTCTCACGGAAAATGTTTTAAAAATGCAATGAAGTTTTATAACCATTGCAAAAGTAAAAATATTTTTTCATTTTGGAATCTGAGTCTCCCAAAACCACAGAAAAAGAAATGTAAATGTGAAAGAAAGGAGTTCACGGTTCGAGTGTACTGACTGTAATGCAGCAAAATACGAACTCAATACAAAATTTGTATAAAATTAAGTCCTGTGGTTATTGGAAAAATGCACGGGAAAAAAATCTATCTAATACTCGGCTAACCTGGATGTACCACTAAAACCAAACACTTGTAATGCAGAAAATATATCTCTTTGTTTGAAGCCTTCATTATGCTCCCACAGATGATAAGATGTACAAATGTTATGCACGTCGCAGACGTTTGATGCCAACTACACCCAGTTGACAGAGTTGATAAAACAGTAACAGCACAACATTGGAGAGATCTCTAAATTGCAAACTAATTTACGAAGTGCAGTTAATTATGCTTACTTTTTTAAAGCAACAAGCAAAATGAGACGAGAAAATAAAATCTTTTCATTTTCATTACTAGCTCAATAGGCTCCAGAGCATGCTATTGAATTATGATAATGTTCACATACTGGTTCGGATTAGGATTAAAGGAGCCATCAGGTTGATATAAAGCTGTGGTGTGAATTGTGCATAATGTTAGCAAGTACTGACCAACATGGATAGATATGAGACCATATACCAAGCGCCATTATAAGAAAACATTGAAAATATAACAAAGCAGTTGTATGTCAGGGTCATGTTATCTCGGATCGCCTTTAGCTAGAGAAACGTTTTGTTCAAGGAATAGGAAATAAGTTCTGATATGATTCTGTATAGGATAACCTGCATTGTCGTTTCAATGTGTCACACTATTTTTAGTTTCTTATCAATTAAGAGGAAAAGACATAAACCTTCAAATATCTTATCGATTCCTCAAAAGCAGGCGGCCGGTAGGGGGGGGGGGGGGGGGGGGGGGGAGTGGTGGTATAGGGCATTTTGGGAGGGGAGGGCATTCTCTGCAGGGTACTGCTGTAGCACATTGCTATGTTATATGTTATTGAGAGTCTATGAGCGAGATGACATTTTGTCAAGCACGTCTTGTTTTTTCTCACTACTTTCTCCTTGCTTAATGTGCCGACGTGTCCCTCTCTACAATGCACTACTTCGCCAACAATTTTGTTACCATCAAAATTCAGAGACTTCACAAAAAGCTTTAATTTTTGTCCGTTTAGCGCATTTCATGACACAAACGAAAGAAAAGCTCCTCAAAGTACAATCCCTTTGCATCGAGTCAGAGTTTCTGATTCTGTATCATGTAAACAAAAACAACAAAGCAATGCAATACGGGCGGGTGCGTCGGCACCTTCATACCTTATTCACGCCATGTGATGTTTGAAATTTGAGGTCAATAATGTACAAATGAACTAGACGATGAGGTTCTCGCATGATCTAAACTGCGTGCCTGCGCGGATATAAACACATCAGTAAATGTGTTATGTATTGGCCCGACAGGCATGAGTGAATTTCGAATTGCCAAGGTATTTCCGTAGAAATGTCCATTTGTTTAGGACGCAGCAGTTCTTCACATAATTTTTAACGTTGCCAGTGGTGCTCCGAACATCTCCTTTTTTACCTGACAGTCCATACTAGTTGTTTTTCAAGTTGCCAGATCGCTTATGCCTACTCTTTTCAGTTCTGCGGAACAAGTTGCTCTGTCTCACCATTTATTTTCACCATTTTTGTTACTCTGTGTATTCTTTGAATACATATCTTCTCATGGCGCCGTACCTTTCTTATGATGCCAGCCATCTTTTGTAATCATATGTTTTCTATCCGGCACGATATCAATGTTCGAACCATCAATAGAGGCTCTCCTTTAGTATGGTGCCATTGATATTTGGTTATCATATGTTTCTACGATTTCGTTTCTATCCCTGTACGATATAAATGCTCGAACCACTCATGGTGGCTTGCCTTTGGTGTGGTGCCAAACATCTTTTGTAATCATATGTTTCTTCCCCTGGGAGGTTTCCAAGATGTGCAATATCATAACACCTGCGAGGTTACACGCTTGAAAATCACCCGTCTTGAATGACAATTATTTTGCAGCCGCACGCTCTAGCTGCTAGTCGTTCTGCTGGATTCTTCAACAACAAGAATACGTTCAAGCAGAGGCTAATCACAGGGAATTTCTGCAGAGACCCGTTTGGGAACTGCTGAATTTCCCATGGTAGAAGAATGGGAAGTGTTCGGCTTTCCCATGGCTATACATGTGAATTCCGAACACTACCCATTGTTGCGCCATGGAAAATTCAGCTTTTCCCAAGAATGGGTATCTGCCGAAATTCCCTGTGAGGGAAGTCGTCGTTTTCGAAAGTCCCATTCCCAGTACCACCTTTATCCCTGCTAGCGAAGCAAGAGCTTATTAATAGTTTCGTTTCTGGTCTGTAGTGATATCAGTGCTTCGTATACGTTTTGTGTGTGTTTTTTAATTAGTTCTGTACCCTTTTACCCGCAGAGTTCCGACTCAATGTATGACCTGTCAGACACGGGAAGTGTACGCAGCTTTGGCTCGTATGGCTCCGCCTCGTCGCTGGCGATGGCTCAGAGCGGACAACCCGAGCTTTTGGTCTCCCTGTGCTATCAGTCTTTGACCGGCAGATTAACAGTAGAAGTTCTCAAAGCAAGCAATTTACGAAACGTCTCCATGCAGAGAGCACCAGGTAAGCTTCTTGGTACTAGCACTAGGTTTCCATGGCAACTAACAGTCATTGCAATTTGTTCTTGATTTTCGTTGACAATGTAACATCGTACACGATTCTCAGTTTTCCGGCTTCACTTCCCTCGAGGGAAACTGGTTGGTGAGGAAAGGTATTTTACTGCAAACTTTTTTAAAGGAAGGGGAAGCGCTTAATATTCATATTTAGTCATTCTAAGAAGTTGTTTCTAATACGTCATTCTAAGAAGTGCTATATTTTTAAAAGTGAAGTCAAACCTTGAGTATTTTTCGAAACTTCAACTAGGACTATAGTATGAACTGATATTGATGCAAATACCTCTTGAAATATATTTAAGTTGTTATATGTTATATTGATAATGTTTGTTGATTCGTCTTAATAAGATAAAAAAGGGTAAATAATTTGTCTAACAATTAAAGTATATAAATGATCTTACGCTTTCTCATAAAATACTAACACTTTACATGTTCTTTGCATGGGCTACGCGGCTCGACTTTGAACTTGACACACGCTTGCATTGAATGAGCTCTAAACGAAAGACTCACAGACTGCCGACTAAATGCTATCGATAAATGTATGTTTTCTAAAAAATGAAATACCGATATAAAATGATAACAATGGTGTAAATGTAAGAATGAATCAATGTTGTTATTTTTACGAGGACTGTAAAGGGCTTATACCAGTGAGCTTTTCATTGCCATAAATTTAAATCTAAGTTTTTTGATTCCTTGGAATGGTGCAGTGCAATCTCTGTAAACTATCTGAAAGATGGTGCATTTAAACTCATTTGGTTTCAGATCTCAGCTTTTTATTGCCATATTTTTGTACGCTGTAGTTAATCTTTGCTGTTTTAGTTTTCGATGTAGAAAGTCAACCTTGCTTAAACTTGAAAATCAGAACTTTAAAAACACAAAACTAGCTAACGCCCTGGCAAGGGCGGGGAACACCTTCCATTGAAATGGACAAGTCGTTATTGGTGTCACGTGATATCGACGACCGGCCGCCATATTTAAGACAGGTGAGACCCCATCTGGTTAGCGGAGTTCCTATTTTCCTGCCTCCACTGAGCAACTAACATAATGTAACAGACTGTAATACTCTCTAATCTCTACAAGCTGCAATCAATTGAAACACAAGCTTAAATGTTTCAAGTACTTATATAGCCAGCAAAGGCACAAGTACTTCTAATATAGGAAGCAAATGCAATCCCCCCACGCAGTGTCTCATTTAAGCTCTCTACTCTACATCATGTATAAGACGCATCATCTATTTAATTTCTTTAATGCCATTTTTGTAGAGCGTCAGTTTATTTTCTCCCTCTGCAAACGTTTGCACTTCGCCCACGAGCGTAGGAAGTTGCTTGATAAGTGCTCTCGGTTGTTTACATGGCAAAGCTAGATAAGGGGGTGTAATTTTCACATCCTACTTTTTCACGAAACAGTGTGAATTAACATCTGGTAACCCGAACACCTCTTTGACGTTCAATGGTATAGCCAGAGCCTCGGTTTAGTGTAAGCAAAATAGAGCGGATTTCAGATGACTGTCGTGAGTAATTCGCAATAACTTTGCAATCACTCCCATAGGTTTTATTCAGAATTGGTGTAATCACTTTGTGATTGGTTACACTACAGTCATATGAAATTCGGCAATCAACTTGTTTTTAGTCCCTTTTATCGAGGCGTACGACATTATCTACAAGGGATATCCGACTGTTAATGTCGGAACAACTTGACAACCAACAAATGCTGTGCATTCTAGTCAGCAGTGGGGTTCAGGAGTTCCCTCGTTGCTCGTTGCTCTCAGATTTATCAATCTGGATTATTTAAAGTACATTATTCAAGGGTTCATTTCTTATGTGTTAGTTCAAGAGTCCTCTCCTTGTTATTTTGGTGTCCTCACAGTAGAATTCAGGTGCTAATTATAGAATCTTATTTCCTCGCCATGTATTCCCAATTCAGGGACATAATTTGACTTTTTCTTGGAGCAACAATAATTTTGTTGAAAAGCAACAACATTTTGTTGAAAAACACAACGCATTTTGTTGCAAACAGTATTACAAATTCTGTCTGTGCTAATGTTAAAAAATCGTCACCCCTAGCTTAGATATTTTCAAAAGATGTTTCTTTTTGATTCTCAAAAACGTTAGGTGCAAGCAGAAAGGGCGTAGAGGGGAGACCTAGGGGACCGCGCCCCCTCTTTTGAAGCATACAAATACAGTAAATATGTGACAGAATGTTTAAATGTATTGGGAAATTGGAAAATTTACAACAATAGAGCCCGGTACGTCCCCCACGCAATATTCTGACTAAGCCACTGAGCAACTGTGCCTATCCAATTTTGGTCAAGCTAGAAAATATTTGACTTCAGCTTCTTCTAGGGTGACAGCTTACACAGGGAATTTCTGCAGAAACCCATTCATGGAAACGCTGAATTTCCCATGGCAGAAGCATGGTAGCATGTGAATTCTGCCGGAACATTTCCCATGTGTGTGCCTTGGGAAATTCAGCTTTTCCCAAGGATGGGTTTCTGCAGAAATTCCCTGTGTTAACTCATCGTTAACTTGATAGCGGGACACCCCCTTCTCCAAATTTTCAACCCAGCCCTGGACACCCTCACTCAGTCAGATACTCATTACCGAATTTGGTTGGGTGGGAAAATTTGCGGAGAAGATGCGGTTTGTCGCCAGCAGAGGCAATAAGGGTGCGTTGGCGTTCTATGGTTAATGGTTCGGAAACTGATAAAGGACCGGCAGCTGCAAACAAATGACCAACTCGTTAATGTGCCTTCAATACGCACTGGAGCTCCTGGCTAGGCATTCAACTGACAGAATTGACACACGAGACAAAACCGCCTACGCTCATCAGGCTCTGAGGTGCATTCGCTTTCGAAGCTAAAGTAAATATCTACAATGCATTATATTAGACTGGTAACCATTTTTGACTAGCCGGAATTTTTTTCGACTTTATCATTTCGGTATTTTATACATATATATATGTTAGATATCTAACTGTCGTTCACATAATTCTGCTTCATTTAAGTTTGACATTTAATAGTTCCTTGACTTCGTGTCTTGGTATCTTTTCACCGCATTATTCACTTTTCCTCTTCAGATTAACTATATCCTGTCTATATGAAATGACCTTAAGATATCACGCCCTCTATATTCTCTTATTTCCGCTTGTTCTTCCTTTTTCTCTCCATATTGACTAATAGCTCAGGAATTGCTCGCTGCTATAATATCAAATACTTCAGAAACAAATGCTCTTTGGTAAACTCATAACGCTAAGTACTAATGAAAACGTAAGTGCTTAAACCCATTAATATCCCATTAATGGACCGATATCCCATTAATGACGGCATTTCACATTTTACTGTCAGATACATACGTCAAAGTCACCTTAGTCAGCACCGCTGGAAAACAAGTCGCAAAGAGTAAAACCACAATAAGAAAAAGCATGGCCGATCCTGAATATAATGAAAGTTTTGTATACGAAATATCAGAGAAAGATCTGCCGGAAATGACTTTGATGTTCTCTGTGATCGCGATCTCGAAGGCGCGCAAGAAGAAGGACATGTTGGGATGGTTTGCTCTTGGCAAGAACTACAGCGGTCAGGAGGAGATCCGACAATGGAACGACATGATCCAGCAAAAAGAACAGAAAATTAGTCAATGGCACACATTAGCAGATGCATGAGATCTGGGGAGGGACGTTAGTAAAACTAAAATGCCACTATCCTATAGCAATTTCACAACTTAAAATGAAAACTTAATACAATATGAAGCAATAAACCTGAACATGAAGTGAAATAAAATTCAATCAAAGTAAAATTAATTAAAGACTTCCCAAAGATGGTTTCCACAGATCCCTGCAATGCTTGCCCACTCGAATCAAAGCGCAAGCTAACGAGCTAAAAGCAAATGCATAGAAAATGCGGCAATCAACCTTTGTGGAAAGTATCGGGGGAGGCCTTTATGTCAAAGGGAAAGCCAACGAATATAAAAGAGCCCCGAGTGAGTAGCTCGGCGTGATAAATGCTGATTAAGTGGTATTTTTAAGGTTTTTAAAATGCTTATGCTATGCAGTCAGGCTAAAAGCGAGTTTCAAGTGCAGACTCTTTATACAACCGAGTGGATTGGATAATTTTGTGAGAAGTTTTCTCGTGTTTCTTGCGTCGGAAGGGAGGGAGGGAAATTGCCCATTTTTGGGACCACACGGCTTTTTTGCATGAATCTGTCAGAGTGATATTCCTTTAGCCCAGATAAAACCTTTGGCAAATTTCATGTTCGGGCTCTAGAACTGTGAGTTTTCCATCTGGTTCTTTCTTGGGATGCTTAGGCTCATCAATAAAACATTTTCACAGCAAATATGTTCATTTATGTGGACACAGCGGATAACGAATATTGATCGGGAATTGATGGACTGACAAAATTAGTCTGGGTTTGTGGCGATTACGTTTTTACGAGAAAAAAGTCGATGTATTGCTGTTTTTATAAGATAAAAGAAAGTGATTTTCATAACAATTTTTTGTGAGTTTCTTTTTTGAAAATTAATAAGCTCATTTTCTAAATCGCGGTTTGGTCTTTTTCAGCGCTTTCAAAATAACTCAGTGGTGTGGCAGATGTAGAATATCCTTTTTCTTTTCGACGGCCAAGAATATTTAAAGTATATAAGGATTTTTTTGCACTAAAACTGCACAACTTGGGGTATTTATTCCGACATTTGTACAGACTTTTAAAGTGATCGATGTATGTGTATGTTGCATTAAATAGTGAATAAAACCGTTCGAGTAGTTAATTTATTTAGCGTGATTATAAAAACTTTAAAAAGAGAGTGAGTTGTCAGAAGAAGGTCTCAATGTGCTCTGCGTTTAAAGGTGGAATTGAAGAATGAAAGGAAGTATTAAAATCAGGAACGTGAGGTTTACAACATGGAATGTCATTAACAATAACTAAAAACCTTCAAATTAAAATAGCATCAATTTAAAATAATTGTGTTGTGATTCTTTCATTTGTAAAAACCCATAAACAATATTTGGCCCTTTCCCGAGATTATTTGAGATTTATTTTGGAATGATTACATTTTGGAATGATAAGAACTAGTTTGATGAAGTTCAGAGAATTGCTCATTATGGTTGAATTTGTCAAGAAAAAATATATTTTCAAATAATTAAGGATGAAGGGGCAAAGATTGAAATCAACTAAAACTTGAACATGAAAGCAGTTATTCAATTTGGTTTGTTGTGTCTGTGTTATCTTTGGTAAACTTAATTAAAAAATACCTCATTGAAAACGTTTTCATTAGTTGTTAACAATTTCTGATCCTTTCTAATCCCGGTTTACGCACAACGCTGGAAACTATGCTTTTCTCAAGTTTTCAATTTTATCATGAAGTTTGTCACATAATTTTCTCCCTGTCTTTATATTTTAACTACATAGCCGTTCCATCCGTCTGTTCAGTTAATCATTGTTTTATTTAAGGCTAAACAATAATTTAACAGGAAATCAGTTTCTATGGTTAGTTGTTTCTATTAACGTAAATTACTTCTGTGTTTCGATTAAAATTCTTATTACGTTGTGTCCTTTCATTATAAGTTATTAGTTTTAGAAAAGACAAACGATATATTGATAAAACAACGTTTTGGTTTCGCAAATGTGACAATTTGGAATTCATCATGAATTGCCAGTTGTAAGTCCGTTTTGAAAAGCGTTGAAATATGCCTAATACTCGATATAGTCTGGCGTTTGACTTTACCCCCTCCCCCCTCGGTCTACGGCATTAGAGCTGCTATCCTAATGTCTCTGCTGACCATAGGTATAGCATGGAAACGAGGCTGTCCAGCAGCAAATAAACCGACCAATCAGGATACAGAATCCTCGAATGTTGCCATAGCAACTTCTTCGTCCGGTGTGCTATTTTCCATGGTGTTATCGCTTACGTCACTCATGCAGATTTGTTTGTTCGGCTCTCAATTCGGTGTTACTAAATAATAGGTTCGGTTTTTCCTAGGGATTTACTCACGTATCACACTGAACGCTTGGTTACCATGGCTACTAAACTAATGGAGAAATGGAGAATTTATCTCTGAAAATTTGCCATTTCCTGTTTCAGGCAGTAAATGTATTGCCTTATCAGTTTCTGAAAAAGCTAGCCGTGATTTATCGCTCAGTAACCTTTAAAGTAAAATATGGCAATGAAAAGCGCGAATTAACAAATGAGAAAAGTGCTACGCTTTTGCTATAAAGGATGTATAGTTTTTTTTTTCGAATAGATTCTTGAAATGCATAAATCATACTCCAGGGCATCGTTTTGAAGACCCAGCCTTTAAGAATAAATTAAAGCTCAATATTTTTCTCTGGTAAGCTTTTAAGATAAAGCTATTAGTATGAACCACTAACATGCAAAAGTAACATATCTTTTTAAAGAAAACAGCAGGCCAATATGAGATTACGAAACTAAACCCTAACCAGATAAGAACACATCAGGGATTTATCGAAACTACAACACAGGAATTAGAGCCCTTTGGAAACCCAAACTTCAAAGGATGTCGTCTGAATTATTAATAACACGACACCATTACCTATAGCTAGAGATATTTGGTGGCAGACTCCTGTTGTGGAGTTTGAAACATAATTTACACAACCTGGTTACACAACCTTACACAATTTGCATTGATACGATGTGTTATTAGAGCTTGAAAAGTTCATGAAAGCTGTCCCTACCCTTAGGTTATTGTTTCAGTTTTTGTATAAACAAGGCGTGATTTCTTTTTATCAATTAGTGTAAAACCGTTTTTCACAATTACTTTCTATTCTTTCTGGTCTTTTTTATATTTGAACTGTATTGTTTACCGCGTTTCGTTTTCAATCATCTCGAACGTCGTGATTGCTCTAAGCCACTGGACGAGTTTCTTGTGCAAACAAAGTTTATTTTTAAGATAAATATTTTTCAAACGTCCATCTGTCTTGATAGGTCCGTTTACCTTCACTAACAAGTGACAAGACAAGATCGCACCAATACCTTGTATGTTGTTCTCTTAGAGATTTTCAATCATTATGGTTTCAAACTTACACAAAATGATACACAGGACGAGGAAAACAAGGAAAATAGACTAGAAAAGCAACTAAAAAGATTTTACTTCCAGTAAGCAAATTGATAATAAATAAAATGCTGGAAATGTAAATTTTTATTCATTCATTGAATCACTAGATTTATACCACTGATGTTGTGACGAAGACTATTTCTTCTTTGAATAGAATAAGTCACGTGAAAAGCGGATTTCTGATGACTGTCGAAAGTAAATCAGACGTTTTCTACGTGTTCCTATTGGTCGAGGTCTTGAGTCTTTGTTTAGTCAGCCAATCAGAATGCGAAGAACAACCAAAAACAGTGACTCGGGTCACGACGCACTGGGGTCACGACTAAGCGCAAGTCGTACCGATCGTACCTGTCTTTGCGTATCTCGGCGTCATGGCTTAGCGTGTTGCGGCGTCTTGGCTTAGCGTATTGCGGCGTCTTGACTTAGCGTATCGCGACGTCTTGGCTTAGCGTATCGCGGCGTCTTGGCGTAGCGTATCGCGGCGTCTTGGCGTAGCGTATCGCGGCGTCTTGGCGTAGCGTATCGCGGCGTCTTGGCGTAGCGTATCGCGGCGTCTTGGCTTAGCGTATCGCGACGTCTTGGCTTAGCGTATCGCGGCGTCTTGGCGTAGCGTATCGCGGCGTCTTGGCGTAGCGTATCGCGGCGTCTTGGCGTAGCGTATCGCGGCGTCTTGGCGTAGCGTATCGCGGCGTCTTGGCTTAGCGTGTTGCGGCGTCTTGACTTAGCGTATCGCGGCGTCTTGGGGTAGCATATCGGGAGATAAATTTGAGTCTTGTTGACCGTGGGGATAAGTTGGTCTCAATTTTAATGGCTTAGCATACACTAGCTTGGGGACTGTACACTAGGTACAGTGACGAAGCTTCATTCGCTTACTGATACGCTAAGCCAAGACGCCGCGATACGCTAAGTCAAGACGCCGCGATACGCTAAGCCAAGACGTCGCGATACGCTAAGTCAAGACGCCGCGAGAATGAAGGCCATGTACACGTGGCAGGTTTCCTTGCAAGTCGCAACGCAATATTCCCCTCGATAGTTGCAGCGAAAATTGCGCGTGATCCGACATACCTGGCAACGCAACAAATATAACATTGCAAGTCGCAGAAAAAATAAGTGTTCGCGTTGCAAGTTGCGAGAAAAATTGCTAGCGTGTGACATCCCGCTGCATCTTAGAATGTTTTTTGCTTCCACCATCGTTGCAGAAAGAACTGCCTTGTGTAATATAACCTTTATTGACAATATTATGTGTATGAATCTTGTAACTCTTGGTTTATACCTCTCCAGATACATACGTCAAAGTCGCCATGTTCAACTCCATCGGTCAGCAACTCTCCAAAAGTAAAACCTCTATACGCAGAAGCATGTACGATCCAGAATTCAACGAAACTTTCGTGTTCCAAATAATCGAATTCGAGCTGCCGAGTGTTAGCCTTATGTTCTCGGTGGTCAATATCAAGAAGATGCGGAGAAAAGAAATCATTGGCTGGTTTTCTATGGGCCGGGATAATACAGGAGAGGACGAGGAATCCCATTGGAAGGAGATGCTGGAGGGAAAAGGAAAGCCAGTCAAGAGATGGCATGTACTAAGCGCTGTAGATTATTAACGGCATCGACAATGGCCCTTCAAAGGAGCTTTCATCTTTGGTACTGAATCCGTGAGGCAGCGTTTTTCCTGACCTATCTGTTTTGCAAATCTGGCGCAAATCGTTGCAAATATTGTCCAATCAGCGTCCAGTCAGCTTCGAGATCTCAATATAGTATAAATTATCTCCATCGATAAACATGGCGGAAAGAAGGGAAGTACTCTGCGAGTCAAATTCCTCTCTGTAAATGTCGGAAGTAATTCATTACTCAGTTCGATATCTAAGATTAGATAATTATAGCACTAGAACTGCCGACCTCAAAAGACCCCGAGAAATCGCGTTTTGGCCTCCGCAGCAATCTTGTGTTTCGGCACTGTGCGGACCTCTTGGGGAACCAGCAACAAATTTAAAATGCAAATTCGCATCTAAAAATAACTATGTCTGGGAATAGGCTACCTCAACTATATAGGTTAGATGAAAGCTCCTACTCAATGGGCTCCTACTCATGGTTAGTACCCAAACGTAGTCCCGTAGGTTATAAGGGAATTTGAACCAGAAACACGTACACTTCTTTTTTATTTGTTTTCAAGAAAAGAAGGTGCGGTGTGAATCTAAAGCCCTGGCTAAACTAGGACACATGTAGTGCGCAACATTCAAGCCGGACACATGTTTACTCTATGTTTCCTAGTTTAGCCACGCAAGAAACATTGTTTCGCCGGGACACAAAGCAATGTTTCTTCGCCAGACATTTCATGTGTCCGAGACACACGCGTGCGGTGTTTCCTAGTGTAGCCACTCGGGGGAAACATGCAGGACACAAATGTTGTGCGCTACATGTGTCCTAGTCTAGGCGTAGCTTAAGCTTCGACCTATTCGTGGTACAAACTATGACCATATTTGGGTAACGATGTCCTTTCAGTGATGGTGCTTTGGGTGCGGGCGCACCCACCTTTGTGATTAAAAAATAATTTGGAACGGACAAATGCAGTCGTAACGACTAGGTTCTAGTATCTCCACAAATCTGGCTCCTCAGACCTGAAACGCACCCCCTTTCCAAAAACCTGGATCCACTCCTGCCTTGTGGGTCGGCAGGGTTTTTTTCTAGCTTCCCATATGCACTTGCGCTTGATTTTGAAAACAGCCACCAAAATGGCGCAAAATTGGCGGGAAAAATTGTTTGTATAACCAACCCTGAAGATGGGCCTGAAAATATAGGTCCGCGTGTGCACGCTGTTTGCGGCCTGTCCATCCTTCCCTTCTGCTTCACTAATGGTAATACGACGAGAAAAACGTCTTATTTTTGTCATTCTAAACCATTTATATAAAGGATAAAATAAAGGGTTGATGTTAACGATACAATCTATTCAATCTCCCCTTTCCTTTTCCCCGCTTGTTAAACGTATTGGAGTTGTGCGCGCGCCGACAAACTGTTTCCCTTTGCTTTATTAGCGCGCGCGCGCAGATGAGTTAGTGTTGCCTTACAGTACGCCAAATATGGTTATGTTTGTACCGCGAGAGCCCTGGCTAAACTAGGACACATGTAGCGCGCACGCGCAACATTGTAGCCGGACACACGTTTCCTTTATGTTTTCCAGTTTAGCCACGTGAGAAACATTGTTGCGCGCGACAAATTTTGTAGCCGGGACACAAGAAATGTTTCGCAAGTCAAGAAACATTTTGTGTTTCGATACACGCGTGCGATGTTTCCTAGTTTAGTCACTCGGGGAAACATACGGAGCACAAATGTTGCGCGCTACATGTGTCCGTAGCTTTATTCCGAAGCTTTATCACCAGCAAAATATATGGCTGTTACAAGTCTAAGCTCCCTTACAAGTCTCTCATGTTTATACCGAATATGACGGGGTATTAGAAATTTAAGATGATGCCTTAATTTAGTAAACGATTTTTTTTTCTATAAAAATATGGATCTGTGAGTTCCGCTTCGAGCTCCATAAAATGCAACGAATAAGGATAAATAGGAGGATCCTTGCTGACGTCATTGTTTACATTCTCGGAATTTTGAAACGCCGTTTTTAACTTTGAAAATGCAACGAAAAGCTCAAAACAAGTTTATTTTTCATTCTTAAACAGTCTTGACCTGTTTCCTTTCTTTCTGTGTCATTTTTCAGGATAGTTGAAGCTTTTCAAAATTGTGTGAAAATCATTGGGGCAAAACGCTAATTTGCTCACATGTTTCCTCTAAATTGAACGTTGCACCACGCGCTTAGAATTCGAGATATCAGCTTGAAATTTTCCAATTATGTTTCATTTACAGTCCTCTATTGATATTCAGAACTCATCATTTTATAGCTCTCTCGAACGGTCTGATTCTGAACATTGCTTATGCTAATGAGCTCAAAATGTAAACAAAGGATCCTCCTATACAACAAGCGTTCCATCGCTTTATTATTTTTTATTATTTTTTTGTCAATATTTTATTGTTTTTGTTTTGTTTTGATTTTTGTAGCCAGATAAATAGAGGATATTACATGGCCACGCGGAGATACAAAGAAGAGAAGATAACATTCGTATCTCCACGCGTTCATGCAAAGTTCTGTTTATTCTATAAACATCAATGAAATACAAAAAATTATAATATTATTTGATTAAAACCTAAAAATCGAGCAAGGAGCACATGCGATTTTCACGTGTGAAGATATCAAGTTTCGCGCGGGAGACCACCCGGTATTTCATTGATGTTTATATAATAATAGTACCTAAGCATTTCGTGGTTACTTTATTTCTCTTTCATAATTCTCATCTCTACCAAAAAAATTCATATCATCAAAGTGTTGTCGTCTTTTTAAATCCACGCGGGGTGCCTGTGTGTTTTCGTTTTTCAAACTCCTCACCAGGCCATATGGCCGAGGGAAAAAACAAAATGGCGATCCGAGATGTTATTTGAACATCTGCAATTTTAGGTGATTTGACGTGCTTCTGCTTAAATACCTTCCACTAATAAGATAAGGGGTAATTTTCTAATAAGAAGCTTCTGCAACGAAGGCAAGTCGACAGTTTTTGGCGAAAATGTCTTGATATGTTCGGGGAAAGAAGCAGAATATTGAATATGAATGTATATGAATAATTGCTTAAGGAAGTCAAAAATAGAGAATTTTAAAATATTAAGTCTGGAAACAGGCCAGAAAACAAAATAATGGCGATGTTCAGAAAAGGAGTAAAGGGTTATTGATAGGTGGGTGGGAATAACGAATAATCCATGAGGAAAAATAAGAAGGAATGATAATATTCACGTGTAAATTATTCCGCTTCCATCTCCAAAAGTTCAACTGACAAGCATACATGGTGTCACGTTATTGATCTTGCAGATTCTCGGTAGAACGAAGCTACATACGCCATGTTATGCCATGTAGCTTCCTTCTATTGTTTATTCTATGAATTATTAATCAGATCCTTCCTTCTGTGTCATCCCTTTTATCCATGACCCAATATTTCGCCAATTAGTCGTACCAAGAGCTCCCCGGCTCGTGACCTCGCGGGAAAGCTCTGGTGACAGCCATTGCAGCATGCCGCGAAATTTGATACAGAGCCATTGAAGGAAATAACTTTCTGCGCATGCCCAAACATTCAAAATCAGCCAACATTCTCTTACCCAGAGCTCAACCAGAGCTTACCCAGGCCCTCAAATGGGTGTCACCAGAGTCTCTCCGGCGAGGTCAGAAGCAGGGGAGCTCTGGGTACGAAAATGCACTGCGCCCTTCGACGCGCGTGCAGCGGCACAGGCATGCGCACGATGTCCTCCCGTCCTACTATTAACTCGATCATAAATAGATAGATAGTCGTGTCCATCTTACTATACCTACCACAAGTATCATTAAGGCCAGCGCCAAGATATGCCGCTGGCTTGAAGAATCATACGGGCTCTGGGTACGAGATTGCCCGTGGGTTCAGTACATCTTGACTGCGCATGTCAGAAGCAGGGGAGCTCTGGGTACGAAAATGCACTGCGCCCTTCGACGCGCGTGCAGCGGCACAGGCATGCGCACGATGTCCTCCCGTCCTGCTATTAACTCGATCATAAATAGATAGATAGTTCTGTCCATCTTACTATACCTAGAACAAGTATAGCTAAGGCCAGCGCCAAGATATGCCGCTGGCTTGAAGAATCATACGGGCTCTGGGTACGAGATTGCCCGTGGGTTCAGTACATCTTGACTGCGCATGTCAAGACACCTAAATTTTTGATAACATAGGCACTGACTGAGCATTCTCGTACCCAGAGCTCCACGGCTCGTCAACTCGCATGGTACCAGCTGTTTCGGGACCGGGATTTTCGTTATTAGAGTCTGAGCATGCGTAGCGTTTGCGGGCTCAAATAACCAGCGGCATTGCACAGAAGCTTTCAAGATGGCGGGAGTTTTGATTTGTGACTAGCGGGAAGCCGACACTAAAAGGCGAGTAAAAAATACTTCACGCTGTTTTCTCATATTTTCTTTTATTGTTCCAGTGACGGAAGTCTTTAAACTTTCATATGGGCAAAATACATGACCAGATAATGACAAAGAAACTATTATGAACGCACTTTGTTTGGAGCGCAGAATTTCGCGTTACTATTTAGCGCTATTGATCAAGGAAGAAAAAAGCAAGCTCCTTCGGAAGTTCTGAAGTTTTCTCAAAACAACGCTAATATCGAGAATATAATTTAGGCTTTTGTGGATACATGCGAGCTGAAAAATTTATGATACGCCGACTGGATTTCCTAAAATAATTTTTTTCTTTCTTACGACGCAGCGCCTTCATAGAACAACACGTCACTTTATTACATGCGTAGTGTCGCTTGTGCGGAAATCAACCGAGCCATCTGCGTCACAGATGCACCGAATATCTCAGCGAGTTAAATGAAATATGTATGGATGATTGATAAAATGTCAACTTATATTTCATTGAGAGATTGTCTATACATTCCACATATTTCTGCCCCCTAATCCCTGGTGCATTTTTACTTACGCCCCCCCCCCCTCCCCATGAAAAATGCGCCCCCCGGTACTTGTTAAAGACAAATTTGAGGGGAAGACATCTATAGGAATCACTACCGTAACAGGAGGAGAGCTCAAAAAAATCAGAGGAAATCAAGAATATTATATTTTCCTTGTGATTATAGTGAAAACATTGGATGAAAATTGTCAAGTGGTGCATTTTTACTTATGCCCCCCCCCCCCCCCCCCCCATGAAAAATGCGTATGCCCTCCTGGCTGTAAGCAAAATTTCCTACAATTCCCTCCAAGTTATGAGCTAAACCTATCAAACCCTCCCTGGTTACATTAAGAACCCCTTCAGTTGTAATTATACTATTGGGATTAATGTGCTTAGGCATTTCAAGTTTCTGAAAAAAATTCATGACAGCCATAATCAAAATGCTGTGTAAATATTGTTACTACTTAAACATGGTATACTTTTTCCTTTCAATGTTAGAACTCCCACTGTAGCCCCTATGGCTAAGCCTAGGGCTTAGAAGTAGGACTCCACAGTAGTACAGTCAATACATATGGTGTACATTTTAGGCTCAGCAGCTATGGTAGCCTAGTATCAAGTACCAATGGTGCATAGAAAGCACAAGATAATGAGAGTGAAATAAAACGTACACCATATGCATTCTTTGATGAACTCCCCACAATTATCTATAAGTTTTAGATGCCCATGAAATGTAAATGTACATGTTGGAGTGAATAGACCTCCTTGGCTTGCCTGTTTGTTTTGCCCATTTCAGATCACGTGGCATTCCCATGAGTATTCTTTCTTTGCTTTTCTGCTGCGCACCGTAGGATATATGAATATGGAAGCAGCCCAGACAAACAAAGATTATTTAAATGAATGCGACGTAATCTGAAATGGGACACCATTACGCCCAAGCCGAGGAGGTCTATTTCATATGACTTTTAGTGAAACCAATCACAAAGTGATTACCCCAATTCAAATAAAACCTATAAGAGTAATTACAAAGTGATTGAAAATTGCCCCTTGATTCCAATCCCAGTGGGTTACAATGTGTATGTCCTCCTGGCTAGAAGTGCTTACATCTCTACAGTATTACAATGATTGTGTGTAAAGTACTGTAAACAGTACAGAGGCAAATCCAGGATTTTAGAGAGGGGTGTCTGTTTTGTTCGTTCACTCCTTTGAAGACTGATACGGGTAATATAATATGCCCATGTGTGGCCTTAGTATAACAATAAAGTCCTCATTGGTTTGGTGCATAATGACTTGATATATTTACTGTAAAAGAAGCTAGCTCACACATACAATTTATCTTTGATTCAGGCTAGATAACTTGCCATGGCACTATAGAACCATTTCTAAAAACAACATTTAAATAAAGCTGGGTGGCAAAAGGATTGGGCCCATGAAAGTTTCAATGTCCCCCCAACCCCATCCAAATGCAGCAGGCATTATGTTTGTATTCACTATCTATGAAAGTCTACAAAGCTGTTTGCTATCTCCATCAATATTGTCCCTGGCCCAATTTAATCAGCAGAAGCAGGATGTAGCTGGCAGCTCCAGCAACCTGGAAGGAAGCATACAATGAGTCAGTACATTATAGTACATACGGGTGTAGAGCTGATTTCATGTGATGCAGTAGTGAAACTAAATCCAATTTTAAACAAAAAATTTTATGATTGACTGCATAGTTATTGTGAGTTGTGACAGCCATCTGGAATATGCTCTATATTCCAGATGATATAGGGTACTTAAAAAACAGGCAAATTTCCATTCAATTATTTTTGTTTTCAAATAAATTTGTAAATGTAAACTCAGACCCTGCTTAACCTTATCATCACATCCAGCATGCATATTCATATAGCAGTAAAATAATGATACCCCCAGAAAACAATCCACTTTGTCTGCAGTGGATACAAGATCAAACTCAGACTGTTCAGCGACTGCTCGAGTTTCTTTGCAAAGTAGTCCTGTAATAGTCCACACTGTACCCTCAATGCATCATAACACACTAACCTACTACAAATACTTGGGAATTAATTGGAGCCTTGCTCTGTGGAAATTCCCCCACAATGTGAAAAGAAAAATTCTAGAAACTTGCATTGACATTAATGGCTACATACCAAAAATAGATGCCAGAAGAAAAACTATTTCCCAAGTTGCACCATATCACAGATCACATTAGTCTGGTCTTGGATTTGGCTGCCATATTACTGTAAACAATTGTAAATTAATTATAAACTTTCATGACAATTCTAAAATTCATTTATCTCAGAAATACTCTCACAGCTTCCCCTAAAATTGGTTAAGTTGCTACAAAAATTATAAGTCAAGACAATCAGGAGGGAAGCACTGCAAGCATGCAATAACTCCAATTCTGAAGATAAGCGAATAAGCTAAACGTCCGAAAAACTGAAAATACAAGAATAACTTAAGCCAATAGAAGTTTGGAACAACAACAAGTTAAATGGCATGAAATTTGCAAGAAGATAATACTGAATTGGCATATGTAAAGTACAGTAGTTTCAAAAATTACCTGCAGAAAATTCTGTCGGCGTATCACGGATAAGTTGGTCGGTATCTCTCGGAGAAAGATTGAAGATTCCAGAACAGTTGGCGAGGTTGTTGGGAAAACTTCAGGATTCTCACAGTTTCTTGTCGAAAATTCGACTTTTGGAACTAGCTGAAATCGACACCAGTACTTGGAGAAGACAAAATATTGCCTTAACAGTAGAAATATAGGACAAAATCATATCGAGCAGTGAGATTAATTCTCTGACAACATCCAAAACCCGTTCGAACTTAAATCGAACGCGCGAATGCCACGATTTTCCTTGTCAAACACCAGGCCTTCTTCTTGCCACCACAGGGAGACCGAACGCACTCGGCCGAAAGTTGGTCTGGAAGGAGGGTATTTGTTGCGCATGCTCAAACTCTATGATTAGTCAGAAACAGCTGTGAGGCTCTGGTGGCAGCCATTATGATATCATGGTTGTCCGTTGGACTACGCACGCGTGCTGAAAGTGGTATGTTGTGCATGGCTTTGAGCAAAACCAGTAGTCAGTTCCGAGCCATAGTGCCCCAGTGAAGCTTTGACACTGGAATTGCTCGAATTTGTCGTTAGCAGAATATCAATAAGCGCAATAAGAGAGGCTGGGCTGCAAGTATATGGAGAAAAAATGAAGGATCACGTATTTTAAATGTAAAACTGAGTTGTCAACAACAGTGTATATTCGTACGCAACAATGACTCTGTGTTGTCAGTGCCGTTCTCTCGAGTTCAATAAATTGAAAAGCAGAAACCAAATCTCGTTGACGAGCTTCCTGTGGTTCACGCTACGCTCAGAGTGCTACTCAAAAGCGCGCGAAAACAAGTTTATCGCATCTAAATTCTAGTCGGGGAAATGCGGAGTAATGTTTTCAAAGATTTTATCACTTCCAGAGAGCAGATTATGAGCCTTTCGAGGGATCCTGCGTGGGATTGGGAGGGCTAAGTGGTTTAGAGCTCTAACTTCAATAAAGAAATATAGCTTGAATGACGATCTACATTAAACGAAACAAAATACGTATAATAATCGGTTCCTGTGTTATCTGTCAAAAAAAAGTATAGAATTTATATATCTCTGAACATATAATCCCTCATTCTGTGTGTATAAAAGTGCCGCGATATAAAAAAACCTCTACATATATATAACACCCCTTGTTATATAGAGTATATATTTCTTTGATCGCTGAACAACTCGACTAGTGATGCTCAATATTGTTATTTTGACATGATCGTTTTTTGACGATGTAGAAAAGAAAGGTTTTGCATGATTTCGCTTCCAT
Organism: Scolanthus callimorphus; assembly: GCA_033964015.1. Taxonomy (NCBI): domain Eukaryota; kingdom Metazoa; phylum Cnidaria; class Anthozoa; order Actiniaria; family Edwardsiidae; genus Scolanthus; species Scolanthus callimorphus. Next base: position 21,226,444 of record CM066915.1, read on the forward strand.
TTTCTGTGCCTTATCTACTTTTCTCACTCAAGACTAATCCGGCCTCTCGACAGGGCTCAATCTGCCGCTTGTTTGCTATGCGATCTTTCAAACAACGTTGTTGACATATTCGCGGTGACAGAGCAAACACAATGGCTGTAATTGAGTAGTTGTCTGATTTGTATAGCTGCTCGCTCATTAGGAACCCACAACATGGCAAGCAATCGAGAAACACGGGTAAGACAACGTGAATTTGACTCCAAAATATCAAGCTTCAGAGCTTTCCCTGAAACTAACTAACGTTTATATTAACAGAGACTTCGAGTTCTGAAGTTGAGAGGCACAAAGGCGTTTAGCGAAGGGAAAATTTCAGAGGCTACGAGGCAATACGTTGATGCGATGCAGATGGAAATGGAGCAAGAACTCAAGTGTGGCACGAGTCAAGAGTTATCCACAAAACCTGACGAAGCAATAGGAGATAATATCACTAAAAGTATACTTCAAAGGTTTGTAGTGAATCTTGCATGCGAAATTTGCGTCGTAGAGTTTTGTATTGTTGTTTAAGATTAGTGCCCGAACAGGGCAATCGGAAATCAGTCTGTTGACCTTTTATTTCAAACAGTGTTGCCATGCTGCCTTCTTCAGGAAGTTATGGCTTCTTTAGGCCGAAAATCGCTGTGCGTTACAAATTTCACTCTTCCACACAACTCTTCCAAGCTAGACCTTCCAAATTCATCGTTTTCTGGAGGGCCGTTCTAATTTACTTGCGGTAAAACTGCAGTGCTTACTAAAGCGGTAATTGTTGATTTCTCGTGAATTTTGAAGATTGTTTCTGTTCCTCCTCGCAGCATGTGAGGCCTGTACCTCTGCTGAGCTCATGCTAATAACGAACGCATGATGTCGCGCGCAAATTCTTTCAGACTTTTTATTTTTTACCCTCTCTTAAATATTTTTTTTCAAATCAATCCTGCATGTATAACATAATTCACATATATTCAATTATTCAATGTTTAAGTGTTTGTTGATTAAATCTGCATCTTTCTTTGTACCGCACGCCTGCACGATTTACGATATTCGCTTGAAGATTTTTTACCACACGTTCGTCATTTCATAGCATGTTCTGAATTTTTTCGACGCAATTCACGAAGACATAAGAACCAAAACTGAAGCAACATGGTAATTGGTCCAACCTCCTGGGGCCAATTTCGTCTATTTCAATGCTTTTGTTTTGATAAGGATACGCAAATACCGCGGTAATGTAAATACATTTCTTTTACGGATTTTGCCACCTGCTTCCGGGCAACCCAGGGAATACCAACAGACCTAACTTTCTACCTACCTCTTCAAAATTCTTCAAATTCAATTTTAAACAATTGAACTAAAATAGACGATTCCAGCTTACTTACTTAGGCCCTTCGCCCCCTGTGGAGCATAGGCCTGCCAGCTGTTCCGGGGGCGTCCTCGCCTCCTCTTGCCTTGGGGATTCCAGTTGAGCGCCTGGCGTGTGATGTTATTACACCGACGACCGGTTAGCGCAGTGGTAGAGCGCCGGGCTTATGTTCGGGAGGTTGGGAGTTCAAACCCTGGCCGGGCCAACACTCAGGGTCTTTTCTAATAATTGAGGAGAAGGTGCTGCCTTTGCTCTAACATCTGCAAATGGTTAGACCTTCGCGTCTTCTCGGATAAGGACGTTAAACCGTAGGCCCCGTCTCTCACATACACTACACTAACCGGAATCAGAGGGACGTTAAAGAACCACTAGGACCGTCGGAAGTTGCCCAACCTCAGTGTCACAGAACTCACAATACTAACGCACACTCATGTTTATAAAAGCTGGTTCTTATAGGATGAGTTATCCGTTAATGTAAAGCGCTTTGAGCGATGATAAAAGCGCTATATAAGCAATTTATTATTATATTATTATTATTATCAACAAGGCTCCTCCATCTGACGCGATTCTGGGTCCTGTTTCCAATCTCCGCCCACGCGATTTCCGCGCTCCTTCGCCAGCTGTTCCGGGGGCGTCCTCGCCTCCTCTTGCCTTGGGGATTCCAGTTGAGCGCCTGGCGTGTGATGTTATTTGCCGGCTTGCGCAAGGTGTGACCTACCCATCCCCACTTCCTTCTTCTTATCTGCTGATCAATGGGTTCTTCTCCTGCCCTTCTCCAGAGCTCCTCATTGGACACTTTATCCTGCCATCTAATCCTAAAGATGCGTCTCAGGCAGTTGTTGATAAACTGAATCTTTCTATGGGCTTTCTTGGTGGAAGCATTAGAAAGACCGATCTTGCCTTCCCCACTCTAGTTGCCACATCTCTGTCCGTACCTCCTAGGCGATCTAATACACTTCCAAGATAGGTGAATGAGTCTACCTCTTTTAGGTGTTCTTCCTCGACTTTGATGTGGGTGTCTCATTTGTACATGCGCGCACTTCTATTTTTTAGAAATGCCTTTGGAATGTATACAACTACCAGGATGCAATGTGCGCGCTCTAGGCACATCGTTCGTGAATTATACCACAACTACTGGCATGCAACGCGCGCATAACTGCGATGTTCATAATTCTGCTCTCACATTTTCGTCCCCAGAGCCTACGATCGTCTGAGCCAGCGGCGACAATCTCGTCCCCAGAGCCTACGGTCGTCTGAGCCAGCGGCTCGTCGTCCCACTGGGGACGAGATTTTGCCACACCCGGCTCATTCTCGTACCCAGAGCTCCCCGGCTCCCCAAAAAGCCTTGAATCGTGGCTGGCGCCAAAAGATTAGACCAGCGCCAAGATATGCGGGATCTAGGAACGAGACTCTCAGAGCTACCACTGACCTCCTTGCTCTCTGTTGGAGCTAATAAGGCCTAGCTTTCGCTGATACGGCTGATCAGCTATAGTCTGGCAGAAGCACTTAGCGCTCATCCGGACTGAAAGAGTTTTGTTATCTTGATAGTAAAAAGTTGATCAAATTTCCTGTTTTCTAGTTAAGTTCGCCACTTGAATACACCATATTATCACAATCCATATTATCACAATACGAGGACCATATTATCACAATCCATATTATCACAATACGAGGACCAAATTTAGAACCTTTCTGGTAACTGATATATTGATTTTTTTTTATTGGCTCAATGTTGTTTGTCATTGAACTTATACTTGAAGATCATTCTCGTATCACAGGGAATTTTTGCAGAAACCCATCCACGGGAAAAGCTGAAAGGCACACGCATGGGAACTGTTCGGAATTCGCATGGATAGCCATGGGAAACCCGAACACTTCCCATTCTTCTACCATGGGAAATTCAGCTTTTCCCACGGATGGGTTTCTGCGGAAGTTCCTGTGTATCCCGCGAACTCTCCGGCTCGCCTCCTCGCGGGGCAGGTGACAGTCACTGACGAGATTTGAAACAGATCGGCTGAGGGAGCCGCTGACCAGTGAATGGCAGTCATCAGATCCTCCCTCGCGAAGTGAGGAGCCAGGGACATCTGGGTGCGATATATTTAGATCCTGCGAATCAAGATGCAACACACACAAAAAAATCTAAAAGATTTCCTGACGCTACGGAAATTTCTCAAACAGCAGGACGGTATGCTTCTGGTATGTTGACCCATTTTCATCCCGTTCTCGTTGTTCTATAGCCCAGTTAACACAAGAAGCCAGGATGTTGGTATCCATAGTGTCCTTCGTGCTACTGTGGACGATGCCACCAAGGTAAAATATACCCAAAACCAAGTGTCTATTAGTAAAGCCTGGTTCACACCCAGCGACATAACGACATAAGCATGACGTCACGCGGACAAACCTCTCCAACTTGAAAGCGAAAATTTACCTTGACTGTTGACATGCTGAGTCAACAATCTTGAATATTTTTTTTTATCGCCATTGTGACATGGAAACACATATCCGCACCAAATAGACGATTCCAGCTATAACGCACGCGTGCGCTGTATGTGGACCTTCGTCTTACAAACTGTTCAAAAAGCGTGCGCGGGCTGCATTCTGGTAGTTGTGGGACATTCGTTGCTTTGTCATTTCTGATTAAAGAAGAGCGCGCGCTTATAGCTGGAATCGTCCATGTAACAGAGAATGAGAGGCTAAACACAGAGAGAGGACACTGCTAAAATATAACAACCGAATATTATATTGAATACATGTTACTAAATTATGCACTTTTCTGACGCTATGGTAACACTGTTCTTTCAGGCGATCATTTGGAGCCCTCACAGACCCAAGCCTTATCTATCAAAGGCCTCCGCCCTCATATTACAAAACAAGTGGGAAGAAGCAAGGTACTCCAGATGGAATGAGAGTCTTGAATCGCCACTTAGTTTTTTCTTGCACGTTCACTCTGGTCCTCTTCAATAATGAGGGAGCGATACCTCAATGTTTTAGCTCTGTTTATCGGGCTTCGCATTTTCATGCATGCCCAATAGCGCTGCTCACCGATTCTAAAATTAGATCACGAGACTCAGACAGACAATCCCTCTGAAATCCCATTCAGGAGGATCGCGCTCGAAATACAAACCAGGATAGGAGTACAAGCTCTGCTATAATGAGTGGAAGTACCAGTTTACCAATTCATTTTGTATCGTTCTTTAGAGCGAAAACTGAGAAAATGGGAGAACGTATATTTGCTTGTCTGAGTTTTAAATTAGTGTGACGTCATCTGTGCGCGGCGCCTAAGCATTTGATGTTGTTTTGCAGGAATGTGTATTTAGAGGGAATTAACAGATGCGACGACTGTCTAGCAATAAGGTACTTTGTAGTGGCTGCTAATTACACCATCATTTCCCTTGGTCCTTCAATTTTTTTTTTTGCGACAAGTCTTAATTTAGATTCACTCTTGATTCTCTTGATGTCGTCCAGATTAATACCCTCAGGAGCCCACATCAACAAGAGCCCCTGTCTAGCCATATGTACAGGAGTAAGATTGAGTCTGTTTTTATATAGACTGTGGATTTTGAATTTAACGGGAAGTTGGTACTTTGAGAGTAGATGTTGTGTTCAACGCGTGCAGTGGGATTGCAGCGCATAAAAACAGTCACCAGAACTTGCAGATGCTTTGCAGCCGTGGGGGGTTCGTTGCGCCCGCGATACTCTCCCACATGTTTTAAGAGCCAAGCAATCGCGCGCGACGTTACGACACGGCCTGGGAACCGAGCCTAGTCCTTTCCTTGGTCGCCATTTTGTTTTGTTTTTCTCGGCCGGAGGACCTGAGTCGAGATATTAAAACCGCGCGGATTCGTAAAAAAAGACAGTGCTTTCTTGATAAGTTGTCATGATCTTTCATAGGTCAGCGTTAGAGAGATTAGATCACATGGACCACTTTTTACAGATGATACCATCAATACTAGAGCGGACACAACGAGCACGATCTACATCTAGCGATACAAGGTAAATAGTATAGTATATTCTCACTGATCTCATTGTGCTCATATAACTTATGGGGAGGAGACCTGGCAAGCCCAGTGATTGCGGGAAAGACGAAGCTGAGGGTGGGTGGGAAAAGAGAGAAGGGCGTCGACAGGGCCCGGGAGCACAACGAGATGAGCACATGGCGCTAATGGGGTAACCAGACGATAGGGGCGCCCTTATAAACTGCGAGGAGAGTGCATACCTTATATTCGCACTAATGAGACCAGTGAGCATAGCTACCAGAATTCTACGTTAATCATTAGAACTCACGTCACTGCAGTAAGAACAAAAACGCTTAGCCAATGGCCGAGAGAAATAACAACTTGCTGCTGAATGTTTCACCGTCAGCCAATCACCATCCAAGTGAAAACCAATATCTCGCTGAACATGTGACTGTTTTTATTGTATAAAGCCAAGCAAGGTAAAATTACTGCTATGCGATCACGTGAGCACGTGATCACTGCTGCGTTTAGTTCAAAATTTGCCATTGGTTGATAGAAATGACTGAGCAATGAGAATGGAAAGTAAACGCAAATACAAATAATGTTCGATGGTTGCATGCGTAGATAAATTAAATAGATATTGGGAGTGTTGGTCTCCTACAAGGGACTGTTTATATGAGCCGGGCTGGGTTCTCTTTTTCCATCACAATATAATTTATCCATCCCATTTCGAGCGGAAATCCATTTTCTCGTGTTAGGATCACCCAGAGGAACATTCGTTTGGCTTGTTTAACTTGGATAGCACGATGGCGCCCAGTTCCACGCGTGTGTCCAAAAACGTGTGTCCAAAATCGTTATGCTTGACAGCATAGAATTACCAAAATTCTGTCACGCTACAACAAATTCCACTATAATAAAAGAGTGTGCAGGAATTTTCGGATGATTTGAGATCATGGAGTGTTGAAAAGCATGGCTTGCGTTAAAAGGCTGGTTCACACTGCAACGCAAGTGCAAGGATATCAAACCCATACATTTCCCTTTTGTGGTTCACACTTAAACGCAAGCGCAGACGCAAGAAAATGGAGACTTTGCGTTTCCTTGCGCTTGCGTCTAGTAGTGTGAATCAAGTGAACGCAAGCGCGCAAGCAACTAATCAATGTTGATTTTAGGCTTGGCTTGCGTCGCTATGATTCACACTTGCCTCGAGCTTGCGTCCTGCTCTTGCGCTTGCGTTCCAGTGAGAACCAGCCTTTACTGGTGACCAAAGAAAAACAAGAGGCAACTGTCTTTTTTTTTCTTTGCATTCTGATATGATTGACCGACTAAACAAAGTCCCCATCAAGACCTCAACCAATAGTAACGTGTAGAAAACGTAAGGGGCAATTCCAGAAAATATATGTACCAGGGGGACGGGCGGCATTTGGAGGGGTTTTAAAGCTCGGAATTCTGCCTGCATGGGGAGCTGCATGGAGGGGGGTGGGAGGGGTTTAAGGGGTTTGGAAGCTAGGTTAGCCTCTCAGGAATTCTATATGCATGTGGGGGTATAAGCCATTTTGGAAATTCTGGATGCATGGGGGGGGGGGGGGGGGTCAAAAACTAGTGCCGCCCGTGGTGGGAGTACATATATTTTCTGGAATTGCCCAAGTCTGATTTACTTCCGACAGTCATCTGAAATCCGCTCTTGGAAAGTCTTTTATAGAAAGTCTCCTTAATGGATCATCTGAAGCCGAGCTTCAGAGCTTGCGTCTCATTATTTGTGTTTCATTCTAGCGATCAATCTACCACGTCGCCAACCTCTCCGGTCCCAAATAAAAGGAAATTCCGTTTGCAGCACCGGAAGAAACTCTCAAGGCCGATGATGATGCAGTTCTACATAACAAGCGCCGGACGGATCAAGTCTACCGATGATGATGATGACGAGGACGACGACGATGATGATGATGATGAATCACAAGACACGTGGTTTTAGATCGACGTTCTTCGATCATCTGAAGTAAGTTTTTTTGAGTTAATGATTTCATTTAGAAACGAAGGAAGCCATTCCGGTGACTTTTAGAAGGTTGCTCTTTCCACTTACGACTTACTTGTACGACTTGATTGTAGTTACTATCTCGATTCTGATTTGCTAAGAGCGCACGCTTTACTTTTGGAATCACGCCAAAAAAAAGGGTTCAAGAATCAGTTCGCTATTTCATGGGCCTAGGGCACTTGAATGGCTTCCCTATTAAGAAAGCGCTTGTGTAAAATAAATTGCTTGAGGGAAACGTCTCGCCAAGTGGAATCAGGCTCGGCCTTACGGCCTCGCTTGATTCCATTTTGTCTCGACAATTTTTCTTGCAACTCACAACGCAACGATGACGAATTTAAAAACATTGCAAGTTGCCGCGGGATTTTACACGCCCGAAATATATTTTTAAACTTGATTGGCTCATTCAGGGAATCCATTGCGTGATAAATCGCCAAACATGTTACACGCTGCCACTTGTCTCGCAACGTTGCGAAAAGCAGAGCCCTGTTCTACATTTTCTGCAACTCGCAACATAACACATGCCAACATTTTATTGCAGGGGGGTGGCTCAAGTGCGATTTGCGCTTCAAACTTGCTTGTTTGTTTGTTTGTTTGTTTGCTTGCTTGTTTGTTTGTTTGCTTGCTTGTTTGCGTTGTCGCATGTTTGTTTGATTGCTTGTCTATTTGTTTTAAAACGCTTCATCAGCTGATATAGCCATCTATAAGCTCACCATCATTACCACCAGTATAACGGACCGACCGATGATGCCTGCTTGAGCTTCTCGCAGCAACAGTAAGCTGGATTTGTGTCACCGTAGTGTTTGTGATAAATTTGCTGTCTCTTCTGCTTGATCTGCTGTGGAGTCAGACCCTCTGTGCGCGTAGGTCCTATAACCAATCGATTCCACAGCCACCCCAAGCAGTACTGTGGACTCTGCGTTCCGTATCTGCTCATCACGTCGTCAATATACTTATGAATAAACTCGTCCAATGCGTTCTCTTCACATGCCTTGGCGATCATTTTCTTTGAGACCCCAAGCGAGTTGAACACGGCACAGCTTCCAACATCTCCTAGTTCCTCGTTGGCAACGTCTTTTGCAATGCGTTGAAAAAGCCCAAGCAAAATCTGCTCAGCGGTGATCGGAATTGGACTAGTGCCCCAAAGGACGTCTCCGTAGTATCCTTGCATGTTGTTGAAACCATAATCTTGTGCTACTTTGCTCTTTGGTCTGGTAAAAAGTCATCAAAACAGAGTTTAAAAAGTCCGTGCACGGGAGACTCAGGTGGAACACAATTGCGTGTCGACTCCAGTGACTTTGCTGACATGATTTAGAGCAATAGAAAGCGTGCAGGCACTTTCCACATTTCTTGGTCGCCTCATTTTCATCACATTTGTAGCATTCAGACGGCATTTCCGGCAACCATGTATCGCTTAGCTATAGATCTGAGTTAAGAGTCAACGCCGTGATAAAATTTAGATTCCCGGAATGGAGCTTGTCCTGACAACACATCTGGGAAACGCACGAAAGGCACCTTGGGAAGGATAGTTACGCTCAGCCAATCACGAGCAAAGAATTACGTTGGTAAAACGTGACAGACTTATTGTCTGAGTTCTCAGAAATTATGCATCGCTAGCTAGAATGTGACATTAAAGATGGTCAATCCAAATATAGTAGTTGGCTTGTTGTTACGAGGTCACGTCAAAACAAACCATTTTGGACCACATGTACGTGCGTTACTCGAAAAGGCGTACGTCCGAGTTCTCAGCAATTATGCATCACTAGCTAGAATGCAAACCTGTCAACCCAACTTCGTAAAAATCTTGAGATTCTCCCTCACGTGGCAGGCAAATGCAGAAAATGAATGAAACAATCCAGAGAGCGACAATGCGGGTGATATACATAAAATGTATAAAACATTTTGCAAGCATTATGCGGCGGGTAATGCGGGTGAGTTGACAGCTATGAGAATGTGACATTTAAAAATGTTGTTTCGAGATCACGTCAAAACACCATTTTGGACCACATGTACGTGCGTTCACTCGAAAAGTATCTTTTTGCATATTCTGTCACAGTTGACCTCGGCTCAGTATTTGTCACAACATGATATTATAAAAGAGAGAATGGTCCAGTGGGTGATTTTTCGGTCCCCGGAAATTGGTACCCCTGCTGTTTTACGTTGATATTGTAGTTATAGCCCGGAGTTTCAAGAAACGTTAGCTCAGCTTGAAGTAGCCTGAGTATCAGGCAAAATTTTATTTTTCCGAGAAAAAATGAGTGAGGGAGGGCCACCTCAGGTTAAGCTTCAAGGGCAATCAATATAATCAACTAACTGTAGGGTAAGTTTCATGAATTTTTATTGATTATTTCTTACAAATATTCCCGGATCGAAATGTCACCCCATACAATATCTCTCATTCCCCAAACAAACGCTTTTATATTTTATAGTATTGGGGGAGACAAATACTGAACCTTGGGTTACCTGTGTTATTGTCTACCAGAGCCATAAATTTTGATTTGCAAATCTGATTGGCTCCTGAATAAAGGAATGATCCATTTTTGGTCGTCTCGGAGAAACAGTCATATTGTAATATTACCTATCGACAGAAGAGAAGTGAGACTGCATTGCTTGTACACTCAGGCCAAAAACTTTGCTTCGATACAAACTGAAACTGAAATGTTGGTCTGTGCTGCATGCATGCGTCAACCCAACCTTTGGAGATGATAAATCTGCGTGACTTGAGCAGCAAAAAGAACTACTGTAGCCTCCGGACAACTCCAGTAACACAAGTGAATGAATGAAAAGCGGTGAAAAATGCACAGGTACCCCGCTCTATTGTATTGAAGGCTCTCCCTCAGAACGAGGCTCTTTCTCAGTACGATCTATCGTCTGCACCGCTGCAGTTAGCCTAGCTACAGCAGGGATATCATATTGCTCTCTCTTTTCTAGCTTCTTGTTTTACGAACTAGTATGGCTTCACAATGGGTGACCACAGTGTAAATATAAACTATTTACTATCGATATGTGTCTGAAACAAAGGTTGCCATAATAGCACACCGCGCTAAATTAACAATACCTTAGTGATAACAAAAACAAAAGGCCATTCTTACTTACTTAACGAGAACAAAAGAAAGCATTAACTCGTGCTCTCTCTAGAGTGCCTTTCACGAGTTAATAATTGTCATGCAAAATGAAGGTGTAAATGAGAAAACACTTGAAAAGATCAATTCGTCACGGCCCTGAGGCACTCGAGCCGAAACGCCCGGTAAATCTATTGTAGGCCTGCTAGCTGCACAAAGAATCAAAGCTAAGAACACTACTTGAAGAAAACAGATAGTTAGTTGACGTGTAGGGTCATGACATAAAAACGTTTGATATGTAGAAATTTGAGATATGCAGACCTCTGACGGAGGTCCAGAGAACAGTTTGATTCTACCAGAGAATATGGCGACGGGATTGTGAACTCAGACAAACAGGTGAGCACTGATAAACCAGTTATGATGAGATTAGGAAACCAGCAATAGACGCAGAAACCTTAGTGGTATCAAGGAACATCACGTACAGCGCAAACTTGAATGTACATGCATCTTATGAAAGTACCACGAAGCACTCTATAAACAAATGACTCTTCAACGGCGTCTTGTGATTATGTTGTCATGAGGGGAACAAACCGTGTTTGGATCGACATACAGTTTACACAGCCACATAACAGTTACTTAAGTCGTATTTGTACACAATATAGCAGATATTTCCTCAATATTCCGAGCATGGGCTGTTGTCTTTGACTTCAGGAGTCTACCTTTAGTCTACCTTTGGGATGTTTTTATTTTGAAAACACAATCGCTCCTCAAAACATCGTATTGACAAAAGTGTCTGCTTTTCTAGAAATTCCGGCTGAAAATAGATTATTTTAGCAAATTTTCACGGTTATTTGCGGGCATAGCACGACTACAATTAAACACTATTTATATATCGTATTTATCGCTCTAAATACCGTCAATTTTAGATATAATTATGCAGTGTTTTTACATCTTAAAAGCGGCAGACCTCTATTGAAAACTAACATTTGCAGATTAGGGTGTTTATTAAACAAAAATGTAGGGATCTATATGAAAGAGTTACGATGTTTTGACTTTGTTGAACTGAAAAAGCCATAGGCTGCCGAGAAGGGATAAATAATCCAGTTGCAGGGCAGGTTGAAACGGGACAGGTTTGTAATGATACATTTTTCTAGGTTTAGGTTTAGGTAAATACATTCTCAAGGACAAGTGAAGACATAATAGTGTCTTTAGGTAAATATCTGTGGCGTGAAGTTTAATAAAAAAGTGAATATTTATTATATTCTAAATTACGATGTAAACATAGAACATCATGAAAGAAAATAGAAATAAAAAAGAAATACAAGTATTTTAAAGAAATTGTTAATTTTCTCTATTTTACTTGTTATTTTCAAATTTTTGCCAGTTTGCAGCTCTTTTTACAAAGCACTTGAAAGTTTTCATGAATTTACTTTTAAAAGAACTTAGTAAATAGCAGCCGTAAACAGCTTTTATGCATTTGCATATCGTCACCGAGGAGAGCGCAACTTTTGACGACGCACCAAAGATCAATTTAAAGAGTTTTATTCAGTAATAATTATAGGGCCATTTCTTCCCATTTATACGTTTTTATCGTTAACGATACTACTGTACTTTTTTGTACATATTATCCCTTTTTCGATCGTTTTTTGAGATAATATTATAATACCTTTGAAACATAATCAAGATTTCATCCCTTTTACGTGTTTGTACGTCCTGCAGATAAGATATCGCTTGAAGAATTTCGTTTGCACTAATTACAAGCGTTTGTGGCTATTAATTGGGCAATATTGGTATAGGAAAGCTATTCTAATATTGCCCATTCGAGAAGTCACCTCTAGAGCTTCAACACAATTTTTAAAGGTCAGTATTAGTTACATTTTTTTTTTCACTTTTTAATGACGGCTAAGATATCAAAAGAGAAAGAGATTGTGAGAAAGAGATAGGACTTCACGCTGGTTTTTATTTTGCAGCTGGCGTTCGAGGTGTAAAAACGCTTCAACGACAGTGTTTGGATATTCTGGCACAACTAGCTACGCTCGATAAAATGGATTAAAACAGCGTTTTTCTAGTCCTGTAGAGCAAAGATTTACTGGCCTTTTCTGAGCTGCTGACAACAGAAAATGTTCTTTTTTTTCCAGGATATATATCGGAAAATTTGCCAGCAGTGAAGATGGGTTACTTTTCATGAGCCAGCATGAGTGAAAATATACCACAACAAGCAAATCATGAGAAATAAAATAAGCTAAAAAAATACACAGACTGAAACAGTACTAAGTTCCAGCACACCTACTTTTTCCGGCAAAGGTAAATAGAGGATATTACACGGTGGCGCGAAGATATGAGTTTTATTTTCGAGTGGCAAGAACAATATTTTACGAATGAGCGCAGCGAATGAGTAAAATATTGTTTTTGACACGAGAAAATAAAACTCATATCTCCAAGCCACCGTGTAATTTTCTTTTTATTATATAGACAAACCAGAAAAAAATATTCCAAATTGATTTCCAAGCATTTTTGTTTTGACCGACCTCACTAGTGAGGATATGGAAAATATGTCACCGAGGACCCGGATGTAGCTTCGTATGAGATCTACGAGTGGCGTATTTCCCAGTAAAACACTCGTGTCTATATAATAAAACACAATAAACGTTTCCAGTAAGACTTTCGCCGTCAATTTTGCCAGCTAGCCAGGAGTGAAAGGAAAGGATATCCTCTTAGTAGCTTATTAGAATATCGAAGGCTCAGATCGGCCAATTGAGACCTCGTATACAAAATGGAGTGTAATTCGATATATAAAGACGAAATATTTAACAATTATTCCTCGAGCCCGAATGGGCTCTGAGTCAATAGCCCATGAGGCCGAAGGCCGAATGGGCTATTGACTTAGAGGCCATGAGGGCGAGAGGAATAATTGTTTTAGTCAAATCACACTAGTAGGTCAATTTGTATAGCCAAAAACGTTTTTTGTTCTGGTCATTTGCCATTTTCTGGCTTTCAAATCCGACTCTTTTCGCTACTAGTAGGCTATAACTTATAGCCTAGTAGTAGCTCAACCAATCAGAACGCAGCATTGACAATAGACCAGCGTTTTTCTTATAAACTTGCATTCTTCAAGAAAAACGAGAGTCAACACGATTCGAACTTTCACAACAATTACAATGAGAATATCGGAACACGAAGCTCACTCTTCTTGGATTCTTTTCGGGAGTAGAAGCTGAATAATTTGAACTTGGTTATCAATTATTCTGTTATTCCTACAGCATTTTAGCACAATTATTCATTATTCCTTTTTCCTACTTTAATAATTCGTATTCATTTTCTGGGCATTTTCGTTATTCATTATTTATTCTTTCTCCATCTCCTCCGTTGTTCATTATTTCTTAGATTTCTCTTTCAATTTCCATATTTCAAATTTATTTGTGTCCATAACTCCTTACTTAATTATTCTGCCCCTGAATGTTTGCTTGTGTGTCTGTCTATTTTTGCCTGTTTGTTTGTTTGTGGTCTAACAGCACGAAATGATCCCCTAATAATTATGATTAGGGGAGGGGGCGGTTTGCCAGCAAAGATAAGCAATTTAAAAATAAGTGCGATGGAGGCATTTTACCATTTTACATCACTTTTCTGCTTTTTCAATCTACAGATTCTCTTCAGTTCAGTTCAGTTTATTAGCAAATATTCAACATTACAAACAAGCAAAGTATACAGTACAAAAAGAAAGCAACTATAATAAAGATTTAAGCAAAGTGCGTAGTGACCATAGTAGCGCATGGCTTTCGTGATGGTCACTACCACTGAAAATAAATTACAACTACATAAGCTTACTTTGAAATAAAAACGTGTACAGTGTATTTTTTTTTGCATATTTTGTATTTATTTTTCATTTATTAGTGTCATTATTTGTGTGAAGAAGAAGAAAAAAGAAATGATTAATTTGGCTGTAAAGTAGGTGCTTTTTATAATGAGAAACACAATTTTTAAATGGCAAAATCTTAATGTTGTAAGGGAACCATCTCCCAGATTCTACTTGCAATTGTTTGAAAACGTGAAAGTCCAAGGTTTGTTCTGGAAGCTGGTCTTCCGGGTTTTTCACACAGACGGTTTGGGCCAAAATCTGGTAATTTGCACCAAATTTTTTAACCGCGCATTTCCGGCCGTCTTGTGGCTAAATTTTCAAAAATTTCCTTTGGGTAGCCTGCCCCCTATCCCCTAGATAAATAGGAAGGACAAAAGTAATTTCCCCCGAGAGTCCCCCCCCCCCCCCCCCCCGGCCCATCAAACGTACTTCCGCCGCCCCTGCTAGAAGTTTACAGCGCTTCGCTACCCCAGTGTGTACAAACTAATGTTATTTCTCGATGTTACTCTGTAGAGCGTAGATGGCAAAGAATCCTCTTACGATGTTGGACACTGCGCAAAAAGAAAAACAAGCGGCGAACTCGTCTCTGGAGAGAATACGGCGAAGTATCGAAGGAGCACTTGAAAAAGAGAAAAAATCTGCAGAAAAAGCTGCCGTAAACCGGTACATTCGAGATGCGTCTCTGAGAATGGAAATGAATTTGCCAATAAAACCCCAAAAGAAAGAGCTTCCTCCAGATAAGAAAAACAAAAGACCGGATTATAGATTGCCCAGTTTGAATTATGCGCAAAATGCGGAGAAGCACAAAGAAAGTGATTCCGCTACTGAAAACACTACTGGTCGTTTTACGAGTATGTCGTTGGATACGCAAACGGATGCAATAGCCGAGCCAACGCCTAAACTTCCTCCGATAATTATCGATACCGGCCAACAGTGCACGCGTGGGTCGAAACGCAAACATAAAGACAATGCCAATAATAGCGGAAACCGACGAAGACTGCACGAAGTCGCTCCGATGACGGATCGATCAGTGACGATGAATCATTGAACGTTGTGCTATGCGGTCGGTCGACGCTCGTAACAGACGAAAGCAGCCAAACTGGAGAACTGTTCGTCTCTAAACATGGACGGTTTAAAAGTAAATGATAAATTTATGTCTATATATGATCAGTCAGTAGCCGTTGACCACGATATACTAACGATACGGTCTATGTGATTTGTCTTGGGTTTAACATGGAAGCGGTCGTCAATGCAAAAAGCTTTACCTCGAGACCGGCCGGATTTAGGGGCATATTGCCTGTTTAAAGGGACTCTGTCACGCAACTACGCAGCTGTTCTGCGCATCTCAAATCAAAGACGTATCGTCCCGTAACGATGGCCAGCTATTTCTCGGTCCATCGGACTGTTCTTTTTAACTTTACATATTCTTAAATAAGTATCTGATAGGATGGTCCAATTTTAAAGTTTTGCTGATGGAACAGAGTGATCCTGGCGCATGCGCGTACCGTGACAGGCTCCCTTTAAACCAATCTCGTACCCAGAGCCCGTCATCTTTTGGCCAGCGGCAAAGATTCAGAGGGCTCTGGGGGAATCGAATTTTTTAAAACCCAGATTCTGGGTTTCCGGTTTGATTGTTGTATGAAAGTTCGTTACGTTTTTGACCTACCACGCATGCTCACAATCGGATTCCCCCAGGGCCCTGAATCTTGCCGCTGGCCAAAAGATGACGGGCTCTGGGTACGAGGTTGCCTTTAAACCTGTATCGAAGAGAGTAACATCAAGCAGTGAGAGCAGATGGAAATATATGTATAACATATAAATATATAAATGTACTGGTGAAGCAACAGTATATTTGGTACAAATGTAAAATATATAGATTTAGGCAATGTCTAAAAGCGAAGCTCCAATTGAAACCCCAAGGGAGCATAAAATTGAACCCTCTTCGCCACTTACAACATCCTACCAAAGTTGGCTGCATAGCCTCATGCCCCTCCTTTGTGCTATGTATACTTTTCCCATTTGATGACTCCCTCCCAAGATATATAGTGTTTCTCATTTGATGACGTCATACCACGTGACTAGTCAGTTGCACCCTGTTGCAACTAACACAACTATGCCACTTAGAAATCTTCATCCAAGTTTGGTTGTCTCAGCTTCATAAAAGTTATCAAAGTAAAAATAACAAGACTCTCCATCATTTGTTTTCAAAGTATGCGCGTCTATGTTGCTTGCCTTTTGATCTAGCTCTAGAAAGTACTGCCGCCAGAGCTATTCCGGCATCTGAAAAGGTTCAAATGGGCACACACCAAAACAGGAATCGATCTTTGCCTGAATTCAAGCCGAGAGTGTCTGGGGCGAATTAATATTACCATTATCGAAACGAGACCCACAAAAAGAGAAAGAGCATATTAAACTATACAAAATCCCAAAGTTAGGCGTTGGTTGGGTAAATTCCGATCGAGATACAGCCATTCCAAGAAGATTTGTATGGTTTGCGCACACAAATCTAGAAAATCTCGTTTAAATGTGTCGTTTTTTTTTTTATTTCCTTATGGAAGTTTCACTTACCACATTTGGAATTCCAGAAGTTTTCCTAGCTTATTTCTTACCCTAAATTGTCAAAACGTTGCAGATTTTGGAGAAAAACGTTGTTCGTAGGCCGCCATCTTTGTCTTGGGCCCCAGGAGCCCGGAAATTCCTACACAGGTAGCCCGCGTCACGCACCGGTTGGCATTGACAAGAACCACACTTTATCTTGACTGTGTTTCTCGATTACTACTGACCCAATTAATACGGAACTCTCTATCTATCTTTCTACGTATTAATACGTATAATCGCAATTCGCCCCAGGCACTCACGGCATGAAATCAGGCAATGGGATACTTTTTTTAGTGAAATAGCCATACCTACCACAGGGTCTGGATGGGGGGGTCCGCATGTCGGTAGTCAGTTAAAATTTCAGTAATTTGTCGGTAGTCAGTTAAAATTTCGATAATTTGTCGGTAGTCAGTTAAAAATTTCGGTAGTCGGTAAATTTAAGTTAATAATTAAAAAGTAGTAAAATTGAATATTAAAAACAATGTTAGTTACTCTCAGGTTCTACGATTGGAGTCTCTATTTAGATATTTTGCATTTTTCTGAGTAGTAAGCGCTGCAAATCAGTAAATAGTCATTTTCGCGCGCTCTGATTGGTTCCTGAAGTAGTACATATCCAACATTAGCATAATTTTTTCCAGTAAATATAGGGATTCGAGCCCCCTGATTGGCCAATGATTTTAATTTATTCAGCTTGCTAGTTTATTTACTGGCAGCAGAGAAGTGTGAGAGATCTTTTTCAAGGTTGCTGCTGCAAACAGATTGGCAGAATTAACAGAAGGAGAAACATTTGAAATGAAAAAAAGTCATGTGTGTATATTTCGTTTTGGAGACGTTATATCTGTTATCCCGTGTTTTATGTTTCTTAGTATATCTCAATGATAAACAGAGATGTCCTAGCCTTTTCAGCACTCGTTTCTGCAGCTCTCACTCACACAATGATGAGCTACACGGGAGAGCCGTAACAATAAAAACCCGGGCCGTTGCAAACCTCCAAAACTGTGGGGCACGGTAATAAAAACCCAAGGAAGCTTAGAGAAAGTTGCTTAAACTCTAAAATCGATTAAACTCTTTTGCGCGCGAAGCGCGCCGAAAATTTAGAGCGCAGCATGTGAAGTTACCGCATGCAGGGTGCACAATCGCAGAATTTTGTATTTTACTCTTCTGCTTTTGCATGATTTTTTTTTTCTGGGGAACGTAGCTTGCAGGATATTTTTTTTCAAAAGTCAATGGTCGGCCCCTAGCTTGATCAAAACTTGTATTCTCGTTTGGCCACCTCAGCGCAAGTGAACAAAAGTCTGTGCAAGTCACAACTTACATCGACGTGTGTGAACTTGCGTTTCGTTTGGCCAGGGCTTTATATTCGATTTATATAGAAGCGCTCGTGTAGTAGATAGTCGAGTTCGCAAGAATATAAATTAGCATTTATGTATGTTGACGATAGAAATGAAGGGTTTATAATACGGGCAATCATATATTGTCGGTAGTCAGTAAATATTTTTTGTCGGTAGTCAGTAACTTTTTGCCCGTTTTGTCGGTAGTCGGTTATTTTTTAGGCCGTTTGTCGCTAGTCGGTTAACCCCATCCAGACCCTGCTACCAACCTGCTTATTTTGTTAATAATTTATAAACAGTTTAAAATATATATTAGATTTGCTTTCTTCTCTTCAAAAGTTTAAAATGATATATAATACATGTACGTGGCTTAAAATAGCACACGAAATGACAACTATTTTGGCGAAGGAACCCTTGAACCTTTCTCCGTACCTTAATTAAAAGACCGGATACTTTATTTGTCTGAAAAGTGTCCCTGAAGTAGTTAACTCGTCTGTTTCTTGAAATTGCAGTGATCAAGCGGTGTGATCATTGGTGCAAATGGGCAAGTAGAAGATTCTGAAATCAAATCCGGTTTCCAACAACTGTACAAATGTTAATTTCGCTATAGAATGCAATTCAATCGGAAGCAAAGGCCGTAGGATGTGAGACTTCAATCCTTGGTATACAAGGAAAATTACAGCAAATATTATCGCAACTGATTATTTGCTTTCGGGAAAAGGTATTGGACCCCTGTCGCAAACAAAAAAAAATTATTCCCCCCTTGCGACGGAACATTTCATTAGAAAAACAGCTAAACAAATAACGAACGGATGAATTAACTGTGAGGAATTGTCATCTATGTCATCCAAGTTTAGAAACTACATTTATATGAATACGGACAGGTGATTTGCGATAGTTCTTTTCGACAGATATGTCCCAAGAGGAAAAACCTTAAAGCAACACGAAAAGATATGGTGGCAAAGAACATCAGTGTCGAATGTCCTCTGGACGATCAAGCATTCTTAGAGAAGTTCGATTTCTACGCGCCAAGTTTCCAAGTGATATCTATCGCTTTACTAGTGTTATCAGCCATACTGGCAGGCTTAGTTGCTTGCTCAAATGGGTTCATCATGTTCTCCATTGTTAGACGCACGCATTTACATAGCCCTTCTAACATTCTAATTTGCTCGCTGGCTTTGGCTGACTTCCTAGTTGGGTGTGCCTTCCTCCCTGTGCTTGCAGCATCCATGGCAAGTCGCAAACTCCTAATGGCGGGTATTTTGAACGGGCTGAGGCTTTCCTCGGGTTCGATTACTTGTCTAACGTCGTTCCTAACAATGGTGGCTATCAGCTGCAAGCGCTACATCGCGCTATTCTACCCACTCAGATACCGTATAATCGTCACTTCCAAGCGTGTTACACTAGCACTCGCTGCTATCTGGATCCTAGTTACCTCACTTATTTTCTATTACCTTCTCATCCAAAAGCCTTTAGACTTCATCCTCATACTTTCAGTGGGGACTCCAGGTTTGCTGGTTGTATTCTTTACGTATCTGAGGATTTTTATTTTGGTACGAAGGCATCGCATCCAAATTGGGGCACAGCATTTTTCTAGCTCCAGCAACGCAAGCGGCGCGACTAAAAAACAGCACAAGGAGGCAATGACGATGGCCTATGTCATCACGATATCGTTCTTATGTTATTTGCCGTTCATATTCGTCGGTTTATCGCACCTAGTGATTGGGCACAAGCAGTGGGTGGCAGAGGCATTTTATGTTTGTCTGTTCCTGATAACGATTAGTTCGGTGCTCAATCCGGTCATGTATTGCTGGAGAAATCAGACCATCAGATCTGCAGTGTTACAGGATGTCAGAAGACTTGCTAGTTTCTTTTCGTGAAATCATATGACTGCAGGGGCGTACCTCATAGACTTGTCACAAGTCGACATCTCTAAGGATACTAACGAGCGAAGCGCGCACGAAAATGGCCGTTTTTACGTGGATATTTTCGAAGCATAGAAACGAGTATTGTGATGAGTGGGAAATTACGGGTGTCCGGTGTCGTCGTTGTGGTTAGTTCAACCACGGGGAATAGTATACACAATCAAGTTTCGAAGAGCGGGACGAGATATTTTTTAGTTAAAAGGTTTAACTAAAAGGCTAATTTTTTTTAGTTTACGAATAATCAGCGTATTCAAATTCAGAAAAGAAGTTAAAAGCAACCAGTAAGAATCAGCCTGTGCACAGTGTCAGTTATAGCTGCACTCATCGAGAACTGGCTCACTTCTCATTATTGTCAGGAGAGGATTTTTACATTTGGGTGACTGCACTACACCTCACATCAATAAATTTCAGCTCAGTTGATATATAATTTAAGAAAAATTCATGTGGATTTAAGCTTGAAACAACTTCATGACACGGTCACATGGAGCGTAGGACCTTTTTGCATGTGCACATTCGGCTTCCCTGGGGTGGGGAATTTTCAATGTTACATATTTTCTTTCGACATTTCAGTTATCTTTCTCTGAAAACGCAGGTATAGACCTATCAATGTTCAGTATTGTAACTAAACATGTTGTATTCAAAGTCTCAGTTATTCAGTCACAAACATTATCGGTTTTAGCGAAACGAACCATGCAACCATGCAACGGTTTTGGTTGTATAAGCTAGAAATACTCCTAAATGTCACTTTCGTCTTGTGGCAACCAACTTGGTTATTATAACGAGAAGAATGAAATTCCAAATAACCAAATAACTCAATCCTAAATATAACATCTGTCCTCCTTGTTTTGCCCAATTTATGTCATAATCAATACAGTCGAAGCGGTCGAATTGCGGTCGTTAACGGAGCTGGTCGCTTACGAGAACGGTTCTCGTAAGCGACCACCAACCGGCTTTCTACTTGAACAATAGGCGTTGGTCGCTTACGAGAGCTTAGTACAATAAATCTAGAAAAAAACATGTGATACTAATGCTTAAAATAGTTTGATTTATTTCCCGACTTTAATTAAGAATAGATAACCGCAAATATGTACATAGAAAATAACATTTCACCGGTGCAGCTTTTATCATTTAAGATATTTATGCGGTGATGACTGATGTTTTAAAGACAAAAAGTACTATGGTCGCTTACGAGAGCTTAAAAACAATAGAAAATCTCTGTTGGTGATTTAAAATTGTGGTCGCTAACGGAGCTGGTCGCATCGATAAGGCGGTCGCTTACGAGAGCTTGAAATAACAGAGTTTATGTGACATTTCAAACGGGGTTTCGGGAAAATGGTCGTTATGGGAGCTGGTCGCTTACGAGAGCGGTCGCACGGAGAGCTTCGACTACTACATATATTAATAGATTTGAGGAAATGAAATTATCCATGACAGGTTTTTCCCGATCCAATCATAAGACTCGGTTTCGAAATTACATTACCTGTGAAAAAAAGGTGTGAAAACTTACCCAATGTGGAAAGTGCTGCACAGAAACTGTGGAAGATTTCATAACAGTATCGCTGACTTCAAAATTGTGCGGTTAGGTTCTCGTCGAACAGAACAACATCATACAAGTTTAAAAGTTGACGAAAACTCCGAAGTGGCTAGCAATGAGACTCGAGTGGCAAATCTTGGAGTGCAACTGAGCAGCTGCGCATCGTGCGACTGATGAAATTTTGAAAAAAGGCGTCAATGTTTGTTGAATCATTCGGAACCATAAAACGTACTCACAGTGGCGTTGATAAATCAATTCGCATCTAGAAGACCGGAGTTGTAACACAACTGCTGCTCATTCTTCGTCAGAGATATGGACGTATTTTGAGTGTGTGCCTGCTACGTTTCGGAGGGTTTACTAATTTCCACCTCAACACTTTCACTCTTCTCGCATTTGCAAGAAACAGACGCTTGCGCAGGCGCAGTTTGTATCTGGTACAATCAGCGAAGGCACTCAAATGGATGTCCCCAGAGCCTCCCCTGCTAACAGACGAGCTGGGGAGCTCTGGGTACGAGAATGTATCTGGTACTGAGTTTGACTATTGGTCGACATGCAAGTTTCCGTAGTCGTATTCGCATACGCGGCCACAAGCCTAGTAAACAAAGCAACTGGTTACATGTCGCTGTATGTTACAAAAGAAATAATATTCATGGATATTCTAACCTCAAGGGCGTCTTTTCAGGGTTTGGTTCTGATTTCCCTTGAGAGAATGCATGCAGTTCTTTGGCCTTTGCGCCATCGCAGACTAAGAAACCGCGCGTACTATTCAGCACTTGCACTGCAATGGTTTCCTGCCATTCTAGAATCATTAATCTACGCCTCGTCAGTGAAAGCGCTCAAGGTATTCATCCTTTTGTCATCTGCTCTGACAGCTTTAGGCTTATTCATAATATGCTTAGCGTATATCTCTCTATATAAAAACGTTAAAAGACAACAGCAACAAATGCGCAATCAGTTCTGTTTGCGACGTTAGTTGGAACTTTCCAAAGCGTCACAGATTGTGACCTTGGTATGCATAGCTACATGGGCTCCGAACGCATTCAAGCTGGCTTGGGCGTATCCAATCATGTTCGATTTAGTGCCAATTTACTGCGTTTCTCGAATTCAATATTCAATTGCCTTGTGTTTGTAATGCGAGTAAGGGAGTTCCGCAAATCTCTGTTGGAGCTACTGACTCGGTGCACCTCATTCCGGCTTCCAAGGGTCCGCGGCGAAATCAATTAAGAATGCGAAAACCGTGCGCTTTTACAGGGGAAGTACCGGATTCCTCCATCGGTAGTGCAAACTATGGTATGCACTTTAATTTGTTTAATTTGTATCCTTGCATTGGCTCAGTTATGACAGAACACGACAGGCAAAGCGCCATGGACATAGGGTTTTGCCAGGACGTTTTTGCATTATTTACTCGCCAACGCCTTGAGCTACGCCTACGCCTGCCAAAAAGCCAGCACATTGAACTAAATTAATGGCGTGTTTACTTCAAGGGATCAATCTTTTAGACACCAATTTCGTTGACGCCACACGTACGTGTTGCCATGCCGTCATCGTCGATGTAAAGAAAATAGTGTGCGGCAGCGTTACCGTCCGAAAATGTTGACTGGATTAATCTTGCGCCACTATATTCCCGGATATTGCACCATTATAATCTTAAGGGCTTAAAACACGCCCTACAAACAGAGGATGCTTACATGACTCAGATGTCTTATAACTCCCATATCTTATAACTCCCAAGTCTTATAACTTGTATGTAAATAGTTTATTACCATGTATTTTTTTGTTTTGTTTTTATCATGTTGGTATATACCGTTTCCGGGATACGTTAGTCACTGGAAAAAGCAACAAAGCTTGGTGCGCTAGGGAGTATGGGTAAATATTTATTTAAATTTCTGTAAAATATTAGAAACAAACATGCTTAGAAATGTGCTGATGAAATTAATGATTTTACCTGCATGGTTGCGATAACTGTCTATATTCAGATAACAGTAACAGTTTAGATGCCCCCATTATCCTTTGCGCTTCAACCTTAGGCTTTTGGGGTGACAACGTTTCCCGGAAACGGTATATAATTTTTTTTTATAAAATAGCTAATAAGCGGATAGTACGCGCGCTCTGATTGGTTGAGAGCTGTGCATTCTCACATTATGTGAAACGCACGGCAGATGCAATGCTATTTTATAAAGCAAAAAAAGGGGATCTCTGTTGTTGATATTATGATAAACGCATTTGGGATGCTAAAAAAACGAAAAGTTTGGGAGTCACGTGCTGTTTTTCCAGCAACCCTCGTGCGTTAACCACGGAAATCCTCTTTTTATTGCTTAAATAATCCATATTGATATCAAGCTTGATATCTGCTCTGATAAAACTTGGGCTATCACAACATAATAACATTTCCGTGGTGTCCTAGCTTGCGTAGGTAGCAAGCGCAAGAGGATGCGAGCAGGTTATAGTATCCTACTGCTTATCCTACAGCCCGTGGTGCCTGAACCAACAAGCGCGAAATTTAAAATGCAAATCACTTGCTCGTAGAAATGGCTGCCACGTGCTCGATTCTTCGTCCGAAGAAAAAAAGAGAATTCTAAGTTCGTTGTACGCCTTGGAATATTCTGTGTCGCAGGAAAAGATGGATAAAGGTTAAGGTAAGTTGTATATCGCGTCTAACACCGGCTGAAGTCATTTTTGAATAGACCTTTCCGAAGTTTTTCTTATTTCCACAGGAGGCCACGGAGAAAAAATCCCTCAACATAGCTGGAAAGAGCAGCCCAAAATTAGTAAAATTGGGAAGTTTCAGAGGAAAATCTTCTGAAATAACGAAGAAATAGCCTGGCAAATTTCTCGAATTTTGTGTACGTTCGTATAGGATTTGCGACCAAGCCTCCAAAGTTTGCATCATCGGTATGCAAGATTTCTCGTTTGCCGAACGAATCGGTATTAAAATCGCGAACTTTACCTTGCCATTTCTTCATTATTTCAAAGATGTTCCTCTCAAACTTTCGCATTTTACTAATTTCAGGCTTCTCTATCCAGCTATAGTGATGGATTGTTTCTCCGTTGCTTCCTGTGGAAATAAGAAAAACTTCGGAAAGGTCTATTGATACGAAAGCATTGTCGAAGAAACCCATGCAAAGTTGTGTGCTTCGGAGCTGTCGAGACTGCCGAGTCGATAGCGATATTTCGATTCCTATTTCTGAGATCCCAAGAAGTTTCAAATAGAATGATATAAGTTTGGCTTAATAGTTCTTCATTCATTTATTTCTCTCATAATTACAGTACGTTGCTCTCATATTTCTACAATATACGGAATACCAAAAAAGATTGACTTCAATGTTAACAAGAAGCCTAAGGTCTAGTACATACGCCGCTCTTGTCATGAGCCGTACCAAACTGCTACCATGAAATACTCGAAACTCGCGGCGTTGGAATCGATTCTACATTCTCGGTTTGATTAGAATAGCTTAGGCTACAAGCAGACGAGAGATGAGAGATGGGCTATAGAGATGGACAAAAAACATTGTTTTATTGAGATTTTGCATTAGGATCGGCTCATGATAAGAGCGGCGTATGTGACTAAGGCTGAAGAACTTTGCGTCAGCCGGCTAATGTGGTTTCCAGGAGTTAAAATGGGTTTACTCTCTGTATGGCATTATTTTGACTGAATTTTAATGAAACGGTTCACTAGAGTGAATTCTTGTGAATCAAGTTAGCTGTTTCTCACCCTTTAGAACTAGAGCACACTGTACTTTATTTACATAAAACCTTTTTTTTTTAGCCATCATCCTGTGCAGTATGTATAACAAACAGTAAAGTGTCAGAGAATGGAAGATAAGACTTCTAGCTGGCCTCCATGGTGAACAACATGGCGAGTAAAAAGACATCCTGGTAGGCATGCTAAAGTCACATGTTGTAATTAGACTGGAAATCAAGAAAAAAGAGGTCGCATTTTGGACAATAGTTTCAATTTTTAGTCGCATTTTACAGACGTTTGTGACAAAATTGCTCAAAAATTTAGTTGCAAATATAAACGTTGAGTCGCATGCAGACGGTGCAATTTCCAGCCCTATTTTAGAATTCCAGGATGGATGCTTTACATGGACAGATTTAGGGGGTTGGGAAGGGGGGGGGGGGGGGGGGGGGGGGGGGTTGTGGAGAGAGGTAGCTGGAGCCCCCCTTTTTGGGGGAGATTTTCCCACACATTTTCTGTATCGTGAATGAAATTTGCTATTTTTGGTGCCTATATTTTCACTATCCTGCCCCCCTTTCTGAAATCCCTGGATCTGCTACTGCTCTGGCCATGTACGGTAGTTTCTACAGGAAGAAATGAGAATTTTGTTTTGCAAAATAGCAATTTTGCAAGGATTCCTTGAAATCCTCAACAATTTCTAGACGATGATGTAAAACCCACTCCCACCATGTGATTTTTTTTTAGATAGGGTAAATTTTTTGTGTCAGGAGCTGACAATATACAATTGTAGTTTATTAACATTTATTCACTCACATTCTTTGTTCTTAATCAGACACAGGGCAAGAGTCAACACATCCCTGTTAAGCCGCAGACCACGGTACAGTGACTCCTTCAGAGCCGCAGACCACAGTTCAGTCATCCCTTCAGACTATCAGCCAAACCACAGGTATCCTAATGGGGAAATAGTTCAACTGCCTTGACTTGTTAAAGTGAGCAACTAAGGCCGTCGATATACTAAGGGGTCGATATACTAGGGCATGATTGTATTCGTCACCTTTGAAACCTATCTGCAGTGAATTCATTCATGTGATTCCAGAAAAAAATCTACAACAATTCCATGGAAGGGGATTGAAATACGGCCCCACCCCTTGGTTTCAAGTGAAACATAGTGATAGCATGAGAAATAATGGGCAAATTGCCCATAAGCGGGATATCCACAAGAGATTCTGGATTTCTGCAGTGGCAACTAAGAGTTTCTCAATAGGGGGAGGGTAAAATATTGAAATGGAGTGGCCTAATTAGGACTCTCTTTCAACATTTTCGAATTGCAAAATAGTAAAACGTCACAAGCATGCATGTGACCATGGTTGTTGCACGGTCTTCTAGATAAACAACAACACTGCCTCTACTAAAATTGCTGCAAAATTAATTTGTATTGTTTTATTATTCACACAATATTGTATATCTTTGCAAGGTTTAAATTAACACTGTCCATCTGTCAACAGGGAGCCTAGCAGTCACTTTGTCCACCAGCCAGACCACATTGAGCCTTTCAGACCATCGGCCAGACCTTCAAGCCACACCATGAATGAGCCCTTCAGACCATTGGGCAGTCACACAAATTTTTTCCATCTCCCCTGTTGAGGACCCAAGTCAAAGCTACTCACCCTGTATTTTTTAACTTGAATCACCCACCCTGAATTCTAGTGATTTTCTCGTGACCACCCTGGAAATTGTGCTTACCCTCCCTGGAACTTGTGTGCCCACCGTAGAATTCCAAGCTTCATTTTGACCACCCACCCTTGAAATCCAGAGGTCCTCAACAGGGGGGTGCAAAATTTTTTTGGGACTGCCCATTAAGCCACAGACCACAGGCAGCCATTCAGGCCATGAGCCAGACCACAGGGAGCCCTTCACATCATCAATGAGACCACAGGGAGCCTTTCAGGGCATGATTCATCAGACCACAGTGAGCTCCTCAAATTATTCGCCAGACCACAGTTAGCTGTTCAGACTGTCCGCCAGACCACAGAGAACCCTTCAGACCATCTGCCAGACTGTGCTGAGTCCTTCAGATCATCAGCCACACCATTAGTGAGCCCTTAAGATCATCAGCCACACCATGAGAGCCCTTCAGATCATCAGCCACATGAGTGAGCCCTTCAGATCATCAGCTACACCAGACCAGACCACAGTTAGCCGTTCAGACTGTCCGCCAGACCACAGAGAACCCTTCAGACCATCTGCCAGACTGTGCTGAGTCCTTCAGATCATCAGCCACACCATTAGTGAGCCCTTAAGATCATCAGCCACACCATGAGAGCCTTCAGATCATCAGCCACATGAGTGAGCCCTTCAGATCATCAGCTACACCATTAGTGAGCCCTTCAGATCATCAGCCACACCATTAGTAAGCTCTTCAGATCATCAGCCACAGCATTAGTGAGCTCTTCAGATCATCAGCCACACCATTAGTGAGCTCTTCAGATCTGCCACAGCATGAGTGAGCTCTTCAGATCATCAGCCACAGCATTAGTGAGCCCTTCAGATCATCAGCCACAGCATGAGTGAGCCCTTCAGATCATCAGCCACAGCATGAGTGAGCTCTTCAGATCATCAGCCACAGCATTAGTGAGCCCTTCAATCATCAGCCACACCATCAGTGAGCCCTTCAGATCATCAGCACCACCATTAGTGAGCTCTTCAGATCATCAGCACCACCATTAGTGAGCTCTTCAGATCATCAGCCACACCATTAGTGAGCTCTTCAGATCTGCCACAGCATGAGTGAGCCCTTCAATCATCAGCCACACTATTAGTGAGCCCTTCAGATCATCAGCACCACCATTAGTGAGCCCTTCAGATCATCATCCACACCATGAGAGCCCTTCAGATCATCAGCCACATGAGTGAGCCCTTCAGATCATCAGCTACACCATTAGCGAGTCATTCAGATCATCAGCCACACCATTAGTAAGCTCTTCAGATCATCAGCCACACCATTAGTGAGCTCTTCAGATCATCAGCCACACCATTAGTGAGCTCTTCAGATCATCAGCCACAGCATGAGTGAGCTCTTCAGATCATCAGCCACAGCATTAGTGAGCCCTTCAACCATCAGCCACACCATGAGGAGCCCTTCAGATCATCAGCCACACCATTAGTGAGCCCTTCAGATCATCAGCACCCATTAGTGAGCCCTTCAGATCATCAGCCACACCATGAGTGAGCCCTCAGATCATCAGCCACAGCATGAGGAGCCCTTCAGATCATCAGCCACACCATGAGTGAGCCCTTCAATCATCAGCCACACCATGAGTGAGCCCTTCAATCATCAGCCACACCATTAGTGAGCCCTCAGTCATCAGCCACATCATTAGTGAGCCCTTCAGATCATCAGCCACATCATTAGTGAGCCCTTCAGATCATCAGCCACAGCATGAGTGAGCTTTCAGATCATCAGCACAGCATTAGTGAGCCCTTCAATCATCAGCCACACCATGAGTGAGCCCTTCAGATCATCAGCCACACCACCACAAGTGAGCCATCAGTCACCACAGGTAGCCCTTAAATACTATCAGCCAGACTGAGCCCTTGGGTTCAGCCATACCACAACTATTTGCTATTTTGTTTCTTGTTTATTTTATTTTATTAGTTTCGCCACTACATTTATTTACATGATTTCTTTATTTTTCTTTCATTTTTTTATAATACTTATTCTTATTAATATTTTACCACAGAGCCCTTAGACCATCAACCAGACAGAAAGTACTCCAAAACATCAACCAGGCCACAAAGATGCGCGGTCCCTCTGCCAACACTCCAGATAGACAAAATCGTCTAACAGTGTTTACATAGAGCAGGTGTAGTATGACTGTGAAAAGTGCCGCAAAAGAGTTGTGCCATGCGTGACCGTGATCGTACAGCGACTACATGATTTCATTTGGTATCTACAGTACAGCAGGCCAGGTTTCAGGACAGTACTGCGCTGTGTCATGGTACTTTTCACAGTCATACCAAATCTACTCTATTGTTGCCACCCAATAGGCCACTTGCACTGTGTCACGTGATCCAAATCCAATGCATTCTGAGTAAAATCTTGAAAATTCAACTTGCTGCCATTTGTGCCAGGTTAGAGGATTTATGCTGAATGTTAAATTTCAGACTAATACTGTATCAATTGGTTCTTTGTGTTTCTGGAATTGATTTTGAGAAAACATCTCGTTAAGAGGTATAGTTGGGGTCATGTGACCCAGTTAGTGCAAGTGGCCTATTCAGATTAGACTGCTCTGGCATTCGTCCGGGGTTCGCACGCTTCTCTGGGGACGAGCCTAAGTAGGGGCTGCTAGCAGTCTATATTCAGATCATGTGATGATTCCTTTCGGTGGTTTGTCAATTTTTTCTCACTCGACCAAGTGCAAAGCGTGTGCAGAACCAAATCAAAAGTCTATCCACCAAAAAGAATCATCACATGATCTGAATTGGGTGGCCACAAGATGTAAACACTGTTAGCTGATTTTGTCTATTGTCAGCCAGACCAGCACCAAAACCCTTCAGAGTCCATGACAGTTGACTATCAGCCAGATAATCCAAGCAGCATCACTGGATTTTGTTTTTCATCAAAAACATTTATTACACGAAAAGGCTGTAGTCTTCTGACATCTCTTACAGAGCATTCATGCTGGTACATCAATCCTTAATTTCAAACCTAAGTACATATTGTTGCTGCTTTGCCAGTTAGACAATTTCAAGTGTGTGTCACTTGTACATGTCCACAAGACTACAGCCTTTTCCTTTATCCCTTTTTTTATAGGTTTCAGTGGTTGAGCCAGACAATGCCAAGTCATGTCATGAATGAAGTGTTAAGAATATGTAGTAAGCCATCTAAAATCAACCAATTTCTTCAAAATCAATTCAGTTTGATTATCAAAGCACAATATCATAAACTAGCAGATTTTATGGCAGTATTGTGGACAAAATTAATATTATTTAAAATTGGTATAATATCAAAAATCTGTATTTTTTTCTCATCAAGTTTCTCAGCTGGCTCAACTACTGATGCTAAGCAGATGATTGATCTGCATATACATGTTGGAATTGAACATAATTGTAAAATGGGTCATGACACACAAAAATGGCCTGGATGACATGATCAACATTCGATTCATATCGATTCAAATTTTATCAACATTTTAGGTTTATCGTCCTTTGGTCCAATATGTAAAAAATGAATGAAAAAACACACAGCAAAACCCTAGCTAGTTAACCAAAATCAAGAAAAATGCAACTGCAAACCTTTTGATCATTTTTATTTTCAGGCCTTTTTTGTGTATTATGGCCCATAGTGTCCTAAAGGTGATGACGTCACAAAAACAAATTTTCGATTTAGCAACATTGACCCTTGATTTCGAAAGGGCATATCGAATGAAAACTACACACCAAAAAAAGGTTCAGTTCAAAACAGTTTGGAACTGTGTCCAAATACAGCACTTTGTTTAAACAAATTGTATTGAGTGGACCATGGTCGCGTTTCAACCGATTCACCTCATTTTTTCCATGCAACGTTCTTTGGAGTAGGTCCTTCATTATTCATATACAAAAATCTGACATTCGAGATTTTTCAAATTGTGACATCACACTTTAGGACATTACATTGTGTAATTCCAGAAGAAATCCATACCCCTACCAGGGAAGAAAATTCAAATTAGCAGAGGGGTTGGGGTCAATCTAACATTTTTGTACTTGAACCTAACCTCCAGGGGTGAGGTAGAGGTTCCTTTAATTGAACTTCCTTCTGTGGTGTGGGTATGGAATTTTCTGGAATCACACACATTATCTTGCAGTGTAAAGAAAATGTCAAAAGTCCCACAAGGCCCCAAGGACTCAGCAATAATGGTGCTCCAGACGTCAAAACTGGTAGGTGTGTCGGTTCACTACATTCACTAGTGAGGTTCCTGTACCAACTCCAAATCGCTCATCAGGCAGTATCTCCTCAGCTCTCAAGGCTACAACTCTAGGGCACCAGGGCAATTTCATTTGTACCTGCCAAGTGTCTCACATGATTGATGTTGTCATAATGGTAGGTACAAGTACAAGCAGTGCATTCAGCTGATCTTACTTGCTGATTAAGGTAGCATGCCAGACTTTCGATAACAAATCAAACTGCATATCAGGTCGGTGGGTATTACCCGAAATTCTTTTAAAACTTGTAAGGCATCCTAATATGATCCAAGTCCTTGGCGGGGCCCGGATGAGAAGCTCTGCTAGACCAAAATGATAAACGCAGTAGGTTTACAAAATTGTAGCATCTTTGTTTTTTTTTTTTTTAGCATCTTTGATGAAATTTCTTTGTATTTTGGGTGCACACTCAAATAACAATAACCTTAATAAATTGTACTACCAGTATTTGTCAAGAATACAAAATAATCATAATCACTAGAAATAAACAAATTAAACTAAACTGTCATAGAACTAAAACTATAGGACGGGAAAAGGTTGTCTGAAATTTCATAAATATTCAGGATAAGGTCTCAAAAAGAAGATTGAATAAGTGGACACAGACAATTTACATAAATTAATATGAAGTGGATAAAAATACTAAATTTAGGAGAGTGCATTAAGGTTCAATCCATTCTGTCTAATTTGATCTAACTGTTATATCAATTCAGACAATATCTCTAGTACCCTCAATATGGGTAGAGGCCTCTGCTAGCAGGAAATATGGGTAGGAAAATCCAAGAGTTGTTGATGCTTTGAATTCTTAATTCCTATTTTGATACTACAAAATAATGTCCGTTCATTTCAAATGTGTAAAAATTTCAGAGGGCATGGATATTGTCTGGAATGACATAACTTAAATTAAAGTGCTTGAATTTTTTAGACTACTATGGTATATGAAAAAAATTCTTTTTCCTTACTTTGTAAAAATGAATATAATTAATATAACCATTACAATATATGATAAATTTGTCAGAAAATATCCATACCCACCAACAGCAGAAGACGTATGTCCTCATTTATAAAGGGGTTTTAATAGGAAGTGGCAATTTGTATTGAAAAAGGTGTCTAGTAGTTACCACAAGTCAGTTGCCTCCCTTCCACTTGCAAAGTTTACAATTCCTGTTGAAAGGCATGGATGTTTACTGGAATCAAGATAATGACAGATGGATAAAAATAATCTTTTGGTCATATTTTAAAGTCCATCAGACATATTAATATTTCCTTGATAATCCTGAAAACGGTATTATGAGCTCCACCAAGGCAAAGGGAACTTTCTGTTACAACAATTTTCTACTGACAAACATGTCAGAATGTCAGCATTCAAAGAGTCATAAACATGACACGTAAATCTCTTTTCACTTGGAAGAGCTCAAATAATGCAAAGTAAATTATTCTCTAGCATTTTTTTCTTCAATTCTTAACCGAAAATGGCAAAATAATAGTAATGGCCGCGTCATGAAAGAGCCCAGACGATATGTAAAAAGTAAAAAAAAATCATAACCATTTATTACTGCAAGAAGTTTTGCAAACTTCACTTGAAAGATAGCAACAACTTTGAAAGCAAGAAATTCGGCAAAAAACTGTGTATTTCTGGCAATGCCGTTCAGGCTCTTTTCATGTGTAATTCTAGACATTCAGACATCTAATAATACAATAATAATAACTTCTTTATTTAAACCTCATGCTGTTAAGTTAACTGAATTACAGGTTAGGTCAGCTAGTATTGAAAATGGAGATACATACTGCATACAATAGCTATGCACAAACGGACTAAATGTAAAGCAATATTAACTATAACACTACTAGCATCGAGTATCTCAGTCTCTAGTTACAATAATATGATAAAATTTGAACATTTTAATCTCTATAATAAAATATATTGTCTAGTACATAACATCAGTCACTTTACATAACATCAGTCACTAAACTAAAACTTCCAGCTGATTTCGCCTTACAAAACGCAAAGGATTATCTGCCAAAATGAAACGGGAGAAATTCCAATTATTTTCCATTTTGAAAAAAAAAACATTTCATCATTATGCAAGTCGAACTTTTGCCTTGACATTACAGCTAATATATATGGATTATATGTGGATTGATTAAAAATACCCTGCCTAGTGCACAGCAATTTTTGAATTTGGCCTTTTGGGTTTGGCCTTGGTATAAAATCATTCTGATTGGCTAATTGAGATCACAAAATCAGCTGGTTTCTAATGTAACTTAATAGGCGAGTGTGCAGTTTGGCTTTCGCAAAAAGCAGAGTCATGGACATTCCAGCCCTAATTGTGGGGGAAGTTAGGATGCCTTTGTTTTAAAAGTAGCGGGTAATCCCACAGGGGGTACGGAGAATATGGAGGAATGATTTGTTATATCTGGCATGTTCCCTTAATAACAGAAGTGTTATCAGTTAGTTATGAATGAATACATTGCATTGTATTTGTATCTATCACCATGGCAACATCAATCATGTGAGACACTTGACAGGTACAAATGAATTGCCCTGATGCTCTAGAGTTGTAGCCTTGAGAGCTGAGGAGATACTGTCTGATGAGCAGTTTGGAGTTTGTACAGGAGCCTCAGTACTAAGTGTAGTGAACAGGCACACCACTGGTGCTGACAGGAGCATCAATAGCTGGGGTCGGAGGGGCCATGTGGGACTTTTTTTAAAACTCAAAAGGTACTTACAGGTATTATAGAGTTGGAATAAATGGTAATCTTCACTTGCATTGTCAAATAACTTTTATTTTGTATATCATAACTTTTACATATGGTGGTTAAAAATACAACTATTTGTGTACTTCCTAATCAACTCCTGGAATATAGTCACCAAAGGGGGTTCACGGACACCTCCCAGAATTATTATTGAAACATACATTTTTAGAATCCTGTCTAGAAAATCTAGGATGTCTAGAAACTGGTTTAGATGTTAGCAGCTCGCAAAAGTGTCCCACCATGTTATTTTGACACATTTCTGTGATTTAAGGTGACGCATGCAAAAGTCAGAGCGCATTTCGCAAAAATATATTTTCGTCTACAACTTTACAAATATACTTGCTATGAAGGTCAATCTTGGAGAATACAAGCAGGTATCTTCTTGGCAATATGTTGTGTGCATTAGCGTTAATACTTTTAATAATATCTGAGCGTAAATGGACCCCTTCCTTAAGAGATCAACCCTGCACCTATTTTAGAGTAAAACTGTTTTAGTCGTGTATTTTGGCCGTGTTCTATAAAATAGGCACTTTGCTTCCAACGAATTTCCTGAAACTTTGTTAAAACTTAGTCGAACTGACTTGAATATGATTAACGGAGTTTCGTTTAAAAATACCAGCAACTTTTGTTGCATGGGGTTGATCTCTCAAGGAAAGGGTCCATTTAAGCTCAGATATTATTAAAAGTATTAACGCTAATGGAGATCTGATTATGCGTACATATTGCCAAAAGATACCTGTTTATATTCTCCAAGACTGAAGTTCATAGCGAGTATATTTTAAAGTTGTAGACGAAAAAATATATTTTTGCGAAATGCGCTCTGACTTTTGCATGAGTCACCTTAATGAGATACTTTTGTTATTTGAGGAGGCAATTTTATAGACTGTTGTGCTGTTTAGAAAGCCTCTTTAGAGTCGTAACCTACACTTTTACATTCTTAGGAAATAATCTGATAACATGTAGGAGTTAAATTGCTGTTTAAGCCTTGTAACGTTACATACGGATGACTTTTGGTATTTCCTAATAAAAATACAATAGGCTGCATGACTGGCAATGTTTGTCAGTATGGGACCTACTGTAACATGTATAAAACAAGCATTTAGTTCGTACATATGTGCAAAGACTAGAATACTTTTCTGGACAACGCTACAGTCTATAAAAATGCCTCATTGAATAACAGAAACAGCTCATTAAATCACAAAAAATTAGTCAAACATCCAAAACCAGTTTCTAGACATCCTAAGAATTCTAAAAATGTGTGTTTCCATCATAGTTCCTGGGATGCTCATGAACCCCCCTCTGGACAATTCCCGAAATATATGTACCCTGGGGATGGGCGGCATTTGGAAATTCTGAATTGGAGGGCAGGTTTTCAAGCTCGGAATTCTGCCTGGACGATTTTTTTTTTTTGAAGCTGGAAGCTAGTCTAACCTCTCAGGAATTCCATATGCAGGGGAGGGGGGTAAAAAACTAGTGCCGCCCATCCCTGGGGTACATATATTTTCTGGAATTGTCCATTAGAGTAGTAAGCCTTGAAAAAATTATTGAGGTGAATGACGTCACACCAAGTTCTTGTGCAATGATGACCTTATTTGGAAATCTATTGTTTTTGCGAGGAACTTGTGTACAACCCATGATGTAATAGGCTATTTGGGGCCTTTTAGAAAGGAATAAATTACCCCCTTGCAGAGCTAAGACCCAAACTTTTAAGTGAAAACTATCAGCAAAAGATTCAGCGAAATCTCGAATCTCTAGATAGATCATTACTAGACAAACATGCTGACCATGTTTGAGAGAGTTTTGATAAGTAGCTGCAAAGCGCTATAAAAAAAGTCATGACAGGCCATACAAAACTGGTAGGTGTTTTTCTTAAGCTGTCTTTATCAAATTTCCTGCTGCATGTCTGGAGGTACTAAGAAGCCGAATTCGTCATTTTCTTTAATCTCACTTTCTAGTGTAGAAACAAATTTACGTCACAAAACAGTGTCATCTGTTATCCTTAACACCTAAAGTGCTTGTCACAGCAACATATGTAACACCACTGACAACATCGCAGCACTTTACCGAAATGTTTTCAAACTTGCAGGTCATTTTCTTTAAAAACGATGTGATGAAAAAAGTCAAAACTGATTCCATTTCATATGCACTTTAAAGTTTAAAACATATACTTATCCAATTCAAGTACAACTCAGATAAGGTGAGATAAGGTCTATATAGCTAACACAACTAAGTCTATAAAGCTCACCTAGCTAAGCGAGAAGAAAAAGGGACATTTTGTGAGGAGGGGTGTCTGTTCTTGGGTACAAGTTTGTCTTGTCAAGAGGCTTGACAGTAATCTCCACCATGATGATAAAGACAGTCCATGTCCATTTGACAACACTTAAGGTCCCTACCTATCATAGCCTGAATGATTTATCATGGCTTACTTAGAAGACGTCTGAATTCACAACAAGATTTTCTCCTCCATTTCGTAATCACTCACCCAAAATCGGTCAGTAGAATCTGATTGATTGATTGATTCCGTTATAGCCCCCTGAAGGGACTCCCATATTTTTTGGTCAGGGATGGTTGTTGGGAATTTTCAGTTTCACCCCTACCAAAAAGGGCATGCCTCAAATATTTTTTTAAC
Source organism: Scolanthus callimorphus (assembly GCA_033964015.1). Classification (NCBI taxonomy): domain Eukaryota; kingdom Metazoa; phylum Cnidaria; class Anthozoa; order Actiniaria; family Edwardsiidae; genus Scolanthus; species Scolanthus callimorphus. The sequence goes on from CM066915.1 coordinate 21,263,121, forward strand.
CTAAAAGATATCCATCAAGACATTTCGGTCTTTGATTAAAATGTTGCCTTTGCTGCTGTCTAAAATTATCCTCTTGTCAACAAAGGTACTCCCTCTCTTTCTTTTGAAGATTTGCCACTGTGTTAGAGCCATAAAATTATATTGCATCAAGGCCGCCCCTAAAAGAGGCCATAACCTGTGATTTAACACCTAAAAGATATGACAATCATCCCCGACCAAAAAATGGAGTCCGCCTGCCCTGGGGTTATAGCCTTCCTTGGTAACATGTGATCAAAATTTGACTTTTTGCTTGGAAATTACTACATCAATGGATGTGAAAATCTTGATGTCTCTCTCACAAAGTGATGTATGAGAACGCGAAGGGATGGCTGAAATTCAGGCTCATCCCTAAGATCGGAGGGACATTTTGCTAGGAGGAGGTGTGCGGAAGAGGGAATGCAGGGGCATAGCTAGGGGGTCCTAGCGTGTATGTCACCCCCCTTTTGGTATGAAAAAATAATGTAAACATTAATGGAGAAATAGTCATTCATATATTTTCCAGTAGTTCTTAACTGCCCCCTCACCTGCCAAATGCTGGCTATGCCAGAGGAATATATAGTCCCCCAGCCCTTCCCAAAGTGCTGGCTACGCCCCAGGAATACAAAGCCCTCCCCCCTTCCCCAAAAGCTGGCTATGCCCCAGAAATACATACCTTAATACCTTAGCCCCTTCCCCAAATGCTGGCTACGACCCAGGAATACATAGCCCCCCCCCCCCCTTACCCAAATGCTGGCTAAGCCCCAAGAATACATAGCCCCCCTTCCCCAAATGCTGACCACGCCCAAGGAATACATAGCCCCCCTTCCCCAAATGCTGACTACGCCCCAGGGAAACATAGCCCCCCTTCCCCAAATGCTGGCTAAGCCCCAAGAATACATAGCCCCCCTTCCCCAAATGCTGGCTAAGCCCCAGGAATACAAAGCCCTCCTTCCCCAAATGCTGACTACGCCCCAGGAATACATAGCCCCCCTTCCCCAAATGCTGGCTAAGCCCCAGGAATACATAGCCCCCCTTCCCCAAATGCTGGCTAAGCCCCAGGAATACAAAGCCCTCCTTCCCCAAATGCTGACTACGCCCCAGGAATACATAGCCCCCTTCCCCAAATGCTGGCTACGACCCAGGAATACATAGCCCCCCTTCCCCAAATGCTGGCTAAGCCCCAGGAATACATAGCCCCCCTTCCCCAAATGCTGACTACGCCCCAAGGAATACATAGCCCCCTTCCCCAAATGCTGGCTAAGCCCCAGGAATACATAGCCCCTCTTCCCCAAATGCTGACTACGCCCCAGGAATACATAGCCCCCCTTCCCCAAATGCTGGCTAAGCCCCAGGAATACATAGCCCCCCTTCCCAAATGCTGGCTAAGCCCCAGGAATACATAGCCCCCCTTCCCCAAATGCTGACTACAGCCCCAGGAATACATAGCCCCCCTTCCCCAAATGCTGGCTATGCCCCAGGAATACATAGCCCCCCTTCCCCAAATGCTGGCTAAGCCCCAGGAATACATAGCCCCCCTTCCCCAAATGCTGACTACGCCCCAGGAATACATAGCCCCCTTCCCCAAATGCTGGCTAAGCCCCAGGAATACATAGCCCCCCTTCCCCAAATGCTGGCTACGACCCAGGAATACATAGCCCCCTTCCCCAAATGCTGGCTAAACCCCAGGAACACATAGCCCCCCTTCCCCAAATGCTGGCTAAGCCCCAGGAATACATAGCCCCCCTTCCCCAAATGCTGGCTAAACCCCAGGAATACATAGCCCCCCTTCCCCAAATGCTGACTACGCCCAGGAATACATAGCCCCCCTTCCCCAAATGCTGGCTAAGCCCCAGGAATACATAGCCCCCCTTCCCCAAATGCTGGCTAAGCCCCAGGAATACATAGCCCCCCTTCCCCAAATGCTGACTACGCCCCAGGAATACATAGCCCCCCTTCCCCAAATGCTGGCTAAGCCCCAGGAATACATAGCCCCCCTTCCCCAAATGCTGGCTACGACCCAGGAATACATAGCCCCCCTTCCCCAAATGCTGGCTAAACCCCAGGAATACATAGCCCCCCTTCCCCAAATGCTGGCTAAGCCCCAGGAATACATAGCCCCCCTTCCCCAAATGCTGACTACGACCAGGAATACATAGCCCCCTTCCCCAAATGCTGACTACGCCCCAGGGAAACATAGCCTCCCTTCCCCAAATGCTGGCTAAGCCCAGGAACACATAGCTGTTCTATCAATCAATCTATAAAGCTACCACTTGAGCTACTTGTAAGTATATAACTAGGCTTGCTAAATTAGAGTAAGTAAGTGAATTGGATAATGTAATAAGTTGTAATGCACCCAAAATAGTTGGTTTAAAAAAAACATGAGGTCATGGCTCTGCAAAAATAGAATTATAATAATATATACAAGGAAGGCCAAACACAATAGATTTCCAAATATGGTTAAAATGTTAATATGTGGTTAAAAAAGCTACTTTGATTCATACCTTTGCATACTGGAAAGTGTTATGCTTTTTCACCATTGAAAAATACCAGTTCCAATAATTGGAGTGCTTTGCAGATGGGAAATAATCACCTATCATTATTCACATCTTGTTGCCAAATTCATTTGAGAAGATTTCCAACTATGAAGAATAGTTTAATTGAGCGACAACTAGTTTCCAATCACAGAAAAAGCAAATGCTACCCAGGGTTGAGAAAATTCTAATAACAATAATAAATGCCCACTTCAGCTTAACGTTTGGATATACTGAGAAATGTTTCATTTTCAAATGTATGGAAAAACTGTGGAATTTCATATAATTCTAATTATTTCTAGCTAAACATAGGCCTCACTTCCATAGGCTTGATTTCCGAAGTATTACTAGTAAATCAAAAACGTTTGAATTTCTTTGTTGTTGTTGTAGGAATTAAGAAAGTCAATGTTTTTCCATACGCTGCGGAAATAAGAAACGTTTTCCAGTGATATATTGGAGAGGAGAAAAAGAAAGCCAGTCCTGTATTATTCCACCTTTTTGTGGTAATTAAGTGGAAATTGTTTCATTTTGTCACTTGCCTCAGGGCAGTGGCCACCAACCAGTCTGGTTTTATAGCCTGGTTTCCAACAGACCACTTCTTGGGCAAACAGTTTTAATACACAGTCAAACTGTCAAACATATCATAATTATTGATATTCTCAAAATTTTGAAACCTGGACCACTAGTGGCAACTGCCCTGTGCCTAAATGCTTGTGTTTAGAAAATGAGTGCATGTTATATTTCATGGTATACCATGAGTGCACTGCGACTACCTTGTACTTGTCCAATGAGCTGCTGACCTGGTCTGTACATGAATTGCTGCTCAGACTAGGAACTGTCAAGTCATCTTCCTTGCCTTGTTATCACTGAAAGGTTTAAAATAAAATATGGATTTATAAGCTATAAATTGCTTGTGTTGAATGATTTCTGATTCTCACATGTTTATCCACAAAGTAGGGCACCTAACAAGAAACTAATGCAAAACAACTTGAAATAGCATCATTTGGAATATTATTTGAACAGTAGACAAGGACACTTTTTTATTTTTTTCAGCTGTTCTTATTCCCTAGTTAAGAATCACAGATTACTGTAACTGAGATCAAAACCAGTTTTTTTTGGAAATGCCAGGATTGATGTCTGAAATTTTTATGCATGCATTGCAGATAATATTGCCAAAAATGTCTTGATCTATTGGTTGTCCCTGTTTTCAGCAATTGCACTGTAAACATTAGCACAGTTATAGAGTGTCAAAACTTTGTACTACTATGTTCATCTTTTACAGGATATTCACACAATATTAAATTTACCTGCTTTCAAAGGTTTATGTGGTACTATAATATAGCTACATGATCGATATAATTTGTGCTCTGATTGGTCTAAATATATGCTCTATTTCACTGATAAGGTAAAGGTTCTCCCCGCTTTATCATAAAAGCATTAGAGCACAAGTTTCTATGACTTTATCAGCACAAAGAGCACTTGTGATGTTGGGAGGGACACTCACCTGCAGCTCGTGATTTTAACATGTTCTTGTGTGTCTCTCCCCAAAATCATGGGAGGGTGCTCTATTGCGCTATTGCACCGATAAAGTCATAGAAAGTTGTGCTCTAATGCTTTAAAAGGCATGCAGCATGTTGGGAGAAAAAAAATGATGGACCCCTAGACAGCACAAAGGTTATGGAAGTCATAGCGGAGCTCCAGCGCGGGCCGAAGGCCCGCGCAAGCGGAGCACCATACCTAAGGAAAAAACGTATACCATCGAGTTGAGTTTTGAACGTCACGGGCATTATGGTTCATTTTGACGACGTCATTGATGACGTGAGGGTATGTGACTTTGGTGCAAAGTTCCTCTTATGGTCTTTAAAAGTTTGTCCAAGTTTGGCTTCTATAGAAGCTTCACTTCGGGAGATATGATTTTTTCTTTATTTTTCTGGTATTAAACCTATAGCGTCCGCCGTCCGCCGCCGTCCGTGTACACATGGGAACCCTGTGGTATGCAAAGAAAAAATTATATCTCCTCAAAGGAACATGCTAAGACAACCATACTTGGGATATTTTGTCTATGCCGCAAGGGGGGTGCTGTAACACGGACACGTGATGTGACGTCATCGATGACGTCATCTATGCTTGAAAAATCAATATCTCGTGAAGAGAAGACTCTAAAACAACCAAACTTGGGTAGTGTAGTCTAGGTCACCAGATGACCGAAATGAGGTGGTCACGTGATGTGACGTCATCGATGACGTCATCTATGCTTGAAAAATCAATATCTCGTGAAGGGAAGACTCTAAAACAACCAAACTTGGGTAGTGTAGTCTAGGCCACCAGATGACCGAAATGAGGTGGTCACGTGATATGACGTCTATGCTTGAAAAATTAATATCTCGTGAAGGGAAGACTCTAAAACAACCAAACTTTGGTAGTGTAGTCTAGGTCGTCACTAGATAAGCGAAATGAAGTAGTCACGTGATATGACGTCAGCGATGACGTCATACAAACTGTGAAAGCATGGCCTATCGATCCTTTAGTCTTTAGGAGTTTTAAGCTAGAGGTGTCAATATCTCGTCAAGGGAAGACTCTAAAACAACCACACTTGGGTAGTGTAGTCTAGGTCACCAGATGAGCGAAATGAGGTGGTCTCGTGATATGACGTCAGCGATGATGAATACAAACTGTGAAAGCATGGCCTATCGATCCTTTAGTCTTTAGGAGTTTTAAGCTAGAGGTTATAAAAAGGAGCTCCGCTTTTAGCCAGTGGCTAAATCTATATATTAGTGAAAAATGTCAAAATGCAAATTTCCTTATTGTGGCGATTGTTTAACGACTTGCTGAAGCCAAAAAATTCCATTTCTCTGTGTTTCACTACAGAATTATGAAAACGATCGCGAAAGATAGCCTCTGAAATGTGAAATGTTAGAAAATTTATGCACCAGTCAATTGACAGCCCCGCACCCCCCCATTCGCGCATTAGCGGGGTACTAGCGGGGCTTTCGTACAGAATTCACACTACATTACTGCCCCGTTGGTCGGGAGATGCACTTTCTTTCATGGCTTCCACACAGAACATCGAGCGGGGAGTCACTCTCTTCCCCGGGACACAACACAACAGGAACCAGCCCGCTTTCCGGGCTGCTTCACCTCCGTATGAACATCCCTTTACTTCACAAAAGACACGACAAATACAGATTTTTGTTACTTGAATTACATGTATTAATTTTAATCTACACTAGCGGAAGTACATGCAAGTAGAAAAATATGGTTTTATTACACTTTGCGATCGGCTGCGGCTGCATTGAAAACTGGGCACCATTGACGTGACTCTTTACAGTGAGTAAAAATCCTTTGTGTTATCTTCTAAATTCATTGGGCAAGGAGCGCATTCACTCTTAATTATTACCCTGGGGACGGTGCATTCACCTCTCAGATTGTCCCCGCAAACCGAGGCGCTCACTGCCTTTCATTTGCCAAAAAGTGAATGCCCCGCTAATGCGCGAATGGGGGGGTGCGGGGCTGTCAATTGACTGGTGCATTAAGTTATTAAACTTAATTGTAACCGTTCATCATCATTGCTATCAAAACAGTTTTATACTGCACCACACACAATATTGTTAAAATATCTCGTTCATCGTATTGCCGTTTCTAACATAGATTACTTAAACATGCATTGGACTGACTGGACAACGTGAAACATCGCTGCTACTGCTAGCCTGCTCGCAGGCGTTGGAGAGAGTAGTTTTACCTAGGTCGACCACACGTTTGGTTTGGTTTTAAAGCTTATTCACAAAGAAACTTTAAAAAATATTCCCAAATGTCGAACTAGATTGGCCTCAGCCTTACTTGTTGTCAGCTTTATCTTTCTTGTGCCAGTAAAACGCCTGTAAAACGACCCTTTATGTTTGCAACGAGGAAGAAGCCGCCATCTTTGAATGTGTGGAACCACCAACCTCGCTCCAAGGGTCTTCTGGGTAATTTTCAAGGGAACCACAGGCCTCCCGGGCTTCCCGAGGTCTTTCAGACTCGAACCCAGTCGCGCTCGTACAAGATTCAGAAGAGCGCGCTCAAACCGCTCCACGAGACAGCTGCGTGTGCGCAAATCTACCCTGAGTGGAAAATGAGCTACATAAAAAAAAAACAGACTTTTGAAAGACTAGTATAAAAAAAAAAACAGTTAGCATACTGTCAGCTGGAATAAATAATGGTAATGACCTGAGTGGAGTGCAATTTTTATTTGTCAGAAATCATACGCGTGGCTTTGAAAAAAGTCGCAAGTATGATTTCTGACTGTTTTTGACTAAAATTGCACGACACGAAGGCCATGGCCAACTGCCACTTTATAACATCCATGTTGAAATCATTTTCATAGAAAACCAAACTCATTGTAAAATAACAGAGTTTGAGTAGTAAGCACACGCTTCATGCATTCCTTCCATGTTGCACGACATAACAAAATTTATTGTGATCCTTGAAAAATAATAGAAGGGAAATATATAAATAATTTGCCCCTGCAAATACTGAAAATGTGCCCCGCGCAAGAAGTAGAACGCTCGCACGATCAGTCAAAAATCTTTATTATTTAGATCAGCATGGCAATTTAGGAATGAGAAATTGCTCTGCTGTGAGCCAATCAGATTGCAAAACGCGCGCGTGAATTCAAAATGGATTTAATAAACATGTATATCCGAGGTGTTTTTAATGATGTTGGCAATAATGCTGAACCGTTGCAGTTGAGTTATCTTCCTTAGAAAACCGGAGGGCCTTCACGGCTTTTTTGTAAAACAGTGTAAGCTGAAAAAAAACAACCGTGTTAAAATAAATTAATGCTTCCCAACGGAACGCAGTGTAGTTGGGAAGCTTTTTCATTTTGCTTGTAGCTATTTGTCAATTGTCAATTGACAGTACTTGCATTCCACGATTTCATATGCATGAATCTGATTGGCAGTTGCATCAGAATAATTTATTCAAGATGCTTTAAATACATTTTGGTGGTCGTTGTACTTCACTATTTTTATAAACTATTATCATTATTACTAAGTATATAATATAAAATAGATGTATTGGGAAACAATAAACCTTGCTGTTCAACCCTGGCAATAGCAATATACTCCAATGAGTGGTATTGTATTTTCTTTTGCACGCATGAATATGCTTTGCTATAGCGCAAAATAGAAATGAAATCATCTCTCTCTCTGTTGCACAAAACAGGCACCGACAAATTTAAAAACAATGATAATAAGGTTAAGTTGCTTCATATTGCACGTTCTAAAAAGACTTCCGCAAACTTTGATCTTATATCAGCACTACTGAAGAGGTTCTTGGATCTGACTCGACACGTTATTCAGATTCTCAATATTAGAACTTCTAGATTCTGACACGGAAAACACCAACAAACACACCTATTGTAGCCCCCACAATGCAGCTATTAGCGCGCGCGCTCTTCTTTATTCAGAAATGCCCAAGCCGTGTCCCACAACTTCTAGAATGCTGCGCGCGCATTTTTAACAGTTTGTTCGACAAATGTCCCACATCAACCGACGTGCAGCGCGCGTCTATTTAGGAACAGAATGGGTGAGCATTTCTAATGCTCTTTCGCGTTGTGAACAGAGAATTCCCTGAAATATTGGAAATATTTAGACTGTGTCACAGGTGCATCTCAACCATATACGAACTGGCTGCTGTAGGACCCGTGCTTTCCTCAGGTCCATCGGTGCGCGCGACAGCAACACCAGTGAATGTAGCCTGCCACAGTCTCTGCAGTACATGATGCGCAGTTATTTGGATGTTTTTTCCGTCACTAAAAGTGCGCTAAACTCGTGACACTGCCCCTTTCGTATAGAGGAGATGATACCAAATCTAAACAATATACTAATATATAGATTTAGGCACTGCCTAAAAGCGGAGCTCCCAACTATTATAAGGAATAAAAGATGGAAGTAGTTATTGTAGTATCAAAAATACATTTATTATATTTTGACTAATATTATTGCCTTTCTGCCTTTTACAAAACACAAAAAGCATGAGGACAACTCAACTAATAAAAATGTAGACACCCGTAGGGCTTGTTCACAGAGGCGAGATATCAACCTCATCCCCAGGGTCTTGTGGGTAATTTTCAAGATGGCGGTTGGTCGAGTAGAAAACCCTGGGGGAGGCCGAGTCACATGACCACTGTTTGAAAACATGGGAACGAGGTTGTCCTTTGTTGTGAAACGGTCATGTGACTCAGCCTCCCCCAGGGTCTTCTCCCGAGTCAACCACCATTTTGAAAAACGATGGAGAAGACCCTGGGACAACTTTGGGGTAGGGACAAAACTGGCACCTGTTTCACATGAGAAAAAAAAATGCAAGATATCTTGGTGTTGTGGCTAACACATGCAGCACGCACAATCAAGAAAGTTGGCCCAACCCCTGACCTGTCAAGGAATAGGACAGGGAAATTCTTGTTAGGGCTGTTGTTAGGCGAGAAAACATTCCTTACTCCCACCTCTTACAGCTGTTTTGAGTATTCTGCGAACTCTCGCGTTCGACGTCCAATGGCGTTCTGGACTCGGTCAATCAAACTCTAAGGTCTAATTTGAGTAAGTTAGGCCATTTATTTAGAGAAAGATAGTACAAGATGCTGTTTGTTGGAGCGGCAATAACTGATTTCTTTGTATTTCAAAGAGTTTCAAAGTTTGATTGACGGAAGCCAGAAAGCAGTTTGACGGTTGGAAATCGATCTCAAGAGTTCACAGAATACTCAAAACAGCTGTAAAAGACATGGGGCACAAATTATGATAAACAACTAACAACCCTAACACCACTTACAGACCTAACAGTCTTAACAGCTCTTAACAGTCCTAACAGCCCTTACAGCCCTAACAGAGGGCTGTTAGGTGTTGATCATAATATGTGCCCCGCCTTTTAGGAATGCTTCCTCTCTGCTGTTTAGGACTGTTAGGTTTGTTAGGGCTGTTAGGTTTGTTGGCTGTTAGGGTTGTCAGGCCAGCCAGGGCTGTTAGGGCTGTAGGTGTTGATCATAATATGTGCCCCACCTTTAAGATGTGGGAGTAAGGAATGCTTCCTCCCAGCTGTTTTTCCCTAACAGCAGCCCTATGCTGTTTGGGACTGTTGGGCTGTTAGACCTTACAGCAACCCCTAACAAGAATTGCCCTGTCCTATTTCTTGACTCATATGACCCCTGAGACAGACAGTTTTATGCTGTCCCTACACAATTACCATATCTCTCAGCCCAGAGTTGTCTCGGTCACAAGTGAATTGTTTGATTTCAATACAGAGGGATTGTCTAGAGGCAAGTCTGGGGACCAAAATATCCCCTAATCCCCATATCTTGCCTCATTGGTGCCTGAGCTGTATCCCTGCAAAATATCTGAAAAATATCCCCCTAAAATATTTGGTAATCTTTTCAACCCTAAAAAAGTTTGCAGTTTCAAATTTTGTAATTATTAAATTTTTAAATTTTCAATTAAATTTGATTGCTTGATTGGCTTGATTTATTTTATTGCTTGGCACATTAGAATTAGCATGCTCCCTGCTCTTTTCCATACAAATACTGGGGTAGGAGGGGGGGGGGACTTTACTTTTTTACTTTTTCCAATACAGCCTACCCCTCTCAAGGAGGATTACTGGCTGGGGGTCAGCTGGGGGACACAATAACCAGGGGACACAATAACTTTCATGATTTATTCAGGACAATATTTATTCCTCAGTGGAAAAAACTGCATTATCTGACAGAATAGTAAGTAGAATAATTTCACAAGATAATATTATCGATAGATACACCAGAGAAATTAATATGAGACATTTTACCAGGATTCCGGACAATTCTGGCAAAGTGGCCAAAAATCCATCACTTCCTTGATTTTGGTCTAGTATGCCATGAACAACAAAATACAGAGAAATATAAAAATACAAAAAATACAGAGAAATATAATGTCAAAGTTCTCCACCCTGGAATACAACAATGAACTCTATGTCGACCCAATTCTATAAAAACCCTCAGCTGTATATTGAAACAGGATGGCATCTAGATTTCATAATAGAAATAACACAAGTTACTATACTTGCGTGCAGACCCTTCAAAAGATATTGGACCAGACACTACTCCTGGCCATACGGGTGTAAAGCAGAAGGCCGCAAAGTCCAAAGTGTTCCAAATACATAAGTACTCCATATTATGGGTGGAGCAATTTTGTAGAAGGGTCTGAAATTCATGAAGTTTCAGGTTTACAAGATGTCCAGAAAGGAAAAAAATTACTTGAATTCCGCCTAATTGCACTTAAAATACTGAAAAATGGGGGTTGGGGGGAGGGGGTTGGGTGAGAAATAGAAATGAGACAGAAAAACAAAATAATTTCTGTTTGAGGGGGCATGCTCCCCCTGAGAAAAGTTTGAAAAACTTGGATCAAGATACTTCTATTGGGTTTTTGAAAGAAAACAATGAAACTATGGAAGAAACATATAACAGAGGCTCTCTTTATTCTGATCCAACAGAAATGGGAAAATGTTCTGTGCACTCTGCTGACTTTCCTTTGAGCAAGAAAAATATTATTGTTGCATAACATTTAACTTATATTTGGCTGGGGACAAACCGGTTATGCACTAATCAATTGAAACCCCCACCCCTAGGGACCCGGGGAAGGGTTGGGGATTTGATTTTACCCCTGGACAAAAGCCGTTTAAGTCCCCACTCCATCGTGAGGAAATTCCTGTGAAATGCTCCTACCTTTTGGGCCTCCGAAATCACCTTTTACTTGCAAGCATCAAAGAAAGAACACACCTTTCTATGATCGTCAAAGGGGAGTGGGCCTCAGCTAGTGTGGTATCCTATATGAAACAAGGGGTGCAAGCCCGGGGGGGGGGGGGACTCCCCATATTTTCAGACGGGGGTGCTCGTCCTATCCCTTAGGGTATAAAATTGACAGACGTGCTATCTCTTAGGGGTGTTTAAAATCAGCCATATCCCTTAGGGGAGTCTCAGACCAATCCTTGCCCAGAAATATATTGGTACTGACACCAGAACCGATATTTACAAAGGAAACTTGGTTGAAAACCCTAAAATTTGCTATCTTTTAGGGGTAAATTTGGCTGTTGCCACGCCAAATTTGCTCTCTTTTAGGGGTAAATTTGCTGTTTGCCACACCCATTTTGCTATCCCTTAGGGTCCAAATCAATTTTCCCGACCAGCACCCCTGTCTAAAATATTGGGAGTCCCCCCCCCCCCCCCCCCCTGGGGGTGCAAGTACAGAAAAATGCATTAAAATCGAATGATTCCAATGAATTGCATCGTAGCTAACATGTAGATTTGCATGGCCAAAATCAAAGTGAAACATTGACCGAAATAATTATTTGAAAGCAAATAAACATTCCCTGGGGGGTGGGGACAGGTTCCAGAATCAAAACCAGTCAAATCCACCACCCCCTCTGAACAGACTCTTGTTTTAAAATGCTTTAAACCCCCACGATAACCCCACCCTTCCCTGGGTCCCTAGGGGTGGGGTTTCAATTGACTAGTGCATTACTCACGAAGAATCCAAAACAAATTGAAACACAGGTCGATCGAAAGTTTTCAAGAAATAACTTATAATAGATAGATAGCTATCAATAGATAGAATAAAGTAATCAATTCTATAATTCAATGAATGGCCAAAACACAGTTGAAAGTCTATGATCAGCTTTTCTAAATCGTACGGCCGAGGAATCAAATTCCCTGAAGAGATCGTCTAGTCAGAGAAAATATTTCTCATAACACAAAAAAAAAACATTCTTACCAAAGAGCTTGCAGTTTAATCCACTTCATACTGAATGTTTGTCCAACTCCAGCGAACAGTGAGTTTCCAATCCACACCGCACCCATTATATCCGTGACTTTCAAAGCTATTCCTTGTCTTTAGGGAGCTGAAGAACCCACAAAACACGGCAAAACACGAAAACTCCCGCGCTCGATCTTGGGCGCCATTGTTGTTGTACTGTAACTCGTGACAAACGTTTTCAGTTCCTGTGAATTCAGCTATAGTCCTGACACTTTCGCATTCAGTGGAGAAGTAGAACATATGTCTAATTAAATAGAACTGCAGCCTGTAATTTTTCCTCGTGAAAACGCATACTCTCGAAAACAAACAGAGCAGGCTATCACTACAACTTTACTTTCACTAATCTTGCCGCTTCGGGTCACGTGGTGGTGATGAACAAAGACGTTTGTCAATAGAAACTTTGAAACTTGTTCCAGTTTATTTCCGCTTCCTGTAAAGTGAAGTGATGGTTGAGATTGAGGTCCAATGATACCACGCTCGGTCTCGGCGCTCGTCAGGTGTTGTGTCGTTCAAGGGCTTCAAGGTACCGAAAGTTTCTGTTTCAAAAAAAATAGTGCGAGTCCACAAACGAAACCGTTTCCATGTTAATCCTCGACTATCGAGTAGTCTCAAAAAGATGGGATGGAAAAGAAGATGCCTCTCTTTGGTGATTTACTTTCTGCTCTGATCTCATGCTTTGCCCGGCTTCTTCCCGGGCGCAATTTCCGTCTCTCTGGGAGTCTCTGGTGCTTCCATTTCTTTCTGCTTTCTGCTCTTCTACTAGAGATAATTTTAACCAAATCTATCATTCCTCGATCCCTTCCTCATCCCTCGACCCAATGTCTCTTCGCGTATTTTTATCCTTTGAGGCATAATGCGTGATAGCACGGTTCTGCAGTTAGCTGTCATATCTCGGTCTTGAAACTCCGACTGGAAGAATTTCAGGAGCAAGCCGGCAAAGAAAATACTCAAACTTGATTATTATTCCCCATTCTACCAAATCTTTGGATTCCATGGCTTCTTTTCGGGCATTTCTCCTTTGAGTAATTATTGTAGGTCGTTTTTTCAGCCGCTAGCAGCCCTGTAGTCTTTTTTGGATGTTGCCAAAACATGCTGGTATTTGTGCCTGCGATTTTACCTTTCACGTGAGCATCAGCATCACCCCCTGACAACGCGCCCCTCCCCCGTTAGTTGAGCACTCCCTCCTCCCTCCTGACAAGGCGCCCCTCCCCCAGAGAGTTGAGCATGCCTGACGTCACAATAGGGCTATTGTGACGTCAGGCTTCAGGAACACGTACAACATCCGGGGCTTGCTGAGACGTCCAAAAATCGGATCGACCCCTAGCAATTTCCACGTTACTCAATAAATTCACACAGGGTACCCAATACTATATTTGCAGTTTTTGACGCTGTTTTCTTAGGTATGGTGCTCCGCTTTGCGGCGGCCTTCGGCCGCCGCAAGGAGCTCCGCTATGAAGGCACTTGTGCTTGCCTAGCCTTATTCTCTGAACCCTGACGACCACGTTCCCTTGAAATGCGCAAGTCAACCTTGGAATGCGCAACACAACAAAAAGCTGAAACCGGGTTAGAACCCTATACTATATATTGGTCGATCCTTTCTGGGGTTCCCTGAACAGCATATTGTGTTAATATAGTTCCGGTACTATTATAAAGCAACTGCTCAACCCTCAGCGTTTTATTGGAGAAACAAAAACAAAAACGATATATTCATACATACTACATGTTTTTCTCTCACTTTATGGGTCCTCGTCTAACGTGCGCATTCGGCATGGAACGAATAGACATTTTAGAAGGGGAATGCATATTTCCGATTAGTTTTCCAAAACCTGAAGGGGACTGCATACTATCCGGTCAAACACAATAAACCATCAGGTGCATGGTTATACCCTGGGGGTACTGCCTTACCCTCCTCCCCACCTGCCCCCTGCAGACATTAACCCCACCCCGAGTCTGTAGTGCGAATCACGTGATTCATATATAGACATATGTTATGATCAGTGGCATCTCCTATAAATCCAGCACCACTCGCCTGGACCCAGTACAGTGAACACTGGCTACAGTGCGGAAAAGATGATGCGGCTTGCGATTTTCGCTGCGTCATTAGCTGCAGCGCTCGTATGCCAAACCCAAAGTGCAGGTAAGAAGGTTTTGACTAAAAATGATAATCATTAAACCACTCTGTAAAATTATTCGGTATTCATTAATTTTTATGGACTGTTGGGCTCTTTGTTATATCAACACAAATTTGAATCTAGCACACAGAAGTTGAGCTTTGAGCATCGCATCTTTCTTCACTGATTCATCACATTCATAGCGGTTCTTTGAACCGTAAACCGTTCTTTCAAGTCCAAAACTATCAAGCCTGTCAAAAATGTTTCCTATAACTGCGACTAAGTTATCATAGTAGCCCATTCTCTTGGCATTATGTTAGATCGGGTTAAAATAAGTATTATATATCCATAAAACGTTTTAGGGAAAATTTTAGAGCCAATGTTATTGAGCTTTCACCACGAAATTGTACCTGAATAGTGCTCTAAACCTCGTCTTCCTTTGACTTTTCGAGTTGCAGAGGTGTGGTTGATCTCTAAAGCATGCCACCTCAAGTTCTCCAAAACTAATATGACAGTAAGAAAAAAGCAAACAGACATGTCAATCATTAGCTGAATCAATTGTGGAAGTTTTTAAAACTATTATCAAACATTTTATAGCATCATTGACCTCTCTGTCTCTGATATAAAATAATGCTACAGCCATCTTGAGTTGAAGGTAAACACATGCATCCAATTTAATGTTTTGCCGTACAGAACGACACGACTTATTTTCAACATTGCGAAGCCACAATGAACCCTCTCATGTTTTAGATCCCGTGAACCAAACGCAAAAAGCACAAACCGACTTATATGGAAAAAATATAAGCACTATTTCATTCTGTTTCAGGGCTACAAACCGGGAAGTTGGTTTTCAGAAGATCGCCCCCTTCAGGATTTATTTGCCAGACAGCATATTACCCATCATCCTTCACAGGCGTGTCGAAACCATTTGTGTTTACTTCAGTTAGTCATGGCACGAGCTCTTCACGTGTCAATGACGTCCTGTTCACGTGGACAGAGTCTGTTTCCACCTCAAGCAGTCGCGTGTGCATAGAAGAGATAACACAGGGCCCCCAAGGCAACGCTACTATCAATTGGATTGCACTGCAAGGTACTCACCCCGCGGTGCAGCATGGGAGTGCTACATTGAACACGTGGTCGACTGGTACTCAGTGCATAAAAATAACCTTCTCGAAGGTAACTATTTTAAAATGCTTTGCGTAAATACAAGGAATTCGTCAAAATGTCGTGCAAATTTGGTGGCGTTACTTTCCTCCGACTCCCAAACTTGTCACGCAATCAGGCAATAGACATATTGTTGAAATACTTGAGCAACCTGGTTGCGCGAAGGACTTTCAAGCTTAAATATCTGGACGAGAATTTTCATTTTTGCGCACTTGATTGTTCACAGTTTATACCATATATCGTTTTCTTCAGGCTTACGTGAAAAACACACCAAAGGTTTGGATATCTGTGCGTCACTCGATCTCCAACCGAAAACAGGACGCCATGGCGATGTGGACTACCGCGATCAGCAAAAGATCATTCAATGCTTGTTTGAGGGAGTCCAAGCTCTTTAGCGGCGCACACAAGCGACTTATTGTGGTAAGATCTGGAGCTGTTTATACTATGGTTTTGAGATAACTACTACATGACGTACTTAGTGAGAGGAGGGGGCTGAGAGAGTAGCAGCCTTTCTCCCATCCCCAAAAATTGTGTACATCCTCCTGCAAATAATATTCAAAAACCTTCTCTCGTAATTAGTTTCGGCTTGCGCTTCGTTTTATATGTCATATAGCTTAAAAATGCCAGGTGACGCGTGCGGCAAAATGATGCACTTCTAAGGCCTGCGTAGCAATGTTGGGCCAAATTTTCACCCATTAATCTTTGAAAACTTCAAAACATTTTCTCGATCTCCAAAATACATTTCTGAAGTTTCAGAAAACTTCATCCATTTTCTATAACTGTCTTTTTTATATTAAAATTTCAACAGAATGGCGTCAAAAATTTAGTGTTGAATTGATATTTGTATATGAGTATGAGTATACCTACTAATTTTGCTAGAAAACAAATTGTGCTGCTCATTAATAAACCGAGCACCCTCAACCTCTCCCTTTTCCAAGGAGACAAACAAACAATAGTCTTTCTCTAACTTGTTTCTTTCAATTTATTCATGTTTTTCAAGGACTGGATAGCTTTTGACGAAACTCCACAATCACTTAACATTACCGAGATCAATACGGTCACTTTTCCAAGAGGAAGATCGCCACTAGAAAAGGACAACTTTGCCTCTTGCCAGGTAAGTTCTGACGTTAATAAAAGAATGAAAATCTGTGTACCCCGGCTAAGGAAACTTATTTCAGCAAAACGCAACTTTGAAAATTTAAAGGGTGGCGGTTTGACGAGCGTGTGGCCGTCAGCCGTACATGAACTCTGGGTCTTGTCTAAATATGAGGAGAATTGTGGTGCGCTGCTCTGATATCTGCCAATGGTTAGACCTTCACGTCTTCTCGGATAAGTACGTCAAGCCGGGTCCTCAGGCCTGCGGAACTCATGTGTGTGTGTGTGGGGGGGGGGGGGGGGGGGGGGCGTCAAAGAACCACACGGGAACGTCGGACGTTGCTAACTTTATACTAGCCCACTGCAATGAGCAATGAGTAAAGGAATCTCCTCTCGCTTGGTGGAGGATTTCCTGGCCTTCGGGCAAATTGTGTAAATAATAAAGTATCCACCCTGGAATTCAAGAGGTCCTATAGGAGAAATTATGGATCTTTTTTCGACTATCCACATCTTGTTTTAACTTCAGCACCCATTTAGCAATGAGTTGGCGAGATAGTTTCTTTGATTTTGCAGCTGGTAAACCTCACCTTCCCGTACTTCGTCCCCCCTGTCGTGTTACTGACGGCAGACGCCTCGGCCAGCTCCTTCTCTTCTGAAAAGTACGCTGTGTCCACTTGGCTTGAGGTGAGTTAACTAAAAGACAAAAAATGACTAAAATTGTGGTATCCCCCCCGGCTACAGCTGCGACACCTGATCCATTGATGTCATTACCACAACGTTTTACAGCTGTTTCAGGTAACACGCGACCCGGCCAGCTTTCGAAACATTTTTTGGCAGTTGTTTTTCTGTGTAGTCAGTCAAACCACGTGAGGCAATCAAGCTCAATTTAAGTCCTTCCCCAGTTTCGCCTTGCGCCACGTCTCGCAAGGGAAGCCAAAGAAATGCACTGGGAAAGGATCGGATTGGCTCACACGGATTGCATCGATGGACAAAAGCAGAAAAACCCAACTGCCAAACTCCAAGAATCTGACGAAGTCGCGTGTTACCTGAAACAGCAGTAATACTGAGCGCGACGTAAAACCCAGACTGATGGCTCATGAAACTCTCCAGTACTTCCCGAGCAAATTAAGTATGGCTATTTTGCTGGATTTCCCAGAAATCGCACGTTTATCTCTAAATGGTTTCCTGAGAACCCACAACTACGCGCACCGCTTCCAGGAAAAGTCGAGCCGTGAAAACAATTCACCGCGACCTCTAAGCAAAACTATTTCACGCAAAATTTACTTTTCAACTCTTTATACGTTACAGGAAATAACATCAAAGACATTTAGAATTTGCACAAAAGATCTCGTCGGGCCTTCCGAAGACCATCAAGAAGTATCGGTCAACTATATGGTTGTCGGAGGTACGCTATAGCAATTTCAGATTTTCTGTCCATTGTGCCATAAAAAACCGTGAAAGCAACCGCTATTTAGTGCTTGACAATGAAGAGTTTCACACAAACAAGCGTTTTTCTGCGCCCACAGCGCAATACTAAGGACTTGATTGAGGTACTAGTAGGCTATAGCGGATTATATAGCCCATAAGTCTATAAGCTGATAAGTTAGTATAACCTATACGTTATAACCTACTACAGCGAAAATCGTCGGGCTTTCGTCGGGCTTGAAGCCCAACGTTAAAACATGCTCAGTTTTTTACTAGAAACATGATCTACTGGTCGGATTTGGCCAAATGAAGTAATCAAACACCAAGCTAACGTGTTTCATCAGGATTTCTAAACATCGAGAAATGGGTTAAAAAAAAGAGAAAAGCCAAGATTATTCAATGGACTTAAAGGCAGGGGCATAAGCAGGATTTTTAAAAGATGCAGTCACAACCAAAAGCATATACAGGATTTTGCAA
The DNA here is from genome assembly GCA_033964015.1 of Scolanthus callimorphus. Taxonomy (NCBI): domain Eukaryota; kingdom Metazoa; phylum Cnidaria; class Anthozoa; order Actiniaria; family Edwardsiidae; genus Scolanthus; species Scolanthus callimorphus. The sequence goes on from CM066915.1 coordinate 21,281,751, forward strand.
ATCTACAGGTCAAGCTCATGAATGCTGTACAGTACTTGCACCAAAGTCACCCCAAAAATTGGCAGTTCCGTGCCTACAGGCCTATAGGCGGGGTACGCCACTGTCGTTTGGAAATCCTGACGAGAAAAAAAGGATAAAGTCACAACTGCAAATTAAGATCGCGCATCCAAACCTTATTCATGCTTATGATTTTATTTTTGTTTAGAATATGGAAGCTATGATTTATTAAGGAGTTTGAGATATAGGAGACCACTATAATCTCATATTTGCCTGTTTATTCTCCCCTAGACGTACATCCTTGCCTAAATGTAACATGCAGCTATTTTGCCGAATGTCAGGCGTTTGCTGCAAACGACGCACAATGCGTTTGTCCACAGACGTGTCCTAATTACTTGGACCAAGTCTGCGGTACGAATGGGCAGACCTTTGATAATGAATGCCTGTTGAAAAAACATGTGTGTCAAGTCAAGGGAACTTTACCTATTACCACCGCGGAAGCTGTCGAGGTAATTCTATTTTAGTCGTTCATTTGCGGTTTCATATATTTCACATGCAATCGAGAATTTTTTCTTCATGGGCACACAACCTCAAAAAACCTGTTCCTCACCCTAGTTCGACTGTTCACCTGCAGGTTTTCCAAACCAGAAAGGACGACGCTCTTTCAACCAAGTGCAGTCAGAGCTCATGTGTGAAACAATGCAGTTCAGTCCGTTTGCATTCTACCCTGACAAAGACGTACATGTCTTAGCAACTGTCAATCATTTGAACGGCTCAAACCAAAACGCCGTCCTGGACGCTTCGTCTGTCTGGGCAGAGGATATCAGCGATTCCAATGTCACCGTCTGTACTCTGTTTGCCGGTCGGTATGAGAGAAAAGGGCTCAATGTAGCCAGTGTTGATTGGATGGCCTACCAAGGAGCACCAGACCATGGTGTCACTGGACAGGAACGGTTCTCGCAGTGGTGGACTGGCACTAGCTGCAAACGTGTAACATTACCCAAGGTACTGTGAGGGAAACTTTGACTCTGACGATTTTTGCTTGACAATATTGCTGTATTGTATCAGCTTTTTCAGTTTCACTATTTACACAAGCTTGCGCACTACATTGTACTGATTTATGCAAAAATAAACAATGGATAAACTGATAAATGAACCGCGTGAAAGCACGGTTTTAAAATGGCTCATTGTTACGGCGTTGAGTCTCTCGCCGCTGTGGTCAACCTAACCAGTGAACACCATCAGTAGCTCCGGAATCAATCCACGGCTCGGGCAGAAGAAATTTTATTTCTGTTCGAGATGTAATCGAGGCTGGTTCATATGGTGGGCTGAACTTAGTTCTATTATGTTCCCTCCCTTCGGATGAGATAATAACCGAGGTCCCGTCTGCCTTCCCTCTCACCCTGTAAAATATGGACGTAAAAAAAAAACATTGCACTCTTCCTAAGAGTATGGCTTGTTTCCCGGTGCAATGGTCTGGCTCTCGGAGCATGTCGGAGGCATACTCTAAAACAACCCTCATGATTGTATGATTGTAATTTGCAATTGTTTGATTGCAATTTGCAATCTAATGCAATAGGATTTAATCTAAAATATCGCATATCAGCCGATTGAAATGGATGCTTTCTCCATCTTTGTATGTTGCGATGCTGACAAAATGGCGGCACTTATACTGCGTTGTTTTTGCTAGGGTCGTATCACCAGTCGCCCAACAGTTCTGCTGACTGCCCAGCATACGCGACGTGGGCTCAAGCATGACGCGACCTTGACCTGGTCTGAGGATATCACAACATCCGGGTTCCTGATGTGCCTGAGGGAGATGCAGAACTTTGATGGGGCACATGAAGACATACTTGTGGTAAGTTTTGTACGGCTGCGCATACCATTTCTTGTAGTTTTGATTGGCTCGCACTCATAGCGGCATGCGCTGCGATGACTGCATCACAATTGAACATACGATATTTAGCGCAGCTATATGATGTTCTTGCGCATGCGTCTGCGCTAGCACCTGATTCTTTGAATACAATGAAATTCATTGGCAGCGAGAGCGCTGCTCGATTCCGATCTGGGTGGCTGCTGCGAGAAGACTACCCATCTGTGACTCAAACAGCGAAAGGCAAACTCAAAGTTAACCTCTGTGCTTTTAATCCTCAATTTTCGGATTTTTATTTTTAGCGGAGCTCCTGCGCGGGCCACCATACCTAAGGGAAAAACGTATAATATACTATCGAGTTGATTTTGAACGTCACGGGCATTATGGATCATTTTGATGACGTCATTGATGACGTAAGGGCACGTGACTTTCGTGTAGTGTTCCTCTTATGGTCTTTGAAACTTTGTCCAAGTCTGGCTTCTATAGAAGCTACCCTTCGGGAGATATGACTATAGCGTACGCCGTCCGTCGTCCGTCCGTCCGTCCGTCCGTCCGTCCGTCCGTCCGTCCGTCCGTCCGTCCGTCCGTCCGTCCGTCAAAATTATATCTCCTCAAGGGAACACGCTAAGACAACCATACTTGGGATATTTTGTCTATGCCACAAGGGGGGTGCTGTAACACAGACACGTGATGTGACGTCATCGATGACGTCATCTATGCTTGAAAAATCAATATCTCGTGAAGGGAAGACTCTAAGACAACAAAACTTGGGCAGTTTAGTCTAGGCCACCAGATGAGCGAAATGAGGAGGTCACGTGATATGACGTCATCGATGACGTCATCTACGCTTGAAAAATGAATATCTCATGAAAGGAAGACTCTAAACCAACCAAACTTGGGTAATGTAATCCAGGTCACCAGATGAGCGAAATGAAGTGGTCACGTGATGTGACGTCATCGATAACGTCATCTATGCTTGAAAAATCAATACCTCGTGAAGGGCAGACACTAAATCAACCAAACTTTGGTAGTGTAGTCTGGGTCACCAGATGAGCGAAATGGGGTGGTCTCGTGATATGACGTCACCGATGACGTCATCAATGCTTGAAAAATTTATATCTCGTGAAGGGAAGACTCTAAAACAACCAAACTTTGGTAGTGTAGTCTAGTAGGTCACCAGATGAGCGAAATGAAGTGGTCACGTGATATCACGTCATCGATGGCGTCATTTATGCTTGAAAAATTAAGATCTCGTGAAGGGAAGACTCTAAAGCAACCATGTACACATGGGAATCCCTTTCATTCACACAGAAAATTTTATAACCAGGAGCTCCGCTTTTAGCCAGTGGCTAAATCTATATTATTTTCATTGTTACTGTTGTCTTCTAAATATTTTAGAAACATGTCATTATCATTTGGATATAATTGATGTCTTGCAGAACTGGATGGCGTTCAGTAAGTTACATACGCCGTTGTTCAGGGAGCACGGAAATGTCCAATTTACCAACCGTCGGCCTCCACCCAAGAGTCGAAACTACGCGTTTTGCAAGGTATACTCTCACATTAATTTTCAAGTTGTTGTATTTTTTAACATGATCAAGAAAACCTAGCCAGCTCGGCTCGAGTCCGGTTGGGACTAGAATATTTCCAGTCGACATGCATCTCTTGGCCTATGGTGTGTCTCTTCTTAGCTAGGTACTTCAAAGTGCCTTTCTCTTTTCACTCTTCAAAGTAAAAGCTTTAAATGTTGCAAACAATAAGCATATGTTTTTCATAGTTCTAATTTTGTTTCAGAAAGTTGACTTTCGCAAACGGTACTACCATACCCCCACTGTTCTACTAACGCCAAGCCTCTCAACCAATGGGAATCCTAGTGACGGAGCAAATGCCTGGATAGAGGTATAGATCTAATGCATTGCTAGAGCTCCATAATTATTATTAGTAAAATAGTATGGTCAAAAAGTCCAAAAAAGGATAAAACAATACAATGGCATTTCGAACAATCATGGACACCGTTCATACTCGATGATGCTGGCCGTCCTTTGCGTCCCCGGAACCAAATAAGGTGACTCCAACAAAAGTAAGAGCGTTTTCAGATATTTGAACTCGCTCGCATCGCGTCCAAAATAGCTGGATAGTTTTTTTGTTCTTGATTTTGCTCGAATATTATACTTTTTTAATGCCCACAAAGAGCGCAAAGAGAGCTGCGCAGCTCCCTGCTGTCTGTACTAACGTCTGGTCTTTCATAACTAAACGTGCTATTTTTTCATCCTGTTCTAGCACTTGAACACCAGCGGTTTTGAAGTTTGTGTGAAGCAGGTTTATGACAAAGGATACACCACGCTGTCGGTGCACTATGCCGTCATGGCAGGTACAAATATATCTTTTTCAATATGTGAAAGTTTTAACCTGAGGGCGAGGCTTAGGGGAATAAAGGGATCACTCTGGCATTGTTGAATAATTTAATTCTTTTGTGATTCCTATAACCTCGGATTCAGATTAGGTGGAAAAAGGAGACCCAAAATACTAAAGATATCTATACTATTATAATCTGGTTGTCTGCGCAAACGTTTCTGATTGGCTAAATCGTTTGCACTCACTCCGCTTAGGCTCGAAGCTGCATCGCCAAAAGAAGTTCACAAACCTGAAGAGGAGGTGGAAATCTCGACAGTGAGCGTGTTTTGGTTGGAAAAAATTCACCCTGGGCTAAGTTCTAATTCAAGCGATTTCTTAAGCGAGGGACAAAGCTGCCATCGCCGCCATTTCGAAATCTCCCACAGAAATTAAAAAAGCACTCAGTTCGCACAGCCGAAAGCACCATAGTCATTCAGACCTAAATGGTTCTGTCACAGATTACTGGCAGGAATGTGCAGGGATAATTGTTATTCGAAAGCTTTAAGTTGAGAAAAAATTTCATTCAGCTTGAACAAACGTACACGGCCAGTGCCTTGCTTTCCTGTTCGCGCGCTAAGGCGAAATGAGTGACACATTTACACAAAGCAAAGCCACGTGCAAAGCCATGAATAATATGCTCAAAGTGTAAATCCTTACGCTGTATCGCAAAACGAAGGACACACACCCGAAGAGAAGAAGGAAATTTCTCAAAGTGGGCGTGTTTTTGTTGGAAAAGATTCACCTTTGGCTAAGTTCTAATTCAAGCGATTTTTTCAGCGAGGGACAAAGTCGCCATCACGGCCACTGCTGAAATCTCCCACATAAACTAAAAAAGAACTCATTTCCCTCAGCCGAAAGCACTATAGACATTCAAAACTAAATGGTTCTATTACAGATTACTTACTATTATGTGCAAGGATGATTTTAATTCGAAAGATTTGAGCTGATTGAGTTTGAACAAACTTACACCACTGCCACTGCCTACAGAGCGCACGCTAAGCCATGAATGAAATTCTCTAAAAAAACCTATGATGAACTTAAAATTTCTTATATAACAATTTTACTTTACCTGTTTCTTCTCTTCCCTTATTGAGATATAATAAGCATACAATCCATTCCGAAGTCAAATGGTTTTTCTATGTAATAGGCTTGCGTTTTCAATTTTAGCGGGTTCTTCGGACTTAGACAGATTTGAGAGCCGTACTGACTCACACGACACACGTGCGTCATTTCTCCACCAAAATCAGGGAGACCAGTGCAAAACATACAAAAAGGCTCTAGGGCTCACTTCATTTATTTCGGCATGCGGCTGGGAGTCTTTCTTGAAGGAGGTTCATTAGTAATGTAATGTAAATCAGCAGTTTATGGAAGGGGGAACTCAGGTTGAGTCTTCTAGCGTCACGAAGTGACGGGCTGTTTTCTTGTCTATACTATTATAATCGGGTTGTCTGCGCAAACGTTTCTGATTGGCTAAAATCGTTCGCAGTCACTCCGCTTAGGCTCGAAGCTGCATCGCCAAAAGAAGTTCACAAACCTGCAGAGAAGTTGGAAATCTCGACAGTGAGCGTGTTTTGGTTGGAAAAAATTCCCCCTGGGCTAAGTTCTAATTCAAGCGATTTCTTAAGCGAGGGACAAAGCTGCCATCGCCGCCATTTCGAAATCTCCCACAGAAATTAAAAAAGCACTCAGTTCGCACAGCCGAAAGCACCATAGTCATTCAGACCTAAATGGTTCTGTCACATATTACTGGCAGGAATGTGCAGGGATAATTCTTATTCGAAAGCTTTAAGTTGAGAAAAAATTTCATTCAGCTTGAACAAACGTACACCAGTGCCTTGCTTTCCTGTTCGCACGCTTAGGCGAATTCCCTGCAGCTATCGGCGGTCTCTCATTTTGCCGTGCCATGAGAGACCGCGGGAATTAGGCGAAGAGTGACAACACAAAGCAAAGCCATGAATAATATTCTCTAAGTATAAATTCTTACGCTGTATCTCAAAACGAACGACAAGCACCAGAAGAGAAGAAGAAAATCTCTCAAGTGTGCGGTTTTTTTTCGGAAAAGATTCACCTTTGGCTAAGTTCTAATTCAAGCCACTTTTTCAGCGAGGGACAAAGCCGCCATCGCGGCCATGTTGAAATCTCCCACATAAACTAAAAATAACTCATTTCTCTCAGCCGAAAGCACCATAGGCATCCAAAACTAAATGGTTCTATTACAGATTACTTACTATTATGTGCAGGGATGATTTTAATTCGAAAGATTTGAGCTGAGAAAAATGTTCATTCAAGATTGAACAAACTTACACCACTGGCACTGCCTACAGAGCGCACGCTAAGCTATGAATGAAATTCTCTAGAAAAAAACCTATGATAAACTAAACATTTGTTAGAACAATTTTACTTTACCTGTTTCTTCTCTTCCCTTACTGAGATATAATAAGCATACAGACAATTCTGAAGTCAAATGGTTTTTCTGTGTAATAGGCTTGTGTTTTCAATTTTAGCGGGTTCTTCGGACTTAGACAGATTTGAGAGCCGTACTGTACTACTGACTCATTTTCTCCACCAAAATCAGGGAGACCAGTGCAAAACATACAAAAAAGGCTCTGGGGCTCACTTCATTTATTTCGGCATGGGACAGGGGGTCTTTCTTGAAGGGAGGTCATTAGTAATGTAAATCAGCTGTTCATGGAAGGGGGAACTCAGGTTGAGTCTTCTAGCGTCACGAAGTGACGGGCTATTTTCTTGTTTAAAGTTAAAGAGAGGAAGGCCGCGAGGTAGCGATTGCTGAACCAACTAGAAATGATGATCATTTCTAGTACCCTAATTTCGGACATTATGAAATTTGATCCCTTCCGCTTTGATCCCTTGCACAATTTCTATAGTTGGATTGAAAAACACCAAAGTACAAGTCCTGTCGTTTGCGACACTTTTTGATTTCCACTTGGTGTGCATTTTTCTTTCTTCACGAGCCTTTTTTTGAGCTAAATTTCTTAAAATAGACCAAATTGGCTAACGGTGTTCACATCTTGTTGCCACCCAATTCAGATATGTGATAATTCCTTTGGGGTGATTAATACAATTGCCAATTTTTCTTACTCGACCCAGTGCACGTTGTTCTGCACATACACTCGTGCACTCGGTCGCGATCTTGACAATTGTAACCACTCAAAGGAATCATCACATGATCTGAGTTGGGTGGCAACAACATGCAATACCGTTAGCCGATTTGGTCTATTGAGAACAAACGGCGACATAAATGCGTCGGATTGTCTATGATCTTTAGGAGAGTTTACCTTATATTCAAACTGATTGAATGTATAACAGGGCGTGGTTAAAAGTGCCTTTTCTCTATCAGATGTGTGCGGCAAAGAGCTGACCTACTTCAGTGGTTTTTGCTACAAAACAAGTTCTTCCTGCCTCGACTGGGCGCACTCCCAACGCGCATGCGCTGCCACGGGCTCAGATTTGACCAGCGTTCACTCCCAGGAAGAAAACGTCTTTATTCAGCAGCAACACAACGGGGAGAAGGCCTGGGTCGGACTTAATGACGTCATTACAGAAGGCACCTTCGTTTGGGTTGATCGTACAGCGGTTAACTTCACAAACTGGGCCGAGAATCAACCGAACAACATGAAGAATCAGGACTGCGCGCACACACTTGGCGTGAAGTATGACTACAAATGGAATGATGTACAGTGTACTGATTGCCATAACTACACGTGCAGAAAAGGTGACTGCTAACATAGTGGCACCCAACTGTTAGTAACCTTATGGAAGCTGGTTGGGGGGGTGGGGAGGGGGGGGGGGGGGCGGCAGCGTTGCTCGATTCCGGCTGCGAGGAGGAGACTACCCATCTGTGACTCAAACAGCGAAAGCCAAACTCAAGCTTTATAACCTAGGTAGCTGATCCTCCAATTGCGGAATTGTTTTCTTCATTTCCTTTATTGATGTTGTCTAAAGAGTAAATTCCAGCCGATTCTTGGATTACAAACGTTTTTGCTCGTAAATAACGTATCAACGCTCAAATATTACCACAGGAGCAGATACAATTGGTGCATAATTAGCTTAACAGGAGCGGATTCAGGAACTTCTGAAAGGGAGGAGGGGGGTGTAAACATTAAGAGGGCCAACAACGAACATTTTTCCTTCAAGAAAGGGTCCTCCCCAACAGATCCGCCCGCCCCAGGTTAAGGAAATTCCCAATTACAAGTCTACTGGACCTATGGATCCGCCATTGTCCGTCCGTGCAATGTTAACAGTAATGTAACGTGCAATCTAAGGATCTCAAGGACGAACACCGCAATGAAACATATGGCGAATCATCACTATTATTTTCTCAAAGATTATAACGAGTGCGTGGACGAGGTGGACGAGTGTGACGTCATAGCCACGTGTGTGAACACGCCCGGTTCATACAGGTGCTCTTGTCCAGCAGGATACAGTGCGCATGTGCATAGCTGTAATGGTAAGTACACATTCTCGTACCCTGAGCTGCTGCCCTGCTCGTCACTGCAGCAAGGGGGAGGCTCTGGTGACATCAACTGATATCAACTCTCCACGCATTCACTAGCGTTCAAAATCAGCCAATCAACAACGCCCCTGAAATAGCTGACACCAAAGCCTCCACCAGTAGGTACACACATGTTGGTTCAGAGCTAGAGTTTCTCAAATTGTCAATCTCACGTAAGAGCTCATGGTAAATAAAGCGGTTTTCATATGACTGTAGTAAAACCAATCGCAAAGTAATTAGACCAATTCTGAATAAAACCTATAGGAGTAATTACAAAGTAATTACCAATTACTCACGACAGTCATCTGAAATCCGCTCTAAGAGAAATAAAATGGTTCTAGAATCAACCTTAGCATGCACCTTTTCCCAAAATGGCGACTTTTGTTCCATTGGCCCTTGTTGCCTCACTCTCATGAAATTATCTTTAAGCTTGAGTGAAGATAAAACAAAACAATAATTTCATGAGAACGAGACATCAAGGGTCAGTCAGCCATTTTGGATAATGGTGTATGGTGATTACAGGATATTGCTTTCGCTTGTGATTTTTCTCATCTGTGTAATCCCATGACCGATTATTATTATTTTTCACTGTTTTCAGATGTGAACGAATGTGGAGTTTCCGACCGTTGCCATGCCAACGCAACTTGTTCTAATACTGTGGGATCATACACATGCGCTTGCAAACCGGGGTTCACAGGGGATGGATTTAATTGTACAGGTAACATGTGCATGTTATAAAGGTGGTTGAAGCTAAAAATTTCCTACTTCTACATACCTTCTACAAAACACATTTAGTGTATTGACACCATCATGATCGTTAATGGACGGGGGAAAATTTTTTGAAGTGTGTGTGTATGAAAAACTGCTCAAATGTGTGTGTGTGGGGGGATGGGGGGGGGGGGAGCTAAACTAGCTGCCTAAACTAGGACACATGTAGCGCGCAACATTGTGTCCTGCATGTTTCCCCGAATGGCTAAACAGGAAACATCGCACGCATGTGTCTCGGGACACAAAATGTTCCGTGTCTTTCGAAGACACATTTCTTTGTGTCCCGGCTACAAAATTTGTCGCGCGTAACAATATTCCTCGCGTAGCTAAACAGGGAAACATAAAGGAAACATGTGTGCGGCTACAATGTTGCGCGCTTCATGTGTCCTAGCTCAGCCAGGGCTTTACCTTGCCTTTGCCTTGCCCATAACCATCTCCATGGTTTAGGGTCGGTGATCCTTGGCGCCGCACACATACTCCATTAAATATGCCTGTCGTGTGACACGCCCCAGGCCAGTTCACTCCCTGGTGTCATTATCCACCCATCTCCTCCTATCGGCCTAACTCTTGATCGCCGACCCTTAGGTAGGCTCGAGTCGATTGTGCTAGTAAAACTGGCATATTATGCTAGTAGCACTGCTCGTTTTTTATCCAAATTATGCTCAAATTATTCTCGTTTTTCAAAATTATGCTACTTTTTTTCAATATTATGTTCGACAAAAAAATGGGCAAAACAGTAAGAAAGATGAGTTTTATTAACCTCTTATATTAATAAATCTCTTAGATGAGATAAGTAATACTGTGCAGGCTGAAACCCGGCAATGTCAGCTCTTTTGGGTCCTTGCAAGACCTGAAAGTTCTCGGGCTCTGCTTCGGGGCTCGGGGGTGGAGGACGCCATTTTGTCACGTTGTCACACCTATGAGAGTGGGACTGCGAACAAGGTTTTCTAGACTTCCGGTTCCGGTTATTCCCTCCCCCCCAAAAAAACTAAAAAAACTATCCCAACTAGGCCCTAGACATCGCCGACCGTTTATTTGGAAAGCTTAATTTATGTCTGAAGTCAATTTATCATTACCATAAGGGATATTTGAGCCTGGTTTTAGCACTTCCGGTCTTCAAAATACAAATTATGCTAGCATTGCTTTTTGACAAAAAATCTAAAAATTATGCTCGTTTTGACAAATTATGCCAAAAATTATGCCAGCACAATCGACTCGAGCCTACCCTTAGGATGACCTTGTACAACCCTATTGCCCTGGTGGATGGCCAAGGTACACCAATCGGGGAAGACTGAGAGTGGACTTAAAAAACACACTGTGTTTGGGCTGAATGAATTTTAAAAAGAGGAATTTTTATTGTAGAAAGTACGAACCCTGTAACATTTTGATTTTGAAAACAGATTTCGATGATAATATTTCACTGAAATATTTGCAATTTGACAACAGATTTCGATGAATGCAGGAATACAGCTCACCGTTGTCATGCCAACGCCAGATGCGTGAACACCATTGGTTCATACTATTGTGTCTGTCCCAACGGTCACACAGGAGATGGATATTCCTCTTGCTCAGGTACGATATACCCCTGCATTAGGCCTGGTTTCCATATAGTCTTATCTGTCGTATCTGTCTCATCAGTCGACCGTGAAACAATAAAAGTTGGAATTATTCTTTTGTTCAACGGTTGACTGATACGACAGATACGACTATATGGAAACTAGGCTTAAGGAACCAAGGAGAACGAGAAGTATAATTGTTTTGTACAAACCCATGGGTCTAGCATACCGATGTGTTGTTTTAAAAACGTACGCTAGCGTTTTCGCTATTCACTATGTATTACGTGATATAATTACTACGTTTTGCCAAAAATAGAAGGTTATATGCTTGTGGGTTCTACTACTCGTTCTCGTTTTGATGAGCTTAGGGACCAGTCATTTTTGGCAATACACGGTGTAGTGGAAGACGTTTTGGCTGTTCTCCCATGTACGAACCTGAAAACTCATAAGCTGCGTCACAAAAGCTTTCCTTGTTTAGTAGAAGGAATCATGATGAAAGGAGCACCCGACGTTTTACAGAAAGAGAGGATCGCATTCGCGCCCGGAATCGCATTTCATCAAGCCTCAGAGAAAAGGTTGATGAACATTTCATTTTTTTAGAGTAAACAAAGCCTGTAACTTGTTCATGCGCGCAAAGTGCGCCTTATATGACGAACTTATTATTCTTCATGTGCGTCAAACGGGGCCCGAATGATGAATTTACATGCTTGTAACGTGACCTAAGGTGTCAGTTCTTTCGAATGTAGTAGTGACTACCCGCCAGGCTTTTAAGTGGGGGATGGTTTTAGTTATTGCCTTTGTTGCGCGCGTTCTCCAAAACTGTAATAGATACCTTCGTTATGCCCGCGAAGCGTGCAGAAATTTTTAAATGCACATGATATAGAAGTTGCTGGAATCACTTCTTAGAAAATTTCTTGTGGTCCCCCTTTCAGGGCATTCGAGAGATCCCCCCTTTCGCCTACCCAAAAATGGTATGCTGTCAAAATGGCGGCTATCTAAACTAAATCACATCTGATTTCACCATTCTTCTTATTACCCACGAGAATCGCAGTCTAGATTCCTATCCGCTTTCCCCTTATTCCATTTCAGATATCAATGAATGTTCCGGAGGACACAGTTGCCATGCCAATGCTCGATGTAGCAACACGCCCGGTTCTTATATCTGCAGGTGCAACTCTGGATACAATGGAAACGGAAAATCCTGTGCATATACAGGTAGAGAATACGTGTAAAACGTGGTATTAGTATTGGTATCTTAAATTAGTTCTACATTGCGATATTACATGAAAGCTTATAAGATCCATCAGGAAATCGTGTAGTTTTACCAAAATGTAAAGATATTATTTGACAGAGAAAGCTTCAAATCAACTTTTTTTGTTTTGGCATTTTCGAAACACTATTGATATTAAAAGCAAATGTCTGTGACAACAATCACTTTGGCTGGAAAATTCTTATCGAGTTTTCATAGCCAAAGATGCCAAAGACGCCAAAGACGCTCAAGCAGTTCTCCCGAGGGTGTTGAGGAGAAGTTCAATTTTTAACGCAAAAATTGAAACTTTCGTTTGAAATTACGTTTGTGGTAAACTTATAGTGTTTACATTTTAGAGTCTACGTGCTCTACCATCAAGCAACACCGCGGAGGTTCAAGCGGGACCTACAGAATCGACCCCGACGGTCCGGGTGGTCAGCATGCTTTCAACGTCTACTGTGACATGAATGACCAGGGAGGGGTGGGGGTCACTGTCGTAAGCCATGACAGCGAGTCTAGAACATATGTCCAAAATGGTGTCGAGTCTCCTGGATCTTACTCCCGTCACGTGACCTATCAAGGTGCAAGCTTACCCCAGCTCGCTCAACTCACACGCAAATCCACTAATTGCAAACAGTTTATAAAATGGGAATGCTATCATAACGAGTTTATTGGTGCTCGTTATGGCTGGTGGGTGTCACGTGACAACCAGCGGCAGGACTACTGGGGAGGTGCTAGTCCAGGTAGCGGGAAGTGCGCATGCGGGATGACAAGATCTTGTGCTAACCCATCTTTTGGCTGTAACTGTGATATCAATGACAAACAGTGGCGCAGTGATGAAGGGTATTTGACTGATAAGTCCACCCTTCCTGTGCGCGAGATGAGATTCGGGGATTTTGGTGCATCATTCGAAAGAGGGTATCATACATTAGGAAATTGAAATGCTCTGGCTAGGTATGAGGTGTGTCGATCTGATTCAGTTCAAAAAATCCATTCAACATCGTGAATATTTGTTTAGCGTTTCTTGATGAACAAGGTTCGACAACCCATATGACAATTGATAAAAATGTGGGGTTGATGAATTGAATTGAACGACTTACTATAAATGCAAGGTTTATAACTAGATATAAACAGCCTCAGCTCTAGTTATAAACCTTGCATTTTAACAACATGGTCTCGAACTTAAAATGAGGATTATCATCAATTGTTAGTGGCCTTAAAATGATGATTATTATCAATCTGGTGGCGCGCTTGCGATTATTTAACATACACAAGTGTTCCACATGGCCGTCGGTCGAAGTAGTATAGTGGGGGTGGGGGTCACGGGCCGTTTTCTTTTTTTGTTTTTACTTAAGTTAAACAAGCGTTTTTTTGGGTTCGGACTATTCATTTCATTGCTTCGCTCTATTAATAGTATTTCAATAGAACGAAGATAATTGGCCATTTAACAATTGATGATAAACCTCATTTGAAGTTCGAGATCATGTTGCGTTTTTAATAGCCACTAAATTCAATTCACCAACCCCGGCGCCTTCCCCCGATAAATACTAACCACTTAACAACAACTATATAATTAGTCCAGTCATTTCACATGGAAAATAAGGCCAACCCGGAACAAATTGCGACAGTACAAATCTCAACGGATTTAGACTCTATTATTATCACTTAATAACATATCAAACGTCGTCCAAAATCCCGATACGGCAACCTCGAAAAAAAGGGATTTATTCAAAGCAATTGGAAACAGCTTCTTTCGCAGCATGAAAACGAGGCTGGCTACAAAATGTTACATTTTGACCTTGTATTCCAAGTATAACATTATTTAATATTAAGAATATGAAAATAAATCGTATCCTCCCTACCTGGCTGTCCATTTTTATCTTTTACACTCAATTATTATCCAGCCAAACCACCTGTTTGGAGCGAGTTTGAAGCGAAAAACTGCTTTGTGGTTGGTGTCGATACACATGTCAATAGAGGGAAAACCTTGGTCATTTTATCGTGTTCTTGTTAAATGTAAATAAGCTCCTTGTTAGTTATGGAGTTTTTTTTATTTAAGTGTAGGAAACTTATCAAAAGTACGTTAATTTTAGTGCAAAGATGAAGCCGTCCTGGAGTGAAGTGAAGAACTCGCTCAATTAGCCGGGTGGATTGAACTAGTACTTCGTAGATGTCATCGGCAAATGATTATTTAGATAAAAGATATAATTGCAAAAATATGTCGTGCTTTTGGGCCGTCAAACGGTCGGTACAGATAAAAAAAAAGATCAGTACAGATATAAAAAAGGCGTAAAGAAAAAGAGCGGGTTAGCAAATGCGCGCCTTGTAATAAAATGTCACATGAAATGTACATATCACAACGGAGATCAAGTTCCACCTTTTTACTCTTTGCCGTCGCGTGTGTTCTACACCAGGTATTTGCCAACAAATGACATCTTGATTCCAGTTATTTCACTTTTATAGGTGAGTAAAAGACTTAGAACAGGTGTTTAAATACGAACTGTGCAGCTTCCCGGCTTCGATTTTTGAAAACTCCGATAAACCCTTCGCAAGCCCCGAAAGGCTTTGCTGGCTGGTCATCCGTGGGCTAAGCTTTCATCTGACGCCAAGACTGGCCCTTCTGCTGACGTCCGTTATGTTCTTGAGATGATGGCGCGCTGCTTCACCGAATCACGTGGCCACGGAAATGCACCTACCAAGAACTGTGCCGGCCGTGGTGTTTGGTAGCTACAGCAATAAATCCTCCACCAAACCTCTGGCGTATTTGATGCGCTCAGCAGGGAAGGCGAGTGCGACCGTCACCTTCACGGATGCTATGTCTATGAATGTTGCGATCAAAAGAGATGCCTTCCTTTCAAAGGATGACAACAAGAAACGGTTCATTACCATGCAGAGACGCTACCTTCCAGAAGCTGGGTGTAGCACCTTACAAGCGGAGGCCGACGCAGACGTCCTTATCGTCAGAACAGCCGTGTAGAATCTGCCGCCAATCATCCAACCGCACTTGTACGGGACGGCACAGACCTACTCTTCCTGCTGTGCTGTCGCACCTAGGCAGACGGGCATGACCTGTACTTCCGACCTGAGCCAAAAACAACTCGAGCGGAAGTAGCCAAGTATGGAGCATGAAACACGTGAGGGCAGAGCTTGGGCAGGAACTATGTCAAGACATACTCTTTCTTCGTGCAATTTCAGGCGGCGACACGACGTCTCGACCTTATCTGCATCGAGAAAGCCGCGCCGTTCAAGAAGTATGAATAGGTGTACTTTCAAAGCCAAGCAAAAGTGTTTGACAAGGACGCGTCATCTCCGGTTGATGAGGTGGCGATAGAAATAAATTTATGCAAAACCAAAACAGTTTTATCTTTGGTCGTGAAAGAGAAATTCATGTCTGGGCTGGTGTCGAGCAAAAATACTTCATTCATGACGATTTTATTTAACGAAATCCTCAAATATCTAGAATGTCATCAAAAGCATAAACGGCCTTGTATCTTTGTAAATACTTATCCGTTCTAATACTACAGAAAGATATCAAATTCAGTTCCTGGTAGCAAGACTGAGTCGTTACTTGAACGGCTTTGTTTGAAAAAAAAAAATAATAATAATAAAACATACCTTGGGTCTCTGTGCCCGGTCCTCCTAATCGGGTCAGCCTAGTCCCTGGCGTTCTTAC
This sequence comes from Scolanthus callimorphus, assembly GCA_033964015.1. Classification (NCBI taxonomy): domain Eukaryota; kingdom Metazoa; phylum Cnidaria; class Anthozoa; order Actiniaria; family Edwardsiidae; genus Scolanthus; species Scolanthus callimorphus. Next base: position 21,297,774 of record CM066915.1, read on the forward strand.
CGGGCTTCCTGTGGTAGAAACGTAACGTCACATGAATGACCTCACAGAAAAAAAACGGTGTTTGAGCCCGCGCACATTCAGGGGTTTACCTTCTCAGTTCTCTCTATTCACCTGAGGTTTCGAAGAGATCACTTGATTCATTGATAACTATTATACCTAAAACACGTCGGAACTCGTCCTCGAATATATTCAATAACATGTTGATCTTGGACTCATACATTTCTTGGGCTGGTTCTTTCTCATTTTTCACCTTTAAGGTTTTTCCCCTTTTAGTTTCATCCATATTTATCTATGTCTATGTCGTTGAGTGGCAGACCCAACCTCGTCCCCAGGGTCTGGCCGTTTTCCAAAATGGCGGTTGACTCGGGGAGACCCTGGGGGAGGCTGAGTCACACGACCATTTCGAAACAAAGGACAACCTCGTTCCCATGTCTTCAAACAGTGGTCATGTGACTCAGCCTCCCCCAGGGTCTTGTGCTCGACCAATCGCCATCTTGAAAATTACCCACAAGACCCTGGGGACGAGGTTGTGGCAGACCGGCGTTTGCGGAAATGGATCCTGAGTCAAGTGTACTTGGTCTGCAAAATCGCGTTCCATGAGGAACCATCCGCGAAACGTTGGCAGGCAGACAGACAGCCACAAGGCTACATGAGTCCGACTTAGAAACTATTTTGCTACAAACAAATAGCTTTAAAAAAAGGAAAATTCATCAGAACTTGAAGATACTCGAGAATCGTACCTGGTCGCCACTTTGTTTTGTTTTTCTCGGCCGAAGTTAGTTGAGATTATAAAAACCACAGGTATCCCGCGGGAATTTGTAAAAAAGCTTTATTGATCTGTGTGTAATTATTTGGGTCTCATAAGACAACTATCCTTAGGAAACCAAACACAGAATCCCGATGTTTACCTGCAAATGAGCTGGAGAACAATGCCCATCTGTGAGGCGTATTCAAAGTTCTCATGCCATTCAAAAGCCAGGTGGGCACTCTCCTTAAAAATAAAACTTTCATACAAATATTGAGTCTACGTCACAATGAATCAATTTAGCATGTGTTGAATTTGGCACTCAGAAAGTTATTTACCGAAAATTACCTCTCTTTATGGAACGCTTTCCGAACTTGCAGTAGCCCAATACTAAAACATGGCGGAATTGTCGTGGCTTCTTCTCGGTCTTCTAGGGTTTGTTTCCCTTTCCCAGGCGGATATCTCGAAGCAATGCCCGGCGGACACGGCTCAGCAGACTCCTCGCTTCTTTACCGATATCATACAGGTGAAACGGGAGGGTGGGGCTGTTTTAGGCTGTTTTAGACTGGTTTGTTTGGGGTGTTAGAGCCATGTTCTCCTTAGCTGCTTACCATAGCAATCTTCTCTTGATTATGCAATTTCCTCAAGTATGGGAATATAAGAAGGGCTTCTCTCAGGATTTTAAGAAAGGCCAAAGAACAAGAACGATAATCGACGTTAGTTCACCGTCCTGCTTCTCTTAGCTCTGACTGTACCCTAAGAAACATTTTTCACTAAAGGTTGTAGTTACCATCCTTGATGATCTTAAAAAATTGTGTCCCAATTTTTGGACGCTTTTTTAAGATCCCCTTACTGTACGAATGCTAGAAGATTACAACAACACTAGTTTTAGACCATTAAAATTGTATTCTTGCATGAATTCGCATGACGAATGTGTACGGTATAAAATATAAATATTTACACAGAACTTAAATACGGGATTTCTACTCCTTGATAGTTCCCTCGAATTTCAACGTTATGAAATATAAAAATGCCGAACTCACATTAGCGGTTTCTACTCCAATGGTCTTCCTAGGTACTGCGGGTGTATGTTCGACTAGATTCTAGTGTTGAATCCTCGAATTCGCACGAAAATGCAAAACTGACATTTTTTAAGCGGTTTCTACCCCACGTTCTTCCTAGGTGCCGAATCATTACTGCGGCTGTTCGGGTAAAGAGCAGGGAGCGCTAAGGTACCGAGATGGTGATCTGGAGGTTTGTAACGGGAAGGAGTATGTAAGTGTTTGTGGAGCCAAAAAACACGAGCCACCTAAACTTGGAAGAAGCTTCTGGAATCCTGCTGAGTCATGTCGACAAATTCTAGAAGCGGACAGGTACGATGTAAGATAATGCGAAAGATGGGAGCGTGATCAATTTAAGCCCCATTCACACGACGGAAATTTTTGGCACGGCTCGGATAAAAAATGGTTCTTGGACGACCTCGCCACGTAGTCCCGGCTCGGATGAAATTTCGTTCGGGCTCTGACAAAATGTAGTACGGCAAAGCCATAGTACACAGCGCAAATATACCCGAGCCGTGCCATTAAATTTGGTACCCGTACCACTTTTTATCCGAGCCGTGCCAAAAAAATTCCTGTCGTGTAAATGGGGCTTTAAAGAGCCTTGTGTCAGGCGCCATACCAAGAAAGCATCCATTTCCATCGGCTGAGCCATGTTCTCGATTGAATCTGGTAAATCAAACCTGAAACTTTGTTTTTAGATGTTTATTAAGAGATTTCTACACGTAATTTGTCTTCTAATATCGAACGAAAACAATATCAAAGGAATGGCTGACACGGGCTCTTTAAAATTAAAATCACCAGTGATTGTGCAAATTGGCTAATAAACGATCCGTACGAACTCATACGAATTATCTTTTTTTTATTAAATAAAAACGACGTTATTCAAAATGTTAAAGCTCGTTGTAACCAAAGTGAAAAGTACGAATATGCCGGGAAAAAAATTTGAAATTGTAAAAAATTACCACGAGTCAGTTAAAAGCTAGTATATTTGATTTAAATAAAAAATCCATCAAAACAGACCATTAAGGTCTAAATGACACCAATCTAAGGATAAAAGAACACCTAGTCCTTCAATAAACAATCACCTTGCCTTTGGGTCATAGTCCTTTGTTCAGCTACTTGCAGCATAATTTGCTGCGAAAGCAAACACCGCTTATTTATTTTATATCTGTTAAGTGCCTTTCGGGTGAAGTCTACATGATTTTATAAATCATAAGGCACTTTTGTAGATTTTATTTTATACCGAACAAACGGGCTCGCAAAGCCGACAAATTTATTCTCCTTGTTACAAAAGTTCTGAATTTTTCTGTTTTTTTTTTTGTCATTTCCATTTTTGTTGAATGTGGCCATTGTGCGCCTTGGGGAAGAACGGTTGTCTCAGTGTTACGGCGCAGGGTCTCTCGACGCCGCTGTTCGGATTCGACTCCTAACCGGGACAGAAGAAATTTTCTTTCTGTTCGGTCAAAACCGGCTCACATTGTAGCAAACCAGTGGTGTACAACGGCAGCACCCAAATCATCAATGATATTTTAGTTCGCAGCACGTGATGCAGAGTCCTACATAGGAGCTCCGCTTTTAGGTAGTGCCTAAATCTTTATTATTATATTCAGCTCCGCCTTGAGTGGTGTGTATTGGCTTAAAGCAGGAATCGTTACGATCCGAGGCTACTGCGTTATGGAGACAGTTTGCATGTCTGCCGGATGGACCCTCTTGCTCAAGATGGATGGAAAAAAGGTGGGCACGGAAGCTTTCGAGTTGAACTGAAGAGGCCTACTATGGGACCTTATCTCGCCCTTATCTCTCAGCTACTGATGGGTACAATTTTTCCTTCCCCTGATCTCGCCTTTCATTTGGACCATTCCTCCCTTATCTCGCCTTATTTTGCCTTATCTCGCTTTATCTCGCATAAACTCGCGGCGAGATGAGGTCCCAGAGTAGCCTATTGAAACAGCTCTTTCAGTGACACGCCTTTCAACAGCCTCCTGTTTACTGTTTGGGCTGTGGCTAAACCAATTCAAAATTTGACACAAACTTTATTCAAAATTTGTTGAATCAACCACTAGTCAACTGCCAATCACATCGTTCAACAAAGTGCTTTGTTTCAGAGAACGTTCAACTACGATTCCTACCACTGGACAGCCCGCAGCGAGTTTAACGTAGGCGCAGTACATGACGGCTTGAGAAACACTTCGGAGATAAAACTATTGACCTACTCTTACACGCCTTTCACCGACCTGTGTTTGGGCTTCAAGGCTGGGGAGGAGCTGCGATGGCTGCCTATTAACATGAAAACTAAGCAAGACTCTTTGTACTCGGTCATCCAACCAAATAAGTTCGTACCGACCCATCTTGGTAGGGAAAAGTGGTTGTCTTTTGCACCCAATGCGACGCTGCAGAAGTATTGTGGCGTTGAGGGTTTCAACAACTTGCAAACAGCCAACAGGTGGTATACAAGGGTAAGTTGAGCAGAAAGTTGTCGTTTGGGTCCTTTTCCGTCTTGTTCTAGCGCAGCTCTTTCTCGTCTTGTTCCTCACCTATTCCTCGTCTTTGTTCTTTTTGTTCGTCTTATATGTTTTGTCCGTCTTCTCCGTCTCGCTCGTCTTCTCCGTCTTGTCCGTCTTGTTCATCTTGTTCGTCGTGTTCGTCGTGTTCGTCGTGTTCGTCTTGTTCATCTGGTTCATCTGGTTCATCTGGTTCATCTGGTTCATCTGGTTCATCTGGTTCATCTGGTTCATCTGGTTCATCTGGTTCATCTGGTTCATCTGGTTCATCTGGTTCATCTGGTTCATCTGGTTCATCTGGTTCATCTGGTTCATCTGGTTCATCTGGTTCATCTGGTTCATCTGGTTCATCTGGTTCATCTGGTTCATCTGGTTCATCTGGTTCATCTGGTTCATCTGGTTCATCTGGTTCATCTGGTTCATCTGGTTCATCTGGTTCATCTGGTTCATCTGGTTCATCTTGTTCATCTTGTTCATCTTGTTTATCTTGTTCATCTTGTTCATCTTGTTTGTCTTGCTCATCTTGTTTCGTCTTGTTTCGTCTTGTTTCGTCTTGTTCGTCTTGTTCGTCCTGTTCGTCTTGTCCGCCTTGTTCCCGCCTTGTTCGCCTTGTTCGCCTTGTTCGCCTTGTTCACCTTGTTCACCTTCTTCACCTTATTCACCTTGTTTTAATTGGCTCTTGCCATTCCAGCTTCTGGGCCGTTTTTCTAGTTTGCTTTTATTCTTATCAATGTCCAGGAAAGTTCTTCGTATTCTTCATAACGCTTTCTGTGAATTTTCATTTTGCAGGCACGAATCGGTATCCTAGGAAACGAAAATACTAAAGATTGCAAAAGTCCTGACTCACGGATAGGCATTGGTACACAGGGCACAGCATGTGGCCAGAACGACTATTCAGCTGGGAGCGAGGCTAAGTGTAACCGCGACAACGGCGGAGACCGATCTATAACAGGGATGGCCTTCATACTAGCGAAATGACAAAATCATTAATAGTTTCATGCTATTTGATTCAAATGTTGTCACATGCAATAAGCTAATATCGTGTTTCTAAGGACAAGTAATCCATCCACTGACTTATCTGGAAAAGCATTTTACCTGACATTGGTAAACATTTACATTGTAAAGAGTATTAAAATGAGAATAAAGGGTTGACGAAAAGCATCGAGGACGCGCTTTGTTTTGTTTATTTTTCTTTTTCCAAGACGAAAATCCACCGAAAGCATCTGAAAACGGGAGGATAACGAGTGAGCAATTTAACCAAAAACCTTTGGTTGTTATGTGATAGTTAACATCCTCGAGCAGCAGTGTTTTATCGAGGTATAAAATCTCCAGTATGAAGCACAACAGATGTTATACGTGATAAGACACTGACGTGTTTTAAATTACCCAAAAGACGCATCATAATCATGAATTCCGTCCCTAGTCATGCACAGAAGTGAAAAAAAAAAAGAATGTGCCCATAAAGCCTGTCCTGTCCCACATGGAAGTCGACGGCGGATATGCATATTTAGTACAAACCAACTAATGGTCTATTACAAATCCTGCATTCTGATTGGCTGAGCTACTAATGGTCTATTAGTGATAGACCGTACCTGGCAAAAGCTCCACCTTTCTTTGCAAGAAAACTTGATTTTTTCAACATAAAATAATGGAATTCATTGCCAAAACCAAATAGTTGCCAAATAGTTGGTTTATACTAAAACAATTAGACCTCTCGTCCTCATGTGCTATGATATCAATAGACCATTCGGCCTTCGGCCTCATGGTCTATTCATCATAGCACATTCGGCCTCGAGGTCTAATTGTTAAATAGTCTACACAGTCTGTCTTTGCACTGTGCAGATTGATTATAGTAGAGAGGTCTGTTTTACCTGTTCTATCGCTGAATAGCCATCAGCGGCGCATGAATACAGTGGGAGCCTCATTTTGAAGTTGAGAAAGTTGCGAGTACCAACGAGAAGCTGATGAAACTTGAATGGAGGCAATAGACAAACTTGTGGAAGCTTTCAGGCTCGTTGGTTATTCGCAACTTTCTCAACTTCAAACTGAGGCTCCCACTGTATATATGCGCCGCTGATGCCTATTCAGTGATAGAACAGAGAATTCGAAACTAAATAGAGCATTTCATATGACTTGTAGTGAAACCACTATCGCAAAGTAATTACATCACTTCTGAAAAACCCTATAGGAGTTATTACAAAGTTACTGATTACTCACGACAGTCATCTGAAATCCGCTCTATAAAACATTACTAATTATGGCTTTATGGTGGTATAAAGAATACGCACGTGATCGTTCATACGCCATTCTGTATATCAAGATAGTTTCCTTGAAAATTTGTCGACTTTCTTCAACTTCGTTATAAGGAAACAGTCTGCATACCTGCATATTTGGAACATTAGTAAGTTTTTCACTATTTTTATTGACCTAGTCCAAAGCTCCACCAGAACTCAACTATACTCGAAGAAAAATGATTTGTGCAATTGCAATGTGTTGTTCACGGTCAAGAGCCTGGCAACAAGGCAGACAAGATCACTCAGTTGAACTGATGAATAAATCATTTTTTGTGACGAACCCCTCGACCCCCCATCCTACCCCTACGGGGCTGGCTACTAATGGGTTTAGAAAGCCAGCTGGCACTTGTCTCTCGTTATAAAAAAGAAACAGTTTTAGTACAAACATGGAGCCCACGTCACAATAACTTGATTCAGCCCCTGTTTACTTGGCACCTTAAAGTTTGTCAACAGTGATATTACAGAAGATTGCCTTCTTTTCTAGGGTGCATCTCACCGAAACCTGTACTAGCCCACGCTGTGCATCATGGCGGCATTACCTTTATTTTTTCTCGGCCTTTCGGGGTTTGTTTCCCTTTCACAAGCGGATATCACAGACCAATGCCCGACACACACGAAACAACAGATTCCTCGCTTTTTTACCGACATTATACAGGTAAAATCTGGGCAGATGCCGGCCTGACTTGAACTTCGCACTCAAAGTGATTATCGCATTGTTCACGAGATCTCGGATTTCAATCCGACCGATTGGGTGACTTGACGTTGAGTTGAATTGAGGAGCAATTATTTCATCGGATTTCTAGTTTGTGTCACACAACTGCTCCTGTGATTGTGAGGCTTAGCTAAGAGCTTTCCCCTTGAATTTTTTCTTTGTTTTCATTTTCGGTGGTATTTGTTGGATTATCGGAGACTTTGGTTCTCTGGTCTAAAGCTTTTAGTTCCTAGGTACCGAACCACGATTGCAGATGTTCGAGTAGTGAGCAAGGAGGCCTAAGGTACCGAGATGGTGAGCTGGAGGTTTGTAACGGCATGGAGTATGTACGTGTTTGTGGAGCCAAAAAGGACGAGGCACCTAAACTTGGAAAAAGCCTCTTAAACCCGGCTGACTCATGTCGGCAGATATTGGAAGCGGATAGGTACGTAAAACAATTGATGATCCATGAAAAATGGGGGATGAAAAGGGAGTGTAATTCAAATTGAATTGTTATTTCAAATTCCCGGAGACGTATGCTACTACTCAATATGTACACAAAATATGCTGCTTTATTGCTTGGCCTAAGAAGAAGATGTGTTCGACTAAATTAACTGGCACAAAGATGAGATGTGTTGGGTTGACCTACAAAATTCTGAGATGCATTTTGGCGGATCCAGAAAAGGTCCTTTTTGCGACACAAATCTGGTTTACTGCAATTTTCATAATTCTGCGAACTCTACGCCAACTAACAAACCCCACGGTTCGGCTTCCGTCAATCAAACTAGTGAACGGCTCTGGGTCATTTTTCTTTGAACTAAGCCTCCAAACGGACAAGCCTCCAAACCAAATTTTCCACCATGAAAAGCAAATGCAACTTAGTAAAAATCCATGCACTGGTCTTAAAAGTTTTGATGGACAGAAATGTAAAGTGGAAATGTAAAGTTCGCAGAATTATGAAAATCTCAGTAAAAGGGGAAAATGGGTCCTAACGACTGGCTCCTAATAAGTCTATTGACAAATGTGGCTCATAAGAATCACACCCCCGTGTGAAACAGCTCGCGAATATAAATAATATCAAGCTCGTAACTATATTTTCAGTGGCGTTAGAACGGCATTTTCAAATGGAATGGCGCTCAAAAATCAAAATAACAATATCTAAGAATAAAATAACAATGTAAGAGGTGGTCGGGAACAACTATAAAGTAACAACCTGAAGAGAAAGTAATTAAAAGAGTACTTTTAAAAATAAACACTTATTAAAAATCTACTTTTGCAATACGCTTTTATTAGCTTAAGTGATGTTAGTGCAAACATTTTAAAGCTTGATTTTCAGAAATAAACCCATAGGGCACAGGGCCAGTAAAAAAAGAAAGAATATAAAATCTTGTGCAGTGTTTAATAGACGCGTAGCCACGCGTACCAATAATTGCGGTAGGTAGAGCCCGGAAGTGAGAGAGATGCGAGATGCAGTAGCATAAATCAAGAGCTTCTTACGGTGCTATGACCTTTGCACTTCGCTACGGGAGAAATGAAACCCATTTTAAAAAGGTTGACGACAGAATATGCGCTTCTCTCGGTATCCTTCATGGTCTTTTGCTCGGGACATTGGTTGCTTAGCAACGTTATAGAGGGGATGCGATTCCGATTGTCGTCGTGGTGATCTATCTTTGAAACAAATAACACAAAACCACAAGCCCTCAAAAGATTGACACTGTTGTCAACTTCGATTCACAAACTTCAAGGCAATATATTCCCTTTTAATCCTGTCTTATGGATGAGTATCTGGCTCCTAAACCAAGTATTAGAATATTGGGTATTTTTTATCATTCCATTTGAGTTCTTCAGCCATTCACAAACGAGATCTTCTGTCCTGATATCCTATCTTTATCGGGTCACAGTCCTCTAGTCGTAGATGAACTGTCCATGATCTCGTCGCATATCAGGACAGTGACTCGATACCGTAGAATATCAGGACAGTAGATCTCGCTTCTGATTGAAGGAGACGTAAGAAAAAGGGTGCTTCTTCCTTCATGCGTACGTTAACTTCTCCGTCCCTGCCCATTGAATTTTCACACGAATATCAGCGTTCTTACGTCTCCGTCTCTGGGTAGCTCGACGACGTTTACTTCCGGAAAGTTTGTTAGCTGCCCACTGAGTCTCCTAATGTTTTTTTAGGAAGGCGCGGAGCGGCGTGTACTGGCTCAAAACTGGTAACGTGACTATTCGAGGCTACTGTTTTATGGAGACCATCTGTAACTCTGCAGGTTGGACCCTCCTGCTCAAGATGGACGGAACAAAGGTGGGAAACCATCTCCACATAATTAACCCTAGAAACACTCAGTCCTGCTATGACACCATAGCTTTGGCGCTGCAAGGTTTTGTTCCGTAGGTACGGGCGCTATGTTTCTATAAGGCAATCGATACATTGCAACGACATTTCGAATTAGCAAATCACAGCATGTAGGAATGTAGAGATCATGCTCTCTTTTCTGTCTCGCCTAGTTCGACGCACAAAACATTTGTCTCCACACTTGAACGCAAATAGCAATAGCTCTTTACCTAAAGGGGAACACCAAATACATTTGTATAAGAAAATAGAGCCACAGCCCACCAACACTCTGTCCAACACTCTGTTTATCAAAATCTTAGGTTACAATAAGAGTTATACTATAAACTCTGAAACATTTGAAATTTGGATAAATATGCATAAGGGAATATCGCATCGCTTATTAGGCAGGATGTTTTCCAACCCGCGCCACTTAAGATTGGCAATGATAAACGCGATTTAATAAAGAGATTTTCTTTTTCAGAAAACGTTCCACTACGACTCGTACCACTGGACAACCCGCAGCGAGTTTAACGTAGGCGCAGTACATGACGGGTTGAGTCGCACTTCGGAGATAAAACTATCGACCTACTCTTACATGCCTTTCTCTACGCTGTGTCTGGGCTTCAAAACTGGGGAGGAGTTCCGGTGGCTGGACATTGCCATGGAAACTAAGCAACCCTCTTTGTACTCGATTATCGGACCAAACAAGTTCGTATCGACTCATCGTGGCGCTGACGCGTGGCTGTCTTTTGTTCCCAACGGCTCACTTCAGACAAAGTGCCGTAAAGAGGGCTTCAATAACCTGCAGTCAGACAAATGGTGGCTAACGAGGGTGAGTGCAGGGAATTCCAACGTGCATAGAGCAGATTTCAGATGACCGTCGCGAAAGTAAATGTAATTATGTAATCACTAGCCAATCAGAAACAAGAATAATACAGCTTGCTGTTGAATGGTTTCCAGCCCATCCAATCAGAAGCCGAACCAATTCAGGATTACTTAGTACTCACACAATCGCTCTCGAAATTGACTCGCTAGTAATTCCTTTGCTTGTATTTAGTTTGCAATTTGACTGGTGGATAGAAATAAGCACCCAAAGATAAAGCAAACCAATCTATTTCTAGAACAAAGCCGTTTCTTTGGCATATTTGTGGACTCGATCCCAGTGTGTTTCTGAAAATACTGATCCTGTCTAGGGCTAGAGACAATATCCAATAGACCTAGCAATCGAAAGACAACCTTTGAAAAACGTTGATCGGAAGAAGCGAAGTGCCCCCTTAGAAATAATCCAGACAAATTTGGGCCCTCTTCATCTGGAGAAGCTTCTCGGTCATTCCACAAAAAAATATCACGTTTCTGTCACGTGAGTCGCGCAATCATTACTAATTTCAAAACACTTTTGACGGGACTTTTGAAGAAACAGCAATACCAAATTGAACAGTCTGCTGTAGAATATAAAAAAAAACGTCGCAAACAAGCCCTCGGGAAACTAGAATTTCGTTACTCAGTCACGTGTCTGGGTCCATGGAATGGCCGTTCTGTGGAAGGGATTGGCCGCGGTCGGTCGTCATAGCAACTCATGTTTTCAATTAGCTTTCTTTACTAGACCACAGCTCGCAAACCCCGAAGAATCATCAAAATGGTGAAGATATAGCATTTCAACTTTAAATGTTTTCCAGCCTTTAGCTTAAATGAATTTATCGTTCTCTCTTGCTATCTGCAGGTGCGAATCGGTATCCTTGGCAACTATGAAGACGATTGCGACAGTCCCGACTCACGGATAGGCTTGGGCTCGGGTGGTACCTATTGCGGCCAGAAGGATTTTTCCGCTGGAAACGAGGCTAAATGTCGACCTGACAACGGCGACATCAGTACGACAGGAATGGCCTTTATACTGGCCCAGTGAGCCTGTAATCATATCACGATTCCACTGAATACTCTTAGAAATTGGGGAAAGTTGTTATTGTTAATTGAATGACGACGCTTTAGATTTGAACGTCTTCTGGTTGCCTGAAACCATGACAGCTGAAACTATGTAATTCTTTTATTTTTAGAAACAGTAGATCTGCGGTATACCAAAAAACATTTAGAAGAGAATCGTCGTGTATTGAAATAAATATATATTTAAATCAACAAAAATGATTTTGTCCCGCATTGTCTCTTCTCCAAGGACCCAAAGCACTAAAACCTATGAGAAATTCAAGAAGCTACCATGATTATTCTAGCAAGTCCAGATTTGGTTTTAAGTCCTGTGTGTCTTATATAAAACAATACATCTCCTCATTTTCCCTAGTGTTTCTCATCCGCTACGGTAGAGCTCGTTGGCACTTCCTATCTTCACGTCTGATCAACGTTACGGATTCAAGTGTTCTGTCAGCGCTCTCAGTGCAAATTGTTACATTTCATTTGCCCAGACGAAAAGGTGAAGATCATACAGAACATTTCACTCTGCGGGTTAAGAAAACTTTCAGGATTTTCTCAAAAAACGTAGACGCCGTGCGGACAAATTTGTTAAAAAGTCCTGCAATCCATGCATTTCTTTATAAATGTTGGAGTTTTGGATTGTTATACATAACTTGATCTGTATTGACTCATGAGCAAAGTGATGTTCTTACACATGCAGCACGCAGAAGTTTTGCTATTATTTTTAGCATCAAAAATACTCGGTGATTTCCAAAAAAATCTAAATGTCAAGTTTAAGTATTGCCGTAATTACCAAGACTGTAGTGTGCCAGAAGGGTATACTTTTTTCAAAACAAATGGAATCCTACACAAGGGCCTTTTCTAAGGATGAAAAATAAGTCCCTGATAATCTATCATTTTAATGGCTTCAATGCCCTTCAACCCCTGCAACTCTTCGCCATAATGTGACACATTTTAATCAGACAGAGATCTACAGTGGCTTCATAACCACCATGATCTGGAGAATGAAATTTATGATTATCGTAAAATCTTGATCTGCTTCGAATTTATGATCATCGTAATTTCATGGACATAGTTACTTGACATGCGCAAGTATTTTACGTTAGAGCCCATTCTCTTACCCAGAGCTCCCCGGCTCGTTTCCTCGCGGGGGAGGCTCTGGTGACAGCCACTGACGCATGCGCGAGATTTGATACAGAGCCGTTGAGAGAAAGATCTTTCTGCGCATGCACCAACGTTCAAAACCAGCCAATCAGCAATGGTCCTCAAATGGATGTCACCAGAGCCTCCCCTGCGAGGAGACGAGCCGGGGAGCTCTGGGTACGAGAATGGTTAGAGCCATGATCATGACAATACATTAGTATTCTTGGAAACACTTCAGGGAATAAAGGTCGGGGGATGGGGCTAGACTTTGTCAGAACCTAACCTAGAGCCTAACTCAGAAACCTAACCCCCAGAACCTAACCCCACGAACCTAACCCCATGAACTTAACCCAATGAACGTACCCCGTGAACTTAACCCCATGAACTTAGCCCCATGAATTTAACCCCATGAACCTAACCCCATGAACCTAACCCCATGAACCTAACCCCCAGAACCTAACCCCCAGAACCTAACCCCATGAACCTAACCCCATGAACCTAACCCCATGAACCTAACCCCCAGAGCCTAACCCCATGAACCTAACACCATGAACCTAACCCCACATATGAAACAATCTCCAACCGAAAATTGTCGATTTTCAACACCTCACGGCCAAAACCATATTTGGAATCATTTACCTTATAAGGAAGTCACAGGAGATCCTCTTTTGATAAGAATTTCGGCAAAAGTAGCAAGAAAACTGTGAAATTTTGAATGAAAACTTGCAGGAATCACAGAGACTCGAGTTCTCGATCTGTCCGCCATTGCTTTTGGCTTGGTAACCACGCTAAAATAGCCCACAGCTAGCCCGCGCGACTCGTCCCAGTCCTCCCAAGTGCATTCGGCAAAAACGACAATGATTCAATGATATGATGAAACTAATCCGCGCTTGTCAAGTAACTATACCCATAAAATTACGATAATCATAAATTCGAAGCCGATAAAGATTTTACGATAATCATAATTTCAGTCTCGTGATCATGTTGTCATATAACATGGTCAGTCATACCAAATTTGGTTTTGACCGAGAGAGCCCAGCAAATCGACAGTTTTTTTAATTGCATTGTTTGATATGTTACACCAGCCCAGTACTCTGACGTCGACAGCACCACAGGAAACCTGAAGGAAGCAATGACGAAGAGAACTGACCTATGTCACTAGCGATTCCCAGTTGAACCGCCTCTCTTAGCACTTATAGATGCAACAATTTGTAATCAACATCGGCGGAACTCGAAAAATGGGGTCACTTAACGGCCTTTATTTTATTTTATTTCTCTTGGCTTACTCCAATGCTGCCGATGTTACAAAGCAATGCCCAGTTGACGAGCAACAGAATCCGGATCTCTTTACAGAAATCGTCCAAGTCCCAAATCACGACTGCAAATGTTCCAGTAAAGAAAAGGGCACCCTGAGGTATCGAGACGAGAAACTGGAAATGTGTAACGGGAACGAATTTGCAAGCGTGGTGCCTGACCCAAAGAAACAGCCACCTAAACTCGGCACAACCAGTAACAACCCTGCAGACTCTTGTCGACAAATTCTAGAGGCTGACAAGTAAGAGTTTCTTACAGCTTTTTTAAGTACAACTGCAAGCCCTCTAAATAGTTTAGAAACATTCAGTCATTAGCAGGGGATGTAATAACTGAAGAGATCAATTCGCAAGTTTAAAAATGGGTTTTCTAATAATAGATTAGGATGGACTTTAGGATGCACATGTTTTGATATTTCTTTACCCTAGTATTCAAAGTTAGTATCTTTTCACCCGAACTTTTAATACAAATTTATACTTAGCTAAATCTATTTTTAATTAACCAATTCCTTTTTTCGTGCAATTTACTAACGGTATAATTTTCTCCCTTGATTTCTAACGGTATACTTCACATTTTACATTTGATATCTCAATCCTATGCTGCGCTCTTCGCTCGAACGTATAAATTCCATATCTCCGTGTGCTAGTGTATTTTCCTCAAACTAAAAAGACCGATAACACGTGTTTTTATACTGACTAATTGTATTTAAAGTCATACTTTCAAGACCTATTCAGTATTTCCCGTGAGTTCTATTTTAGTCTTCGAAAAGCTGAGACTGACCTTTAGTTGGCAAACCCTAAAAGGCCTTACTGAAAAACGAAGGTTTAAAGAAAGAAATGAGGAGAAAAAGTGAATGAAGGAAATGAGGGGAAAAAGTGAATTATTTTTTCTATTACTGCCCTTGAAGCCTATAATAATCTGTATAAAACAACAATAATCGCACTTTAAAGAATATACAGATAATGAAAAAAACAATTAAGGTTCTAAACAGAGAACAAAGAAAGGGCCATTTATATTTTGAATACTGAGAGCCTTTTGTTGGAAAACTCTTTGAAATAAGTAAACAGTCCATTGCCGCCCCTTTTGTCGCACTTGTGGACTCTGTTACGATTTATCCTGTTTAAGTAAGTCCCCCTCTACGGAGAAGCCTTTCTTTCAGCTGTGTATGTGGTTGTTGACTTTTTAAAAATATTTATTTTACTCGCATTCATGTTCAAATCTTTTGTTTGAATATTATAAAGTACTTTTTAAATCCTTGCACCTGTTACATTTCATGGCAAGGCGTTAGTTGTGATACATATAAAATTTAAATGATCACAAGTGTGAAATTGTCAAAGATTTGAAGGCCGTGAAAAAGGCCGAACAAAATATCAAAAATAATTAACGCAACTTATAAAACGAAAAGAAACAAATCAGAAATGACTTTCTAATTGACTCAAGACTAGTACCCCATTCACACAAAAACAATGTTTTGACTCTTACTAGCTAAATGATCACAGTGCAGTCTAGAAACGCGCGCCCTGTGGTATAATTTGGTTGTTGTTTTCTAGCATGGTGATGAGTGGAGTGTACTGGATCAAGGCCGGTAGCGCGACTATACAGACGTATTGTGTGATGGAAACCATTTGCGGATCTCCTGGTTGGTCCATGGTCATCAAAATGGACGGAAGTAAGGTACGTTAAGGCCCGTTCACACGGCGCGATTTCAGCTGCGATTTTTACATAACTTATGTATGATACTCACTGAGTGCATTTTCTGCTTCAGAAAACATTTCAGTACGACTCTGAATACTGGACAAACAAAAACGAGCTCAATGCAAGCGCCGTGAGAGAAGGGTTAGACGGTAACGCCGAGTTCAAGTTGCTGACATACTCTAGCACACCCTTCACAAAGCTGTGTCTTGGCTTCGAAAGAAGCCGGAAATGGTTGCTAATTAAAATGACTAAAGAGATGCCCTCTCTCTATTCCATTATTTCCCCTGGCACGTTTCAACCCACTAATGTTGGTGTTGACGGCTGGAAGGCACTGGTGTATGATGCCTCTCTTCAGCGAAATTGCCACAAGGAAGGTTTCAACAACATTGGCCTCTACCCCACCGCAGCTAAGGTTCGTATACTAGGCGGATTATTCTGTTATGTCATTTGTTTAGGTTTTGACTCATTTTCATGAGCAAACAGTAGAGCAACATAGAGAATCAGGGTTGCACAGCGGAGATAGGTAATGATACGTTCTGAATATCAATAAGGGCAGTGAATGAGGTAATTAGAAAAAGTGTTAACTGAAAAACTCTGATTAGCCTTTTTCCTTTTTTATGGCAAGAGCCCATATAAGGAGAAGCCTCCAAGACCCCGTCCGAAAGATATGTGACTCCACCAAGGGTAGGGGGAGGGGGGGTTGATACGGATAATGATAAGGGGACCATATAGAAAAGTTCATGTTAGACACAGTTATCATATTTTTCAGGCAAGAATCGGCATTGTTGGCAACAACGAGAACGATTGCAAAAGTCCCGACTCAAGGATAGGCTTAGGCACTCAAGGTACTTCCTGTGGTGCGAAGGACGACTCCGCTGGAAACGAGGCTCGGTGTGGTGGAGACAACGGTAATAAGAGCATCACGGGAATGGCCTTTATATTGGTGCAGTGAGCATGCGTAGAACAGATCAAATCAGCGCTAAACGCAAGTAGGGAATTTAAAATGTATCGAGAAAAAATTACGAGAATAAAGTCGTTTAACGCATGTATACAAATACAAAGTTGTATTTGTTTTGTTCGCTCTTAAAGGGAGGCTGTCACGATGCGCGCATGCTCCTGGAACGATCACTGAGCAAAACTATTTAGACCATCCTATCAGAAAAATATTGAAGAATATGCAAAACGTAAACATTTGGTCGGATTGATTAAAACGGATTGTTTTCGTGGTTTTCAGCCTTCGCTGGCCATCGTTATCGAATCGTTACGGGACGATTCTTCTTTGCTTTGAGATGCGCAGAACAGCTGCGGAGTTGCTCCATTTAATAGCCTGCGTTGTGCTTTTTAAAAGAAACCCAGAGTACTGGAGCACAGCGGCCGGAAATAAAATTCGACAAGCGAGTTTCGGGCCGCGCGAAATTGGGAGAGCGATAAAAGAACGCTCGAAACACACAGACACGCTTGGTAATCGTTTCACGCGAACCGTGTCTGACTGCTGACCTCACCCATTTGATAATTCCATTGGATACAATGTACTTTTTTGAACCGGAAATCATTGGCATGATCAAGTGTGGACAACAGGTAGGCGCGGAACCAGAAATTCCAGAAAGTGGGGGCTGGACACACTCTGGAAAGTGAAGTATAGTGACAAGACATTGCAAATTTCATTCACCAAATGTAGTCAACGTATTAGAAAATCCCTAAGGGGGGGGGGGGGGGGGGGGGGGGCTGTCCCATCAGCTCTAAATCCCCCCCCCCCCCCAAACTGACTGCCGGCGCAATAAAACAAATACGTGTGGAATAATTTATTAGGGGACGGGCGGAGAATTCCCATGGTGGTTCAAGTTCAAATGGAGTTCAAGTGAGAAATTGACCTCCTCGGCTTTGGCGTGATGTTTTCCCATTTCAGATCACGTGGGGGAATATCCTCTCTTTCTTTTTCTGCTGTGCAACGAAGAATATATAAATATATAAGCATCTCAAAGATAGAAATATTATTCAAATGAATGGGAAGTGATCTGAAATGGAAAAACATTACGCACAAGCCGAGGAGGTCCATTGACGGAAACTTAAACGATGCTGCTCTGTCAACGAAAATAACTATATATTTCTCAGCGTCATAGATACGGCATCAAATTCTCCCATTGAGTACATGCGAAAGTCTTGTTTTGAGTAAGGAGAAGTGCTATTTAGGTCATGGAAGTGAAAGGGTTAAATATCCATATCAAAAAAGTGTTGCCGTTTTTTATCCATGCGGGGTGCCTGTGCTTTTTACTCGTCACCCTGCCCTTTGGCCGAGAAAAATGGCGACCAAGAAAACAACGTTTCTTGAGTATCTGCAAAGTTTCGCGAATTTTCCTGATTTTTTGGTCAATATATGAGGGAACAATACAAATTTCCCAAATAAGGGATTTCCTAATAAGGGCATTTTGCAACATTTGAAAGTCGACAGTTTTGGCGAAATGTTCTTGATATGCACTGATTTATATATCAGTTTGTTCCAAGTTGATTTTATGATAGATAGTTTTTATATGATGCAGATACGGTCCCCGGGCATTTCTTGTTCCTTGCGTATAAAACGTTATTGCGTCGATATCTGATTGTGGGCCTGCCGGGTAGCAGCACGGATTTGAACATACGCCACAGCTCGCTGAGATCTTTGGCACTCTTGCCTTCACGGTTGTCTCGCGTTTCACATCTTGAATGGCAATCACCACTTGTGGGTGGGTGGGGTAAGAAGTGTGTTGCCATAGGTTGTCTCTAGCGACGAGGGAACTCTTTCTCCGCGCGCCCCGCCACACATCTCATTCAAACTACTCAAACTCGTGCCAAACGGAGACTTGGATATAAACATATTAGCATCATCATCTCCGTCCTCGTCATTGATCCCGTCCTCCTCGTCATTGTAGAGCTCAAATTCCTGTTCCTGATATTCCTCCTCTTCCGGGTGTTCCGAGCGCTCCGTTTCCGTCACAGAAAGCGAAAGCGAAATGCGGCTCCCGTAATGCACAATGCTTTCCTGACTCATAGAAATTTCGATGGTGTCGTTTTCATCCTCTGAAATGTTATCATAAGTTCGATCTGTTGCACGTAGCAAGTCCCTTTCGATTTGAATAAGCGATGCTCGTATGTCTTCGAGGCAAAACAAATCGTCGATGAAGGAGCAAATGTCGTCTTCTTCGTCAAAAGACGCTAACGGTACATTGTGTCCTTCCGCTATGTGCGCAAGTTCCTCTTCCTCAACCTTCTCAAACCATGGCTCGTATTCTGTCGCCTCCTCTGAGATTAGATAATCATCTATAGGATGACACTCGAACGAGACTTTCTTTTTAAGAGTGGGAGAGCTTCTTATTGATGATTCCGATACAGGCGACATCAGGTTTCGATGATCTTCATTATTCCTCTCTACCCCTCGGTAATTATTCATATTAGTTGTCTTTCCATCTTTCTGAGACATGTGCCTGAAGCTGTACGTCTTTGCTCTGTATTTAGCGTCCTTCAGTTTTAAAGCAAAGTCCTTGCATTCTTCACGAAACTCTCTGTAACATCGTTTCACGTAATCCTTGATGTACTTTCGGATTTCCACATTCACGATCCGCTTGGCCGATCCGGATTCCCTCGTTTGCTTATATGCAGCATTTAATATGCTGATAAATACATTCAGCAGTATTATGATCACTGCTAATGAGTACCCAAATACATATAGAGACCCAAGAACTTTGTTTATTCTGGTGATCCGCTTCATCTGCATAGAAGTCCCAAGCAGTTTCTGCAAAATGACGCTGACCGACCCTAAAAATGTCGAGAAAGCTTCTATGTTCTTTCCGAAAACAAGCATCCCAACTTCCGTAAATGCAACTAAAATAACCATAAACACAACGTAAAATGACGCTAAGTTGCCCATAGAGGTCTTCAGCGTCCCCATTAGCTGTCCAATGTGCCTGTTAAACCGAATAAGTCTTAAGAATTTGATAGTTATAATAAAAATCACGAACGCTAGGAGGTATACTTCCAGTTGCGACCACAAAACGATGAAATCAGTACTTGTGGTCTTGAAAGGATTTTCGTGAACTCCCCGAATAAAGTCACTCACGTATTTTTCTTTAAAGAACAGGGTTCCCATTGCTAGTAAAGCGGTCACTATGAGGAGCAAGTCCATCCAGCTCCAGAACCGATAGAAATAAGAACATCCCATTCTATAACCTTTGACGCACTCGCAGACGAACAGAAACACGACAGTTCCGATGAAAAATAATTGGCAGGTCTGGTAGAGAGAGCGGAACCCCGGATCTGACGCCGCGTAGACAGTGAGCGCCTCAATACGTTGAGAAGCGCGGATACCGCCTGTTGGAAGTCGCTCGTATAACATCTTAACAGACGTGATCAGCAAACTATAGGGCTCAAAGACTGTGAACTCTATAAAGACAGCAGACGTTCGGTTATCAATCCAGTTATTTTTCATTAGTGTGGTAAGAACAGCGTTAGCTGATTGCGCGTTGTATCCCAAGTCGGCTACAAACCCTCCGCCGCTGTAGCTGGTATAGAGACCCGAGTAAGAGAGTGTGTGAAGAGTTCTTGGCTCCTGATAGCGCCAAGGTCGAGGGCAGATTTCAGAGAGTTCGAAAGCAGATTGGAAGGTAGATAGGTTCTTAAGAGGAGTCCAGTCTGTTGTATGGTATGGTGTGAGGTCCTCGGTGCTCGCGGAGTAGTACGGGATGCAGCGGGTTATGTTCTTAATTAGGAAAGGGGTTTCCTCAACAGCATCACAAGACTCCGCTGAAATCAATATTAACAGAATAAGCACATCAGCAGGTAAGCATGGACTTGATTAGCCTGAAATTTTCAGTTGTCTTTTCTCTCTACACTCCCGAGCACTCATTGCGGGAGAAACAGACGACTGAACGCCGACCTCCAAAAGCGTGCCCAGGAATTGCGTGATTCTAAGAATCTTGAGAATGGACTCTGATTAGCGAATTTCTTAATGAGCTGTATAGTATGCAGCGGCGTAGCCATACATTTACTGTATTTTGCTGGAGGAAATTTGAACATTTTTGTCCCATTTTTGTTTTCACTATCCGGCCCAACCCCCCTTTCAGAAATTCCTGGCTACGCAGCTGGTATGGGGGCTGCCATGAATCTGTCTTTGAGTGTTGTTCACTTGTCACCGAAAATTAAACATATTATTGACCAATCACAATCCATTGTCAAGATCTTGAGAATCACGCAATTCCTGGGCACGCTTTTGGAAGTAGGCGTTCAGATGTTGGATTCTCCCGTAAAAAGTGTTGGAGAGCAGGGAGAAGGCGGCTGTAAATTCAGGCAAGGTTTGATCATTTGCATTATCATTTGCATTTTTTGTAGGACGTTTGCAAAAAAATCAATGTTGACCAACAGTAGATTGATTGCAGTCCCTTCTTTGGCGAAAGTCCGTGAAAACGAGCGCGTAAAAAAACGAGTGTTGAAGGTGCGATGATGGCGTGAAGGTACGAGTACTTCGTTTTCACGGACTTTCTCCAAAGAAGGGACAACATTTCTTAGACAACGCATGCCTATTTCAACAGTTGTGGCACCTGGTTGTCTGGTCATGCAGGAATCGTTCAACTGCACGTCTCACCGAGGCAACCAATCAGATTCTCCTTACCTATTTTGGGTCAGAAATTAAGTAATGGATGACAGAATCTCGAGGTGAATGCAGACGTCTCCTTTGGCAAAGTGAGGTAGGAGCGAAAGCAAAGGGACTGCTGAAATTCAGGCTGCTCAATAGGGAGATCACGGCAGATTTTGGCAAAAATTTGACCCTATTCACGGACTTTGAAAACTACAGCGGATTGTGATTCTGGTGATTTTGGGCACGGATATTTTGGATTGATTTCGACTATGCTCTGGTATCCGGATTGCGCATTTTTTAACAGACGCTAAATAATTATTTTCTAATATTCTAAAGTTCAATGGACGATTCTCCTTTATCCAGAAATGCCCAAGCCATGTCCCACAACTACCAGAATGCAGCGCGCTCTTTTTTAACAGTTTGATCGACAAATGTCCCACATCTACCGACATGCGCGCGAATCCTACAGCGCGCGCGTGCATTATAGCTGGAATCGTCCATTGAATATTCGAGCGGAATTGTCTTTTGGCCACAATTACTGTAGATCAACGGATTTAGCCAAAACATGTGGAGGATCCTACCCCTACCCACACTCCTTTAAAAAGTTTTATGAATAAGCCGAATAAAAACTACTGCCAATAGGACGGATTTCATATGACTGTAGTGATACCAATCTCAAAGTAATTACACCAATTCTGAACAAAACCTAGAGGAGTAATTACAAAGTAATTTCGAATTACTCAGGACAGTCATCTGAAATCTGCTCTATAGGCAAAAGAATTGCACTCTTACATGGTTTCAGTCGTAACTGTCTTAACCGTGGCATTCCAACCAGAAAGTTCTCTTTGTTTTTTAGAAATCCCTCTTCATACTCGAATGGCTTGCCATTATACCACGATGCATCATAAAGACCAGGGACGAGGATCTTATCCGTCCAGTTCCAGAAACCATCTGCGTCACTTATCTAAAACACAATCATTTATAACATGTTTAATTTTCCATTAGGAATGGGGCATTGAAGGAATAGCCTACCACGGGACCTTAAGGCGCCATAACTCCATAAAATTGCGCGCCTCAAGTGCTGTGGCTTCGAAGCCCAGGGTAGGCCTAGGAATGTGCTGCAGCGCTATACATCATATCGTTACCTCTGCCTTAAAAATACTGGGATTCTCATTACCTCGGCAACCGCATTCAAAGTCCCGGACAATCAAGACGGTAATATCATCTCTGGAAGGTGGGAGAACTGGTAACAAAGGGGAGGAGGCATATTGTGGATAACACTTAAAGGATAGAGCGGTTTTCACATGACCGTCGTGTTTGCAATTGGTTTGCTTTCTCATTGGCTGCTTATTTCTATCAACCAATCAAATTGCGAACTAATTACAAGCAAGGAATTGGTTCGGCTCCAGATTGGCTGGGCAGGAAACCATTCAGCAGTAAGTTGTAATTACTCTTGTTTCTGATTGGCTAGTGATTGCACAATTGCGTTTACTTTCACAACGGTCATGTGAAATCCGCTCTAACACTAAATTTGTTATGAAAGAAAGGGGATAAAGAGGACAAAAACGTCCTCACTCTGAGTTTCGAATTGATTTTTTCACACATATATAAGACCCTGTCCACACGCGTTTTCGTTTGAAGTTGTATACGTCAAGGCCTTGTCTACACTAAGACGTTAAACGTGTTATTCGAAATAGCATAGTGAGAACGCTCTCGAAAGTGGTTAGAATCAAAAACAAATACGTATCATCTTGTTAGCCTGCGCGCATCCGGTACACACGAGCTTAACCTTTAGGGTACTAACCCTAAAGGTTAAGCTCGCGTGTACCGGATGTTCGCAGGCTACATCTTGTATGACGGTCGAATACGTAGCTTTTTGAAAACGCTCTCCTCACTCACGATACTTGAACATTATTCATGCAGCTATAACTGAACCAGCTAAACCTTCGTAAAGCATTAAGAGGTTCTTAAAGAAAATTTGAAAGATTTTTCCTGATTAGCAACCCAAGTGATGGCCGTGGTTGCTTGTGAATCGTATCCGTTTTCAAAAGAAAACGCAGTCAGTGTGGACAGTTGAAAACGTTGGTATCAATACGGCGGTAGCGTTGGTCACCTTAAAACGGAGCCAAACCAAAATGCACAGTGTGGACAACGCCTAGCTGTTTTTTGAAATCCCTGATTGCAGCTTTTAAAGCCGATTTTACAATGACGTGATCAATGGCTTGAAAGCCTGCCTTTACATCTTACCCCGTCAAAATCAGCAAAGAGGTTCGAGAGCTCGTCCTTCATGTGAAACCTGGAAGATTTTCTGTTACCATAACAGACAATGAATAGCAGGGTGGCGAATACGACATAGGTGACTATCTCTAGAATAACCCGCGCAGTTTTTAGTAGTTTCTGTCGCACCAGCCGTGCCTCTTCCAATTCGTCACCGGTCGGAGGTAAGAACTTCTTTTCTCGCAGTTTGTTCTTCCAATGAGGAAGACCGTGCACGACATCGGGCTTAGGCGGCTTTTTAAGTATGAGTGACAGGAGGGAGGCAAGAAGAACGACTTTGATTGGCTGTATAACTATGACGTCACCAAAGAACGACACCATGATTGATGTGAGCCATTCATTGGCTGTGTCGCCGCCCCAAGAGAGACTGTACAGCACGATGACCACAGCTGACCCAATTGTGCAGCCCAAACACAATATCCAACCAAGGTACACAAAGATATGTGGGAGTCCACCTCTCTTGCCGTTTCCTTCCCTGACATTATCACCGGAGCCTGTATGGTAATTAGCACCGGAAGGCGCCTTAGGACGCACATATCGGAAAATAGTAACAACAACAGCGTTAACTGGAATGGCTATAAGGGCGCTTTGTAGACCTATTTTCACTTGCATCCAGCTGAGTTTGAGTGGTCCAATTTGGAACGTATCTTTAGGCTTATTGCCGAACTGGTAGAACATCGCGTTGGTAACCATGGTAGCGAATAAGATTGACAAACAGCAAGATAACCTCTGAACACGAGTGAATACTGTCTGGGGCGGGCGCATAAACACCGATGCCCACAGGTGGCCATCTGCAAGGCTCCTCGACACTCGCGAATGAAACACATTTTTGAAGCCTTGGATGTCTTTCTTTTCTGCCGCTCTGACTTCTTTCTCTATCTCTCCATCCCCTTTCTCTAGCGCAAGCCACTTGTTACACAAGAAGTACCACTCTGTCTTATTTGCAGCGTCCGTAATAACGACGTTACTGAGAAACCACGCGGGTTTATGGCCGTCGTTGTCGTGCCAGATTCTGATCTTGTAAATCGGACCGAGGTTTTTGGGCAGGTACAAATGAAACGTGTTGGTACTTCCGCGCGCGAAGAAGACTTTGTCTATGGTTGGATCGTTTAGCGAGATAGTGTCAGTATAGGAATTTTCCCCGTAGATTACCATCCCCACGTTAGCTGTGGTTCCACTTCCCTTCCACATCCCGGTGTAGACGGATATTTGGTACAGATAGTTACCGCGGTCGGAAAGGTAAACAGTAGGGATACTCTGCAATAAAATGAAAATAAATTAGATGCACGCGTCTAATGGGCAATGGGTTTGAAGACCAACTTTTAATCAACGACTATAAAACATATACAAAATATCAGATGTTTTCAAAAGTTTGATATTTTAACCCTTTTTAAAGACCCTGTCAAACGGGCGTGACAAATAGTTCTGTAGCTCATAACAGACTCTGTTAATGAGGTAACGGTAAAAGTAGTGAACTCAATCTGTTTGAATCTCATGGAATTTTGATCCATCATTTGATCTAAAACTGATTTGAGTGATATGTAAACAAAGAACAACAAACTAATGGTGCTATTTTGAAAGTTTCTTACCATATTAGATAAACACAACAAACCAATCATAACATTGTCACACCCATCGGGCACAGGGCCTTTAAGGGCATGGACCCTTCTTCCAAAATCCTGGTGAATTTATTCAGTGTGCATTGGAGGGGTGGGGTTCAATGGAATTTCCACATATGTTCTTTGTTAGTTTGGCCCTGTGATTTTCACTGAAGTTATTGAATTTGTTATTGAAGTTGAATTTCCACAGGGGTAGAGAATTGTTTAAACTTTTTCAAAATGTCTACAGGAGTATAGTCAACCTTACAAATTTAAAGTTCCTTGCGGAGGAGGTACGCCGATGTAAATGGAACAGCCCATTCTTAATCAGGCCACGGAACAGGAAAGGAATTTTTAGAAATAATCATAACTCTAATAGTAATATGATTTAAAAGTATTAATATGATTTAAAAGTATTTATCTCAATAGATCTTGTTACCTTCGTCGCATCCTTCTTATCGGCTCTGCGAGCAAATATCAACCCAATAACATACACGATCAGTAATCCGACTACTGTTGTCATTACAATGAAATCTTCCAGCTTGGGGTTCACCAGGGCCAGATAGACCTTATCGAAATCGATAGGGTTCGGCTCGACGAAGAAATCACCACCAAACGCTGTCAAGTGGTCACATAAGCAGTGGATACTCCCTTGTCTTGTTAACGGCCCAGGCTGGAGGAGAATAAAACAGAACATTAACCATGCTGAAAATACCATTTCCAATCAGTAGCAAGCAAAACCAGTCAGACTACAAGTACGACTCAAGAAACCAAGTAGTCGAGTGCTCGGTTTTAGGTCGCATTCTGATTGGCTGATCAAACACATATAAAAAGGCTTGACCAATCGGAATGCCTGGTGAAAGTCTCATTTCAGAGTCATCTGAAAATCAAATTAGTGAGTGTGCCATACCTTACAACCGGCATCCGTCCACTTTTCACGTCGTTCTGACCAGTAAAGGCACGAAGTCATCGAAATATACATTGTGTAGTTCAGATCACTCGAGGCATTATATTCAGGGATAATAGTCTCCGTCGGTGGTGGCACTGTAGGTTTCTCTTTTACACTAATGCATATCGTGCGTTTATGTCTCCTTCCCTCACCACACGACCGCCGCACGCGGCGTGATCCTGCCGATTCGTCTGTCCCATTTCTGCCACCATTTCGGTCTAACATCAAATATCGTATTCCTATATAATGCATTCCTATTTTACCAGTCACATTGCTGGTTAGCTTCATCTCAAATGCATCTGAGCTGCAATTTCTCCTCCCAGTCAAACTATCCAGGTTGCATTTTGTCAAATCTGGGATACTTGTTGTGTAGTTATATTCCCATGGTAGTGGTCTTATCCCCGCACTTACAAATATCTCCAAAGTCTTTCCACCAGATGGACGTATTCTTATTGTTACAGTAGAAAGGTCATTGGGAATGCTGAATTGATGGTATCGTAGATCATCAAGATGGGAGATATTAAGTGTTGGCTTAATAAAGTAATGCTCTTTTGGGAATATTCTTGGTGTGGTATCCTCAGGTATAAAGATTCCCACCGGTGTCTGCAGACCCGATACTTTAATGTACTTCCCGGGAGCAGAATACAAGTTGATGTCAATTGCCCACGAGTTGATGAAGACGTTGCTAGAGTGCCACGTGAATGGGTTTTCCACGAACATTATTATCTAAAAATTAAGGTACCAGATTTTAACATTGGGGAATTAGGTTAACATGTGTCTTAGAGTCTCGCGAAGTCATGGTTTTCAAAAATGTACCAAGCCAAGCCGCCGTAATAGCGTGCCAAATTACTAACATTTCGGTTTCGCTTGGCATTCAGAGAATGCACTGTCTTATCATTGATCTAAATGTCAGAAATCCAAGGGTTGCGTTTTGCTCTATTTTAAATGAACATTTTGAATACTTGTAAGCGTTGTAAGCGTGACTGGTCTTGTTTCTAGTCAATTTTGTAACTGTAATAGAGCTCTAATAAGTTGACATGCTCGGAGGTCAAGCGTTCTTTGCGGGGAAGACAAAAGCGGCTGGATTCACGAGCATGCTTACTAGGGATTTCACCTAACTGTGGTGTGCGTCGAAAGAAACGTCTAACTAACGTCAACGCTCGGGGTCATGTTTTTGTCTGCATTCCTTTCTCCACGGGCCGGAATGCTTTTGTAAAAATTATCTGAAAGACTAGAAAACTGGCAATGTGTATGAAATATTAGCTGTATTCGCACTAGAGACGGAAAGCTCGTCTGAGACGAGTTGCTCGTCAGAAAAAGTTCCTGTCTTATGTCAATTCTACTCAGAAACACTTGCTTGTTATCTGTTTAAACTTTCTTCTTCAAAAAAATTGTTCTCGCATGATCACAGAAGAACAGGGAACCATATTCAAGGCGAGAAACTCGTCTCAGAATACAGCTATTATGGAAAGAAACATCAGTCGCTTTGCTTTTATATTTCAAGATTTGTTACAGGCGAGGTTTTTATTTCGACGCAGTCGTGACGATTATTTCACTGAACAAATAAACCGGTGGAGTAATGAATGCAGACAAAAACATTAGCCGATCGGACAATCGGGGAATCGTAAACGTTTATTTCGACGCGCACCACGATTCGGTGAAATCCGTAGTAAGCTCCTGGTGCAGTGGAAAAATACGGGGTTGATTAACCTTAAATGTTTCTATCCATAAAAACTGTAACATATGCAACTACAATCATATAAATAACATGGTAACTAACAATAGACGAAATTGGCGAATCCTGAAGAACCAGGGTCGAAGATCAGGTGCAGTAGATGACATCACATGGAATAAAATCATGACGTCAAACCGTTAATGGAGTATTATGATAATAATGCAGTGAACTGCATCTAAATCTTTTGAAATCGCTCTAAATCTTTTGTTTGGACTTAGTGCATTCTCGACTCTACTATTCTTTACTCTTTGACTAATACAAACATAATGATATGACTTAGAAGAACAAATAAAACGGTAAATTCTCTGAGGAGTCGTTTAATACAGATCTTTAGTCTTCAACAAAGTCGGTGCCTGTTTATTCACATGCCTTTCATGTTCGACATTTCCCATTGCCTAGCTACAAGCTTCACTGAATATATTGGACTGATGACGTCAATAAACAATTTCAAAATTGTTGAAAAGTTGATTTATATTGTTAAAAATTTCACGCTCTTCACAATTTATGCAGATTAAGCTAGATCATACATGGATTGCGAAGCACGAGGCTCAATACGTTATTATACCCTCAAACTAGTAAATAATTTCAATGGATTACAAGAAGGAAGTATTCCCCAGCCAGAGTCTATGAGAGTTGAAACCAATTTCAACAAATATTTCTAAGCATGAAGGTATTTTGTGCGGGTATGCCCAAAACAGGGACTAAATCTCTCGCTAAAGCGCTCCGTCTTCTTGGGTACACAGTCTACGATGCAGACGAACATTGCATGTATCATATGGACCAATGGATTCAAGCCTTCGAGACCAACACTATGCCGAATTTACGAGAAATGTTTAACAACGTGGACGCTGTGACTGATATTCCGCCTATGTTTTGGTTCGAGGAGATCTCTGTGGCGTTTCCCGAAGCTAAAGTTGTATTATCTATACGCGATAACGAAGAAATATGGTACGAGTCTTTGCTTTATAATCAAGTGGCTCTCAAGAAGGCGATGAGTTTAAGGGTTTTACTTGGGTTTTTATTGACTCCCACGGGCAGAAAGATGACACGGATGATGCAAGACATGATGAATGCGGCGTTCAAGTCCACAAATCCAAACGCCGCACTTCTGAACAAGAAAGCATATAGAGAACACAACGATCGAGTACGAGCTGTCATTCCTAATAAAAACCTCTTGTTATTTCAAGTGGAGCACGGTTGGGAACCACTATGTAGATTTCTAGGTCTGGAGGTTCCAGTGGTACCTTTTCCTCATGAAAATTTTCATAGTCAAGACGTCGAGGGGTTCTTACATCATTCCAATATTGCAAGGAAGATTCAGCAAGAACTTCAAATTATTGGAATGATTGCGTTGCTTTGTGCTGCAGTAATTGTATGTTTTGTATTGACATTTACTCATCGAGGCACAAAATGATTCATAAATCGTGACTGAGCATTGTCCGCAATCGTTTTAAGGTGTCACAGTAGGATTAGCGTGTTAGTGAGCTCTCCTGTGGGGTATTTTTCTTTTCAAATTTCATGTTACCTGAAGGGAGGGGCGGGCGCAGGCGCGCCACAGGAATCCTGGCACTCGAAAAGAAACATTTCTAAAGGCACGGATATTTTGAAAAACACTCGACACACTTTTCAAATTTGCAAGATGAATTTCGTTCCTACAGACAACCTTCACGTGTTTCATCGATGAGTACATTCTCATATTTAACGGATAAAACACAGAGAGCGATTTAATAAACGACCTATCGAACGAGCTATGGTGGTATTTGAAACCCTCCGATAATTCATTTTCGTCCCCAGAGCCATCAACGCTTCTCTGACCCCCTCCAAATTACTTGACGATCGTGGTAGAAACGAATGTTGGTGTTATTCAGCCAGATACGTTCGTCCAAAGCGAGAAGAAGATAGCGACATGCGCGTCGCTAAAGCCAATCGGCAAAGGCTCTCAAAATGTCTGTCATCAGACACTACCTCGCGAGGTGACTAAAATTTAAATGTAAATAGGTCTCAGACTGATATAGCTCCCTCTAAAGGGCGATGCAAGCTAGCTCCCTTCAATGCGATATTATTCAAAAAGATTCCGGCATACCACACATTACCTTGGACTGCACGGAGGGTAATCTACTGACATTACCATTTTCCAATACACTTCCGAGGGCAGGGAAATTTACTTCTTTGTTGGCAGCTTGCAAAGGTGAGCCCGACATCTCTCGCAGCTTGTGAGGCGAGTTTTTCGATAGAATGAGTGATATGGATTTGGAGCTGAATATACTAGGGTCGTCATCAACCACCTTGGTGCGTAAGATACTGTCTCCGAGTCTTCGCAGTTGGTTGACGGCTTTCTGCGTTAGTTGTTTGCTCTGCAATTTTTAAACACGAAATGTGCGAAGAATGTGGTCATAGGAGGTTCGTTTATTTAGACCTGAAAACTTCCAACGGAGCTGTACAATAAGTTGAAGATCATTGAGGGCAATGAAGGACAAAAGAGCTCCATTGTAGAGCGAAGATAGAGACAAAAGCAACTACAGTGGTACCTCTATTAAGCAACCACCTTCGGGACCGTGAAAAGTGGCCGTTTAATAGAGGTTGGCCGCTCAATGGAGGTTCACAAGAAAAGTCATGAAACTCGCCAGATAACGCGTTCTACATCCAAGAACGTCAGTGATAGGAGTAATATACAAGACGACTTTCAAAAGTCGAAAACTGACGTCATTTGTTTATGTTGCATTAGAGGCTTGTAAGCTTGGGACTTTGAAAGTCGGTCGCTTAATAGAGGTACCACCAGGGGCGTAGCCAGGATTTGAGAAAGGGGGTCACATCTGTACAAATGTATGGTGCGCTTTTTTAGCATACCGTTTTTTTTCTTAATGTTTAAAGTATATTTCTTTTAAAAAGGAGGGGAGAGGGGAGGTCACAGGCACCCCAGGACACCCCCCCTCCCTCCCCACCTGCTACGTCCTTGACCACTGTATGTCCTGTATGGTTCTGTTTCGTACCCTTACCATTTCCATTTGCTTGAAGCTGTATTTAGGTCCACTACCATACACGCGAGCACCGTCTATTAGAACTCCCAGTACGTTACTAACACTGACGATGAATGAGTTTGTCACACTCGCCTCCAGCTCGGATAGTCTCATGCTGGTGTTGGCGATGCGTGATGACATAAAGGCCAGGGCGTTCGTAAGCATGGTCAAGGTCTTTTCCTGGAATTTAATGAAAAAAATTAAAATAAAGTGCGCATTCAAATCTGACTATTTCTTTGATTTTGCCCCGTTACCGTTCGAATTTTCGAATGGAGGAATTTTCGACCGTCAGAATCAAGGACGAGTTTTGGATTTGACGTGGCGAATGATTAAGTGGTACCATGTAAACACATCGCCCGACTGATTTTTCAGGCGGTCAGGGATACTATGACATCCTCGCCGCATATCTTCTTTGTTCGGCGTGTTGTGCGCGTGAGCTGTTTGCAAAACCACTGTCACTCACTGTCAAAATAAAATCCGTCCGGTTTAAAACAATTCTCGTGTAAACGTATTTAATCGCCCAGTGTAAACTATTGAAGAGATGAGTATTTGCATCATGTTGCAAGGCACTGTACATGCTGGCAAGTCCCAAGCTCGTTTGCGGGACTCAAGTCGCAGAGACTAACAGTTCGTCCCGTGACTGAAATTAATTCCAAGATGAAAATCGTATGCGCAATAGGAAACTTGGCTCCGAATCAGTATCGTGCGACTGATCAATGAGACTTGTCCCCTAATGTACTTCTATCTCATCTTATTTGGAGTTTCGCTTTTAGGCGGTACTTCCGATTTTAGGCGGTACCTAAATCTATTTATTACTTTGAAAATGTAACGTACCTGTGTACCAAGGGATAACTCATCTTTCTGTACCGTAGCCAGATTAACCACGGTCACTACCTGAGTGACTTTCTGCCAGCTGTCAATCTTCATTGTCGCCATTTGGTCCACAATTGCATCTTTTAACTATAAAGACGAGCAGAACACATAAATAAGCATTTTAGGCCTAGCGATCGACAATTAATATTACACATCTTGATCATCATCTTTATCATCATCATCATCATCATCATCATCATCATTACACCGTCATTAACCATTATACCCCGTACCTTTTTTGCCGTATCTTTTGAAATAACCAACTTCTTTCTTAGTAACTTAGCGTTGTTTATTGCAATTATCTGCAAAAAAGAAACAAGATCGCTATAATCCATTTACCTAAACTCTTCAAACAACACCAGTTAATTTATCTTGTAGAACCAATACAACAGATGACTTATCTTTAGTATTTTCAATCTAGTTCGACGATCTGATCCTACACGATGGCCAGGAATTTTTAATTGATAATGATACTTACATCTATAGTCCCTATGAGCTAATAATAATAATACTAATAATAATAATAATGATAGAAAAATTATAATAGAAAAATAGAATAAAAATAGAGACGCTAGTAAATATGTTTTGAGATGGCCATTAAAAATGTGGCAGCGCATTCTATTTATCACGGACCGCGTCATCAAAGCGATCAAAATGTTGAAGGCCATAACAAATTTTGACCACGATGTTGACGTGGACAACGCATAACTTCGTTGGTTCTTTTTTGTCACAAAATTCAATTACGTGCTGATGCAATCACCGTTGTCAACAGTTTTATTTAGCACGGCAACCAGCCAATCAGATGGCCAGATAACTAACAGTTGTGTTAAAAACCTTAATCTCGATCACTTGTCCACCAATGAGGTTGCCTTTTTTTGCCTATTTTTTACAATAGCAGATGGCAACGCGCTTTCATGTAGAGCGTAGCCTCGAGTATCTCAGTATTGATTTCCGTTTTTCTACGTACTTAACGGATGACCTTAGTAAACGGGAAATAACTTTAGTAATCCATTAGCATTTGTCAGTGGTACTAGTACGAAGTCCTTTCCTTGGCGTTGTATTCAATATAAACTACCAGTTCTCCAAGCTATTTTCGTCATATCCAAAAGAGTAATTTTTAGCAAGGCAAATATATGCAAATCAGTCCGCCATTAATCGCTTGTGTTCCAGGTTTGGGCTCCCGTCATGATACACACACAGGGATTGCGATTCCTTTTTCATGCACTGACTTCGTATTTCGATCTTTCAAACAACCAAACCGTACTTCCATGGACTTTTTTTCAGGAAAGAAGCATTCGAATTTCGTACTAGTGCCACTTTACTATGATTTTCATAAATCTGCGAACTCGTACTTTACATTTCCGAACGCCAAACTGCATTTTAGCCTCCGTCCATCAAACCTTAAAGACAGTCGACGCGTGGATTTTTTCTAATTTTCGATTGCATTTTATGGTGGAAAATTAGGTTTTGAAGCCTAGCTGGCTCTTCTTAGTTCAAACACCTCTCAAAGGCGTGTGAATTCATCCAGATCTGCTCACTCGTTTGATTTACGGAAGCCAAGACCGCGGATTGTTTTGGCGTAGAGTTCGCAGAATTATGAAAATTACAGCAATACGCTTTCTTTGTGATAAGCCATCTCGTGTCCATGCACCAGCATTTCTAGCATTTGACGCACGCGTTGTAGAATTATATTGATACACGTCATGTTTTTAAGTGTTGCGATTGCAACAGCCCGAAACGTCGGCACATTTCATAACCTGTTTTTGTCTCTTTTGTCTCTTTATTAACGTTCTACCTTGGTGGCGTTCTTGTCATTCTGGTGTTCCTCTCCAGAGATGTCAATCAAGGAAAGAAGCGCAATTGCTATCTCCGCCGCGTGTTTTGTCTTGTTTTTCTCCAGAAGAAGCGAGAAGTAGTTATCCTTTTTGTCCGCAATGTCGTGCATAATTTCTGACACATCGTTGTGCTCAATCACTTGCACCTATGAAAATATGTGCATTAAAATAGATGATAAAGGTAGCTATGGAAGTTCTCGCGCAGATCGGGTGCTATTGGAAAGCCATAGCTGTGACACTCAATAGGTCACTTGCAAGTGGGTCACGTGACCCCGGCTACCTCTTAACAAGAAGTTTTGTCAAAATCAATTCCAGAAATCCAAAGAACCAATTGATTTAGTCAGAAACTGAAGTTTCAGCATAGAATCCCATGCTATGACTCTTATCTCGCGTGTTGATTGGCCGAAATCGAGGTTGTTTTTTGTGTGGAATTACATGGCTGCCAAAGTAGAATTCAATGAAAACACAGGACACTCACGAAATTAAATTTCAACACGACAAATTTACAATTTAAAATAATATGTTTTACTTTGCGATTTATGGCGACTTTAAGCGCGAAAAACAACTTTATGTGACTTTACGTCCATAGTAGGTCCCATATACAAAGATGACAAGCCTTACCTTGGCCTTTAATTTCATTTTGGTGTTGTCTCCAAGCGAATCAGTGACAATCACTTCAACTGGAACCATAAAGTCATCATCGACAGCTCCTAGTGGTAGCCTAGTGATCGTCCTCTTAGCGTGGCCACTTTCCAGTATGACAACACTAAGACCTCTCTGGTAACGAAATTCATACCGCGCTACGCCATCCTCGTCCAACCAGTCATTACACTCGATAGAAAACTCTGTAGTTAGAGCTTTTCCTTCTTTAGGTACGACAATGCATCCTTTCTTTTGAGGTGGGTAATAGGGAGGAGAATTGCCGACGAATGTTATGTCATCTTCTTCTTCAATGACATCATCATTCACCAAAAGCCGAACGATACCACGGACTTTAAGACGCTGGTTTCTGATATCTTGGTCAGCTAGGTTTGTTAGATTCTGTATTGTAACGCGGTCTGAATGTTTTCGACCTATAAGCTTGGACTGGAAAACTATAATTCTTTCCCAGATAACACCATACTTGGGCGATGTTCTCTCCTTGTACATTACCCATCGATAATGAAGTATGGATGTACATTGCAGTCCGACACACTTGGATGACAGCGATAATGACTTTGATTGGCTCAATTTATCGCCAGGAGCACAGTTCCCTTGACATCTGCAATAATGGTGGATTATAATGATCATTCCGTTTGCATAGAGAATGGTGATAATAACAATTAATAATAATTTAAAATTATGGTATGACTAGTTTTACGAGAAAACTAGGTGGTCTGCGTCGGCGGAGACGTGAACATGAACAACAACAACCAAAGGTTGAGATTTATGTTAAACGCCGTGGGAAAATTGGTGTTTTGCTGACGTTTCGAGCGTTAGCCTTCGTCTTTGCTCCGACGAAGGGCTAACGCTCGAAACGTCAGCAAAACACCAATTTTCCCACGGCGTTTAACATAAATCTCAACCTTTGGTTGTTGTTGTTAATTTAAAATTAGTAGCGCGCAAATTTGCATGTATATATGATCAAATGCGCGTAACATTTTAAAAGAGAAAAAACAAACACACTAGTATGATAAAAAATTAAAAAGTCAATAATTTGCGATAAAGACTTTGATTGGCTTAATTTATCGCCAGGAGCACAGTTCCTTTGACATCTGCAATAATGGTGGATTATAATGATCATTCAGTTTGCATAGAAAATGACAATGAACATTTTTGGAGCATGGGCGGCGACCGAAGCTCTTGGTTTTACACCCATTCTCGAACCCAGAGCTTCCCGGCTCGTCACCTCGCAGGAGAGGCTCTGGTGACATCCATTTGAGGGTCTCCGTCTGTTCAACCTATGCCTTCGACTTGAACGCTCTAAAAGTAATTCTGAGGCATAAAACCACCATTTTCTTTTGAGCATGCGTCGGTGGCTATCATCAGAGCCTCCCCACGAGGTGACAAGCTGGGGAGCTCTGGGTACGAGAATATTTTACACTTCATTACTGACAGGGAGTCTGTGTTGCGCAAAGGCTGAAGTCTCAGCTTTGGCGCAACAATTTTTTACAAAATGTTTGATACTGTCGAGAGGCGTCCAAACGTAGTCTCCCACAATGACATGACAGTATCTATATAGTGATAGCAATATAGCAATAGAAATAGTAATACCCCGATAATACACACCTTATAGAGAAGTTTACTGAGGGTTCCACATGCAGAATATGCTCTTGCATTGACTGTCTCTTCCCTTTGGTGATAACCAACTTAAACATATACTTCTTTTTAGATTTCATCCTGTTAACGTTAACCTCGAGCTTTGGAGATTTAGAGGACAATCTTCCTGGTCCGAAGCCAAAGCATCCATTATCATGAGTATGGGTTCGACCCAAAGGTTTATCAACTGCCAAAGCGGTCCAGTATTTGGGTCTTAGTGTCTTTTTGCCATTCTTTATTGTTGTGTGAAAGTCTAAGGTCTCGTTTTCCTGTCTGCAGTACCATGTATAAGTGATAGGTAACCAAGAAGACCTCAGGTCCGGATCGTGTGATCCCGATGCGTCCAGTATAATGACCCCGTCACCTTTGGTCACCTTTTCTTTTCCAGATACCGTGGCGACTAATTTAGGAAGCTCTACTCGAACCAACCCATAGTCAAATGTAGATAAATCTCGACCAGCATTGCTTGCAGCAAGTCGAACGTACAGCAATGCCGGTGGGAAAGAATGTGGGATTAGAGTGACGTTAGTGAGGTCATACCAAAGAGGCATGAAAGGTGAAAATGCCATAGCGGTCTCATACATGGCCGATACTTCCCACTCAAGGGTTAAGTCTCGTTCGCATCTTGTTATTACATCGGCGGTTATACTGTATGAATCAATAGTCAGCACTTTTCTGATATTTTTCACGTCTTTGCCAAGGCTGAGGCTGATGCGTGGTAGCGGACAGTCTGCCTTTTCGTCGCTTTCTGTAAAGTAAGTGAACAAAGGTTTACCCAAGAGGTATTTTGTGATGCATAAGTAACATACTTTCGCCTCAAATTTTGTAAAAATAAAAGGATTTTAGACAAATGACCTGCTAGAATCGTGTTTTAAACGGATCGTTACGTGTTGCTTCCTCTCTGGGTAGACAATGTAATAATACCCACCACAAAGAACGAAAACAATAGAGACAAAAGAGCTCCTTTGAAGAACGGAGAAAAGACAGATAAAGCAACTACGTCCTTACCCTTTCAGATTGTTAAACAAATAACATAAGCATGATAAGAACAGAAGGGGTTGAGGAAGCAGGGAAGAAGATAGCGCAGGTAGCAAACCATGGAATCGAAGTAGTAAATGTCTATCCTTCTGGGAAGACTGCGCGACGATGAATACTTTTTCTAATAAGGGCCCATTTAATGGACGGCAATATAAACATTTCACTAATGTCAGTATAGGTTCTAGTGTAGGTACTCACTTGGATGACGGAATTCCACGTACGTTGGATCAAGGAATTGGTCGTCTTGTTCAATCTCAGACAGAAGACTGCTTTCCAAGTATTCTGCTATATTGGCGATACATCCAATCTCTATTTCTGCTTCGGTCTGCAGGTACTGTCCACCTCGTATTTCTACAGGACTGCAAGTCAGAAATTAATCTCTTGTCTTTGCTTTTCGGACATATCGTTGCTGCATTTTGTAAAGGACATTATCTAGATTAACCGTAAATACTTTAGTGAGCTTTGAGCTCCGAATTTTTTTTAGATCCACGCCTAGACGTTCAGTTTGTACGCACATCGCACGACATACGCTAATATCCTTTAGCCCTTTTATGTTATAAAACGGTCTGCAGGCTCTGAGGGCAATATAATTCAATTAAAATTTATTCTCAGAAAAAATACTTACTTTAATCGTAACAGCCTTGCAGACAAGAAGCCAGGCGTATTCCTTAAGAGATACTCAATCTTGAAGAGATATGAAATGAAATATAGTTTTTAATAAAGGGCGTTTTACATGACTAAACAATGGTTGAATGGGAGGGAGGAGGAAGGGGGAGGAGGAGATGAGAAGGAGAGAAAAGGAGAGGGAGGAATTGTTGGATGAGGAGTAAGACGTGGAGGAGTAGGACTTGGAGTAAGAGTTTGAGGAGGAGCAACAGGAAGAAGCGAACGAGGAGGGTGAGGAAAATAAAAAGGGGAATAGGACGCGAATAATCATTTAAATAAGTAGATGATTTTTCGGAACGGCATCACAGAAAATCTACCAAGATATCCTTCACCTGTTTTATGATATCTGCCGCCAGGTTTTTATACTGCGCACTGTCCGAGTCAAGGTATGACATACGGAACGGGAATCCAAGTGGAGAAACTTTGGCTATGATGTGATATACTAGAAAGGGAAACAAAGATAAGCAACATTGCAAGAAGATTGCAGAAATTGAAAGATGAAACAGTATTGTTTTGATTCATTTTGCAGACATGAAATACTTTTTTTTCCTCATCGCAAACCAGAGCTCTTGAATCAAGTTTTAGAATAATTGCTTACGATATCACAAAATATCGAGGAAACTGCGCTGATTGTGTAGAATATCAGAAAATTATCGGTTCTAATTGGCTGAAAAAAAGGCATTCCGAGAAGGGCATGTTTTATGACATTGTCAATGCTTCACCTGATTTGCAGCCGTAGAGTTCTAAACGCAAGCCCACGTTGTTATGCCACTGCAGGGGATATAGAGTCACAGTGGAAGCAATCACAGGGAGGGGAAGGGCGTTGAACTTGACGGTACTGCTGTCATTGTTCCCTTCGAAAGTCTACAATAAATGTAGAATGAAAAAGGAAAACCATTCTTACTTGTTCAGCTTTGTTTCTTGTAACATGAAAACATGATTAATTGGCTTCTTTGCTTTGGGGGTATTTCTATTGTTTTAATCCGACATGTGTATTTGTATATTTGCTCTATGACTATGTGGAATGCATATTTCCACAGTATCTATAATTTTATATTTTGGAACTCCTTTGTTGTTTTCGCGGTTCGTATTTTAAGAAAAGCTCTCGAACTTTGAAAAAATATTTACGTTTAAGAAAGAGGATATGAAATTAAAATTGATAATAACAGCATTGGAAATTATGCTGGAAGGTACTTGAGTAGCGGAACTATAATTTCGACATGCACCCAAACAGCGGGTACTAAACAATTCTCACTTGAACATAAGTATATTATTGCCCCCTTCAGTCAATTTAGCAAACACATAAACATCGCTTAGTACTTCAAATGTCTTTCTCTAAGAAAGTTCTTAGCTTTTGTCACGTAAGTGACAAACCCATGGTCAACACAATTCCATCATTCATCCACATTTCTTAGAAAAGAAAGACATAACACTCATAATAGCCCTTTTCAATTTGCTACGTGACGTTACTAATAGTGAATGAAAAAACTTTTAAAACTTTATTCAGATCAAACGTTTTACGCACTTTACGGTCAGCTGTATTATCAATTGCTGGTTCCTTTTTGATCTTTTAGAAAAAATAAAAACATAGTTGCCATCCAGTTGATTTCACCCCTGGGAATCAAACGTTTACTCGTCAAATCAGCACGAGGCAGCTCTCTTCCCAGGGCTTATACCATTTTGAATTCGCTTTTATCTTTCAAACTTTACCAGGAAAGCGAACCTGAACCTTCTAGAATACTGACTTGGAGAACCTTCGCTTTGTTTAAGGAATACTACATGCTATGCTCTCGAAATTGTAAACACGGTGATGTTTTTAGAGTTAGATATCAAAATATGTAATTAAGTTTGAAAACATTTATTTCCCACCTAACATGATATGGGAAAACTATCTTAATTTTTTTTGTATTTCAAATCATAATATTTACTTATGTAACGCAGCTAAAAATAACACTGCTAAAATTCATTGCAGGTATTCTTAAGCAGAAACAGCTAGATAGAAGTGTAGAATCATGGATATCGTTAGTTTTGAACAGCTTTTGTAGTACATCTATCAATAGTTATTCAAAAAGCGTTTTTACGAGGCAACAGGTGTACTCCGGTATTGAATCCCTGAGAAAAAAATATTTTATAGGACTTTTCAAAAAGTTCTTATCTTCAAAGAATTTGGCAAACTATGTTTGGTAATGTTGTTTACAATGCGAGGTATTGGATACGGAAGCTTTTTGAGGCATTGCACAGAAACAGTTAACAACACCATTAACACAAGTAACAATACTATAACATTACGCTATCAGTATCACAATACAATCAATGTCCACCCAGTCGATCAATGAGAGTATAGCTAGATTTTTTGTTATCCAAGATATATTGGAGACGTCACGGGAAGTTACTTAAAAAATACATTTCGAAAACCTGCCTTATCCTGTTTAGTCTGTTTATCAAACGATGCTTGAAGCGGCTTTTAGGGTAAAACACTTGTTTTTGTTACTACTTGAAAACGCGTATGGTCTTGTCAAACCAACACACTTTCAATGTCATGGGTTAATGCTCAAGGAGAAGGAATAATGATGTTAAGAGGTTGAATCATACCGGTGATAACGGAATATTCCTATGCACTTACGCGATTGTTCCCGTCTAACGACCTCGTAGTTGCAAAATTCTTGCCCGTTGAATACATCAGCATATACTTAGACACCCATTCCGCCGCTTTAGGATCTCCAAATCCTTGCGTAGCTATACCAGTGATGACCCATTCGTCCCCTAGTTCAACTTTCACCCACGAGTTTC
Source organism: Scolanthus callimorphus (assembly GCA_033964015.1). NCBI lineage: Eukaryota > Metazoa > Cnidaria > Anthozoa > Actiniaria > Edwardsiidae > Scolanthus > Scolanthus callimorphus. Next base: position 21,338,148 of record CM066915.1, read on the forward strand.
CTTCAGCCTTGGTCCTATCGGCTCGATATCCCGGTGCAAATGTTTCGAGGTGCAATCGGGCTCTGTGCGCACCGTACAATTCGTATCTCTGATTATACACTGAGTTCGCTGTGATGGATGTGTCGGGGATGCGGCCATTGGAAACACCCACAGGTTCTCCACAGTGTGCTGAAAATAATGAACAATGAGCGAACATACAGTATGCATATTTCTGTCAATAGAATTAAATGAAATATTGGGTTGTCTATTCAATAACAAATTCAAAACAGAAGCGGAACAAGCTTGATCAAATGTGCCCTAATGTCACATTTGTCTTATATAATCTCGTTCCCGAATGTCCAAGCTCGCTAACGCCGTGTGTGCATCGCCCATTAAAGCAGACGGGCAGTTCAAGCAAGAACGTTGTATTTCGGGCAAAACCTTTATAATATAAGTCCTCCGTAAAATTCCTGGGTCCTGAAAATGTAACATGGTCACTCTAAAACTAAGCGACGACAAAAAATACGAGGGTTCTTTAATGTCAGCGCTTATATAAACACGACACGTTTATTGTTTATTGTACTCAACCGAGCACTAACATTGAGGAAGTTGTCACTTCGTTATCAAGTATGAAAGAAATGTAAATTTTTCGTTGAGTTGTAACAAGTGTTACCTTTCACATCATTTGACAATGTTGATCTAGTATATGGTAAACAAGTTTGACCGCACGCGTTGTACGAATTTTGACTATTGGTTTTTAGGTAAACTACGGTGCTGCAAGCTATCGGTTCATCTTTGACCAGACCATGCAACTCTCAGCGGCTTTTCGTAATAGGTGAGATGTAACGCGGTCCTTTCCTTTAACATTATTGCGGTCTTTTACTCCCTTATGTTAAATTGACCACAATCAGTCCAAGAACACAAAAGATGTCCGGAGTAACGTAACAGACGTTGGACGTTATTATAAAAACCACAAGGAGTGTTCTTATCCTTGCAACCCTGGCTTATTGCTAACATCTCTCTTCTCGTTCCTTGTCCTCTTGTATAAGGATGTAAGACTGTAAGCCATATTTCACAGCTGCGTTACACTGATGTACACACACCCCGTCAGTATTGATCATTAATGGCAAGATCAACAATAGAAAACGCAATATACTGAAGATTGTACAGAAATTAATTTATACAGGCATTTTTTTATATAAAGCGTTTTTCAAGGTACGAGATCAAATCATAGTATGAACTATCATCCATGCTGGCAAAAACAAACTTTATACTACAGAGCATTACCACATTGGCTGCGTACATGCGAGATGTCTACACATGTGCATTCCTTTTATAATTCATCTTTTTTTTAAATATTCATCTGTTGATTGTAATTGAACATATTCTATTTTACATCCATATTTAAAGTATGAAGTCGTACATTAGTTTTGAATGAAACTGAACCAAACATCGAAGCCGAGAGACAGGAACGTAACTGTGCCATGGCATGTCATCGATGCTCCTATATTTACCCACAACTGTTAAGCTGATAATAAATAAACTACTTCTTTGCTAGATATGGTATAAAGCAGAACAAAAACATCTATAATGAATAATCTTCCATGGTAATCAATCAACTGTTATTTAGCTGTTAATAATATATTTTTGTTGCTATACAAAGGCGCAGTACCCTCGGTGTCCTACAATGTTTGATTAATGACATCTCTCTCATTGCCTGCACTTTCCACTCAAATTAACTTCCCTTAAACGTATACCACTACTAAAAAAATTCCTCAACTCCTTATGCTTATGTAGGGATATTTGTTTCCTAAAAAGTGAAACTTGAACATTAAAACTCATAAACATAATATATGCCTAAACTAATGTAACTAGAAAGCAACCACTTCTTTTCATTTATCATACAGGTGCGAGCAAACAGCGCCTCTTTCTGCATATAGAAAATACCCCATGAGGAAAAACTAGAAGCCTTTAATTATAGTGCATATATTACTTAACAAATCTAGATGGACCTAGTTTGGCGAATTTGCCTTTTATAAATTTTTTTATAAAATAGGAAATACTGACACACAAACGAACAAGAGTAACTTACCAGTAATATTAATCGGATTCTTGCTTGCAGAAATAAAATGAACAATTCCAGAAATCCCAAATATGGAGAAGAGAAGCTTCATCGCTTTCCAGTTGTCTATCGTTTGATGCAATATGCGTCCTCTGTGTGTTGAGAATACGTCGGCTTTGTGAACACAAGTTAATTAGTTCCAAGATGCCCCCTATCTGTTGTTACTCTTCCCGTGCCATAATACCCTTTGGTTGCTCTTGCAGCTTTCGGCGTGCCTATGGAGTCTGACTGAGATGTTTATGAATTCTGAAATAGGAGAAAACAATAATTGTTGTTTGCCGTGCAGAGAAGTTCATCGAACAATCCATATTTACTCACTAAAAGTTAATCTTCTGAGTTGTTTGGGGTTTTAAGCCAATCTTCGCGCGCCCTACTTAAAACTTACGAACTAAAAAGAAAACATTTTTTTCATTTTCCGCAAATCCCCCGGGCTGGCAGAGTAGAACGTGATCATAAAATTGTGAGCGCGGCAAAATACCGCTGTTGTTAACTATTCCATGCCCTAATAGTCAGCGTTTTCTAGAAAACGCAAACATAGTGGGCAAGAAAATAAACTGAATAAAAATGCATGATTAGGTAAAGTGGAAATTGGAGCCCACAGATGTTTCCAGATCACCCGAGGATAATAGTAATATTCTGGGAATAAAATTGAAATCATTAATAAAATTGATGAAAGTTATATTCGTTCGGAAAAGTAGCCTCAGACTCCAAGGATCACTTCAAAGTACACGGGTCACGAGATATTAGCGATAAACTTAATGTCTAACTGAATCTGAAATAAGCCTTGGTGTGCTAAGTAAAACACCAGCATGCGCTAACTCTCATAACGACAATATATATTTAACAAGTTTTGAAGAAAAAATCATCTACACTAATTGAATTTCCGATTTCTAAATTCATTTTTTAATTTGATTTGTCCAAAATAATAATAAACGCTGGACTGTTTAAATAAAATACAAGCAGCTACCCGCAGAATATAGCTGGGATATTTGTCAATGAAAATAATATGAAGGTGTTTTTTTCTGAAAAGTTCAAAATCAAAATTATTGTTAAAAACTTTGTGATAAAAAAGAACCGCATAACTACACTTTTGATATGTCATTTTTCTCATTTCTGTTATAAGTAAACTCTGCTGAGGAAACTATGTAAACTAATGAGCTGTTCTGGAAATAATAAGAACGCTTCGAAAACAAGGAATTCACCTACATCAATATTAATCTCCGGCGCCTTTTTCAGTGTTTTCAGCATATATTTTAGGGCCTTTCGCAGGTTCAAAATAAGTGGCATAGTTATTAAGTATTAATTTCGTGCGAGAGCCTTTTGTATTGTGAATTAGATTTTTTTTCGATAGTTTACTAAATATGCTTGAATGAAATGAGCATAACATGAGCGTTATGACTAAACGAGGGTACTAAACTACACTCTAGCTAAACTATATAACGAGCTTTACTATATTGGAAGACCTTCACAAACACAATCAATAAATCTAAACTTGAAAAGAGCGTTCTCGAAACATCGACTACCATTCACATGGTTGTTTTTATTGGCTTCTGGTAGATGTTGTGGGAAAATATGAATTACTCTATTAACACAAATTAGTTTACAAAGCCACATTGCATTCACATATTTCAGCGAACATGTTGGCGTACGTAGAATACATGTAAAAGTAAGAATAGACAATAAGACAAGTGACAAGAATCATACAGTATTTAGAGCATCTAAACTGAAATGGTGGTGTTTGGAGACCATGTTTAGTTGTGGTTTCCCTTATCATCAATGTTTTTATTTGCAACATCAGAACATTTAATGAAACATTAACACATCAGATTCTAGACAAAATAATCAAACTTAGATTTCATTAATTAAAAAAAAACTCGGTGTTCGTGTTAAAAATGAAAATGATGTGATGCAGCACAAAGACGTTTCAATCCTTCCTGATGTGACTCAAATTAGATTTGGATGATAGAAAATATGTACGAAGCTGTGTTCAAAGCAGGAAAGCCCTGCAGATGCTACAGGTACAAATAAAGGCATTACGGATTAACGTTAACGCTACCGAAGGTATAAAACATATGCAAACGGAAAATATTATCAAAAAATACAACTAAAGTTATACAACACAAGGATCTATGTACGATACTTTTACTCTCAACCTCAGCAGCAAAAATTGATAGAAGTTCTGTATGGAACGTCCATTTTCCTGACTGGAAACTAATATTGCAGAAAATGGAATAACTCACCAGCAATTCCAGTTTGAAAAAAGATAGCCAGGATAGGGTTTAATGGATTCTATTTGACCAAGCGACCAGCTTTGCCTCCGTAGAGGGAATGTCCTCTTGCGTTAAGATGCTCTTAAGGACTTGGCATTTAGCACTCGCTAATCCAAGTAATAACACAGTAAACAGTGCTAGCCAGGGACAAGCAGAGCAGGTGGTACACAGGTGCTGATTCTGTTAGGGGACAGAAACACGGCTCACGCATGTACAGTATTTCCACTTTGAACTTTGAAACGTTTAGAGTTTTAACGATCACAGAAGGATAACAGAACAAATAAGAGATTGCCGTTTGACAGACTGAAACAAATTTATCGTGACCATAGATTCTGGACGTTAAATTATAGAGAAGATACATGGTCTTTGTTAAGTTGTCAGTGGTTTATTAAAATCCAAGTTTCGCTGACGTTTTTTTGAGTAGAGGCATCCGGCCTTTGCGCTGGTGTAAGCAAAGTCGGTCCCGTTTTTGATTAATTAATTGCCGCTCTATAAACTTTGGCAGTTTCGGATAAAGCACGAGAATATTACGCTTTTGGTTTGTTCCGGTATGAGCAATCTGACTAAGGTTAGATTTGACAGATAAGAATAGGATGATGTTTAAAGAAAGGGTTATTAAACTAGAGGCAGTGGAGGAAATATCCGACCGACGCACACAAATGCAATTAAAATTATGATTATCATCGAGGAAATATCAACTCTTGAAGGTAAATGTCAGATTGATATCTGATGATTATTCATCATAATTTTAATGACTTTTAACATTTAACAAAGAAAGAAAACCTGATCAGAAACGCAAAAAAGCCCACGAAAAAGATAAGCATTTCGTACCCTTTCAAATAAAATGGAAGTTAAAATAAAAAAAACAAGAATATTATTATTGTTAACTTAATCGTATTTCGCTTTAGATCCTCAAGAAACAATTTCAATTCAACAAAAATATAAAATAAAATAACAAATAAAGTAAACCTAAGTTACTAATTTCCTACCGAAGATAAAAGATTCTAAAGAAGAGATGGTTGTGGTTGTTTAGTAATCGTGAAGTGAGAATTTTTTGGCGCCAAGTCCATTGTTAAATTCAACCATATGGAGAAAGATTTAGTATTATTATATATAGACACCAATAAATTAATTACCTGGTGATCTCTCGAGCAAAAAATGATACATTTACACGTGAAAATAAGTGAATATAACACACTTGCCCGTGCTCTATACTCGATATTTTAGACTTTACTCAAATTACATTTCAATTTCGTATTTCATTGATTTTATTCAATTTCGTATTTCATGTTCTTATACATTGTAAATTTTTATTTATAGTTGTTTTCTTTTTGTACTGTACACTTTTCTTCGTAATATATGCTAACAAACAGAACTGAACTGAACTGATATATGATGTTATAAAAATAGAAATAAAATCTCCACCGTCCATGTAGTATCCTCTACTTACATACCTTAACATTTGTGGCTGGTTTTGACATACAGTGGCATACGACTACATGAATTATAAGTTGGATTTCCGCATTTCGGTGCAAATTAGAGATAAATTTCAAGATTTTTAGAAATAGATTTTGGGTAATTTCACCAGAGGAACCATATGTTCACTGTACCCTCCAAATTATTAACCTTAAATTCCATGTGGTTTAAAATATACAAAAAAATTACTGGCGTTGTCTTCAGCAAGATCTGTCGACAATGTCTACATTTTGAAATTTCTTATTAACGTAATAATTGTATGATACGAATTGAAGCATTTGAGCAAAATAGTTAAAATTGAAGTTTCTTAGCCTTAACATTAGTTTTCCACAGTTCCGTGACTTGCGTATTTGTGAAAACAATTTCGTATGCAGTATTTTTCCCATATCATAACTTTGTGGTTTCTTCCACCATTACCAATGAACTGATTCGCAACCCACGCATAGGAAGTCACATTTTATGAACAGATTGGTCACACGAGAAATATGGGTTTGGACTTGCTGGGCTTGACCAATGATGATAAAAAAACGAAAAAATGGAAAACAAATATTACTACCATGAAAAAGGGCAGCAAATATTCCCATTTAATTATAGGCGAGGAAAACTTAAATAATGCAATAGTGAACCAACTGCGCCATTGCTAAAGGTTGAGAAAATTAATTCGGGAAAGCGCACCCCTTCCTCGTGTTTTTCAAAGTGGTTTCTCGGTAATTCAAGCGTGTATTTGCTTTAAACGACGTACAACCTGTCGGGTTATGTCTGCGAAAACTCAGAACAAGTGAGCATTGGCCAAAAACAACGGAATAATATGTAGGTGATTAGAACGGATTTCATATGACTGTTAGCGAAACCAATCGCAAAGTGATTACACCAATTCTGAGCAAAACCTATAGGAGTTATTACAAAGTAATTGCGAATTACTCACGACAGTCATCTGAAATCCGCTATATTACCCTACTAAGCCTTCGGCGCCATGAGCTCCGCTAAAATAAGATGGAAGGGCCTTAATCGCTCGCAATTAAACAAGAATATAACTGCTAAACTATACTATTATCTTCCCACTTGAGTTCGTCAGCCAATTAGAAACGAGATCTACTGTCCTGATATTCTACGGTATCGGGTCACTGTCCTGACATGCGAAGATATCATGGACAGTTCATCTGAGACTCGAGGAAACAGACTGGAGAATAGTTAATACCATCAATTTCTTTTAGTAAAATGATTTGCATAAATAAAGTCTGGAGTTTGCTATAACAAAAACCACAGCTTTCGCGGTGGTAAAATGAAGTTCATGTTTCCAAACTAACGCTAAGAGTTTTTTGTTGAGATTACACGAATTATTTTCCTAATTGTTTCACTGTGGTTTGGTTCGGCAAAATATCAGGACTCGTTTGGTCTTGCCATGGGTATGGCTCTACTACGTCTCGCCAAACTCGACCAAACTCGCCCTGACATTCCAAACCAAATCTGTCCTATTACATATAATAAGCGACCACGTGAGTTTTTGTATCACACGGCACAAATAACTTGCTGCAGGCATAGCATTGTCATGGTTATTTCATCTCCATTTAGTCGTGTTTCAAATTGATAAAAATTATCGTATGCTGCATTAGGATACATTTTAGGTAAAGAGCAAAAGCACAAAATCAGATGTTTTGGTCCATTCACTACTATCTATGTTGTTAACGAGAAGGAAGCTAGGGTATTTCATTCTATTTCTATTTCTGCTATTAGTCTTCAGGCTATCCGTACATTTTTCCCCATCGTTTTACGTGTACGCAGTAGTAACTCAAAGTGCGCTAAAACGCAAAAGTCCAAAACATGCACTTACATTAGACAAAATACATCGTTCGATTTATGTACTTCTTTAACACCTTACTTGTTTTACTTCCGTAATCAGGAAACGTCCAACATACTTTCATCAAGCTTTACCTTCAATTCATTCGCCGTGTTTACAGAACAAAGTTCTTTGTCTCCGTTCTTCTTACACGATACTAACACCAATGAATTAGCTAAAAGAATTGGGTTCTTGATTGACAAGTTTGGCCTTTTCTACTTGGCAATTTATTCTTCCACTCTAAGCTTTCACGCTGCGGTTGGTGCCGAGAAAGACATGTAGAAAGCCAAACAGAGAAATCAGCGACAGAAAGTGTGAGACGCATTCCCAGTAAAACGCCATGTTTTGTCGTCGCAATAATTAATTACCGTTACAGGAAATTTTGCTGTTGTTGATTAAAAAATAAAATTGTAAGACTAGAAATTCATTGATAAATTAGTTTCGTTAAAAAGATGTCATCTTACAAGGTCATTACGGCTGTTCGAGCAGTGATTTCTCTCCAAATTTTTTTACGTTTTCCCGAATATGCTCCTTTTGCTCCAGACTTGTTTTCAAATTCTCTATATTTCAGAAACACCCTATTTCGAGATGTCGTCAAGTACAGATGTATACACCTATTTCATCAGGTTTCATCGTCACAACTGCCTGTCGCAGCCCGGGTGTGTCATGGGAGAAACTAAATGCAACAAAATTATCGCGTTAACCAAATACAAAATTTCTTGCGAGCGATGAATTGTACAATTATTTGCAATGCATCCTGAAAATCAGCGTCATTGATTCGGTTTTGGTATCCCTTATTTAAAGTCCCATGATGCATCGCTGACTATAACAGACGTGGAGGTGCAATTTTTTCTGGAACAGGTGTATAAAGTACAAGCGGTCGACTAGACATTGAAGAATTCACAACCCACAAAAGTAACTTTTCTCGGCTTTTATCAAAATACCTGAAATATTAGCTGCCCGCTTTTAATTGCTCTTTGTTCCCGGAAAACTAAAGAGGAGCTCCAGATTCCAGACGATTCTCTAAAATTCCCGATTGTTTGTATAGCGACCCCTGAAACTCTTAGGGGTTGTTAGCTCCCATGTCATTGATACAGCAATGCTGCTAACGTATACAGTTAAAAAAACGTATTTTTTATCTATACAGTATGAAGAAATATGACTTTGAAATTTCATATTCAGTGCCCTTTTTGTGCTTTTGTCACACGCCGATGAAACAAAAAACATCATTTGTGCCGAGCACACATTCAGGAAACAGGGACAGGGATAAGATTTTCACTGAGGATTGTTTACAATGGACCTTCTTATCGGCTAACGTTGTTTTTGCTTGGGAGGATACACTTGTTCAATATCTCATAGACGCGATCAAGCGCATGAAAGTGTACAAAATGAACAATGGTAACCTCCCAAATGAATTGACAGGTGATCTGAATTGGGTGGCAACAAGATGTAAACACCGTTAGCCGATTTGTCTATACACGAGTTTTATTAGAAATACAAAGCAATACCATTAACTTCGCTAAATCTCTTGCGTGCCATTTGCGTACCATTTTTCAATCTTTCCGATAACAATTTTCCCGAATTGAACATTTGGTAATGAAAATATACAGCATAAAAGTCTTTCGAGGTTGTCGTTAATCTCCCATCGCGAAAAGGATAAAAGAAGAAATAACTACCCATCACATTCCAATTTATCGCGGTTGATAGGCATTCCAACTGACAATGTGACAAGATGGCCTGATTTTATATTTGTGACTAGACGTAAGTTGAACCGAAATTGTACGCTCTTCGTTTGAACTCAAGTCATCATTTCACAGCAATCGCGCCAATAACCAATATGAAAAAGAAATTGTGGTGGAATATTGAATGAATAGAGAATGGGGAGAATCAGTAGATAAACGAGACCTAAAAGTGTAGTCTAAAAACGTGTCTAGACAGTACTTGACTCAATATTTTGCTCCAGGGCTACCTATTGGTTATCGCTAGCTTAATCTTTTACACCCATTTCCGATAAAAACACATTGTTAGTGAATACAGTATCGCATCATTTAAACAGGGATTTGTAATAGAAAGGAGAAGAAAATGCATACATCAAGCAATTAGCACATTTCAATGTCGTCTCGCCTTCGCTGAATAGTCCAGTTTAGAATTCTCCTAGATCCTTCATATATGGTACACTGTGCCCCTTCTGCATATCCTCGTTCTATAAGACCAGAAACATATAAGTGAGTTGAAACGTGTAACAAACATACATTGCTTTAGTGCCAAGCTGCGGAATATTCGCAGAATAAACAATTGAACAGACTTTGAAAATAATGTTGTTGCAAGCAAGATGTTAAATGTTAGCACATTATCACTTACAACTGTTGTTCTACTTTATTTGAGCAAAAAATGAAATATTATATAGAGAAAACCTGCTTGGGTAAGCAGTCAAGAGTTCTTTATTGACCAAATATGGTCATAAACAAACCGCGAATAATCCACAGCTTGGTTTGCCGTTACATGTTTCAACTAAGTTATATGTTTCTGATAAGACATGGGAGATATTTTTACGGAGGACACTATTAGTGTAGCATATATGAATTCTTTGCTCTACCGCTGAATAGGCATCGGCGGCGCATAAATACAGCGGGAGTCTGAGCTTTTAAGTTGAGAAAGTTGTGAATACCGACGCGAAGCTGATGAAGCTTGAATTGAGACAATAGACAAACTTGCGAAAACGTTTCGGACTCGAGGTTATTCACAACTTTTTCAACTGAGGCTCCCACTGTATTTATGGTCTCTATGGTCTCGAAATATGACTTTCATGCTACGTTATTTCTTTGATAAACTCTAATACATTGAAAAATCAACTACCATCAGCAGCTCCCGTAGTGTGTTAGCTTTTGCTTTTGGGAATTCAGACTGATCGACCCAGCGAACTAGCGACATTCGACCCAGCGAAAGAGAAAACAAACGCCTTTCTTAAATAAAATTCTAGTACATTGAAAAATTCGGCTCCATCAACAGTATGTAAGCTTCTGCTCTTAGGTATTTAGCCTGCTAGGGATCTAATATTGAAAGAGAAACTTTTATCGTGGACTAGCGAAACAAACATAGAATGGACAACAGTCATTCTTCTTCTTCCTCGGATGTGACACCTCCTCAATAAGAAGTTTCTTGTGAGCAACAACTTGTGCAAGTGTCAATAAAATGGCCATCCGTACAAGTCAATCAAAATATAAAATAAAAAGTGTTGGTCCGCAGCGGGCTAGAATGAGCGTGGTTTCGACTCTCACAGGTCGCTGATTCAAAAGCACTTTGAGACCATAGAACACATTTTGTTGCACCTGATTTTTTTCCATGTGGCAAAACACCACATCGTTTTGTGGTGCAAGTCTGATTCCTGAGTTAAAAGCAGATTACCAAGTGATCAGCCTTCCCCAGTAAATTATTCATTACGATTGTCAGAGTTCAATTAATAGTTCTAACATAATTTAGAATGATATTGATGCATATCAATCACTCTTAGCAGAATATTCTATTCTTGGATTGCAATCATTTCTATGTGAATAATATAACAAAAGCGTGGCAGCCATGTTGGTGTTAGGAACTATTAAGAGCGGTAGACGAAATTTCTTTTGTTTTCGGCACCAACATGGCCGCTAGTGACGTCACATGCAATCCAAGAATTAATGTTGTTGAACTGTCTAGTTTTTTAGAGAAAAAAATGTATAATTTGAAGAAAATAAGTCTTTATGCAAGAACTTGTAATTATCTACCTTTGTATTTCAATTGAAATATCAACAATTTGTAATGCTACGAACAGCTTGTGTATTTGCTGGGGTCAGATGAAAACCCGCTATAGGAAGCAGGGGTAGCAGTTTGTCAAATGTGAAAAACCCCCTCTTGCTCCTTCTACATTGCGACACATCTGCTTGATGACGACATAATCGTTTTACTGCGTCATTTGACCATTTCTTGATGTAACAACAAGTTACCCACCTCCCCCCCAGTCCAAGCCACAATAGAGAAGCTGGACGGCGTACAGAATTTTGCCCTCACCTTCGCGGGGCACTTACTGAAAATTTAATGCTTGTAACAAATTTTATTGGTTTTAATTAAAAACGGCTATTGTGTCCTCTGGCACATAGCCATTAAATCACAAACCTGCGGTATCGTAGTATGCGTCTCCCGTGAACAGAGTTCGCCCTGATTATCATATTGCCATTCGCTTTGATCACGACCAATTGGACCACCCTGGTGACTATTTTCATGTCTGCGGTAGGGTATTCAATTTCATCTTTAGGTCTATGGTATGGTAGGATATAAAAAAACGAAGATTTTTGGTCTCTGATAGGGTCAGTTTTTGGAGACCTCGGCGGCACACCCGTAACCCCCAAATCAGTTGACTACGCTCCAGGAGGCATCGAGCGGAGAGCATAAATTCATAGAGGGTCAACGTCCCGGTTTGATAACAAAATTCACTCTTACAAAACTAAAAGAAATGCTGGGACCGAGTGATAACTAGTTTCCAGCATCAATCAAGGACAGCGTATACCGCCCGAAACCAGTTCAAGTTTCAATGCATTAAATTACAATACATGTTTTAAAAGCTACGAGGAAAAGAAATCGTGGGACTCACCTAAAGTACGCTATCAACTTACATCTCATATGTTGACCATATGACGTACATTAGTCACATTTGGCCACTTCGGACAATTTCGGACTGAAGATTTCATTACATTTTGTACGTACAGGAACTACAATAGTCTGTGTTTTGCGCAAGCTAGGTATTTAAAGTTCCCCGAATGCTCTTCTGTATATTTCGTCGGTTTTGGCCTCCAATCACCTAGAAGGTTTGGTTTATTTCATCGGATAAATATTACAGAGGTTAATGTATTTACGAGTCTTGGAGATAAATGTATTTATTATATAGACACGAGTGTTTTACTGGGAAATACGCCACTGGTTGTTCTCATACGAAGCTACATCCGGGTCCTCAGTGACATATTTTCCATATCCTCACTAGTGAGGATATCGGTCAAAACAAAAGTGCTTGGAAATCAATTTGGAATATTTTTTTCTGGTTTGTCTATATAATAAAAAGAAAATTACACGGTGGCTTGAAGATATGAGTTTTATTTTCTCGTGTCAAAAACAATATTTTACTCATTCGCTGCGCTCATTCGTAAAATATTGTTCTTGCCACTCGAAAATAAATCTCATATCTTCGCGCCACCGTGTAATATCCTCTATTTATGAGTCTTCGGGAAGATATTCGAGAAGAAAATTAAGGTACAAGTTACCAAATAATTCCAGCTGAAACCTTAGCTTCAGAGAACGCAAAAAAAATACGTGATCAAACTTTTCGATCACTTTTCGATAGCTGGTATACTCTTTTTGGTAAGAACCATGAATGACTTGAAAATGTAAGCTAAAAACGCTGTTTGTGTCGATTTTGAATACCAACGTTTCGGCAATGCTGCCTTTTTCAAGGGTTGCAGTAGAGTGACTCTATAATACAAACGCTGTGCAGTACCGTGGTAAGAACCACGTTAATAAAAAGATCAGGATGAGATCTGGTAAAAAAAAATCAAGGACATAGCTCACGCGAAATTCAACGGAAGTAATGAATTAATTTTCTTTTTTTGTCTCCTCGCTTCTACAGTTTTAATTTTTCAATAAGTGATCCCAATACTTGAGCAAGAAATTTGATGCTTTTACTCGTCTTTAATTCGGGGCTAATTCTTAATCTTTATCTTCGTCCTGGTAAGTCACTGACTAACATTTTAACCCCCTTTATATTTTCGACTTGTACAATTGGACATTTGAGGAACAAATACCTGTAATTTTTAGAACAATCGGATTGGGCTCAGCCTCAATCGAAAATTAGCGTTCTTATAAAAAGAATTTTTTTCTAGACCTGAGGAAGTAGTTGTAGGAGCAGGCAAGTCATTTGGAAATCTGGGGTCTTTTGTGTCGAATTCTCCGTGACACTTTTACCTTGATCTATCTTGAAGAACTTGCAACTAAAGTACATCTGATTGCTACTTTTCGCGACGTCTTCAAACAATTTGCTGCGCGTAACATCCAACAACTTACATTGTTCTTCATTTGCTATCGCCGTGTTTCGAGTGTTGCATTTAACGTGTAATAATAAAATCCCACGTGACACAGGAATGTTGATTCCAAACAAAATAAAGGTTGTTACAGCAAAAGACAAATGATATCATTTGGAAGGATGTAGCTATACCACATGTAGCTATACCACAAGTGCTTTTCTTGAAATAATTTATCAACACTAAATCAGTCATCAGCAATTCTATTTTTGAAATAGCACCACTGTCTACGTATAAGAATGTACCCGAGGCTTCATTGTCTCGTTATTATTCAGAAATTAAGTCGAGAATCTATAAACGATATTTACATTGTATTTGCGTTCATATCTCAATATGGAAGATGTCATATACGATTTTCAAAAGTCCTCTAACGGAAGCACAAAAGAAAAACGACCGTTTAATTGAGAAGGACGTAAGCTGGAAAAATCACTTTTCTGAAAAGCTCATAATTAACCAGACATACAATATCGTTTCCAAAAGCCTTTTAGGAACATGACCTAACTTGCTAGATTTACCGGTCATTTATCTGAACATTTGATTTCGAAAAGCTTTTAGAATACTGTATATTCATACCGGAGCAAATGGATGATCGAGTTTATTTGAGCATATTGATTGTAGCCAACAATCAAATGCGTTTTCCATATCGTTTCTGTGATTTGTTTTTAAGATAGTTATCTGATTTTAAGAAATATGCAATAGAAGGAAAGTTTCTCTCAAGCAATGAAGACCTTTTAATTTGCCATTTGCTGACATACTAAAGATGGTACGCTGAGGAATTTCAGTTCTTCACAAGACGTCATCAAAAGGCACCGACGACATTTGCAAACTCACTTGCATCTGTTTGTACGCGCCTGATTGGCATAGACCATCAAGACCTTTAGTGTGTGTGTACGGTTATGCTGACGTAAATCATTACAAATACGAAGGATAACAACTGCAACACTAACTGACTGGTTACGTCAACGATTGTCGACCAATGGTCCAGAAAAGAAGAGAAAACACGTCACAAAAAGATCCGAGTACCAAATCCTCTATATAGTATTTCACTAGTGAAGTCAAATGATGTTCTAAGATGATCTCAAGCGTGTTATAACTTCTGGAGTAGCAAAATGTTTATTTCACTTGCCGTGACAAGGAGGACAAGGTTAAGTTACCATTGTGCACACGAACTTTTTTCCAGCATTTTCGGATCAGACAGATGCAATACGATAATATAATGAAAATAAATTATGTGGTCATAGTTCATTTCGTTATTAACCTCCCATTTTGTACAGACAAACCATTTCGGCATTTCTGCTACATGCTGGCTTTTGTTACTAAAAAGTACTAATGACGTTAAATGACTTCTTCTCGTTTCTTGTACACCGCAGTAATCTCGGTGAGAGCTGCGGGCCGAAGTTATTTTAATCTGCCTATAAGATGCTACGTAATTGACGGAAAACTTACATGGTTTCCAATCTTCTGGTAAATAGAAGACCAAGATAATAAAAAACCCTTTTTACTAGCCGGCTTTGAAAGTGATCGCGTAGTTTTAAAAGGTTTTCTGAAGAAAGATATCTTTTTTGATCATTAAGTTATTTTTAAATGTGGTAAAGTTGTAATTTTATGTTACAGTAGCAATTACAAATCCAGTTTAATATGCAAACAGCGAAGAATCAAACTCTTTTCGGGTAATTTGCTCTTTCTATTCAAGTGCCCAACTATCCACTCCTATTTTCAAAGTCCTAGAGTGCTTTATGAAAACGGATAGGTGAAACATTTATATTATGAATGAATTATAACGAGGATATCCCCCTATCGTTTTGTCTCTGACTACATGTAGCCATAATTAAAAAAGTACAAAAAGCCAATGTGACTTCTCAGGTCTGGCCGTTAATGGACAATACTCGATAGAGTAAAACAAATGAAAAAAAAGAACACAACGAGATTCTGAGATTGATAACCGAAATGAAAACGGGGCGAAAAAAAGTTCGAAGCAATTCGCGTGCTTTATTTCCTTGTACTTCTTTCCCTTTTGCTTGAATTAATAGATCATTTCAACCCTATCCACTCCTATCCATTGGCAGTCTTCTTTCAAACAGAATACGTGGTACTAACTGCACATGGCTGCGGAAATTGGGCATCATCAACTTTCGAAAGAAGCTGAAATTTGTCATCCATACTTTAAACTAAGCTCAATTTCAATAATATAAAATCTCACCTTTGACTTTGACGATGGGGGTTTACCTTTAAAATGCCGCTAGAAATGAGATTGGCATATTATTGCACGGGTTATCTCTTTAGCTATCTTCTGCGGTTAACTGGTTGGTTACCTTCGTCATTTTCCATTCATAATTCCTCTTCTGAATTTCTCTCTGTTTATCACTCGAAAGAATAATGTTTTTCTAACAACTAATTCAACATGCCGTCCATGTTACTTCTGATGGAAGCATCACTCACTAGTTACGATTACATTACTCGTACAGGAAAATGTTTATTAACTAAATTCGCGATGAACAAACACACTTCAAAAAACTGGCTATGGCCTTTAAAGGTTAGAAAGTTTAATAGAAATGTCCTTTACATATTATCGTAATACCAGCTCTTTGTCAACTAAGGCGTCGATTTAAAGACTTCTGTTGTCTATTTCGCCGAATTATTGTTCTTTTGTACCTGCTTTTCGGAGCAGATAAACTAAATAATTTACCTTTTAAACGACTGCAGGAAGCAATTACAATTAAAAACACCACAGCCTATTACTGTGATAAATGTCATCCTGAATAAAGAAAAAAGACCGAGCTAAAAGCCTTCCAGACTTTTCTTCCTGATAAGGAGTCCAAATCCCGAACTAATACCTTCTTTAAGGCACCACTGCTTTTAAAGAATTCGCAAACATAGTTCTAATAGACTACTTTGACATTGACATTTAGACTTTTCTCCGCAAATCCAATAAAAAGGCAGGGTGGTGGTTTTTTTCAACTGAAACTAGCTATACATATGTGAAACATAACTGAATATTGAAGTCAACGGTCTTAAAGGTGAACATCTCTAAGCTGTGAAGTGAAGTTAAATACTTATGATATCCAGACAGAAAAGCTAAACTTACAGCATGTTAGCATCGATCTTATTGCGTGCAGAAAAGGATGCCCTCACATGAAGTTAAAGTTATAATACTTTAAACCGACTGTTGTGATCTTAAAGTAGTTTATCCCCCCTATACAAAATGCTATTGCATAAAACGGATTACATTGTACGAGCAAATCCGAGAGCAGGGCAGTTATCTTTCTAGATTTGCTCATAATTGTTTAATATTCACTTAGGGAAGAAAATAACCCAAAACTTAAAAACATCTGCGTTAACCTAAATACTTAGCATGAGGATTCTATCACCTTCTTCAGAAGATGCGACAGACAAGAATTATAAAAGACCCTTTCCCACAAATGTTCAAACAAAGATGTGGAGTAGTAAACACATCACACATTCTATGCCCAATTATATTTTTAAACGTGAAATTCATGAATAGCATCCACACATGAGGTCAAAGGAACTCGAAATAGTGCCCTGTTCGTCAACGTCTGAAAGAAGGGAAAATTGGATTGTTTCTAATTGGCAATAACTGCTTGTAATTATTAACAAATCAACACATTATAGATTGATCACGCACGTAAAGATTCAAACGATAGGACAGCCATCGTGAACATGTTGTCGATTATCGAAGTTGATATTCTGTAATATGAATGTAGTACATACCATTAAAGCAGCTCTTCACTAATCAGTGTTCTCTGATGTCATGAAAAAAGTCAGATTTAGCACTATAACTTGAAAAAAAAGTTCCTCACTTCATCAGCCATCAAATCACCAGTTGACGTAGCCGCAACTTCAGAAAGTACGATTTTTAATCCCCAACCGGCTGACCAAAGCGAGGGCTTTGACATATTTTGCAATATATCTTTTAGGTTCTCAATGACGCGGTGCATTTTGGTTTACCAGTACCTCTAGAGCAGTTGCTGATAAGTGATATTAACATAGACTTTTTAAAGTATGCCAATTTTTGCCTATAATAGATATCAAATCTTTTAATTAATTTGTCAAAAATTTTGTAATATACAATACTTCGTGCATCCTGATAAATGATATGATATAAAATAGAGACTTTGAATTCCTAAATTGGGAACGACGGGATATTGTGGGAATACTGGAAAAGCATGAGCTTCTTTAACCGGAAAATTCCCTCTTTTTTCAGACAGCTAATTGAAAATCAAATACAAATTGTCAACGCATTCACGAGAACAATCCAAAATGCCAAACTGACCAATCAGAATGGCTGTACTGCTGCACGGTCTAGGAGCCAAGGTCGAATTAAGCCAATTGGCGGCCATTTTTCATGGACCGAGAAACTAGAGCCTCTTTTACAAAGTTAGGCAATCGATGATTACTCACTTGACAACACAGCCTGTTGTATAAATCTTTGAAGAAACTAATGTTGGTCGATTCGAGTGGATTCAGTCAAAATTCGTAATGAAATCAAAAGAACAAAAACGTTGAATTTGAAAAAAAAGGCGGCTTCTTTTGATCAAGTATGTCTGTGATAATGAAGCTCTGACAGATCTTGTTGATGCGTCAAAGAAGCGTTGGTCGGTTACATTTACTTAATAGCATAATCAGGACAGGAATCCTGAAACCTAAAAACAAACATTACCAAATAACCCCGCAGTAGAGCCGGCTCGTAAATACATGGAAGGCCTCACTGAGATTTATTTACGTAAAACATTTGAGCCTTCCCGTGCTAAGACTGAAGAAATGAAAAATTATGATGTAGTAGTTAGAATAATCTTTCTAGTGGACAACAACAACAAGAGGTTGAGATTTATGTTAAACGCTGTGGAGAAATGGTGTGTTCCCTTCGTTTCGGGCGTTAGACCTTTGCTCCGACGAAGGGCTAACGCTCGAAACGTCAGCAAAACATCATTTCTCCACTGCGTTTAACATAAATCTCAACCTTTGGTTGTTGTTGGCCGACGCAAACCACCTAGTTTTCCCGTAAAACTAGTCATACCAATCTTCTAGTGATTTCCTGGCACCATCTTTTACAGTCGTCACAACCGTAACCTCTCACAACAATCCAAAGAAGTTCAAGGTTGAGCCGCCATATTTTCTGATGTCATTGACTAATAAATTGTTTTTTGGTAGACATGAATTGTGAAAAAAATATTTGAAGGTCGACCTTGTCGATTCTATTATTTCTGCTAAACGGTGTCACGGAATTGTATCTGTTACTGTAATATTTGGAAAGTGATTTCGGCGCTGTCGCGTTATCAGATATTATGCTTCGCCGCTGGCAAATCGCTCCAAAGACAGTAGATAATTCACTGTCACGTGCTCGCCGCGTGAGTGGTTTTACTTGGCTTGTGATTGGCTGACTGGGAACTATTAAAGCAGCAACTAGAATTTTCTCTCGATCATGATTGGCTAGTTGTATTTGGTCTTAAAATACAAGTATCAGAAATTCACCCTAACGCTATTGTGAGTACAGGAGCTTACGAATTTTTCTTTTAGTGAAAAACGACTACATAGCATCAAGCACATATTGCAGTAAGCTCATTGATGATCGATGATTTATAGTAAGCTATCTTGTTTTAGACCCAGAACTGAAAAGCACCCACAAGCATGAAAACGCACGTTCCATAGCTCATGGAACGTTTTAATCGCGTTTAAATCTACAATAAGCACCGACAGAAATAGATGGTTACGCACATCGTTTGATGTCGTTAGACCAACTTTAAATAAAAAAGACCACAAATCTGATCATTCCAAGAACTCACGTCCATGTAAACGTCTCTGTTCCTCTTTTAGGAGAAGTGTACATAAAGGGCCAAAAATAGATGATTCCCCACTTTATATCTTATTTTGAAAATCCACTTTTCTTTAAATGCTAACCACAAATGTAAAGTTCTGAAAAACGCACGTCCAAGCTGAAGTTTGTGTTCATCTTGTAGGAGGTAGTTATCAGCGAAGAGTTTAAATAATGAGCCGAAAATAGATGATTCCCCACTTAATATCTTATTTTGAAAATCCACTTTATATAAATGCAAACCACAAATTTAAACGAACTTCCCCAAGTTGAAGTCCATCTCGCAGGTTATATTTTTATGTATCACTACGAAAATAAGACCTTCGCGCACCCAGCAACTAAAGTTTATATGGAAATAAAACGCTATCAAGAAGTTAAAACACGTTCTAGCCAGTGCACCTTATCTTTGGTGGTTGAAGAGTAATAACGTGCTAAAAGGAACTTCTGTTCAATACGTATAACAGTGTTTGCACTATAATGACTACCTTCTTAAAACTCACCTGGACACACCACGTCAGAGAAGCTCGGCAGCGATGGGCGATCGATTTCTCCCTTGCCTATAATTTAGAAACAGCATAATACGGTTTAAAGGGCCTCTGTCAGCCTCCATTTTGTCAGCCTAGCAACATACCGAGACAGAGAAAGCATCCATTTCCATCGGCTGATTTGGGGGATGTAGTGCAATATTTTCGATTGAATTCGATAAATGAATAATAGAACTTTGTTTTTAGAAGACTATTTCAAGACTTCTACACCTAATTCGTTGTCTGATATCGACTGAAAACAATAAAAAAGGAGTGGCTGACTAGGGCTCTTTAAGGCTCACTAGACTGCATTTATGATAAGTCTCCAAGCAAAGGATCCAGTGGAGTCACTCTAAACCTTATATAGATGCTGCACTACTTGGAAAGTACCCGAGGGTTGCAGAAGTGACAATCGGAGCACCATTGTCTGTGTTTTGGCATGGGACTTGTGTTACTCATTTAGATAGAAATTTCGATATCGGATGGAAATTTCGAGAAGAGACGCCGGTTATTGAATGAACCGATTTTAAAATAACGAAGGGTATATCTTGATATTTTCTTAATCACTCGTATTTAGATTTAAAACCGTTGGACTTTTTTGTCCACCTCTGAAAACGTAAAGAACAAGGACATAAAATAGTTAGAGATTGCTAAAACGGGTACAAGAATAGAACTCTGAGGGCCACCCCTGACTTTAAGCAATTAATCTGTTTACTAAAAATAACTACTTGAATCGAATAGAGTTATCGGGCATTTTATCTAAACATTTTGAAGAAGGTTAACAACAGCTTAGAGCTAAACATTTTGGTAATGGTTTCCACAGGTTCATTAATCTCCTGATAAAGGAGCGGGAAACCGTGAATTTCCAAGCAAAATAAACGGAACCATTCCGGATGAGGTTACAGATTTTCATGTTATGTATTCGTAAAAACATTTTATAAATTAAAGTGATCCGCTTATCGTGTATCTTCAGGCTGTGGGTATTTTTGTCGTTATCGATAATTAGATCAACCAATACTCTCGGATAAAAAGAAACGCCGTCCACAAGACTACAAGGTAGGCGAATTCGGAATGAGCTTTTTCCACAAGAAAATCTTGTCCCAGTTCTAGGTTGGCGATGTCGCGTTTACTTTCTTTTTTCGGGTTCGAGTGGAGGAGTGCATTTTATATCCACTTGGTTTCTTCTTCCTCAAAGGCAACTAAGATTCCCCATCAAAGGCAATTAAGATTCCCCCATCTCTCGATCCATCTCCCTTCGGTCAGACACTTCGCAAGTGACTTTGCAAAGTCAGCGGGGGCAGCTCTCTTGTTTTAATTAGCTGCAGACTTACCGAGAAGAACAACCAACGGCTCGTGCAGGAGTAAAAAAATACCCACAGGTCTTGCACAGAAACAAAAAGAAGAAAAAAAAAACTGTTAAGACGTGTCGCAAAATTTAAACGTATACAATAATAAATCGAAGAAAGGGCAATTCAGAATTTCCTATTTAATTATATAGCCAGCACTGTCCAATTATTTTAAATTGGATCGCGCGCGCTGAAATCGGACACTTTCGGCTTTTTTATCGTTCACTATATAATTAACAAATAACAGGACTCAATGCTTGTCAAATTAAGAAAAAAATGGACGATTCCTTGGAACTCCAAAATTTGGAGTTCCTCTAAAACATCCAATTTTTTCTTAATTTGACAGCATGGAGTCCTATTATATATACAAATTATAGTCTTGAAGACCTTGCTGACAAGAACACTTTCCTTGCTGGGTACATCATGCAGGTGTATGTATCCAAATAATAATGCCACATTACCAGTGGCACATTTATCGTGATATTTCCCCACTAAGGCAGGGGTCGCACTAGCGGAGTTTGTGTTTACCTAGCCCAGGAACTTTTAAAATGTTCGATGTAGATTTGGTGACAGCTCGAACTTTTTGTCACGGTCGCACTACACCTTCAAAATATATTTGAAATGGATCATTTGTCAATCAGAGAATAAAGATGATAGAGCCGAAAGCAACGAGGCAGACAACGAAAACTGACAAAAAGGAATTGTTTCGACCTGTGGCCACCTCACTATACGGATCCTGAAACTGGCTTCCACTAATCGTTGAGAAGCGAGGTCTAGTATTAGTGATCTTGGCCGATCAGCTTGCAGTAAGTGCCGATAGGCCATGTCGGATTAACGTTCTATAACAAAGCATTTGCTGGCTTGGAAAAAATTTACCCCGCTCAGAAGGTGCCTTTGAAGAATTGTGCAATTCCACAATTGTTTATCAACCCTACAAAATTTTGCAGATTGCGGTCGCACTAGTTTTCGCAGAGTGATACATACATATGACTTTTTTATTTAGGGATTCTTATCAGTCGCTACATACAGAAGCATCTGACTTCCATAAGAACCGTGCCTAAATATATGTACATTACAATGATATATAATCAAATTATAAATGACATGATAATGGATAGTATAGAGCGGATTTCACATGACTGTCAAGACTTGTTATGTACAATTGCTTTGCGTTCTCATTGGCTACTCGTTTTTCTCAGCCAATCAAATTCTGTAGCAAAAACAATTGTGTAATTACTTAGTAATTGCTTCGGCTGGTGATTGGCTGAGAAAAAGCCATTTAGGAGCAAGTTGTGATTTCTCTCGATTCTGATTGGCTAGTGATTGCTCAATTGCAATTGCTTTCACGACAGTCATGTGAAAACCGCTCTAATAAAAGAAAATTAAGCATGACTCGAGATACATTTTGTTACCGAGAGCAGTGTTTTGAACCCAGTCAGAGACCCAGCATGACGTAACTCCGCCCCAAGCTATTCCATAACTTAGCCCTGGGCGTGTCAAAAGAGGAGTGGGTAAGGATGCGGGCGGCCCTATTTTGCAGCTTCTGTAATTTGTTCAACAAAAATTGACTACAGTTATCCCACACGGGAGAACAGTACTCAAAGTGTGGTTGTATAATTGATTTGTAAATTGATTCAAGTGTTGCTGGGGGTACTAGAGGCCGCATCCGTTTGAGTGCTCCAATACCTGAAGCAATTTTCTTAGCTATGCAATTAATATATGCCTCCCAAGAGAGGTTTTCATCAATTGTAATTCCTAGAGATTTAGCGGATTTTACTCTTTTGATCTCAGTGCCATTAATATTAATATTAATATTAATATTAATATTAATATTAATATTAATATTAATATTAATATTAATATTAATATTAATATTAATATTAATATTAATATTAATATTAATATTAATATTAATATTAATATTAATATTAATATTAATATTAAGGTTGCTACTAGAGGTGGAGGAAGACAGCTTTTGAGCTGACCCAAGAAGCATGTATTCCGTCTTGACCACATCCGTGATGACAGAACACGACTCTAAGTAAACACAAATTCCGCTAGTGCGACCCCTGCCATACCCGGATGTTCACCTGTTAAAGTTGAAAAAAACTTTCCTTGGAAGAAACATGCAGATGTCTGTATCAAAATAAAATAATAATAAAAAGTTGTACATTTATCGTGATATTTCCCCACATGCTCGCCTGTTAAAATTGAATCGCAAATGAGCACACCATAGAAAACTCATGTTTTACCATAATTCTCTCTTATACTAGGTTTCCGTTTGGTGAGACACTTCGCAAGCGACTCGGCAAAGCCACGCTAGAGGAACCTATCTTGTTTCAGTTAGTTGGACTTAGTAGAAAGACGTACGACAGAGTCACTTGAACAGACTCAAGAATAAGAAGAAAATTTAATGCAGTGTTTAAAAAAAAACACGGCGAAAAGTTATTATTTGAAAAAGGGCAATTCAGAATCCACAAAAACATTGTAGTCCTTGTCGGCCTTGCGGGTAAGGAACATAAAGATATCTGCATCCAAATACAGGACTTAACTTATCCTGAAGGACCTACTTATGTTAAAACGTTTCACCAAATAACTAGATGCTGGTAAAGATTTCTTTCAAAAGTCGACTGAAACTAATTATTAGTTAGTGGTCAAAAAACTTACGCTTTTCAAGCCTCAAAGTAGTTTCTGAAAATTTTAGTATGATCATGATTTTCCTCTTTTGAAGTGTGAAATAAAATATAAACCAAAATCAGCTGCGTATGCGGTGCGCTGCTCGTCTCCTTTAACTCGGACTATTTCTGTTTCTACCACCATTTTATACGTCTTTGAAGCCTTTTCCTCGCTCGCTCACTTACCAACATCACCAGTAATAATCACTTTGAATGCATTCCAAGAACTGTACCTTATTTGTTTAGCCGATGTTGTTTCGTTTTGTAGATCTATTGTAGGAGTAATCACGGAAGATCTGTCGAAAATCCAACAGCGAAAAGAACAGCAATTTTAACAGCCGTCCAATGGAAAAAGATGTTTAATTGTCATCAACATATTTGCACGCATTATAAAACATCAATACATACGTAATCTGTTTCTCACACTACAACACTTGAGTTACTCTATGGCAACGGTTGTTAATAAATCTTGAGATCTCAAAATGTGCTCGTTTTATTTTCACACGTCGCACATATATATGGGTCATCCATAGTAACATCAAAGTAACATTAATATAAAACACTGTTTTGGCATTGTAAGGTACCTTTTTATAATGGAATTCATTTCAAAATAGTTACAGTGCCACAACGTCATCCAGGCCATTTTAAAAGAAGTCGTAATTCAAAAAGCGACTACAGAACAAAGGATCTTGACTTTCTTGAGATCTCAGACATCGAAATATTCGCTTTTCTCTAAATTTTGAAAATGATGAGCAGAAATAACTTCAAAACACCTAATCACTCATCGTCAGACGTATTGCAGGAATAATAAATGTTCTTAAAATGGTTTGAATCTCTTAATGACAAACTTTTTACGGGATGGCCCGGTTGACGTAGTCGCACAGTAAGCGGTCAAGTGCCAATGTTATCAAACTACGTGAGGTTACCTGAACGACCTGTTTTAGCATAACGATTGTGACAATGGGGCTATCAAGCGATTTGTTTCAGTAAAGTTCTTTTTTGTCCACGCGACTCCCTACAACAAACAAGAAACAAATGCAGAAATGGACAGGTGATGACAGGACATACCACCTCTTTTTTCTAGGAATGATTTGCATACTAAGTTCGAGTTGTAAGGTATAGCTTGCAACCTGTAATGATAAGTGACACTTATTAACGACGTAAACATTCGTTATTTCTCGCAACAGGTATCACGTGAATAAGTCAATCGCTGAATTGATTATCAAAAACGACTACAATGTAAAGCATTCAACAACAATTCAGTATTTTGTTAAAACTACAAGAGACCCATGAAACGCCATTCACAACCCTTGTTTTTCAATCTTTTTCACCCAAGGCAAACATTCGTGGAGCACACTTATAGTCCAAAAGGAGTCGCGGCTGTATCATAACCCTCCGTTCTTGACGTTGGAATACCATGGTAATATACCATGATCAATATTCAGAATAGCTAAAGAATATTATAAACTAATTCCCTGCACATAACTGTGTTTTTCGTTTTGCGATACAGCGTCAGGATTATTTATATAGAGAGAATATTATTCATGAATTTCCTGCAAAACTTCATCTTATCTTTCTTTCTCTAGCCACAATTCACTCCGATCCATCTACCATTCTGCATCTGCATCTGCATCTCCTTCATGCACTTTTATGATTCATGCACTCTTATGACGAATGAAACATATCCTCATTAAGGTTACCTGGAAGACACGGTCCAATTGCAATTCGAAGGCTAATTTTTATTATTATCCCCGGCAAAGGGAGCGCCTCATCCGTTTTCCAATTCTGACGGAAAGTCCCGTACCCAGGGTTTCCCGGATCGTCATCTCGCGGGAGAGACTTTGGCAAAAACCATACGAGGGCCGTTGCTGATTTTTATAAATAAAACGTTGGGGCATGCGCAAAAAATTATTTCTCTCAACAGCCCTTTATCAAATCTCGCACAGCTTCAATGGCTGTTGCCGAACCTCCCTCGCGAGTTGGGGAGCCCTGGTTACAAGCATGGTCCCCACAGCCTTTGCTCGTTTGCGGGTTTGAGATCTGTACTTTTATTTTCCCCTTTTCTGATTGAAGAAACTGTTGCTGTTGTTGTTGTTGTTGTTGTTTGTTTTTAAAATATAAGAGGGGGGACTGGCCAATGATCCATATTTCTCGAGCATGCGCAGTGCATCGGAATAACAATCGATTCTCCGTTTAATGTGCGTAGTTCAAAATATAATGGAAGCAAAAAGAGAAAATGCACGAGTCAATATAATTATGTGTATACACATATTCGTGTTCTATCGTGTTATTGAATGTTCATACACAATGGTATAAAATGGCGCTAAAATTCTACGCAGAAGACTTTTAAATACAGTTAACGGTAAATCAATGACAAATACATCGAACGCTGCGTTCAAAACTGAGAGCACGAGATCCTTCCAGTGAATAAATGACTAGCACATCGAGCGTTGCGTGTAAAGCTACGAACACGGCGAGTACTACGAGTACACAGTGGGTACTACGCTTCTCAGTTGGTGTCAAAACGAAAGGTCCGGGTGTCAAAACAAAAGTTATCCCGAATAGCAGCTAGTCGCCCGAAGGCACGAGAAACAAAAGATTCTGCTGGTATGACTAGCGCACGGGCAATTAATTTTTCCCATTGTGCGCTAGTCAGCATACAAGCAGAATCTCTTGTTTTTCGCACCTTCGCGCGCTTAGTTGCTATTGGAACACGTGGCGTTGCCACGGTAGATCAATCAAATCAAATTGGAGCCGTCAATATAAACTTCCTTTCATCGAGCCTAGGCGTAAACTTGAGCTCCACTGTTGGTCCCAGTTTGAACTCCCTTTCGACAACATATTTGTCGCCGGAAGTCGAGAATCTTCGATAAGATCGCTTGGAAAGTCTCAGCACCGCACCGATATCCGAGAGTTTGGATCGGACATTGTCAAGAGTGTCGTCGTCGTCAACTAACGACTCGGGCAAATCGGCAAGCAGGTCCAGCAACTCAGGAGTTGAGTTCTCCGTAGCCGCAGACGCTGTAGTGCCCGTCTCACATTCTTCCGGAACAATCAATTCTTGTTGCTCGTCCACAAATTGAACTTTTGCAGGAGCTCGCTCAATTTCATTTTCTTGCTCATACGCAATGTTACAAAATGACATGTCGTCAAAAGGAAATGTAGAGTATCCACGAAGAATGTTTTTTTTCTTTGCGTCTTTCTTTAGCGCTTTCTTCGGAATGAAACGCCGACGTCGGTAACCACATAATCCAAATTGTCTTTTAAGAATCTCGAAAGTTGACCGGAACTTTTCGTTGTAGTATTTCCGAATGAAGTGTCCAAGCTCAGTATCGGGGAATTTTCCCCCGGACAAATGTCTGACGCTGTCGTAGGAATCGTTCAATATTGCGACGAACATATTGATGAGTATAAACATCATGCTCAACATATAGGTGAACAAAAATATTGGTCCAATAACCCTGTTCGCAGTTTGGATTTCGTAGAAGTGCATTTCCCCGCCTAGGAATTTCTGAAACAGAGAACTTAGCGCTTCTACAAAATTAGAATAATTCTCAATTGTAACCCCTAGTACAAGAATCGCGAGGAAGGCGAACGAAACCATGTCAATGAGGAACACGAACGCATAAGTGAGGATTCTTCCCCATGAGTACCTCATTGAAGCTGTCATTTGGCAAATATGACGGTTAAAACGAAGAAGCCGAAGAAACTTGATGGTAACAATGAACACAACTGTTGATAAAACATACAGCTCCATTTCGGTGAAGAGAATTACGTAGTCCATGCTCGTCGTTTCGTACGGATTCCTGTGGACGTTCTTCACAAAACGAGAGACGTAATCCTCCTTGAAAAAGAACAGCACCACGGTTGCTATGGCAGCGAGTAACTGTAGCATGTTCATCCAGTTCCAGAAAGATTTAAAGTAGGCGCATTTCAGCGACATCATTTTGCCAACTTCTATGATTAAGTAACAAAATATCAAAAGTAGAATGATTATTTGAATAGCGTCGAAGAATCTGCGAAATGAAGGATCTGGATTTGCGTAGAGCGAGAGAGTTTCAATGTCACGATAGAGCATAGGACGGCCTGTCTCGGGCTGTGTCTCGTAAAGATATTTTGCATGGCTGAATAATGCAGTAGAAGGTTCAAACACCGTGAATTCTAAAAATAGGGCCACAGTTCTTTCGTCAAGCCAGCTGTTAGCTTGGAGATCAGCTATAACTCCCAGCGCAGTTGGTGAGTTGTAGCCCAAATCTGCTACATAACCTCCACCATCATACTTCACAAGCTCTCCGTAAAATGGGAGTGATTGAAGATTTCCCGATGATATGTACCGCCAGGGTTTAGGGCAAAGCCTTTTCAGGTCGAACAGCGATCCATACATGCTCATATTTGTCACGGGAATCCACCGTGGGAAATTAAAGGGTGTCCTATCCTCCAGTTCAGGTACGTATTCAGGAATACAACGCTGGAAGTAGGAGTCCAGAGTCTTATAACGTTGTGTCGCCTGGCATGGTGAAACTAAAAGGAAGAAAAGCAGATTTCACTCCATGCAATACAAAAGTAGCAGATCGCCATGATACGCAACGCAATTTCTCCCTCCTCCACATACATAGGAGCCAAACTAGCGGAGCTCTCGGAGCACCATAATTACAAAACGTGGTATCTATCGAGTTCCTTTTTATTGTTTTTTAAAACGTTACCCGCTATGATGCATGGGTCCACCACAACTCACTCTCAATGCCGTTCATGCATTATAATTTACACAACAACAGTAGTCAAACGCGCTCTCTGATTGGTCAACAGGCCGTGGGTGATTACAGTACACCCGTATGAAAGACCATCATTAAAGATAGCGCACACGCTATCAAAACCGAGTTTGAAAAGCGCAAGCTGCTTGGGCTTTTCGTGTTCAGGAAAGATTTTGCTTTTCTGTAAAACAAATAGGTGTCACTTTCCGTGCCTCACTACTGTAACAGATGTACAGAAGTCGCCGTATCATGTCATGGGCAAACAAGTACGCCACGAGGCGTACTTTACGGGACGCACCTATTAAAGTAAAAATGTAAATGCGTCTACTTGTCAAATGCGGTTAGAAGCTCACCCACTTTGTTTATTAAAAGGACTGCTAAGATTCACTTCACTCACGGATAACTGTGAGTTAGAACAACCAAGTGAATGACCAACCTGTTTTTATTCGAAGTTGCCTAAACCGTGGCATTCCAACAAGAAATGACTCTCGGTTGCTGATGTAGCCTTCATCCATGACAGCCCCACCAAGTGCATACCATTTCGTGTCGTACAGACCTGGGACTAGTGTCTCTCGGGACCACGTCCAGAAATCTTCCAGTTTGGTTATCTGTTTGGCAGAAAACGTTTAAAAAGAAGTTCATCAACAATAGGCTGTTACATCTTAGGTTCTGTTATCTCCTATCAAGTAACTGAGTGTTTTTAACCACGAGAAAAGCTCATTACAAAAAGTGGGATCAAATGCGCGTGATTCCTACTTTTTAGCTTTATTGCCAATAGACAGCGCCGTGAAAACTTACCTCGTTGAAAGAAGAAGTGAATATATCATCGATGGATTTGGTGAGCCTGAACCTTTCATACCCGCGATTTGCGTAAACGAAAACCAGGAGACACATGACAAACAGAAGGTACAACACTATCTCTCCCACAGCTTTAACTGTCTCCAGAACGTTCTTTCGGTATTCTCGAGCTTCTTCCAACTTCGCGCCTTTCGGTGGGAAAACACTGTCATTCTTGTTCACCTCTAGGTCTGATTTCACGGCAGATTTTGCCATTTTGTCTTCAACTGGCTTTTTGAGGATCACCGCTAGAAGAATGGCCAGGGTGAAAACCTTTAGAGGTTGTGTAACCCCTATGTCTTGGATTAAGGAAATAAGAACCGATGTTAACCATTGATTCGCTAGTTCGCCGCCCCAGGAGAGACTGTAGAAAACAGTGAATGCTGCCGCGGCGAGCGCAGAAGAGGTGCAGAGAAACCATCCTAGGTACACAAAGCAGTGAGGAAGACAGCCAGGAGGTTTTTGTTTTCGCCTTTTCGGATTGGACTCGTTTGGTGCGTACGACCATGAACTTCTTGCGGGTTTGACGTTACGGAATATTGTGACAATAAGAAGATTTATTGGCACAACTACAAGTGCGCTTTGAAGACCAATCACGAGTTGTCTTAAACTCAGACGAAGGTGACCAACCTTGATGGCATTTATCGAGGTCTCGTTGTTACCAAACTGATAGAACATAGCACTCGCTACCATTGCACAATAGAGTACCGATAGACAACACGACAGCCTCTGCGCACAAGTGAATGGGCTATGAGGTGGCCTGGTCAATAGAGAAAGCCACAAGTGGCCATCTCCGAGACTTTTCGAAAGTCGAGAGTAAAACTGGTATTTAAAACTTGATAACTCATTCTTGGTAGCCACACAGAATTCAGCTTCTAACTCGCCGTCTTCCTTATCAACGGCTAGCCAGCGATTGCAGATAAAATATGTCTTGTTATCGTTGTTCAGATCGGATACGGCCACTTGATGGAGGAACCATGAAGGGTTAGATCCACTGTTATCGTGCCATATTTTAAGTTTCGTTATAGTGCCGATGTTTTCTGGGATCGATACAATGAAGGTGTTTACGCTGGCTCGCGCAAACAGCCTTCTCTTTCCGTATCTGTCAGTCAGAGGGAGCACATCACTTTCATCAGCTTGTCCGTACAATATAACAGCCACGTTGGCGGTTGTGCCATTGTTTCGCCACATTCCAGTGTATATAGAAATCTCGTAGCAATTGTCTTCTGATGATGTAGAAGCAAGGCGCAAATTCTCTGTGGCCTGTAAAATAGAAACAGGAAAAATACCACGAGTCAAACTTGAGGACCAGAATCAATAAAACACGCACTTTGATTCGCGCATGAGCACGCCTAGCCGTACCAAAATCGGTCCGGTACCGCAGGTCCCGTGTGAACGCGCGGCGATACCGTACCAGAATTGTACCGGTCTAGTGTGAACGGGGACTCAGTTCTTCTATGGGCAGCTTGACAGTCCCTTATTTGGCGAACGTCCACAAATACAAGAGAGAAGTCTTTGCTACGCTCTCTTTTTTATTCACTTGCGCGCTTTTTTGGGTCTTGAGTTTCTATACAAATGAATGACCCTTTCATTGAACGAGATACTGACCTTCGCAGAATCCTTCCTGTCTGCTCTTACAGCAAACACCAAGGCTATCAGATATAAACCAAAGATACCAAACACCATGAAGAACACCACGAAATTCTTCGCGTCGAAATTTTCGAATCTTTTGAACACAACATCAAAGTCTATGGGGTTTGGAGCTATGAAGAAATCACCTCCGAATGCTGACAAGTGATTACACTGGCAGTGAAGAGCCTTTGGTCTTGCAAGAGGACCAACCTAGGAGTATGACAAAAATGAATGGAAGCGCTTAAAAATGCAACAAGGTCGTCACCACTACTAGGATTTCAACGTAGTCGCCACTTGGCCACCTGATATTTCAGAATGTAGAACAAATTTTGGAAAGATAAATATTCCAAGCTATCAGGCTCGCTGCAAACATTGGGACTAAAAACGAAGACTTGGCGATCAGATTGTAGAAGTTCGCGGAATGAAGAAGTCATCAAGTCAGCTTCTTCCCTGAGTTTGGCTGATTGCTTATGCCTGGTGCACATTATGTTGCAACGATAAAAGCATGGGAAGATAATTGAAATAATCTTAGTCTTTTCAATGAATCATCATTATATTACTTCACCAAAGTATTTATTTTTTTGTGGACTTCAGCGTTTTGAAACCACTACATTTGGTTCGCGTGATATTTTTCTTATGTCGTTATGTTGCAAATGTGCACCAGACTTTACTGACAATCAGAGAAAGAATATAAACCCATAAAGAATATGCCTTGAGGGAAATAATGTAATCTGTAATCTGTTAAAAAATGGAAGCATCTTGACAAACTTTCTCATCGCAAGAATCGGATAATTTTCAAAGCATAACGGGCTTTCAAGTTGTGCTACACATTTCCGCATAGATATCACATGATGATGGTCTGCATTCAGAGCATAACAGTAACGAACTCCTAATTCTTAAGTTTACTTTCTTGAAATTGTTACCGAAACAAAAAAAGCATTTGTTGCATATACCTTACATCCCTGCGAGGTCCATTGTTCTTGTACAGGATTCCAGAAGAGACAAGTTGCCATTGAGACCACCATGGTGTAGTTAACGTCCCTCATACTGTCAAACTCTGGAATGATCTCCCTCACCGGGGAGGGTAGTTGGGGGCTCTTTAACCCCTACACACAATGCCCTCCTCTGCCGTCCTGACCCAGAAAAGCAGTCCCTTTTGACTCGTGTATGGTTGCTGGTACTATTTCGCGAATCAACTTCAGTTACATTGGAAAATTCAGCACTTTCATATCGGACACCAATATAATGCAAGCCAGTAAACCCAGTGATCGCGCTTGAGATCGTAACAGTAAAGGGGTCAGAAGAGCAATTGGTGAAGCTTTCTTCGTCTGAGAAGTTCGCACAGAAGGTATAGTTGGGTAATGTAGCCGTATAGTTGTATTCAAATGCCGTCGGCCATAGACGCGCGCGGGCATATAAAGTCAGGTTAACTGCCTTATACGGTTTTACTGTAATTGAAACGGCATACTCTTTTCCAGGTATAGATATGACGTGGTATTGCATGCTGCCGTTTAAGCTTGGTTTGACGAAATAATTTCCTGGTTTGCTGGAGGGTTTTGCCTCTAAGGGAGACATGAAGAGATTAATGTCTTCTTTCAAGTCGTTGATATCAATATGAGACCCATTTGCATTTCGTAGTTTAAAATCTAGAACAGATGATCTGATGAATGAAGCTCCCGAATCCCAGGTATACGGGTTAGTCTTTATAGAAACCATCTAGAAGAAAAAGATAACGCTTATTATTTCCAATGCCGATGATGAAGCTGCGAACGGCAAGAACAAGTATTGACCAAGCACAAACGTCGAACTTCATTTGAATTTCTTCTGTCGAACCTTTCCTTTTCAAAGGATACCGCTTCATTGGACTTTATGATAGAAAACTTTCTATTGTTTTGGTCTGGAACGGCGCGACTCTGACACGACTTTTGCCGTTGGCTTAAGGTATGTGAAAAGAAGAATTTGCGCAAATGAACTGTCCAATGTGCATTGAACGAAAGACGTTCTTACATTGATGAAAATCTTCTATTTTAAAGAAATAATCGAACTGATCAATTTTTAAAGGAAAACATTTATCACCGCATTGTTTATTTCAAGTTGATCACATATTGTTAATATTTCACTTTTTTCCTCCTGCCCGTTAGTCCCAACTATAAATATTTATACCACAACCCGCGCGTTTCTCGAATTCTGATTGGCTCTTACTATGGGTGAATAAAAGTATGTATATATATACCACAGAACGCTCCATCATCAGCGCGCACGCTAGAAAGGACCAACGAAAACACTGTTTGGCTGCGCGCGCGCGCGCTCTTTTTGTTTTTATCTTTACTTTTTTGTTGTGGTATAAAACAAATATCTTCTGATTTTCCGTGGCATGTCCTCTTATATACCACGGAATGACGTGCGCCTCGTGTCATCCCGTGGTGTATATAAGAGGTCATACCACGGAAAATTAGGACATTTGTTAAGTGTTCAAAGAAGGAAAGAAAAGGGAAAGATAGGAAACTCAAACAGCGATGTCTCTGGAAAACAAACCTGTGTGCTGAGGTAGGCAGAGTCCTCGCCTGAATTGTGGCGCAACAAATCCTTTGTAGGTGGTAACGTGACCTTAGCATTCTGGTCCTCGAGGGATTTTCCACCAATCATAGACGGAATCTGCCTGTCAATCACTACCGACATCACGCGTGTTTTGATTACAGTAGGCTTTTCATAGAGCTCTTTTGTCTGTGACAAGCTGTTGCCGACCTGGTCGACTAACCCAAGGGTCTTCTTAACTAGCTCCTTGCTCTGCGAGAAAAAAACGTGTGGAATATATAGGAATGAATTTGAAAATGGTGTAGTTACAAATGAAACGCTTCATTGTAATTGCAGGAACGCTATTCAATGAAAACAAAATTTAAAATTCTTACTGGAATCAGAACACTTCTAGTAACATCCTTCATTTTCATAAACCTGAACGTAATCTTCGGCTTATAGAAGGTTAAAACCAACCCTCTCGGTTCACTCATTTGCATTATCCTATTCAGGATAATACTCTAGTGGAAGTTCTCTCGAAAAGGTAATGCGCCTTTAAATGCTAGTGACAGCACGCGCTCTGAAAGTTATAAATCTACATGGTTTACTTGGGAAGTGACCAAAATTTAGCTATGAAGAGCTGTTTTAGCATCATTGAGGATTAGAATATCGATAGCAGTACAGTTGGGAGAACGTCAACGTCGCGCTTCTGTTGACGAGGCGCCATTATGCGATTCGCGGGGCATAGGCAAATTTTGGTCGGAACTGCTTCAATGCTTCGCATTTTTTCAGATAAAATAGACTACTGGACTATGCCAATTCTATCGTTACCTTCTCTTGCACGGTATTGACAATTCGTCGTCTCCTCCTGGGATCAGGAACAATGGCAGCTTGCTCAGAAGCCATCCAGACCATGTTACCCATGCCAGTAAGGAGACTTGAGCCTGCTTCCTGGATAATAAGCTCCTTCTCATCGCTCGTCTCGTTTGCGACTTCAGTTACGAAGAAAGATGTCATATCGCCTAGCAGAGACACCGTCTTCTCCTAAAGAAAAAAAAAACAATAACTGTTGTGAAAGTTCCCGCTTAGATCGATGCAGTCATAATCGCTCCACAAGAGAAAGGAAGACAGAAATAGTATGTTCAATGGGGAGTTGGCTAGCCACTTATATTCCATATGAATACAATCCTGACAGGACAGCAAAACGTATACTACTTTAACTCTTCCTGAAGAGTGTAACGACCTGCCATTTATAATCTGCTGGAGCAGATCACAGTATTGTCCTTACCTGTGAGGCAACTGAAAGTTCTCGTTTCTTATCCGTAACTCCAACAATCACTGCGGCGACCAGACTGACTTCTTGAAGCTTGGTCACATTAGGCGTTATTGGCGCCCAAGCATCAACGATGGAGTCTTTTATCTGCATAAAGTATAACGATAGATCAAATGCCTCCCTGGTAGTTCTAGATAATCCTGGTAATTCTTAGGCAAGCACAGTTTGGCTCGGCGTTATGGGGTTGGCCAAGACAGAGGAATTTTTTTTGTGTTCGGGTCGTGGTCGAAACTGGCTCATATTGTGAGGTGCAATTTGTTCCACTGTGCTTCACGTCTTTCGGATGTGACAATAAACCATCTCACATTCACTATGCTGCCAAGGTCCATGGAGGGCGTCAGCCTCCATTATGTCAGCCTAGCAACATACCGAGACAGAGAAAGCACCCATTTTCTAAAAACTTTGTTTTTAGAAGATTATTTCAATATTTCTACACGTAATTCGTTGTCTGATATCGACTGAAAACAATAACAAAGGAGTGGCTGACTAGGGCTCTTTAAAGAACCACTGAGGACGTACAGAAGGTATGTCAATTATTCGGAACGCCTCTCTAAATACACTATTCGTAATGAAAAAAGCTCTCATTGTCAATCTTTTGTTTGCCATTTCAAAATAGCTTAACAATGCAACTTGAAGCCAGTCTATATCAGATTTCTTATTCTCAATTTCAACGAAGTAGTTCTCACAAATTTATTTCCTTTTTTTAACTAGCTTGGAATTATGAATTATTACTAGCAACCGTTTTAGAAGTAGTCTACAAAACTCGCTGTCGTGTTTTATCGGCATCGCCTCGTGTTTCTATCTGCCGATAAAACACTCCAGCTCGTTTTGTAAACATTACATACATCACTTATTTCACTACTTTTACCGTTACCTCATTAGCATAGATATTATGGGCTACAAAAAGTCATCGGACACAGGGTCTTTCATACCTTCAGCTTCTGATCAAGTTTCATCTGTTTCTCAGGCGAATGATTGACGACAGACAGCACTGAGGTGGCTCGCTGTGCTGCAAGTTCAATGTTGTTGTCTCTCAGGTACTTATTCATCTCACCATCTCCACCCACTGCCTCTTCCAGCAAACGCGAGGACATCTCCGGCTCGATTACCTGCAGCAAAACAAATGTACTGTTCAGGGACTGCTTATCCGCATTATATACAAGCGAAGATCGGATGATGAAAAGTATTTTGTTCAATAGTACGAATCTGTAAAACGTTACACGAGATCAAACTAGAAATTTAAGGTACTAGATTTATCTGTCATATCCGCCTGGTTTATAATATAGCTACGATATAACACGCGCTCTGATTGGTCCAAATATATGCTCTATTTCACCGATAAAGTAATGGTTCTCCCCCTGCGGCTCGTGATTTTGCAACGTTTCGAGTGTCTCTCCCAACATCGCAAGTGCTCTATTTCGCCGATTAAGCCATACAAAGTTGTGCTCTAATGCATAAGTAATGAATACTTTCACATTTTTAGCATCCGGTCCTTCAGCATTCTCTTACCCAGAGCTCCCCGGCTCGTCTTCTCGCTCGCGGGGGAGGCTCTGGTGACAGCCACTGACGCATGCGCGAGATTTGATACAGAGCCGTAGGGAGAAAGATTTTTCTGCGCATGCTCCAACGTTCAAAAACAGCCAATCAGCTACGGTCCTCAAATGGATGCCACCAGAGCCTCCCCTGCGAGGAGCGAGCCGGGGAGCTCTGGGTACGAGAATGGTCCTTCAGCAGAATATCCTTTACAGCGCACGCTTTGTCCTCAGAAAACCTTGGAGGTTTGGTGGACATTCCGAAAACAGTCCCTGGGCGCCAAAACGTGTAACGGAGTCTACAGGAGCCATTACGGATCCCGCTCCTGATTGGTCGAGCATATGTGGACCATATGACGAAAAGAAAGCATTCGCGGCGATCCTAAAATTCACTGGAACAATGTTAAACTAATAGGTGATTTACCGTTATGGGTTTTGATTCGGATAAAAGCAATCGATTGCTTATTGTGCGCCATATTACGCATACCTTAACTTTCATCTTAACAAGCGCCGCTGAGCCCAATAAATCCATCACTTGTACTTGGATGTCCAGACTAAAGTCATTCTTTTCTTCTCCAACGGGAAGTCTTGCTGTCGGCGAATCATTTACACCCGAGCTAAACACCATCTCTACGCCGTCACTCGTGTTATAGCGAAATCTGTAAGTTAGAGGCAAATCCTCATCGTGCCATTCACTGCATGTGAACGTGAAAACTGTCTCCCACGCTTGTCCTTCTTTTAAATCGACCGTGCATTTCCCGCCACTGGGTGGAGAGTTAGTAAGGAATCGATAAGTCGCCGTATCCACAATCCCCTTCGGCGCACGTGCGACGACTCCGAGAGTGTACGAAGAATTACCTAACAAGGTATTCTCTTTTGTCACCAGGTTGGGGGAGTTCTTATAAGTGAGGATTTGGGCCTCTAGATTTGGAACTTTTGTCCAGCCATGCGTCGCTGCGTCGTATCTTTCTAATGTCCACTCGTAGCTGTAAATGTTACTGCACATCAAACCAGTACATCGGGTCTCCACTACAAGTCGCGATGATGGAATCATGTGATGTTTGCAATTCTGCATACACCTTGGAACGTAAAAGAAAATAAATAAAACGAAAATAAGAGTATACATTCTTAGCCTTTTCAGTCTTCCTTTCTGTGACCTCTGCCATCGCTGCTTTGTTTACAAATTGTTGCATCACAAACTCTGACTCAATGCAAGGAGTTCTACTATTTAACTGACAAAAATAATGCTTTTTTGGTATCGAAAATGGTGGCGAAGCAGTGTATTATGGACAATGTGAGTCGACCTGCGCCCTAAATGGGGATCGCTACCAAACTCATCAGTGAACTCATTTTTGCAGTGCCAGCAGTGAACCGCGAATCAACAAGAACAAATGCCATATGAAAAATTTCGGAGAGGGACTTGCCATTTGCACGGATATTTCATTCAGACTAAGTAGGGTCTAAAAAGCACTTTCCCCCTTCTCCCAGCCTTCATTTTAAGCCTTCCCGCATGGCGATTTCACATTTAGACCGACATGGTATACCGTTTGTCATTTCACAAGCACTTCTCGTCCAACTCCACTTTTAGCTAAATGGATGCAATTCCCTTTATTGATACTTACACAAGTGATATGCCAATTTCTTCCACAGCTCGAATCCGGTGATAAGCCCAGTCCTCCCTAGTGTCCTTGCGAACAACAAGTGCTATAACGTAGTCCATGTCACCTGCCATCTTGTCAATGTCCAAATCAACCAAGTACTTTCCTTCCTGGCTTGATGCTAACCTCCCTACTCCTGTACCGTAACAACCACCAAG
The DNA here is from genome assembly GCA_033964015.1 of Scolanthus callimorphus. Classification (NCBI taxonomy): domain Eukaryota; kingdom Metazoa; phylum Cnidaria; class Anthozoa; order Actiniaria; family Edwardsiidae; genus Scolanthus; species Scolanthus callimorphus. Next base: position 21,376,723 of record CM066915.1, read on the forward strand.
ACCAGAAGCCTTGGTTGAGGGTGATGGTTTTACTACTGGCACCAAAGTTATGTTGTGCGGGAATGATTCACTGGATCTCTTACAAAGCCAAATGAACTCAATACCAGTATAGTTTGCCGGACCTTTGTCTGGATCATAAGAAGCTGATCCATCAAGTCGAACCGGCTTTCCTAATCCTTGGTAGACCAATTCCTGGCCTGTTATGTTTGCAATAAGCGGTGATATAGTTACTTCAATAAGACCGAAAGTATTAGAGCTCGTGCCTTGGACTCGGTCAAACTGAGCTGTCATTTTGACATAATAGATTCCATACGGAAGTGTCCTTGCAGGGATACTGTAATGGATCTGCGACGCTAAGATTCCTGATTGAGTTCTTGATCTTACGAAAATCCCGTTTGATCCAAGAAGGTAAATATCAACCAGGTATATCCCAGGAGGAGAGCCTGCACATTTTAAGGCTACTTTGTATTCCGTTGTAAATTCCAAAGATCGCCCGACCTTCAAGGGTGATAACAGTGTGTCTGGTAAGGAGGATGTAATCTTGGGTGGCTGGCAGTTGGTAGATGCTGTTGAAAATTTACAAAGGAAAATAATTTAGGATTCTTAAAATGTGTTAGCGATTTGGGGATCATGCAATGTGGGGAAATTGATGACACCAATTTTATTTTATTTTTTGGTGACAGGGTCAGCGGTTCCTTTATCCAGCGAAATTCTGAGCCTTAGCCGACGAGGGACGCACACCTCATTCTGCAAAATCGAGCAGGATAATGGTTTTATTATTCAGTATATCGATAGCACAAAAATAACCCAAAAAGATTTACTTTAATGTTTTACGAGCTCAACACATCAAATGTCGTTCCGATTGCGCGCATACGTGTAACATAGAAAGCTCGCAGCGTTAATATTTTTGACGGGTTATTTTCTGGTATCTATTTATACCAGACATTATCGTTTCTTTACCTCGGTTTTCAGACTTGAAGAAGAACCCGAAAACACTCTGTGAATTAATAATGTTGTCATGAATGACCCTCTCGATCCTGCTGGTGCTATTCTTTAGGCAACTGATGAGTACTTCAGCCAACACTCCGTCCCTTCCTACAGGGCTGAAAATGAATTTACCAAGAAAGGAAATGTTAATAAGAAGATAATACGAGTCTTGACAAGCCATTCGTAGGAGGCCTCCTGACATGTGGCTATTTATAGCATTCCAACTTGAAGACGAAATTGGAATAGCGTAGGGAAACCAAGATGCACAAAGACTCCATGATGAGATTATTGCAAGGAAATATTCAATTTATAAAGACTGAAGAGCAGATATTGGCTGGTGAAAGATGATGACATCTCTCAATTAGTAAATAGTAAGAAGAGCAACCTGAACTTCCTGATTTCTGCGAAGAAGAATCCATATTCTTGGACCACGAAACTTGTAACCTAAAACACCAAAAACCATTAGACATTACAGCTCAAGAGCAATCGCTGTGAGCATTACAAGGCGGCGACTGAGACGCGAGGATAGTTTGCTTACTTCTTTCTTGACTTGTGTCGCTTTAGATTTGTATAGGGAAGAGCTTTCATTCAGGTACTGGACGTCAAATTTCTCCATGTCAAGTTGCAGCCACACAACCAAGAAGAATGATAACTCTGCAAAACAATAACAAAAACATAGAGCGGAATTCAAAATCAGTAAATAAGTAAATCAGACTTGTCTTTCCTACGTGTTCCTATTGGTGGAGGCTTGCGACATTGTTTAGTCGACCAATCAAAATGCGAAGAAAACCCAACTGTTGTTTATTTGGTCAGGACTAAACGAAAGTCGTACTTAGTTCGTTCCCTTAGAGCAGATTTCAGATGACCATCGTGAAAGTAAACGCAATTGTGCAATCACTAGCCAATCAGAAACAAGAGTAATTACAACTTACTGCTGAATGGTTTCCAGCCCAGCCAATCAGGAGCCGAACCAATTGGCTAGTAATTCCTTGCTTGTAATTAGTTCGCAATTTGATTGGTTGATAGAAATAAGCAGCCAACGAGAAAGCAAACCAATTGCAAACACGACGGTCATCTGAAATCCGCTCTATTGGCTAGTCTAATTTATTTCGCGTTTAGTTTACGATACTAATCGAAAATCTAGACTGCTTGCAGTCCTTTCTTTGGCGAATGTCGGCGACAACAAGCGCGTGAAAAAACGAGCGCCGATGGCTTGAGGAACCGAAGGTACGAGGCCTTCGGCACTTGCTCGTACCTTCGGCACTTCACGCCTCTGTTTTTCGTATTCACGGACGGACGTTCGCCAAGAAGGGATTGTCAGCAGTCTATCGAAAATCCGCTGTATTTGACAAAAACCGTAACGCAAACACGGACTGCTTATTCGCTTATGCTAAAACAACTCACATTCGCCTTATTGGAATGCTGCAACGATCCTGGGTACAACAGTTTCTTAGCTTCACTCGTTTAGTGAGGATTATCAAAGGCTTGGATACACTGGTACCCAAGGTACTGCAGTGGGAAGATCAAGTGATAAGCGAAACATTTATCAGCAGAAACAAACCTTCTTCGCATATTTATCAGCAGAAACAAACCTTCTTCGCATCTGTGGCCACCGAAGCCAACAGTACAGTTGCAAGAGAAGCTATTGATCCTATCAATGCATGTACCACCGTGCATGCAAGGACTTCTCTGGCATTCATCGATGTCTAGAAGTTAAAAAAATGAAATGACATGAATGATTACACCACGCAAGTGCAAGTCATACTCGATTAGGTTTTGCTACGTTTACAATTTCGTCTCTGATTACGCTTCCGTCGCTGGTGAAAACCAAACCTTAATAATCATCTTCCTATCATCATCGTCGACATCACTGTCATCATTTTATTATTTTTATTTATTTAATTTTATTTCAGTTTCAATAAAATCTGACATAAGTTACTTTACATTTTTGAAATAATTTTACATATATATTACAAGGAACTACACAACACACTAATATAAAACCATACACACAAGTTACTAAGGTACAAAGCCACGTAAAAACTTTGTTTGCTAATTTAAACGAGAGCACTTCACTGAAGAACACTAGGCAAAATTTTGTTCCCTTTTTCATAGTGACACTCCATCACTGTCAAAATTATGGCTCACATACACCCACGACGTGTAGGTTGACTATAGCAAAGCAAGGTCAATAGTCCGATCCCGTCGTCGCTTGACTAATCACCAAACAATGGGCAGTTTTTCCAAGTGGAATTTAAAATGTTGGATCGAAAAACACAAACTCGAAGATTTTTCAATAATTATTCAGCTTTTCCTGATGAAAATATATAACCCATATATAATGAGGTAACTAACCTATTCCTGCAATCGTTGTCTTCTCCATGCTGTGTGTCAAAGAAACATTTTGAGCTATTTTGGCTTGTCCAAAAATAGCAACAGTAACTACGGAAGTAGAGCAATGAAGCGGTATGCGGGATCGGCCAACTTACCGATCTCACAACGCTGCCCAGTGTACCCCGCGGTGCAGTTACAGGTATAATCGTTGATTCCATCAATGCAAGAACCATTGTGCCTGCATTGATGATGCTCACATTCGTTGACATCTACAAAAACAAGTGTGTTTAGTTAAAATCTTTTATTGTGGGATATGTGTTCAAGAAGAGCATGAATAAGTTGCAAAAAAGCAACGGCAATGCAATATTTTCGGTTTTGATGGACAAGTATTTTAATGGCTGTTGATTTCGAAAGCTACTCTAGACATAAAAAGGGCCTAATGCAATTTCGGGGGAACGCCACACATACCTCAAAAAGTCCTTTCTTATTAAAAATAAGATACAGCCACCATTACCAATGTGTAGTTACTTTGAGTTTTAGATAACGAAAAGGAGAGGCAGGCACGGAAGATGTTTTTTGAACAGAAATGAAAGGGGCCTAAGGCGGTTCAGTGGAATGTCACACAAAGTACTTTCTCATTAAGGATACCGTAAACCTTCGCGGGCGTCATTTTGACGATTTTTTTGTTTTTATCCCAGTCAATAAGTTAGGGTAGGAACTTCAATATTCCAAAAATAAAATTAAAATAACTTATATTTCACGAAGAAAAATAAGAAAATCTAGTTTTCAACTGTATTGCGTTACATGATTCAGGCGGTATAATCTTTTAATATTGTTTACTTAGCCTTCGGGTCAGGAAATTGGCGTTTCTTGCGGCGCATGTTCTTGCCTGGCTTTCTTCGTTGAAGAGGCACTTTGCCCATTATTTATCAAAATTTGGTTGCTGGAAATGGTCGAAGATGTTGGAGAAAGCGATTACCACGAGTACGAAAGCTCAAGCACAACATGAAATCTGAGCAGAGTAATACTTTCCCGCGTGCAGAGAATCCTTGCCTCCAATTGGCCGATCGTGTCACGTTTGTTTGCTCTCCTGCTGTTAGCGCTTCAGATGTTGACACTACTTCAAATGGCTATAACTCGGTATTGATTTTGCTGCCGATTCGATGTAAAGACCCAAAATGTTCGCCCACAAGGATTTGTACGATTGCCTTCAAATTTAGCGAGCAGTTAGTCAAAACATTGATCTTCGAAAGTGTGTCGGCGATTTTTGATATTTTCATTTCTCGCACTTTTATTACTGTTCGAAGGCCGAAACTCATCAAATAAATGAACCTTCAACTTTTGGAAGTTCTTATTCTTGAATGGATTAATATATTAAAAATCGCCGACACACTTTAGTAATTCAATAAGTGTTGATTGATTTTAAGGACATAATTGAAGCCAATGCGCGCCGTATTTCTATACGAACATTTTGCATATTTAAATCGCACCGTTTTATCGTTTTCCTTTCCGCGTTAGAGCAGATTTCGAAAAATCAGAATAAAAACTGCGTCATCATAACATCGTTTATTAAGCTTTAAAATGATATCTAGTTTATTGGGGTTTAATTAATGCGCCGCGAAGAGAATTTTTGCGCGAAGGGTACCCGCGAAGGTTTACGGTATCCTTAAAGATAAGAGGCAACCACCTGTGTCAATTTGTAGTTACTATGAGTTTTAGATAAAGAAAAGAAAAAAAAAGCACAGCGGATTACCTATCTGACAACGTGAACCGTTATACCCTGGTGAACAGTTACATGTGTAACTATTGACACCATCAACACATGTGCTGCCATGGAGACAAGGACCGCTTATGCACTCATTGATATCTAAGGACGATAAAGAAACAAGTGCTGACTGACAAAAATTAAAATGAAAGTGCATTTAACTTGAAACGTTTTGTGAAATATGACTTAAAAAGTCATATACTATCCTAGACGATAAGATAAAATATTCGCGTCAGACCTTTATGGGCTTTATGGGCTCCCCGCATTAAATAGTACATAAGGTCAGGTGCTCATATTTCATCTATTACTTAAAAGTGGATTATCCCCTAAGCATTCTCCCTTGTCCTTGTTTGCCTGTTCGTGTCGCTTGTAGAATAACAAATTTGTTGGCATAAGACAAGGTAAATCAAATCTCACCAACGGCGAATTTAAACGAAAATATTGATATAGCTAGTTGTGCGGGAAAGCTAAGTGGCCTGCGTCGGTGGAGACGCAAAGACGGGCAATAAAATCCAAAGGTTGCAATTTATGTGGAGAACTGATGTTTTGCTGACGTTTCGAGAGTTTGCCCTTCGTCGGAGCAAATAGGAACTCCAGACCTAGGAGTCTTTCCTTTTCCCTCCGACGAAGGGCTAACGCTCGAAACGTCATCAAAATACTAGTTCTCCACGTCGTTTAACATCTCAACCTTTGGTTGTTATTAAAACGTACATGAAACTATTGCAAGCTCGCACAGAGAAGACAGCCATACCTATACTACAGTTCCTGCCTGTGTATCCCGCAGTACAGTTACAAGCGAAATCATTCACCAAGTCGATGCACGCTCCACCATGTAAACATGGCGAACTAGCACAGTCGTCAATATCTGAAACGTTTTAATCAAAAACAAATATTGCATGTTGCATAATTCAGATCAAACATGCTCGAGGGTCAAGACGTCATTTTTTCCCGCCACTCATCGTCCGAGATGACCTTTGATGGTGGCCAAATAGCCTGCTTGTGGGCGGGACAGGCTTGTATCGCGGAAACCATTGTTCTTCCATCACCATGGCAATACTGAATCATCACGGTGATCTTCGCAACCGGGGAACACGTTTTTTTCCACGACAAAAATTGTTGCCTGTGCGTTTTTGTCTCTTACTCTGATGAATTATCACCACTCTATTAATAATATTAATAATCGTGATAAGTGGCCACCGGGACCTCCTATACTTACTGTGTTCACAGTTTGTTCCATTAAATCCCTCAGTACAGTTACACTTGTAAGCCGCCTCCAGGTCGATACATGCTCCATTGTTCTGGCATGGCGTACTGATACACTCATAGCCATCTTCAAACAGATAAATCATGAATTGGGTTTGATTGATTTCATGCGATAGAGCGCAAAGTAATTACAGGCCAATTCTGAGCAAAACCTAAAGGAGTAATTACAAAGTAATTGCGAATTACTCACGACAGTCATCTGAAATCCGCACTAACTTGCCCTAATTGAAGCAAAATGAGAGCAAAGGAGCTGGGTTTACAAAGAATTTCCTTCTTCATAGTTTCTTCCATGAGGCACCGCGGGATTTTCTAAAATAAGTTATATATAGTTGGTGTAAAGTAGTCACAATGCTGATATACTATGCATATAATCGTTAGTCGCTATTAAACCTGCTTACCTGCAACGCAACCGTAAAGTTCCATTCTTACGGCGAAATTTTTCTCCCACCATATGGGCATCAAGTGTATACTGGTGACTGTGGCTGGTACAGGCACGGAGTGACGAACGACCGTGTTGGTGTCATTATTGGCTTCAAACTCCTGTCAATCAACATCACTCAATTAATCAATCAATCAATCAATGGGTCTGTCGGTCGCTCAGTCAGTCGGTCGAGAGATTTTCAGAAAACATATTGAAGCGGTCAGTTCTCTCACGAAATTTAGGTGTGGTTGGTTTGTCTCTTAGACTATAAGAGCTCTAAGCATCTGGCACCGCAATGGAACACCTTGCCTGGCCGCGCGAACTAGATTGGAACAAGCGGTTGTTCTTTGATCGGATAATAATTCATGGGCGGACAAAGCCAGTAGATCGCTTACAGTCCCTTAGTTGGAGAACGTACGTAAATACAAGAGAAAAGTTATTGCTACGCGCGATTTTATTCACCTACGCGCTTGTTTGGTTCTCGATTAGTCCCCCGTATTGCGCCGAGCGTTACTGGAAACTCGACACCCAAACAAGGCGCGTAGGTGAATAAAAGGGCGCGTAGCAAAAACGACTTTTCTTTTATTTACGGACGATCGCTTAATATGGGACTTCAAGCATTCTACAAAGCCAGAGCCTCATGATACTTTTTCCCTTGGTATATACGAGACCCTTCTCTGCATTGACTCAATCACATTACTAAAGTATACGGGCAGAGAACTCCATTCAGGTGAAGCATTTTATGGGTTAGAGACATTTTTGGCGTTTTGTTTAAATTTAGAAATTTACAAAAATACTGCACGAGGCATTAGCCGAGCGCTGATACTGCAGTAAACTCTTACAAGAACTTGTGGGCGCTTCTTTGCGAAGTAACATACCAAGGTAACAAGACATTAGTATGACTAGTTTTACGGGCTAGGTGGTCTGCGTCGGTGGGGACGTAAACATGGACAACAACAACCAAAGGTTGGGATATATATTAAACACCGTGGAGAAGTGGTGTTTTGCTGACGTTTCGAGCGTTAGCCCTTCGTCGGAAAGAGCAGATAAAACGAAATTGATTTTTAGCTTCCCAAATGATTCACCCAGTAAAGCACGGATTCCACATTTGAGCTGAATCCGATAAAACATCGTTACGTTTGAATGTTTTGAATTTTCCCTCTAAAAATGGTGCTCATCCACTCAAGGCAGGGGCGGATCCAGGATCTCGAAAAAGGGGGGGGGGGGCAAGTAAAAAAAAATGGAGGCCAAAGTTGAAACCTTGCTCTTGCAAATACAGTGTATGGGGAAATCTATCGAAAAGTGCCCCCCCCCTAAATCCGCCTATGCAAGGTGCCAGATATCAGGTTCATGGGAGGTTGGTTTATTAGCGAGTAAACAATACAGCCAGGAAGTGAACGCGATTTTTCTCGTAATGAGGGAATGAGAGCTCGTTTATTTATTGTTTAGACCAATATCTATAATCAGACGTACACCATGACAACGACACCTCGACTACTCACCATTGCTTTGGGGCTCGTTGTGCTCTCCAGAAAATACGAAGACGCATTCCCATTCGCGTATCCCAGAAAGAACTGCTTAGTATACTCATTAATACCAGCAACACCATATCCTTGAGTGGCTATCCCAGTTATTATGTAAGGCTTAAACAGCAACACGGCTATATAAGACCGACAATTATTGCAGAGCTTGGCTCTGTAGCCACCAAGGTGGTTAAGGCGCGCTTTCTGTGGGCCGTACTCGGCTTTGTTGTCGTTGTACGCGTTTGGTGCAATCATTTGACTGTCATGTATGCGACCATCTTCTAAACCAAGTGGTTTGCTGCAGTCTAAGATAGAAAAGAGATTGATTACTCAACGGTCATACGTTACTCAGGTACGTTACTCATTTGTGAAGGGGCGTGGTGATTCTGGGTGTGTGTGTGTGTGTGGGGGGGGGGGGGGGGTGGGGGGCACTTGCAGCCACATGCTCAAGGACCCAGAGCTGCTGGATCTTTCGAGAGTGGCGATACATAAAGGAAATATGGAAGAGAAGTAGGAAACATGGAAAATCGACAGTTCTAAAATCTAGCCCAAGGCAATACGCGGTGGATTTCCCTTTTCTCACAGGTTGATCAGGCCCAGTCAACAGTAGAAATCTCCATTAGCTTTAGGTTTCTAATTAGAAATGATGCTTGTCAAAAAAACTAACACGTTATTCTTTTACCTTTTAATTTGACACTTTTTAAATATATATTCAGCACTTTTCAATCTTTACCTACAAGTAAACCTTTAAATGATTGCCGTTGCTACGGAACTTGCTACGGTGTAGAAAGACTGAATCTCTGTAAACGAGAAGACCGTTTTTCCAAGATAAAATGCTTTAAAACAGTTGCAACCACTCCTGTTGCCCCCAAAAAGTATGTGGGAAGCACGGTTGGCCCAGTGTTACGGCGTTGGGTCTCTCACCGCTGTGGTCCGGGTTCGGCTCCTGGCCCGGACAGAGGAAATTTTCTTTCTGTTCTGCTCTCAGTCGCAATTGGTTCATATTGTGGGTTGAACATTGTTCTACTGTGTTTCACGTCTTTCGGATGAGACAATAAACCGAGGTCCCGTCTCGCCTTTCTAATGTGACCAGTATCAGGGGGGACGTTAAAGAACCACTGGGGACGTAATAAACCCTCTGGCAGTGACCACCCTCAGTGTCTGTGCTTATGACCGCTTGGCTGCCAGTGGCGCTGTTGAGACCCAGCGCAATTCAGCTTTCGAGCTGCAAGTCTGGGGAGTCGGTCTCACACATTTACATTTATTTATATCGTTTGCTCAAGTCGACACAGGATACACCATATATAGACCATGGTTTAGCTTTGCCTTTTAACGAATTCCAATATCATCAAAGTTAAATACAGGATTCGTATGCTTTCTGAATGACAAAAATGCAGTATTTTCCAGGAAGTCTTTAGTTATTTTTCCAGGAGTTTTCCAGGAGTTTTTATTGGTCTGGAGGATGTCATAAATCACATTCATGAAACTGACTGATTCAACCAAATTTGAGTTGAAACATTTTTCCAGGAGTTTTCCTTAAAATTCCAGGACTTTCAAGGTCTTTCCCGGAAGGAAATGAAAATCCAGGATATTCCAGGATTTCCAAGACGCGTACGAACCCTGTAAATACACTGTATTTTTTAATGTGCACTTAAGGTGGTAAATCTCAATTCTGATGAAGGGGTAGTAGTTGCGAAACGTCTGTATACATTATCACATTTAGTGCACATTTATTTAAGATGGAATCATTTATGGAAGCCGAGTGTAACGGTTGGAAAAAGCATATTTTTCTAAAAATAATTGAAAGAATTGATTCCTTACAACACGAAACCCAGAAAACCAATCCAAAAATCGTCTAAATCAATACATTTGATGTGTAGTGGCCTCTCTCAAGTGCATTGCATCCCCGTAGAAACTTTAGTTTAGAAGTTAGTATTTTGATGACGTAACGAATACCAAGAAGATAAGCTCGCAGCAACACGAAAAAAAAAAACACTTTTAAACGTATTTTCTTAAGTTTCTGTTATATTTTGGTGTTATCACAGGCATTTACCAAAAACTTTTCGAAAATACCAAAAGCAAACAAAGTTGATTTGAAATTTGTCAAATAATTGTTTTTCAACAGTCTGCTAAAGCGTCATGGGTCTTTTAGCTGCGACTTTGACGATATTTTCTAGAATGCACATTATTTCGTCCTACTTCTAATCTAGAGCACATCTCTTTGTTTGTGAGGGCACAGTGACTGACGTGCTTTACAGAAGTTAAATATTATTTTTGACGTCAATGTACAAATGTACAAAGTCAATGTACAAAGAAAGAGTTATTCAAAGTGTATGATTTATCCGCTGAAAAGGTTCCCTTGAGCTTCCGGTAAACTTTTCCCTAGATGTCGTTTTAAGTTTAAATTAATTGGCCACTTTAAAAAGCCTAATAGTTTTAATGCGCTATCAATCTAAATTGAATTCCTTGTTACCGAAGAGGTACTATATCGAATTAATTGAATTTAAATGCTTGATTTAACGCTTACAGCACGATTTTGTGGAAAGAATTGTACTTTTAATATGAAATCAATTTGGTTATACTATCGGGTCTGTGCTAAAAATTACAATCTAAACGTAATTTGAGAGGCATTGTTGCACGAGATCAATTGATTTCATTCAGCATAACTCTCACAGCTCAATAAATTAGAAGTATCAATAAATTAGAAGCAGCGTATCAGAAGCAGCGAGTAAAGAGGTATATCCAACCCAGAGGTGTCTATGCCTATAGCAGTTATACTGACCTTGCCATCCTTGCGAGGTGACTATCGTTACCGCAATTAGTACGACTAATGTAATATGCAGCAACAACCACAAAGGTGTAATACGAAGCTGACCCATTGTCTAATAGAATCACACACTACATATGCTGATATGACTTATATATTCCAACTGTTTCAACCAATCATCATGGAAAATGAACTACCAGAAGCGGGTTCCAGCAGACACAAACGTCTGGATGCACATTCGAGCATGGTTCTTACATGGTTCCTACACCGAGGTAACCCCCCCAGTTCTTTAACAACACACGAGTTCAGAGGAGTGAACGAATAAATTATAGAACTATTTGACCCCTTTTATCACAAGCAAACAAATTGTAGCTCCATCGGTTACCAATCCAGATTCAATTAGCTAATGTCACTCAATCTTTCGGAGTACAACGCGCAGAGCTCTCGATACCCAAAGATACTGTAAAACGCGAGGTGGTTGTCTGTTTTTGTTTTTTTGGCATTTCTGTCTGGTCACACAACGTATGAAAAGTAATGCTAATTTACAATCATGCGTTGATAAAAGCTAGCTATGTACCAGATAAATTTAGTGCCTTTTAAATATTTCAGTCTGCTCGAGTTTCACAAACGTAGCAAACCTGCATTTATCATTTGCTGGTCTAAAAAGAAAGACAACCAAGTTCTCGCTGTGAGAGTAGCAACCAAAGCATTTGAACAAGCAGAATGAGGATGGAGATGCAAGGGTTCTTTTTTGCCTAGGGCAACATAATGGGAAACAGCAGAGATTCCCCCATTTCTGTAAGAATCAAGCAGAAGAAGCAACATTCAGGCCTTGATCTTCGACATCACAAGTCAGCAGAACACAGAAAGAAGCGTCCTCCAATGTTTTACCTAGTTAACTTGACCTAATGTACTCTAAACATGAAAAGCAAACAAGAATGGTAAGACTTGACAGTGACATCACAATCACCACGCACTTCTTCGCGCTTCTGTGAGCGGGTCCCCAGGCTACTCTTTTCTCGCTGCTAATTCGCTTTGTGAAAAGCAAAACCTAGTGACGTCATGCGAGGCTGTTGTGACGTAAAGCCCAAGGAGCAGCCTTAGCCTCGCCCCCAGGTTACTTGGCGGGCCTGACGTCATTAGCTTTTGCCTTGTCAGCTTGAAGAGCGACCGCCATATTGAATGCACAAAGTGGATTAGCTGAGAGCAAGGGGTAGACTGGGAACGATGCAACTGGTATAAATTCACTGTTCTTCAACCACCATAAGTATCCGTCGTACGACTTTCATATTATATAGATTTAGCCACTGGCTAAAAGCGGAGCTCCCGGTGACATATTTTTCTGTGCTAATGAGACAAAAAGGTTGCCACTGTACATAGATAGCCTGTCACCGTCATAAATTCACCCAAGTTTGGTTGTCTCTGAACTTCCCTTCCTTCACGAAATATATATGATTCAAATAAAAAGGGTCTTGGTTTACCTGTGGTGGCAACACGCACGGCCGCACGCACGCGGCCGCGATACAGCTGAACCATGAAAAACGAAGTCGATCGTATACTTGAGTTCTACTTGGAGCTATTGTATTCCACCTGCAGCCCGCTAAGGAGCTCCGCTATAATATGTCCAAACACGATGCCCTCTCGCTTCCCTCCGGGCTTCTCTGCCCTAAAAAAGCACGGGAACGCTTGCTAACCAGGCTACGCTATTCCTTTCTATCCATAGGCAAGGGGAAGAAAGAAACGTACAAGATGTCCTCCTGAGCAAAGTTCAGTAATCATCCATGCAAGAACGAACACATTCCACTGTTCTACGGCATTGAGGGTTCCCTACATAGGGTATGTGCTATATTTTTACCAGAGAAAGTTGTCGTGACTAGAAAAAAGTCTCCAAACCATCAGAATCAAGAAAAACAAAGGATGAAGGAGAATCAATATTTTACGCTAGGTTCTCCATATACGAAGTCTTCAAAATTGTATATCCTGCTGCCATAAAAGCTCTAAACCCGGCCCTGCAAGCAGGCTAGAATTCCTGCCGATGATAGTACGACCTTTAATAATAGGAGTGTCGCAAAAGGTGAATCACTGACTAAACCTCGATCGATTATAGGCTTAAATTTTCAGATATGCAGACCCCACCGAATATACTACTTATAACAATAGAAATCTGACGCCACACAAATCATGCAGGCGAAATACCATACACGGGCAGAAAGAAATCTTCGCTCAGTGGGTGCCCCACGGCGTATAATAAAACTCAACACGATAATGGAAAGTCACGTCCTCGAGAAGTAGATTAGACGTTCGAGAAATCTCTAGGAAACTTTGAGAGCAGCGCCACACAAAATACCCAGGTTGACCAGGTTTCTCTGTGTCAAAACATGCAGAAAGAAATCTTCGCTCACTGCGTGCCCCACGGTGTATAAAAATCAACACGATAATGGAAAGTCACGTCGTCGAGAGGTAGATAAGACGTTCGAGAAATCTCTAGGAAACTTTGAAAGCAGAGACGACGAAGCATTGGCGGATTAGCTTGCTAGTGGCAATTATCGTATTTAAAGTTTAAAGCACGTGCGCATATTTGTAACTTTAAAACTGCGAAACAATTTCCGCAATTCGATTGATGCATTTTAGTTTAATCACAACAACTTAATGTTGTTATTGTCTTTAAAGCCCGGAGCACACTAGCGACATAACGACAAAAGGACGTTATGTTGCAACGATAAAAGCATGGGAAAATAATAGAAATAATCAATATATTCCATGGATCATCATTAGATTACGTCACCAATACAATCTTACGTTATTTTTGTGGATTTTATTTTTTTGAAACCACTAAATTTTGTTCGCGTGATATTTTTCTCATGTCGTTATGTCACAAGTGTGCACCATGCTTAAGGTATCATTTCGCAACGTTTCAAGAAAAGAAAAAAATGTTCTAAAAAGATTGAAAACATACCACACGTAAAGGTAAGCAAAGTTCGTCAAAAACTTGCGCTACAAAACAAGACATGCCATTGCCTGACAGACCAGTAAGGTTTGTTTTATAAATACCTTCCGCCAAAGCTCTTGAGAATGGGGTCGCGCGGGATATCCGTTTTTGGGATGAACAGCAAACGCTTATCGGGGACCTATTGTTTGTTACAATTATTTTAGGTAAGACTAATGACGTGGATTTAAATTGGGCGTACTGCCATTTATGTTCTCATTAGAAAGCATCAGGAAAATAAAAAGCAAAGCAAATGCCTCGGCACATTTCATTTGTAACCCTGACATCTTCGAAAGAAATAAAAAAAATATCATTCGAAAGAGTTTACGAAGCTTTTGGGATTATGTTGTTTGTTTCTGCTCGCCGCAGTGGCGCATATCCTCTCTGTCCGCGCTCAGTAAACAAATTAAAAGATTTTTGAAATTTCATAATTAAAATGTCTTCGTAAAGGAATAGAGCAATACGAATGAAAATAGAACAAACCATGAACAAACCATGCTTCCAATTTTGTAAAAAAAAAAGATTGAACGGTGACATAAAATACACATCGGTACGTAACATTATTGACACGAGAAAATTGTGAAATTGGATAAACCATCGTTTGACACAGTCCGCATTCTGAGTGAGAGTTCTGTTTTCGGTTGTTCTAATTCAATTACGATTACTTTTAAAAGAGAGGACAATACAGTGAAACGGTAATAATAGTGTCAGCTGATTGAAGTGTTGACTTGAATGAAAAAGATAACTTGACAAGAAACTGAGAAAATGGACTCACCTCGCTTGCCTGCCCCCGAGATCACACCAAATGCTATTAGATAGATCAAGAGAAGAGTACGTCCAAAGGAACCAATCGCCATCCCAAACAACCTAAAAGAACTCCTTCGTTACAAATATTCTAGCCTTATAGATCATCCATGTCGCGCCTTGGTAATATCAGATCTAGAATAAGAGCGGATCAAAAGGTCACTATCAGACAGCTTCTCTCTCAGAGTGTTGTTATTTCATAAATCCCATAAACAGCCTTTAATGCATACTTCAGTCAAGATCGACATAAACGCACCCACTTTAGTGTGCAGAGATTCGTCTTCGCGAGCTCCGAGTTAGTTGTCTCAATATAAACGTAAATTCCGGTAACAAAAACCACATCTTATTTTCGTTTCAGCTCTTTTAGATATCTTTATAACCAATAAGCGCGTGTAGATCTGGTGTAAGGTTACGATAAATGCCGATTGTCTCAATGGATATGTATTTAAACATGACATAAATACCCATATTCTTCCCTCCTACTTCAGAGTTCGCTCTATATTGATCGCCGATATCACCCAAGATAAACCTCTCCCATAATAATGCTGTGTGTTATTACAGCTATTGTAGAGGTAGCATATCATATGTAATAGAAGTAATTGCAGTTTGGATACAAAAATAGCGTCACTTTTTTAGCCAAAGCATTTGAAAATGTCAATTATCTTTAGGGTGCAATGTTACATATTTTGATATTTCTCTGCGCAGACAAAACGAGCAGAGAATAGGTTTCAGCCATCATCAATCCAATGGAATTAAAACAACTTTCTAATGCTAATTTAAAACGTGTGAAATACATCATCAAATACTTAAAACGCCATTAGATATTTGATGGCGATGCCAATACTTTTATGTAGCCCATTAAACTTTTTCAAGAGGCCAAAGACTTAAATAACGGAAACCAAAAGTCATTCACACACAGCGACCCTGCCGGGCTTAGGTATGCTCAGAATGAGGTTACGACGAGAAATAAAGACTTCTATATTTTATTAGCAGAGAAAACTTAAAGACTACCATTTTTTTCTGAACTGAAAGCTTTGCTATTTTATTAGAAGATGCACTCCTCATCTGTCCCTCGTTAAAACAATTGTCATGGACTTCCACTTCCCTCGAGGGAACCTCATGTGTGCACATCACAATCGCGTTCGTATTTTAGATATCTTTACGTGGAAAGTGGAGCAAACAGAGCAAGTCTGAGAGCAAACACAATAGAAATACCATTTTCTCTTACCTTATATGAGCCAAGAACATTGACGTTGACTGGGAAGAGAAAGGAAATCAGTAATCAATGTAGCGCTGAGGTTATGGCCTTGTCTGCGTCGCTGCAGTTTGTCATTGCATTACACTATCGCGTGTACAAAAATGCAAACTTTCTTATAATTCAATAATCATCTTTAAAAGATCACTATAGTTCTGAAGTTCATATAAAGCCAAGGAATCATGAAATCAATATTGTGCATCAGAATTCGAGCAAAAGAAGTCTCCATGACTGTTAGAACTTACCAGAGGAGTTCTGAAGATCTCAAATTTGCCCCAAGATCCTACGCACCAAGATGGCATGTCCAAGGACTTAAAACAGTCTGAGTTGCCTCCAGGCTATGGCTTCAACACCTCATTCCGCGAAACACGCTGCCAACTGATCCTTAAGCCTAAGGGTTGAACGCCTTGCTAACAGACAAGGGCAACTTCAATCGAATTCTACGTCGTCTGCTGAAATCAAATCATCGCCGCAAATCTCGCTTTTTCCAAAGCATTTGATTTGCGTCATGGCAGTTGAGCCGCCTAACAATACCAACTGTCGAACTCGGCCCCCGCTCATACTACATCTAGGTAAACAAATCCAGCGCATAAATCCCAATCTTGTGTACATCTAAATTCCATTTTGTGTACATAGAAGTATGCAAAGCATACCGCGGGACGTTGTAAACGTACAGACTTAGCAAACCATGAGGACAGTTTTGTATAGGAACTGACACTAAATCCCAAGTTGGTTTCTCCGTAAACGATTTGTTACAACAGAGTTCCATTTGGAATTCTTAACATAGTCCATATAACATTATATTAAAGTAATTAACTTTCAATAGACACTTAAACAATTATTTTCGATAAGTGATAAGTATATGGGAGTCCATTAACGACTGTTGATTGCTGGGATTGTTTGAGAAGAAAACATTCCGCTAGTTAAATTGTTTGGCGGCATCGGAGACAATCATATCCCCGATGCATTTGTCATATTATAGAGCAGTGTTGACTTCGACTTCTCTAAGGATATGAAAAGAAGTTTCAAAGACTTTGAGAAAGTGAGAAAGTCTACTCCTACCCGCGTTGCGGCCCGATATTCGGAGACGTTATTCTGTGTAATAACAGTCTCATGTTTGTAAGCTGGATAGGCCGCAATATGCACCATCTAAAGCAGCACGTTTACCCGAATTATCTTGTATAATCGGGCATAGCTAAATACATACACAGAGACAAGCACAAACACACTGAGCACTATTTCTATTATTTCTACCAACCATGATTTATTGCTGGCCACGAGAAAATAAGACATACTATGAGTGCACAACCTTTTGGGAAAAAGGCGTTGGCTCGAAAAAGTCTCTTTTTCGAATGCAGAATTAGATAGAATTGGCAAGGAAGCGAGCGATATACAGAGCACGAAGGGGATTAACGGACAATGACAAAATCAAACAATTTAGTGAAGTTTTAACCGGCAACTAACATGTGTCCCGTCCCAACCCCCTTCCCAATCCAGAATCTGGATTCAGGGCGGACGGTCCATTCTAAAAGATATTGCATCTGGGTAAGGGAGCGCCCAATGTAGAAATTTTACAGATTTTTTCCCCGTTTCACAAAAAAAGAATTCCGATAAACGACCTCGATAGTCTTTGAGAGGCTAAATGCGATGGAAGTCACCAAGTGAAGATGAACATTTTGGCGCGGAAATGAGACAAATGATAGAAGTGCACGCACTTTGACACCGAGATAATCTTGTTTTCTTGTCAGTGCTAAGAAATCCAGCTCTAGTTTCTATTATATTTCGTACTATCAGGTTTAAGTAATTTATAATGATCGGCGTACCCGCCGCTATCCGTTTCTGTCTTGTTATGAACACTTAAAGGGGTATCAATCTGATCTCAAACGATCACTTCGCATTACAGTCTGTTTTTGTATTTCTTTTAGATGTACCATTAATTATTATAAGTATCGCCAACGCTTTAACAAATGAGTATAGACAAAATCGGCTAACGGTGTTTACTTCTTGATGCCACCCAATTCAGATCATGTGATGATTCCTTTGGGTGGTTACAATTGCCAATTGCTTCTCAGCCGACCAAGTGCGCGAGTGTATGTGTACGAAGTAACAAACGTATCCACCCAAGGGTATCGTCACATGATCTGAATTGGGTGGCAACAAGATGTCTAAACACGTTAGCAGTGTTAGCCATTGGAAGTACGGAAAAGAAAGAGACCGATGATGCGTGCTCCTCCCCTCTCCAGCTGTTTCAGAAAGTTGCACATGCATTGTCAAAATGACCACATGACCACACTGCAGCTTCCAATACCCACCCAACCAAGGGCCCCCACGATAGATATTTTTTCGCCTGCTAGGGCTTACCAAACATAATAGTATGGCGCTCATTTTTGTCAGGGGGAGGGGCGGGCAAAGGGGACAGTTGCCCCCCAGCGAAGCGAAGTAAAACTTTTAGTGTCAATATGTGGGGGAAAACCTGTTTGCCCTCCTAGCAAAAACAAAGTATGACCAAGGCTCCCCCCCCCCCCAAGAAAAATATTTATAGCTACGGTCTTGAGGAAAAGGCCCGCGAGAATGCCTGCGAGTTCCGCTATATAATATGTGTTTCATATTTTGGTACCACATCCATTCAAGTTTAAACCCCATTCACACCAAAACCATGTTTAGTTAAACGAGGTTTTTCTTCGCTTCACATCTTTCCAAATTTCGTACTGTTTCTAACTCTTACTAACAAAATGATCACTCAGTAACATGTACAGTACAGTCTATTCAGTTTTGTCCTTGGGGCAATCTCCTCTTTGGAGATAAGGATCTAAACCAGTTTAACTAAAACCACC
The DNA here is from genome assembly GCA_033964015.1 of Scolanthus callimorphus. Classification (NCBI taxonomy): domain Eukaryota; kingdom Metazoa; phylum Cnidaria; class Anthozoa; order Actiniaria; family Edwardsiidae; genus Scolanthus; species Scolanthus callimorphus. Next base: position 21,395,662 of record CM066915.1, read on the forward strand.
TTTAAACTGGTTTAAGCGCAGGTGTGAATGGGGAATGGGATTCAAAGTTAGTCTCTTGAGAGCGGGTATCAGACATTCCGATTGAACCTAAATGAGGTGGGTTTAAAATCTTTGGCAGATGTTTTGTGTACCCAAGTGACGTAACCAAACGTCTGGAAAGTTCCTTGTCAAGACCTAGCACCAATATTGACCAATTTTGGAGCAGAATAAGTAATGAGCTAATTCAAAAACTAATTCAAAGAACTAGGCTATAAAATCTAGTCCGCAAGTCCTATAAAAACAAGTCCGCAAGACCTTGAAAAAAATTAATTTCGAGCAGATCATTAATGAACTAAATGAATTCCACTGTCCCCAAAACTGAATATAGACCAAAGAGCAACCGCTTATCAAGACCAAGAGAAAATGATATATCATTTTCTCTTGTCAAGACTTGTTTATCTCCAAAGGACCAGCGCTCTTGAAGCTCATGCAAGATTGCGCGTTTACTCCCATAAGCACCTGTGATAATAAGCTGAATACAATCGCTTTTAAACATTAGGGAAAGTTCGTCCTTATCTACGAAAAACAAGGACAATGATGCCTGTTAAGCAGCTCAAGATGGAAAACAGAAGAGTTTCTGGAACACACTTCGAATTTATTCAATATTTACAAGATCTCGGAGTTTTCTGTTCAAGACAGCAAGCAAAATATATCGGTTACAGTACCCATTGTTAATCTTTCATCAAGAAATGTCCATAATTCTTCGCTCCTAGTGGTCCCACGACTTTCTTGGATTTCTGAAATTGTATAATCAAAGCAACGCAGTAGTTAGTTCGTGAATACGAAGTGGAAAAGCTTTAATGAATAGGGCAGATTTCGTATGACTGTGAAAAGTGCCGTGAGAGTTGTGCCGCCACGCGACCCTACCGTGACTACGCGATTTCATTCAGTATCTACAGCAGGAAAGGTTCCGTACCGCCACCGCGACAGTACGGCGCCGTGTCACGGCATTTTTCACAGTCATACGAAATCTTACTTTAGAGCGGAGGAGTATGGGCAAGGCTCTGGGAATATTAGGATTATGTAAATCCTAATCCAGAACTGAAATTACATTTTTACAAGAGGAACAGTCGGCGCACTATATTTTCCTAGGCAACAAATAGACTGCTTGCAGCCCCTTCTTCGGCAAACGTCCGTAAATCGAGAGAATGTTTTTTACCCGCTACGCGCTTCAATTTGTTTACAGTGTCGAGTTACCCAGGAGAGGGAGAGATGCACCACTCGACACTGTAAACAAATCGAAGCGCGCCGCAAGGAAAAAAAGTTCCCTCGATTTACGGACGTTCGCCGAAGAAGGGGCTGCAAGCAGTCTAGGCAACAAAGGCATTAATTAACAATTATTATATAGCTCGTGTTTATTCCATCAAAGCGCGCGCTCTGATTGGTTCTATCATGGTCACGTGGCGGGCTACAAATCCAATGTAGCCCGCGCGGGCTACAATTAAAAAATTGTTGCCCGCGCGGCGACATCGCTAGAGCGACAAAATTTCGGCGGATGATTTTTTTATGATTTTTACCGTATTTTCTTTTTGTTATATAATAAAACACTTAATGACTGCACCCTCGGGAAACAGCGAGTTTCGCTGTTTCCCTCTGAAGCAGTCATTAAGTGTATATTATTCCTCGAGCCCGAATGGGCTCTGAGTCAATAGCCCATGAGGCCGAAGGCCTCATTGACTATTGACTCAGAGGCCATGAGGGCGAGAGGAATAATTGTTATAGTCAAATCACACTGAGTAGGTCAATGTGTATAGCCAAAAACGTTTTTTTGGTATGGTCATTTGCCATTTTCTGGCTTTCAAATCCAACATTTTTCGCTACTAGTAGGCTATAACTTAGCTTAACCAATCAGATCGCAGCATTGACAATATACCACTAGTGTGATTTGACTAATAATCATTAGTTCTTAGAAAAAGGTTGGAGGACGTGGGCGCTTGAGCTGATAAATGACAACGTTCAGAAGCTCTAAATGAGTGAAATTCAAGATTCGTCATTGTACGCGCAGCCTCATGTCCACGTCCCGGGACTAAAACACCATAATAACCACAGGTAGCCCAAGAAATTGAGTCCTAAATGTGTGACGTCACAAATTAAAAAAATCTAATTGTTAGATTTTAGTCCACGAACAACGAAAGACCAACTCCAAACAGCGTTGCTTGCAAAAATAAGGTGAATCGGGTTCCAACGCGCCCGAGATATGGCCCGCTGAATACATAATTTTCTTTAACAAATCACTGTATTTTAGACACATTTCAAAACTTTATGAACTGAACTAAAAATACAGTGATTTGTTAAAGAAATTATGTATTCAGCGGGCCATATATCTCGGTCGCGTTGCAACCGATGTGCCTCATTTTTGGTGTGTAACATGTATTCGATGTGCCGCCTTTCTAAATCAAGGGACACATCGAAAATTTGTTTTTTGTGACGTGACATCACTTCAGTACTCTACTCAACGGTTTTCTGGACTAAATGTATGTTATCTGGCTGTCTTCGCATTTATATTTCGTTTTGTGTGATTTCCTTCGCCTAGAAGACAGCCAAGCATACCAAAATCGTTAAATTATTTTTTCTATTATACAAAAACGAATGATTGGGCTGACTGTAATAACTAAATGAACAGCATGTTTCGCACGACATGATTTATAATGATACCTTACCTGTGACTGTGGCTCCAGTCTTGGGAAACCTCCAAAAGAGATTTATCCTTGCCTTTCTTTGGCTTAGAGGTACACAAACTTTCATGTCCTTTAGCACTAAAATTAAACAAAGAGAAATTGTTAACTTGCTGATTTCGCTCATAGAGTTATTATGATAGTTGCGTTAAAGGCCGGTTTACATTTGCGATTTTTGCTGCAATTTTTGTCGCGCGAGTCCAGGCGATATTTCTCACACGTACGCGTCAACTCGAAATCACTAATGTAAACTAGGTGCAACTCGGCGCGATCTGCCGCGATTTTTGTCGCGTGATGTAGCGGAGATTTCAAACATGTTCGAAACTCTTTGCAACTTGATGCGATTTGAAGAAAAGAGAGCACAGATATCGCACCGGATTTGCATCTCGTTTACACTAGAGAGTTGGAATTGCAACTCCGCACGAGAAAAATCGCAAGTGTAAACCGGCCTTTACATGGAAACTAAGATCAAACAGCGAGTCATGAGCAAGAGCACATTCGCGCCGTAAATGAAGAAACGTTGTTCTGAATTTTGCAGAATAATTACATGGAATCAACATACTCTCTTAAAATTCCAAACTATCTACATACTATAGCGCATACTAGTAATCCTGTACAAAGAGAAGTTCAACAACGCAAAAGGTCTCCATTATTAAGCCCCGCCTCCCAGATCTTGGCCCTCTCCGAACTTACGCTTAGAATTTTATAGTGTGTAGTGAAAAATTCGATTTACAAAATCATTTCACTTTCATAGTGTGAAAATTATCATTAACTGGGCATTTTTCATGCAGTATAAGTGGGTTGATTTGTATATACTTATTTCAGAAAGGTTGCACCCGGCGCGACACCTAAGTATTTGTTGTAGCCCGCGGTGCGTTATGGGAGAGCCCTTCAAGAGCCGAAAAAATTATATATAGTGTTTACATTTACCCTAGTTAAGTATAGGTTACAACAAATAGTTATGCGTCACAGGTACAACCTTTTAGTAAATAAGTAAGTAAAAAAAACTTTATTTACACGTTTGCTCCGTCAACTATATTATAAAACTACAAATAACTGATTTCCACAGGGGGCATGTTTAAGAGCCTGTGTCAGCCGCCATTTTGACAGCCTAGCAACATACCGAGTTTGAAAAAGCATCCATTTCCATCGGCTGATTTAGGGATTTCACTTCAATTTGGTAAATGAAGAAGAAAAGATTGTTTGTAGATGGTTATTTCAAAATATATTCGTAATTCGGCTTCTAATACCGAATGAAAACAATAACAAAGGATTGGCTGACACAGTCTCTTTAAAGAGCCCGTGTCAGCCACTTCTTTGTTCTTGTTTTCGTTTGATATTAGAAGACGAATTAAGTTTCAGATTTCATTTACCAAATTAAATCAAGAACATTGCTCTACATTCTCTAAAGCAGCCGATGGAAATGGATGCTTTCTCCCGACTTGGTATGTTACTATGCTGTCAAAATGGCGGCTGACACAGGCTCTTTAAAAATATACATGAATACTATTCTAGGAAGAAAGAGTATATATAAAATGTATCTGTTAAGCTAAAATATATAATAAACTAACTACTAAATCTTTGATTAAATACGTGTACCCTTCTATGATTCAATTACTTTCGCTTACCCTTGTCTCCAAGGAGGGCCACCAGGAACGCTTGTCAGCGAGCTTGGAGGGTGTGCCGTACGACTGCGCCGAGAAGAGTTTCTCTTCAGCAATTCACATTGCATCCTTAGCAGCTCAGAATCATCAAAGCTTAGACCAACATTCTCAAAGCCATGGTAATCCTCATCGGCCATATTCCTAAGGCGTTCCTCAAGGGTCGCTCTTCGTTCCTTTCTTGACCTCGCGACGGAAGGTATTGCGGCCGCTTCGTGGTATAAGTTCATCACCATCGCCATAATCTGCTCGTTGGATTCTTTCACGTGTCTCAGGAAATGAGGTAGGTGTCGTAAATACTCTGGTATGTACACTCCGCTATCAACACTTACACTGCGTTTGTGGCTTTCTGGTGCCTGGATGTAATGGCGACTGGCACACTCGGGGGAATCGTCATTTTCCTCTTGGGCCTTGCAGCGCTTGCACATCATACCAGCCACAGCTTCGGTCTTAACAAAATCAGATGGGCTTTCTTTCTTTGACTTTTCTTTTTGGACCTTTGTCTTGCGCGGTTTTTGCGGTGGTTTAGTCGTAAGGGCGACGTGGTCTTCGGGAGATGTGCCCTTCAAGTGTTTGCCACTTCCAGTACTTGATGTCCTTTTGTTCTTTTTCCCTTTTCCAGGAGCCTCCGTTTTTGCTGCCTCATCTCCATGCGCATGCCCTAAAACTTCTGCGCAGTTATTTACATCTACGCTTTCGTCGTCTGATTCCTCCATCTTGGGTGTAGTAACTCGTTCTTGTGGAACCCCATCTAACTCATTGCCAGCCGTTTTACTTCTCAGGCCTTTTTCATCTTCAGTTTTCTGAGCCTCTTTCACCTCACGTTCTGTTCTCTTCACATATTCCTCAACTTTGGGACTTTCTCTGACTTGGAAGTCCTTGCTTTTATTCCGCTTATGCGTATGGGTAGGGGTTTTCTTTTTCTGTCTCACAGGACCCCGGTTCTCAGCGGTTTTACCCGTGTCATCATTTACGTATTTCTTGATAGCATTCACTTCATTCCCCGCTAAAGACACCCACTTATCGTCATCACCCTTTGTGAATTTCTTTTGCGTTACACTTGATTTGTCTCCACCATTCGCGTTCACTACGGGGTGGCTCCTAGCCGAGAGCGACCGATTTCTGACGACGACGTCCGTGAAGGCCTTAGGATTGCGCATGCGTGCGCTTGAAAGAGCAGTCCCTTTATCTCTCCTAGTTTTCCCGACTTGCCTGCAATTCTTCCCAGAGCTTGCGACGAGAAAATCTTTTGAAGACTTGCTTACAGGAATAATGCTTACATCCTCGTGCGGTACTTTTGGATCGTTTGCGTCGGATTCGGCAGGAAAGTTGCCGCTATTCCTCACAAGAAAAGCTGGTTTTCTACCTTTGGCAGTGATTTGACAGTGTGGCATGGGTTTGCCTCCTGAATACGCTTCATTTTCACCAGAAACCTTTACCTTCTCCTTGGCGACGTCATCGCATTGTGAAATAACATCAGCCATCTTCACATTCTCAAGAGCTTCAGGAACAAAATCATCATTGTCGTCCTTCTTTGATTGATCTTCAGCAAGAGCTGTGAGTTCGGTCATTTTGGCGCGTACTCTAGCGTTTAGGTTCCTAATAATCTTCTCTTTACAAGAGCTCCCTAAAGAAACATCGTACCGGCGTCTAGGAATCGTATTTTCATTCTCGATCTTTTGTGCGATTTTCTCAACAAGCTTCTTGTCAACATTCTCAGCGATATTATCAGTGGTTAAGTTCCGGATGAGTGTTGCACCTTTAGTCGCATAAAATGGCGAAGCGCTTGGCATATTCGACTTAGCGACGTCGTTATTTTTACCTTTGTGTTTGATTTTAGTAGGCTCATTGGCTTTCAAGGAATTTGCTTCGCGATTTCCAAATTCTTTTATCCTTGCAATGTCCATTTCTCTAGTCAGGCGAGCAATACCCTTCTTTCCTAAGTTCTTAGGTCTATTGTTGTCGTTCTCCATCTTTTTAAAATTTGAGGCTGTTTCAAAGAAACGTCAAACGCCCCAATCCGAAGCTCTCTCACGGAATGGACATTCTAAAATCAGTTCGCGCGTCACAAAAGCTTTTATTAGAACAATTAATTAGAGCGCGCGTTTATGAACATTTCAAGGAATATCAGTTTTAGTATTGTTTACTTGAGCGTGACCAATGAACAAAGATAACAGGTAGTTTTTACAGTGAGTGATTTTAATTCAATAACAGACCTTAAGGAAAATTTCCACCTTCAAAGTAAATGGAATTATTACGTCATAATTGATTCCATTTATTGTTCTAAATTACCGAAACATGGAAGAAAGTAATGGAAGATGACTACGTCTTCCAAGAACAATCTTTCATTGCTTATCTTCCAGAAATCGTAGAACGGATTCTAAACCTATTACCCGGGAGGATCCTTCGCGCAACTTCGTGCGTTAACCGCATGTGGAGGGATTTATCTGAGCGTATACTCCTAGAACGCAGTCACTGCAGAAGATTTTACTTCGCGAACAATGCAATCAGCGATGAGGAGGCAGATGAGATGTTTGAGAATATCCCGATGCATCCTAAAGCAGCGGTGTTGTTGACTCACCGCGAAAGCTGGTTGTTTCGCCGCGATCCGCATGTCAAGCGAGCGGAGGAGCGTAGCCTCGCTCGGATGGTGCGACTTCTAAGCGCGCGCATACCAGGAGACTGTTTCCTAATAGGTAAGTGGCGTTCTTTATTTCTAATTGCTCTCTCGATATTATTTACTTTTAGTATAGTTACTCAAATGATTATAAGAAATTCCGCGCGCTGGTTGATCGAGAGCTTTATTTTCTCTTGCTCTAATCACGTACCGGCATTCTCGAACCCAGAGCTCCCCGGCTCGTTACCTCGCGGGGGAGGCTCTGGTGACAGCCACTGACGCATGCGCGAGATTTGATATAGAGCCGCTGAGAGAAAGACCTTTCAGCGCATGCTCCAATGCTCAAAATCAGCCAATCACCAACGACCCTCAAATGGATGTCCCCAGAGCCTCCCCTGCGAACAGACGAGCCGGGGAGCTCTGGGTACGAGAATGACGTACCGGTGATTATAACATTGAAAGGAGTGGGAGTGCGCGCTCGAGGTTTGTTATAACCGTGAGAAAAATCCAACATTAAAACCTTTTCAATCACTTGAGTAATTATACTAAAACAATTAGTCACCTCATTTTCCGTGATTATCAGCGAATAGTCACCTGGACTTCGGCTATGTGACTATTCGCCGATAATAATTGTTAAATATTTTTATTTCAAAAGTCAAACATGCAGTTACGCGGGTTGTACCGTGATTAGTGTGCGTAAGTAAACAAACGTGACAGTTATCATCGTCGACCCTTCAAATACAAGAGGTTGTTTTGTTGCTCCACACTACGCTGGTAGAAACTTGAATAGGCTCGTCGCATTGCCGACTCAATGGAAGAGAGTTTTGCCAAAAAAGCAATATTTTTCAAACTTTCCGATTGACTGTATTTTCGTTTTCTCTCTGACGAGATAAAAGGGACAGTGTCACGATTTTAGGGCAAATTTAGGTCGCTCAAATGTAGTGAAATTCAAAAGAAATGAGTAAAATAATCATCTGGGTTTGTTAAATAACCTTACAACTGCTAGATGAGCACAAATTTGGAGCCTTTTCGTGTGTTATCAAGCGGATGGAATTGGATTACGAAATGGCATTTTTAATTTCTGTTCAGGCTGTGAACAGTTTTCAAACTTGGGAATTTGATAGCAAAAGCTGTAAAATCATACGTAAGAATGCCTATATAATGCAAGATTCAGTTCCTTTTTCTTTATAACATCAAATAATAGTATAATGTAGGATTCTGAGTTGATTATGTATGATACTGGTCTTTTTTATAACATTTGTTGAAACAACCGTGACACAGCCCTTAAGGTTTGGGCAAAGGTAACACATGGTATTTTTTAATAAAGTTTCACAGTAAAAACCGAACAAGCTTATAATGTGTACATGATCGATAAGTGATTCAATTTTTTTGCGACTTAAGGGAGTCAGGAGTCTACATGCGGAGGTGTGACTGGTTTCCATAGCAACCGCAGTAACTCCTTGATTTTGAACAAAGATGTTACACATATGAGCCACATATCCGCGAGCCAGTTTAACACGTAAACACTGCTTTGATTAGGTTCTACAACAGAGAGGATTATCACCGAAATCCAAGATCCACAGACCGGGATACCCGAGTTGGATCACAGACGCGAGGGGAACACTCTCGTCTTACTGCCTTATATGGAAGGGGTATCGTATCACCATGCCTATATAAGGCAAGCCAAGCTCTCTCGCGGGGAGACGTGGCCGGATGTGTTTGACGTGCCCCAGGGGACCCCTGTGAAGTTGGTGCTGCTGACGGCACTCTCTCATAGCAGGGATTACTTGCCAGTTATCGCAGCAGGTGAGTTTAGATTTGAAAACAACAGATCTTCCTGGACCCAGATCTTCCTGGATCCCAACAAGGCGCGAGCAAGTATTCGAGGCTAGGTCCAGGTCGCGCCGCAAGGCGTTGTGGGAAGCATAAAGCGTTTTTTTTTCATAACAGCATTGTCATTTGACGATTGCAATAATCGTTTGATACAAGAACAACAAAATTGAGTGGACTCTAACCACCACAACATTGACTGTAAATGAGTCGCCGGTCGCAACTTTTAAATCGACCTTAAAAATTCCATTTTTTGTATTTTAATTTTGATCTACAAAAATCCCTAGTCTTGGGCACCAGAGTCTCCAAGCTTCACTCGTTTACTCAGGAACCATCAGCTAAGCCACCGAAATAGCGGCAAGACTCGTAGTGCCAGCGCTATGTGGTGATAAGCGTAGTGTCAGTAAACGAGAGGGTTTAAAAGACTCTGGTGCCCAGGGAATAGACCAAATCGGCTAACGGTGTTTACATCTTGTTGCGATCCAATTCAGATATTGTGATGATTCCTTTGGGTAGATACTTTTGTTAGTTCTGCACATACACTCGTGCACTCGGTCGAGTGAGAAAAAATTGACAATTGTAACCGCCCAAAGAAATCATCACATGATCTGAACAAAGTTAGCCGATTTGGTCAATACCTCCGCAAGAAAGTACTTTCGCTTCATTGAGCGGTATCCAAGCGCTCCTGTACCTGTGCCTAATCATGTTTCTGCCTCTGCAGATTTTTGCAATTCCATTAGATTGAGATTTAAGTTTGTAACCTGCATAGAACCGCAGAATTTATGCGCTTCTTGTGAATACTAGTTTTTCTTCAAATTTTCTTCACAGCTATTCGTCGCACCTATGGACCCAGGGTCGTCGTGCTCGGCGCGGTCGCTCACGACCGTTTATTTATCGATGGCCTGGTGAAGAGAACTCGTGTAACCGCCCTTTTCATCTCCGGCGAAAACTTCCGCGCATGCGCAAACTTCATAAGCAACGACCGCGATACGAATTTCTACGAACGAATCGGTTCGTTAATCGCAGCCTCCAACAAAAACGGCTTCGAACATCAACTAAGCATTTTCATTACTTCTCGTTTTATCAGCAGAGGAAATGCTTTCTATGTCAACTCCTTGACGGCTTTTAAAAGGCCGTTTTCACAGGAGCCCGTTTTAGGGTTGTATTCGTTTGGAGAATTTTGCCTAAGTGCCAAAGATGTCGGTAAAACGCGACCAAATACATGTAAACGTTTCATGAAGCATCATGCGGCTATATACTGCGCATGCTCGTATAGAAAACCGCTGAATTGATGCACAGAAATCCCGCTGGAAACAAGAGGAGTTCAGTAAAAGAGTTCAGAAAAACGTGTTGCACGAGCGGAAAAGAGAGATGTTGATGCCCAAGTTATCAAATGCATGAAGGACAGGGTTTTTTTTGCTGCCAGTATAAGCATACATGTACACCTTCCCATAGTATAAGAAAGTCTCAAACAAGATCAGTTCTTAGAAATATGAATCGCGTATTGAATTGGGTGCTTCTTAAAAGGCTTAACGTTAAATACCCTATTTTATAGTTCTCTTTTTTCAACAATATAAATAACTGGCAATGCATGGCCTTTATACAATATCTACCATAGTTATAAAAACTTTCAACGTCATATAAGTTATCATTTTTCATGCAATGTTTCTATCGTTTCCATCCCTTCGAACTGGTGCCAGTCCACATACCTTTCTCGCGTTAATATGGCTTAATAATATCTTATAGTTATTAGGAAGCAGAGGCCGTACTAATAAACCTGCAAAATTAGGCGGGTATTGGATAGGACAGGGTTTCGAAAATTCTTGTCTTATTAGATAACTTATCTTTAACATTGAAAGGATTGGGGGTGCGCGCGCGAGTTTTGTTATGTGAAAAAAATCCCCCAAAACAAGATTTTTTATGAATCACTAGAGAAATTATACTAAAACAATAAGTCGCCTCAGGCTCCGTGATTATCGGCGTATTAACACGAGAACGGTGCGTTTTCATTAAAAAGTGAAGGAAGTTCAAGGAAAATACCACACATACTCTACAACTCTACATGTATCGTACCTCGTAAAACCTCTAATAACTAGCAATTAATTTAGATTAACTGTACATGAATTAGTAACACCACGTAGGATCTCGTAGACACATTTGTCTGAACCAAGCAGTCATCAGTTTGTTAGCAGGGTTAAGATGTGGAGGTATTTTATAGTTCCGCGCTTCCTTCAGACTCTACAGAAAGAAATGGAAAGCAGAAATTTGAAAGAGGTTTGACGGAATAGAGAGAATGGAGTTAGCCTGTGAGTGGTATTATATCCAGGTACAGTATTCCCATCCCACAAGCTGGCACGCACAGGTGGAATGTATTTCCTAATTTCTGGAATCTCAGCTCAGGAAATGTACGCATTAAGCAGTATGTTAGTTTAGTCATTAATTTAAAGGAGAAAGATGAGAAACTCAAACAGCGATGTCTCTGGATCAAATAGGATGCAATGTCCACAGAAATACATGTAAATACAGCCGATTGTGTTTGACTGTTTAATCTAAACAGTTCGCACGTTACGTTTGAACGTTTGAAAGTTGCGTTGTGAGACAAAAAGTGAGACTTTCAAAGGGCAACCGCCATGTTTACTTTTCATTGACCAATTAGAGAGGGCAGAACGTTTTGGTTCTCCATAGAAACGTCTCGTTCCATCCTAGAAACGCAACGTTCAAACATAACGTGCGAACTGTTAGGGTTAAACAGTCAAACGCAATCGGCTGTAGGGGTACAGACAAAAGCTGGAGCCGAGAGTTGCCTCCCTGATGAAGGATTGACAATAAAATCCGCTAACAAGTTAGTCATTCAATTGTCATAGAATAGTTAACGCGATTATCGGAAAAATCGGATGCTATAAATATTTTTTTACTATATCTTTTTCACATTTATTACTTTTTATGTAAATTTTCACTGCGAGTGTTTTCGAATTAGTATTTTTGAGGCATAAGAACATCATTTTCTTATACGTATGCATCCGTGCCTGTTAGCAGAGCCTACCCCGCGAGGTAACGAGCCGGGGAGCTCTGGGTACGAGCATAACAGGGCAAAAGAAGAAAAACCTTTTGTTTCATTTTGAGCTCTCTTTCGGCCTAAAATGACTGGACTATTAGATTTCATGAAAATGAGGAATTTTCAAAACTCAAAAAGAGGAAGTTGCCATGGGAGGATTCGGGTGGACTTTTTTTGTGTACTAACGGGCCACTAGTTAACTAAATGCCACTAAATGGCATTTAGTTTTCAAATCAGGCTATTCACCAGGTCCCCTTCAAAAACTTGGAAAACACCATCTTTTTACGAATAAAAGCTCGACTTACCATTGGAGGTGGTATGACTCGGCGATACCCCCCTCTGTTGACGTGCTCCAGGCGTGCCATCTTCAGCGTGGCCTTTTGGTCTTCCGATAAACATGGATTACACAGCTGGCAAGACTAGAAAACAACACAACACGCAATTGGTACTTATATCGAGCAATAGCTGATTGCATTTTTAAACCGACACCGGGGGGTTGAGGACCTCTTTTAAAAAGATCCCCTCCCCTGGAATTTCCACTCGTGAAACAGACCCCCTCCCCTGGAATTTCCAACCTCATAAAGGACCCCCTCCCCTGGAATTTCCATTTTTTCTGGCAAAATACCCCTGGAAAATCTATTTTTGGATAAAATGTCCCTGGAAAGTCACCTTTTTTACCCCTCCCCCCTGGAATTTCCAGTCTCCAGACACACCCCCTCCCGTGGAATTTCCAGAGTTCAAAACAACCCCCCTGGAAAATTTTCATAGGTCCTCAACCCCCCCTGTGCGGATTAAAAATGCAATCAGCCAATTGAGGTGGAGGACGTTTCCCTAATGGAGGACGTTTCCCTAATTGCAAATGGCGACCTAAATTGGCGATTAAATACGATACTTTGGTCGCTACAAGACAATAAAGTTAAAGAAAAAGATTTATTTATAGAAATCTAAAAAACGAACTAGTCATTGAGCCTATCGAGCCTGAGGCGATAGATAGAGCGGATTTCACATGACTGTCAACCCTTGTTATGTAATTGCGATTGCTTTGCGTTCTCATTGGCTACTCGTTTTTTCTCAGCCAATCAAATTCTTTAGTAAATACAATTGCATAATTACTTAGTAATTGGTTCGGCTTGTGATTGGCTGAGAGAAAAGCCATTTAGGAGCAAGTGGTGATTTCTCTCGATTCTGATTGGCTAGTGATTGCTCAATTGCAATTGTTTTCACGACAGTCATGTGAAATCTGCTCTAAATATAGCAAGAGCAAACAAACTCGCTCTCGGCCAATCAGCGTGCGGAATTTCTTATAACCACTTGAGTTATCATTCATACACATTTCTACTAATACCACCTACCCCTGAATCCACCAGCGGATCGTGGGGTTAGGGGTAGGTGCCACTGACTGCATCCCGCGAGTACACTGACACTCTTTAAATCGACACCAGCTACCCGCATCGCGCGGGTACGAACGTAAGTTTGATACTTCATTTATCGAATTCAAACAAAAATATTACAACTTATTCCTTAAAGGCCCATCACCAACCGGGAGCCTTTGCGCCCCGTTTTCTTTTGTTTTCAAATGGATCCATTGTTTTTCGGGTGCTCTGATTGGCCAAGAGTCCGCAAAGGCTCTCGGTTGGTGGTGGGCCTTTAAGGCGCGATCAAATAGTGATGAGAGTTGATGAGAGCTAATGAGAGGTGATAAGAGTTTTCCCGTTTGATCGCGAACTCTCGTCGACTCTCATTTACTCTCATCCGCTCTCATGCACTTTGAACACTTTGAATTGTTGACCGTTTGATCGCGCGGATGAGAGTTTTTCAGTCAGCAGCTGCCGCCAAAAGAACTGCAGGTTATTTGGTTCCTGAACTGCAGGCTTTCCTCCGCGGACAGAAACTGCGTGCTAGTGCTCACGCTGACTCTCATCAACTCTCATCACCGTTTGATCGCTTCTCGTGAGAGTAGATGATAGTTGAAACTCTCATCAACTCTGATCACCGTTTGATCCCTGCTTTAAATCAATCGAATTGACGCTTTCTCCGGCTCGATATTTTTCTGGCCAAGAAAATGGCGGCTTCGTGGAGTGCCAGTGAAATAGTTTAGGCTTCCGGAAGTTGTCCGCTAGTACGAGATCGCGATGAGGTGGTTCCGCGCAGATATGTTTTAAGGTACAACAAAATAAAGACACGCCCTTGCTGTACTATTACCTCATGAATGCACGAACTACGACATTCTCGACTGGAACATTGTTTGAAGGACGTCATTACGTCCATGTCGTCAACTTGCATACTGCGTTCTCGAGCACTACTGTAAGAGAAAACGAGAAAAACCACAATAAACACTCATGTATTAGGCCCTAGTATTTGAGCCTAGATCAGTCTCGTACACAGACGTTATTTTTTGCGTCTTTTGCGGTGATTTCTCCAATCGATTTCTCTATGAAAATTGTTTTGGAGTCGTAGCGACTGAGAATAAGAACTAGACACGGCGCGCAATGAATTGTGGGACATATCCCAGAACTCTCTGTGCGCACTGTTAAAACTATCCCACAAACCATTGCGCACCCAAAAACCCCGGAAATCGTCTGGGTACGAGAGGTTCTTATATTTGAAACACGGGCTTCACATGGATAATTCAAGCCGAACAGGTTCATGAATTCTCTTGTACTGACACATTAATAAAGTTTCTATCAATACAAACATTTGCGTTCAACCCTGAAGCTTGACAATTTTTTCGCGCTGGTTTACGTTTCAAACGTGCAAGTTTTGTCGAGATTGGCTGCTGATTGGCGGCTGTTTTAACCGTTATCTTTTAGCCAATCAGAGTGCAACTACTTCTCAACAAAACGTGCACGTTTCAAACGTAAACCAGCGCGAAAATCGTCAAGCTTCAGGGTTGAACGCAAATGGTAGTAAGCAGGGCCTGGACGGGGGGATATTGAAATCCCGCTTCCCACAGTTCTCTATCCGTTTCCCCGGCCAACCGATGACACTGTCCCGTTTTATGAGCCTACCTGCTTCCCCCCATAGAAGCCGTCAAACCCCGAATCACGCAAAAATATTTTGCGCTTACTCGAATCCAGGTTCAAGAAAGCAGATTATTTAGTTTTCAACAAGTTTCTTTAATACCTGTCTTTTGTTCCATGACTAAGCCGATTAGCCACTCCAACCAAACTAAGAAGGTTAAAGATGACCTAGAAATAGCGATAAAATGCGTTAGTCAAACCCCACTTGTCAGCCTGCGTAGCAAGCGTTCCCCGTGGGTTCTCCCCCTCCCCCCTCCATTGTCGTAGCAAGGGTTTTCCGTGGGTCCCCCCTCTCCATTGTCGCAGCAAGCAGTTCCCGTGGGTTCCCCCCTCTCCATTGTCGCAGCAAGCGTTTCCCGTGGATTCCCCCCTGTCCATTGTCGCGGCCAAATCATCAAAAATCTCGTACTTTCAGGCTTTTCTCTGACCCACGGAAACGCTTGCTCCGCAGACCACACTAGTCATCAATGATGTATTCATTCTCTATTTATTACATACATACTGAGACATACGCACGTTTTAGCTATATCGTAAAATGGCCGCCGAAAATTAAAATCGATTTTTGTTTAAAAAGAACACCAGCACTAGAACACACATCACCACTTTAGTAAAACTACAAAATTTCGCTGCATTATATCCAATATCTTTCGAGAAAACGAAAGTTAAAAATGTGAAAATTTACAGGCCTTTGTATGACTGGGGTATGCGTCATACCCCCAGTCATACAAATCTCTGTAAAAGTTTCAATTTTCAGACTCTGCTTTCTCAGCCGACGTGGCATTTGGCATAACGACAATGTAAATTATACCACAACGCGCGCGTTTCTCGAATTCTGATTGGCTCTCAGCCATGGGTACATAAGAGGACATACCACAGAACGCGCCATCATAAGCGCGCGCGCTAAAAAGAACCAACAAAAACACCGTTTGGCTGCGCGCGCGCTGCTTTTGCCTTTTTATTTTTGCCTTTTTGTTGTGGTATAAAACAAATGTCCTCTGATTTTCCGTGGTATGTCCTCTTATATACCACGGAATGACGTAATAAAGTGGTCAAAATGTACTGCGGACCCACTCGGCTGCGCCTCGTGAGTCCACAACATTTTGACCACTTTATTACGTCATTCCGTGGTATATAAGAGGACATACCACGGAAAATCAGAGGACATTTGTTAAGGATTACTAATGTGATGATGCTCTTTCTAGTGCCAGTATTTGATTTTCAGTCAGTTTAATTTTAAGACATGTGAATTTGCGGCGGCCATTTTGGAAAAAGGTCTATTTTCGTTCGGAAATGTCTTCCAGCCAATCAGCAGTCGCGAACGGTATTTTTCACGTGTGACGAAAACGATACGTCCAATCAGAAGCCGCGAACGGCTTTTTTATCCACTGCAGTGACAACGTTCGCTTGCGTTGTGTTTTGGTGGTAGTTCGCTCGCAACACGTTGCTGACACCAACAAACTCGTGTGTAAATTCCGTACGCGCGCTTTTTCCATGTAGCATTCTCTCTTGGTTAAGCTAATAGTGGGTATAAATTATAGGCTACTACTTTAAAGCTATAACGAAATGTAAAAGTTGCTTTTGGCTAGAAAAAATGTATGACCTTCCCTCATGGCCTCAGAGTTAATGGCCCATTCAGATTCAATTTCTAAAAATACATACGGCCGGGTAGATCAGTTGAATCCAGGACAGGGAGGACGGTGGCTTATCTAACTCTTCTACTAATAATATTGTTTATCATTTGTAGTGCACATTTTCACAGGAAATTTCTGCAGAAACTCATCCATGGGAAAAGCTGAATTTCCCATGGTATAAGAATGGGAAGTGTTCGGATTTCCCATGGCTATCCATGTAAATACCGAACACCTCCGGCCATGCGTGTGCCTTGGGAAATTCAGCTTTTCCCATTGATGAGTTTCTGCAGAAATTCCCTGTGTTTAACAATGCGATAAGATGAAAAGCGCATCTTCTCGAAACTCTCTCGTACCTGTTCATACATGACGGCATTGTCTGCATGGGCGCCTGACGAGAGGTTAGGAGACATGTTCACCTGATTGAAAAAATGGATATCACGATTGTGTAAAGGTGTGACTTTTTATTGGAAGATAATATATTGGAGCCCGCCAAAATGTTCATTAGAGCCCGGATAATACGCCATAATGCTCGCCGAAGTTATTATAATAAATGATACCGCATTTGTCTGGTCTCTGTCTGGTTAATGTAAACCAGCAGGTGATTTGCGGCTAAAAGGCAACGCTACAGTAGGAGTAATTTTACAGAGCGTTGAACTGTATTTTGGCGCGGAGGAAGAGGAATTGAGGCACCCTTTCTAAGGATCGAGCTGTAAGTTCAATACTAAAAGGTGCAATAAGGATATTCTTTTTCAGGGCCCAGAACCTCAAAAGCCATAACCTTTGGGGCGGCAATACCGGTACCTATATAGCTTACAAATCAGAGTGCCCTCCCCCCTACATGTATGCAGAGGCAATCTAGCCCCTCTTAACATTCCCTTACCTCCATTAGCCAGACGTTTGCATCCTCATCTAAGATAAAATCAAACCGAACCAGCTCGAAAAATTCCTGACAAGAAATGAATAAATCATGGCTTGAAACCAAAACAAAGTGAGGTGCTGTGAGATATGTAATAGCAAACTTAAATAAAAGACACTCATAGACAGTTGTTACTACAACAAAAAGAGATTACTGTACATATTAATAAAATTAGTTAACTCTTTGTCATGTTCCTTTCAAAACTTTGCTGTACCTGAATGAACGATAATTTTGGGATGCTTTGATAAAGTCCACCTCCTTTTTGGCATAAACCTGTAAAAACGTGAGCGAAATTTAGTGGAATGGTGGTTAACAAAGAATGAACCTCATGGGGAAGGGGGAGAGGACTTTCCAGCCATCCATTCTGTACGTACCATGCCCAATCACTTCGCCTGTCAGCAAATATGGTTAAATTGAAAAGCTTGTGCGCCTTTCAATCTAATTTGTTAACACATTTCCCTTGCTTTTGGTTTTAATTGCGTGGGAAAACCAAAGCATGACTGAGCCACTATCAGTGAATATTTATACCTCTTGAATAGAATCCTTCATATCTTTCCACGCTTTCTCTCCGTCTTTACCTGAGAATATGACGTAACAATAACAAATTAATTATTTTTTGGTCTCTGAAAAACAGGCCATACTTGTTTGCATTTGAGGTAGACCGTATGCTTCCAACGAGGAAACAATACGTTTGTAGGTCGCTTTCGAGATGCTTCCAAAAGCAACCAGGCCAAAACAAAACAATGTCATCCAATCAATACGCAGATTTCCAAACAGCGAGCACGCACCCACGTGGGGTCGTCTGGCTCTTCAACATAAAACTGCCCCTTCAACAGCTTCAGGACCAGTAGCTTTTCTATGATTACTGCAAAAAAAAAAACACTTTATACACCTAATTCAGAAAAGGTTGCTTTGGTCATTGGTCTTTGGTCATTTGAACGCCTTTGTTTTGTGGTCACTGAAGCAAAGAATTCCTTTGTTTCGCGCTATAATTGAAAGACCAAATACCAAACACCAAAGCAACCTTTTTTGAATTAGGTGTAAACTGGTTACTGCTACTAGAACAAACAATTATACCACTTTCTAAAACACATCTAGGATGCTAAGTACTTACCTTGCTCTGTCAGATAATTCAAGACCAGCATTTTCCTTGAGAATTTTCCCTTTTCCCAGTTATTCTTGAGTGAGTCAAGCTTTCAGAAGAAGAGAAAAGCATTAGCCATTAGCAGGAAGAACCATGCATTGTTGAAAATGGAAAATTGCAGATGTACCGTACCAAAATGCTCAATGGACCCAGTTGTCCCCCCCCCCCCCCCCCCACACACACCCCCCCCCACCAATGTGTTAAAATGTTGTAATAGCGGAGCTCCTTTGCGGCCGAAGGCCACAGAGCGGAGCACCATAGGTATCGCGTAGGAAGAATACAATAGTTCAAAGTAGAACTCAGGTATACTATCGACTTCATTTTTCATGGTTCAGCGGTATTTCCATTATGGTATCGCTGGCGCGTCCGTGCGTGCCTGCCCCACCACAGGTAACCAAGACCCTTCTCTGTTTATTAGCCATATCTCAGGAAGGGATGAAGCTCAGACAACCAAACTTGGGTGAAGTTGTCTAAGTGGCAAGGGGGGGTGCAACTACCTTGTCACGTGGTATGACGTCATCGACGACGTCATCAAACGAGAAAAGGTTGATATCTCGGGAAGGAATAAACCTCAGACAACCAAACCTGGGTGAAGTTGTCTTAGTGGCAAGGGGGGTGCAACTACCTTGTCACGTGGTATGACGTCATCGATGACGTCATCAAACGACAAAAGGTTGATATCTCGGGAAGGGATAAACCTCAGACAACCAAACTTGGGTGAAGTTGGCTTAGTGGCAAGGGGGGTGCAACTACCTTGTCACGTGGTATGACGTCATCGATGACGTCATCAAACGACAAAAGGTTGATATCTCGGGAAGGGATAAACCTCAGACAACCAAACTTGGGTGAAGTTGGCTTAGTGGCAAGGGGGGTGCAACTACCTTGTCACGTGGTATGACGTCATCGATGACGTCATCAAACGAGAAAAGGTTGATATCTTGGGAAGGAATAAACCTTAGACAACCAAACTTGGGTGAAGTTGTTTTAGTGGCAAGGGTGGTGCAACTGCCTGGTCACGTTGTATGATGCCATTGATGACGTCATCTTAGCAGAAAAACAATATATCTCAGGAAGGGGATGAATCTCAGACAACCAAACTAATTGGGTAAAGTTGTCTTAGTGACAAGGGGGGTGCAACTCATCCTGGGCAGAAAAATATGTAACCAGGAGCTCCACTTTTAGCCAGTGGCTAAATCTATATATTATAAAACATTCAGAACATGAAAAAAAACATGAAAAAATGGCAGCTACCCCCTGAGCTTGCTATGCCTCTGAGTGGATTATTCCATACCTCCCAAGGCTGTGTGTACTCATCGCCTACTACGTACTGCTTCTCGTTGTTGGGGTCAAGAGGATGATAGTCCTCTAAACAACACCTGGTAATACAAGTAACACAAGACAGAAAAAAAATGTGTACATACAATAATTATGCAGGGGAGGGGGAGGGGGAGGCGGGGCGGGAGGGGGAGGGGGAAAAAATGGAAAAGCCAAACCCAGGACGAAATTTGGGACAACATTTTTATCTTAGCCCCGGAACCTGGAAATGTCAAAAATTTCAGTTGGAAAAGCACTTTCCATTTCACATCATTCCTGGTTATCACCATGACGAATGACGATTTCCATTTGATTTATGACCAGCTTACCAAAAATTTGTGGTAAATGGAAAGCAGCTCAGCCTATTTCGATTCTCAGTGAGATGCTCCATGACTTTTTTAGTTTGAACCATTTTATTTGACCACAGGTTCCAAGAAACTCAAACCAGAAAATTTTGGTAAATAGAAAGTCACTCTCTTACCTGATGAGTACTTCATCATCATAGATATAAACTCGGAGTGGACTGATGGATGTCATAACAGTGTAAATTCCAATATCACACTTCCTACAAGACAATGATCAATCATTAAGAATCAGAAATCCAACAGAATGGATTTCAAATGATAGTCAAAAGTAAATCATTTTGCATTGTTCATCTGGGGACAGATTATGATTTAGTGCATGCCTCCAATCAGTTGGCCTCAATTACATGTATGTTCATGTTGCTTAGTTTAGGATGACTTGAAAACTCGCTGAGAAATGAAATTTCATAACTTACATGTAGTGCAGTCTGGCTAATATTTCTTACAAAGAAATGCATAAGGAAAATATGCTGGGGGGCATTGATGCCCCACCAACAAGACAAAAAAAAGACAAGACATGTTTGTTTGGGCCCCAAGCACAGTGTACAGTGGGTGGTGAAACCCTGAAAAATATATAAAGAGATGACCAAGGCATGTCCCCCCCCCCCTCTGACAAAAAATATAGCTATGGCTTTGTTAGGTTGTACCTTTTGTTGATGAGGAATGGATTTGTGATGAACTCCTCCACAAAAGCATCACTGGAAGGGTTCTCAATATTGATTTCTGTTCAAAGAGGAGGAAATTATTACAATACATGACTCAGAGGATCATAGACAGTACTCTATAACTACTGTATCGGTATGTACTGGGTATGTCTGGCTCTCTGTCATGTACTGGTACAACATGTATATCACAGCTAGGGGTGGATGTTAGGGAGGAGGATGTGGCACCCTTTTTCAGGAGATTTTCCCATACATTTACTGTGTATTTGGTGAATGAAATTTTCAATTTTGGGTCTCTATATTTTCACTACCCAGCCCCCCTTTTCTGAAATTCTGGGATCTGCCCCTGACAGCCCAACTTTTTAATGCATGAGGTGTCTAAATAAATAATCTTAGTCACAAATAGTGAAGTTTGGTCATCATCCCGAATTGCTGCTGTTGACAGTTGACAGGGTAATTTTTTAACCTACATTTGGCAACTACTGTCACCATGTTGGATCCTGATGTCATTTAGTAATATACATGCTTCTGTCAATTGTCCAATCTATCCAGGGCCCGTGGTGTGATGCGGGATTTTTTCTGAAATTATGCGGGATTTTTTCTGAAATTATGCGCTAAAAATTCGAAATTATGCGCTAAAAATACGAAATTATGCGGGATTGCGCAATATTTTTTTCCAAGTGCCGTAACATATTTTGCTCTTTTCGCCTGTTTTGTTACATGGATATAGCTGCTATTTAACTTTAACAACTTTTGTTTGTCTAGAAAATGCTCTGTGATGAGTTCCAATCGCTTCGCTTTACTAACGTCATGACGCTACGTTTTCTTCTATAGGGAGACGTGTGTTTTCGCTTTTAACAAAGCTTATTACTTTCTTACAAAAAAGCGTTACCAACTAACTTCAGCTACACGGTAGCAAAGATTAGTACTTCGTCTTCTTTCGTTTACTTGTCTCAGACCCAGGCATACTTTTTTCATACTTCAAGGATCGTAGCAATGCACTCCTATCCAACCATGAACTGAACGGTCACGAGAGCTACGCAGACTAACAGAGCTATCGTTACGGACCGTTACGATCTCTCATTTAATCACAAAAACATCGTTGCGTTTGTTTGCCGTCATTCTGTGTGTAATTATCAAAATTAATCCTGATCGCGAGAGCGATCTGCACTGTCGTCGGTGGTAGTGTAAGAGCTTTTATAAAACCGGAAACGTGCCACGTTATTCTGTCAGTGTTTTTGTTTTTGTTATCGTGGGAGCTGTTCGTGTGCCTGGTATTTTTCGCATTGTTTGTGAAATGAAATTGCTGAATGCTGCCTGTAACAATAATAAAGATCCACGAAAAAGCGTAATGTCATATGATCAATGTGCATTGAAAGCTGACCGTTTTTATCGCGGTTAGCGTCCTGTTTTGCCGTGAGTTTTCTTTGTAAAATATCCAAAGCTCAAACATGTGTTTGAATCTATCTTGCTCAGCTGGAAATATTAGTTATTTGGCCAATTAGGCACGTTTTATTGCTTTTCGATATCAGTTCCCAGCGCGACGCTATTAGCATAGAACGCCTTGTTATTCTCATTTCTATCGAGTTGTTTTGACGTTGGACAGACGATTTCAGAAGAAATGTATGACTTTTGTGAGAAAAATAGGTAAGAAAGTTTAAAATTCACCAAGTAATGATGTCTTTTTGATGTTTTTTCACAAAATTTTGGGAAATTATGCGCGATTATGCGGGATTTGACGGATTATGCGCATTATGCGGAGAAAGCCAAATTATGCGTTTCCGCACCAGCGCATCAAACCACAGGCCCTGTCTATCCATCAATGAATTCATCCATTTAAATGGTTCATTTACGTCTTTATCATCCATTCATCTGTCTTCAAAATATACCAGGACCCATCCTGGTGACCAACTGGTCACCATGGCAACTAGATTTTGAACTTTGGTGAACATAAATTGCAACATACATGTTGCTGAGAGAGAAAAAAAGACTAGAATTTTTAATAAACTGTCTTATACCATACCGGTAGTTGCAAATGGCTCCTAAAAATGTTAATATTGGGACCTGTACACTGGTAATCATTTGACTGACCTGAGGGTTTCTTGATATGGATGCCTCTATGGGCATTACTCTTTTCAACCCACATTTTTTTGGGATGCTTCGCAATCTGTTAAACATTAGAGGGAAACTGTCAGTTCTGCTGGTCACAACTATAACTGCCAGCAAATTTAATATTGTTATTGGTAGCTACTGTAGAGTACACACAGGCCCATAGCCAGGGATTTTTGTGGGGGGGTGCTAATCTAGCAAAAGCAGACCAATGTGGTATGAATTTATTTTTTATTTGGAAAGCGCTACTCAAAATTTGCTAGAAAAAGCAAGTATAATGTAGTTCTTTATTTTGTGTACAAATGTGGACCTTTTTGTCCCATGGGGGGTGCTTGCGCACCCCTGGAACCCCCCTGGCTACAGGCCTGACACATTAACTGCATAAGCAAAGCAATACTGATACGTGATTTAGAGTAATGTGTTATAAGGCTGACATAGAATAAAATTCCCAGCCAGGGTGCAAGTTTTGCCAGGCCATATACATTTCTGACCATTTCTTTATTCATTGAATTCAGACTGACCAGAAAGGAGGGGCCTCAACCAAGGATTCTTGAAGCATATCAACTTACTTAAGGCTTGTTCACATGGCACAATCTTAGCTGTGGTTTGAGGTTCGATTTTTGCAGTGATCGTCGACGTCATATCACACAGTGTGAATGGCCGGCAATGTGGCTCTTTGATATTTGTCTCACCAGTGGAATTTGAGCTTGTTGAAAAGTCCTGCATGTCCCAGCAACATTGCAAGTGAAATCACTAAAGATTGCAGGCCATTCACACTGTGCGATATGACATCGCGAAAGGATCAACACAGAAATAGCACCTCAAATTGCAGCTACATAAAATTGTGACATGTTAATTGGCCTTTAGACTCTTAACTGTACCTCTTTTAAAAACTTTTTCTTATCCTTTGGAAGTGCAAATGCCACAGGGTGGAATGGAAAGTTGGACATGGCCAAATAGTTTTTGCTTGTTATGAATCCTGATCCTGGAAAGTGATTCACCTGAAAACAGGGGTGTTAAACCAATTTACTGGTACACATACAGCTGGGATCACACTGGGAAGCAACATGATCAGTTGGGTAGCAAGTCAGACTTGCAATCTGTGTTTGAGTTCTGCTCTGATCTCTAACAGGATCAACTTTTGGTCAACTGGTTTGCCTCTCTTCCAGTTGAAATTATTATAGGTAATAATATGGTATGATGTGTATGCTAGAAATTTGGTTTCAATCTGAGTGAAAACTTAGCTGGGGATCGACACATTAGCTACCACTTATAAACAAGAGTTTACATATGTACATCTTCTTCACATCTTCTTCACATGAAAATCATTGAACAGCATTGTGTACAGTAGCATGTGGCATAAAAAAAAACTGCCAAATGATGGGCTGCCCATCCAATGGACCAGTGCCAACTGATGGGCTCTCCAACTAAATGACAGTCCAACCAACCAACAACAACTGACATGAACATAAAACAGGGAGCTTTAATGACCTACCTTCTGATGAGGCTGTAGCTGATTGACACTTTCTTTTAACTCCTTTATACTAAAAGGATATTCATGAGACCACAGGACATCCCAGCGTTGCTTGGGGGAGTGTATCCGCACATAGCCAACCCGTTGGAAAACATTCATTAAATGATCTAAATAGCCAGTGTGTAACTGAAATAGAAAACAGAAAATGTCAAAAATAGACAAAAACACTGACTGTATAATCGTATATGGATTTTTTCATTTTTGTACTTCAACTACTTGAAACTACTAGAATTCCCTGGGTAATTTGCTGAGTGGTCTTTTCTTTCACAAAGTAAATAAAGTTGCATTAATCCTTCTCCTTGTTTTTCCTAGAGAATCATGACTACAGTATTTATGTCTCCTTTGTTTATATTTCAGGAATATTGTCATAAATTATATTTACTGCAGTATAGTACCTTCCCCAGCATCACTGTGACTATATAAATACTGTAACTGTGGCCGTAATCAATGATAGCAAAATATTAGACAGCTTGCCATCCCTACTTTGGCGTATCCCCAATTCCCGGCACGCGTGAAGTATGAAGAATTTACCCTCTTATTACGGACGTTCCCCAGACAAGAGGACTGCAAGCAGTCTATCAAAATATTGCCTGCACTATGCCGTTAAGGGATCTGTACCAAATACCAGTACACCATGTTGTGAGACTGGATAAGATGGCGGATTGCTCATTGAATGTGGAGCATGGCCAATATTTTCCTATCTTTGACACTGGCCAATGAGTAACCATTGTGTGTGCTTATTTTTGCCAAATAAGGTCTTGGTCAGGGAAAACGACATGCTTGTGGAAAAAAATTATTGTCGTGTCGCAATTTATTCTATGATAATCAGTCATATATTGTTTTAAAGCTAAAAGCTTGTTCTATCTAATGAAGTTGTACATTTTAGCGAAGTTTGAATTTTTCTTATATCTTAACGTCCCAAACTAAAAACTACCTTGCTTACTTGAGACGCTCCAGACCATTAGCAATTTGTTGCACACTTTCACACTTTGTCGGCTTAATCTTTGAGAAATGAAATGCAAAACCATGTGAGCGATTTTTGATATTTTGAATATTTACGAAAATATTAGGTCGCAAAGTTGAAAGTCACATTTTTTCAATTTGCTGCCGCAGAATTTATAATAAAAAATTTTAAAGTAACAAACAAAAATTTTCTCACACGTCTTTTTAGGTGTTGTCATCTTCTAATGACACAGAAATTTTGAAGCCTATATCTTAAATTGTGCGAGGAGCTTCACGACGGAGAAAATTTAAGTGCTAGAAAAAGCGTGTAAAGTTAATTAAAATATAGAAAATGAGTGGCAGGCAATACAAAAGAACGGGCTATTGAAACCAAGGATAACAGTTGACATGTCATTTGGCATATGATGGATTTTTAATTATTCACCCTGACCGAGACCTTAACCAAAAATTACATTCTAGAGTTGGAAAAAAATTTAGATACTTACCTCAAAGTTTATCCTTGCCAGTTATATACAAACCTCCCGACCAGAAACTAATATATAATTACGGTAGATATACTGATACTATTTAACTGTATCACTGTACTTCAGCTGAAAGGGGTGCTATCCCTGACTAAAACTACTGTACCACTGATTTTAAACAAAGGAATACAAAAACTTACTTTTTGTGCATGCAAGAGAAGAACTGGTCTATTTTCAGGAGACTCTCCAAAGTATGACACATTTCTAAGAACTTGTAACTGAAGCACATTAATAAACAGTAGCAGTACACCAAATATAAGGCAGCCAACCATAACATACACCAAACGACTGGTTAAAGTTATGACGGAAAGATGAGATGAGGAGCCAGTTTCTCGTGGGGGTGGGTGATCATATTTGTAGAGGTCCTCCTAAAATCAAAATGTATAGGTATTAATCCAGTAAAAAATGAAATTTATAGATAAAAGCTCAGGGTTATGTGATTGATTAAAGCAGATTTCAGATGAGTGTTGACAACTAAATGCAAAGTAAAATACACTTTTGAAGCCAATCAGAAACTATAGAAACATTCAACAAGTAACCAATCAGTGGACGATAATAGTATGATTTGTGTTTAGTTTTGACCCAAGAAAATAAGTGGAACTTAGGTGCTTTCCTGATTCACCATAAATTTTTGATAATACTAGTTGGAAATCAAATGGATAGCATCATTCCCACAGGAATTCCCAGAATTCAAACTGGAAATTTTTGAATTGGAAATTTTTAGAAAGCACCCCTGGTGTTTCAATTTTCTTCCCATTCTCATTGGCTGACTAAACAAAGGATCCAATACCTCCAATAGGAACATGTAGAAACGTCTCTCATTTACTTTCGACAGTTATCTAAAATCTAACTTTATTTCTTATGCAGCCACAAGAGTAAGCTTTTCTATGGGTCCTCTTGGCCCAGGGGGGTACTCAGGAGAAAAACATGTTTGGGGAGGGGGTAGGGACCAACATATTCTTTGGGTTGCAAATTTACACAGGTATTTTGGGGGAACAAGAAATCTGCTGTGTATTTTTTAAGGTCTTAAACAAACATGATCATATATTTTTGGGGTTATGAATCTTTGATTGGAGCGACTGCAGAATAGCTATACCTTCCCAAAAACTTGTCAACTAGTCAACATGTTAACTGGTTCAATACATAAACTTGTCAACATGTCAACTGCTTAGTACTTAGTCCTCTCAAGCACACTGTAGAACGAGGGTATGTGAATAATGAATTAGTTATCCTCAGTGTGTTTTTTTAGGGTACGCAAGGTGGTATTCTGCAGTCTAGCCCTTTGTTGCTTTTGTATTAGCAGATCAGAAACTTACTCATTTCCGTATCACAACATGTAAAGATCCTGGATAAAGATGTCAATAAAGAAGACTCAAATATGATACATAAATACTTAAAAAATAAACAATTGTATTTTAGGTATTTATGTATCATATTTTTAGTGGTATGAAATCTGTATGCCAGGTATTTTTTCGGTATGAAATGTGGGCTTGTGTATCTTTTTGGGTTGGTAAAATGAAGCTTCATCGTGTTTTTCCTGAGTATCCCCGCGGGCCTGCTGCTCCTTGTTGCCCTCAAAAAGGTCAGCACTTTTTGATCGTCTCTTTGTTGTATACAACAACAAAACTCGAACACCACGAAAAAAATTACTTTAATTTGACTATCTAGGAGGATCTGAACATTTATATGTTTGAATAACTGACGCAGGGCATTTATCTGTTTACAAGAGCGTACGGCGGGAATGAAAACTAACTTGATCGAAACTTGACACTTCTATTCTAGTACTTCTTGGTCGATCTGTGCAGAATTAACATGACAAGGCAGTTTTACTCCGTTCAATCAAGCATGATAACTAACCAGAGAGGAAAAAAGTACCCTTTAAAGATATCCCTTATCTTGAAAACCCTCTAAATATAATAGAGAATGGGAAGTGCATGTAGAAGCATTAAACTTACCTCATAAGTTCTAGCAGTAGAGGCCGCAGAGTTGTGAGTCCCCGAACGCCACATTTGAATGCAATGTGTGATTCTTTCTTGACGAACTTCGCAAGTTCAAAGTCTCTTCCTAGTTCCATAGACCCATTTTATACTCATAATTAGGCTTGTGAAGTTTTCAGGGAACGAATGTTGCAGAAGGCGGGGAAATAGTGGCAAAGTGCTGGGTATGTATTCGATAAGTTATATGAATGAATGAAAGCAGCAGGTGAGCGGGCCAACTGCTGAGTGACTGCGTGACTTACAATGCGCGGTAGTGCGTGATAGATAGCGTGACTACTCCAAACGGTCTGGGTCGAGTGAACAAGGGTTTTACAGCCATCTCTTGAAAATATTCTGACACTTTGAAAATACATTTTGATTTTCATAAAGAAACAAGATTGGAGCCACAAGATTCTGTGAAATTTGACCCTAGAATACATTCGTTAATATCATTTGCTTTATTGACCAAAATCTCCAGATTTCTCAATATTTCCAACCAACTAAGGGAAGAGATCAAAACAATGAGTACTAGAAAGTCGAGACCCGCCACCTCTTTCAATTTTCCTAAGAATCGGATTTTTGACTGCCAATGTCTTGTGAAATAATTGATGAATCAAGGTGAAAAGAACAATACATTTCTGCAATAAAATTGGGTATCCCTATATTTGAGGTTTGAGAAAATAGCCACTGGATACTTATTGGGGGGGGGGGGGGGGGGGGGATGGTAGTACCTATTGAATACATTTGTTTTGACCTCTTCCCTAAAAGGGCAATGTCAAGCCCTTTTTCATACATGGAAAATCAGCCATCTTGCAGTTTCACCTAATATGCTGCCATTTGATGGAAGAATGGGCATACCGAGGCCCAATATTCAATAAATCAGTCACAAAACAGCCCACATGTTGGTTGGTCATGGGCCTTTTCTCATTTAGTGAGAAATTATCTCATTTTTGCAAACAAAACTAACTACAAAAAGTCGACAAATTGTCATTAGTGTAATGTTGTTTGCATGCTGAAGCAAACCATACAGGAGCAGAATTTTCTAAGGGTAGCAGGGAGGGGGGGCTGTTGGGGACATATGCTCACATTTTAGGCCTCAGAATAGCTGAAAATGCATCTGCGAGCCAAAATATATCTTTATCAGTTTATGCAGCATATTACAAATCTTTGAAAACAAGACAGAGACCACCAGAGTTCTGCTTATTTTCCCAGGGACTCTAAACAGTGAGAAAAACATGATAAAGCACAATCATACAAGCCATGCAGTACATAAGCTCATGTTACAAACATTGACTTTAACAATACTGTAGCAAGTCATCACCTGATCAAGACAATCAAAAATGCTTATAGCTGGAATGGTCCTGTGATGCAGGATTTGTATTTATAAAAAAAAGCTTAGGAGCTTGATGAATTACAAATGTCCTGTTTGGTCTTCAAATGCACAAGTGTTTTTTCCACATTTTTTAAACACATTCTTATGCCCGGGATGCCAACTATCATCTATTTTTCACAGTTTCATGGGAAAATGACTTATTTACTTTATTTCTACCCAGTTTAATTTCTTCTAATTTTCCCATACAACCTTTGTACTTTGCCTGGGAGCTCAAGAATTTCTCTTGATTTCGTAACACCGAAAGTTGGCATCCCTGGTATTCCTAACTTGTAAGCCGACAGCGAAATTCAAATATCGAACTTGTACTATGCATGGGTGTACCATTGCCAGTAGAATTTGAAAACATTTGAAACAGTCTGCAAACAGTCTTTAATAAGAGTTTTACTCTATTTCTACCTGGTTTCCTTTCTGGGAATTTTCCCATACAACCTTTGTACTTTGCCTGGGAGCTCAAGGATTTTGCCTGATTTTGTAACACCGAAAGTTGGCATCCCTGCTATTCCTAACTTGTAAGCAGACTGTGCCATTCAAATATCGACCTTGTACTATGCATGGGTGTACCTTTGCCAGTAGAATTTGAAAACATACAGTCTGCAAAAAGTCATTAATAAGAGTTTTTTTAATATCTGCATCAAGAAGAAACTTCATATTTGCAGTTCAAGGAAAGTCATCATCATCCTCTGCCATCTCTTTCGCCAATTCCAAATCTTGCTTCTCACGCTCCCTTTGTTCCTCAAATGACTCTAGATGCTTACTATATGATTTGGGAGGAAATCGCATAGCCTTGACAGACTGGTTGTAGATGTCAAGACAAAAGCTGATTCTCTGGTGAAATGCACCCTGGGGCTCGTTTGTAGAGTAGATGTCAATGTTTTCCTTGGACTGAACTGTACCCTTTCCATGGTCAATAGAGGCCTCAATGACACCATCGCGGATGGCCTTGGCAACAATAAACTCTGCATCTTCAGGGCTGTCCAGCTGGAGCTTGTGTGCTATGTCAACCAGGGAGATGCGGGAGTAGGAAAGGTTGATCATCCTCACACCAGCCTTGATCACATTGTGGCGTAATCTGATAATCAAAGTATAGGTCTTCTCGTCCAGAAATTTATCTTTGAACTTCTCAACAACTTGATTGAAGAGCTTCAGGTCACCAGCCAACACTGCCTTTGTCAGCTGGAAGTAAGGTAGCAGGGTCTTCCTGAGAAAGGGTTGTCTAAAAACTGCCCTGTCAGGAATTTCACCCAGCAATAACTCTACGACTAGTGCAAACTTATGGGCAGTCTGCTTGAAACCATATGCAAAGTTCTGAGGAGCCTTGCGAATTGCCTGAAGAAGATTTTTGTGAGCCTCTGAGTAGTCGAGTTGGATTGCCTTGATAATTCCAGTATAATAGAGATACCTTGCCCAATTATTAGTGGATGCCGTGGATGGAAAAGAAGACTTGGAAATTAATTTGTCTGCCTGGTCAAACAAATTATAACTCAAGTAGTTTCTTAACAGCAAATTCAAGAGGCAGGCTTGTCCTTCGTCATCATGGCGTAAGGTAGCTGTTCTCAGCTTCCCATGAAGGAAACTCCTGACATCCTGTAGTCTGTCTACAAGTTCATAAGCTCTGGCGTGAAAGAAGTAACACTTGGCCAGTAAGGCATCCATTGACCGCCTGTTGATTACTTGGACTTTTTGCATCAGGTCTTCAGAGCAACCCAGAGCTTTCTTGTAACACTTGGTATCCAGCAAGTGGATAACGATAAGCAGATGGAGATAAGTCTCAATCTCTGGCAAGAGTGGTTGACTGGCAGCCTTTGAACTTCGTGGCCTAAATGGAGGTCCCTTCGTCTCAGTTTCCATTGGTTCATCCAGGTATGCAAGCAAGGAATCTCTACTGGCCGAGGCTGTTGGCATATAGCCACAAATCAGTTTTCTTAACACGGCATGGTTCAGTCTCTTCCTTGTCCCAGGAATAGCTCTCAGGGTTCTCAGCATAAATCGCGGCTCTTTAGCTGACACAGCTTTCTCGATGCATTTCACTTGCTCTTTGAGGTCTTCGAGGAAGATTTTCTCTTTCTCTTCAGCTGACAGCTCGACTTTGGCTCTTCGTTGTTTTTGGTGTCTTCCGTTTTTTCGCCATTTGCCTCCTTCATTTCTATATCTCCCTTCATGATTAGTTAAGAGCAACAATAGCCAAGTGAATCTTGTGTTTTACGATGAAACGCGTGGTCTGAAAACTTCTTATTGTTGCGAACCGGCGAAAATCCAATATGGCGGGATGACTCAGCGTGCGCACACGGCAATGAGCATACAAGCCAAAAATCTCCGCTGACCATCAACCTCGTCCTGGTGAAGAACAAGGGCCTTAGGAACAAGAATGTTTTTTATCTAAAAACTCTAAAAGCTAAAAACTGTTTTATGCAAACATTTTATCGAGCATTCCTTTTAGTCTCCATTGACCGTATACAGTAAAACCCCGCGTATAAGAACCTGGATTTTTAATTTACCCTTACCACTGTATGCATTGCTACGCGAGCTCAGCAAAGGAATTGTTGTAAATTTTCTTGAGTCAGAAGTTTATAATTCTAGGACAGAAAGGCAAAGGATAGCTTACAATTATTTTAGTTGATTTTACAATTAATGTCGACCCACCGAAGTAGCCAAATCCAACGTTTTGGTTTTGATTGACGGCTAAAAATCGCCCATCGCAACAGTGAATTTTGCGGTCGCGTAGCAATGCATACAGTGGTAACAGGTTCTTATAAAAATGTTGCAAATTTAGGCTACCAAGTAGTCCAGTCATCGAGTGAAATTTGATGGTCGAAGTAGAACAAATTGCAACAGAATTTCTGTCTCTGCCAAATGAAAGCTAGTGGTCAACTTACTAACATACTAAAAGTTCCCCAAAATTCCTGCGGTGGAACATGCTCAAATTAAGGGGTAAATATTTGAAGAAAATACCACAGGGTACCCGCGTCCAGAAATTGCTTAACTATTGCTTAAGTCACAAAATAACGTTGTGTTTTCATTGTAAACGGCTTAAGGCAATCACATAAAATCTGAAGGCTCTCAAAACTTGCAACTGTAAAATAAAATTTAATAGAAACGTTTTTTAACATGATATTTACGGCCTATATGAAGCAAGGAACGCCTGGCGTTTTCCGTGTTGCTGTTATAAATGCAAGGAGTCCCAACACGCTACAAACATTTTTTCTCCACAATTTCTAGCTTGAATAAGGTGGAAGATTTATTGTGAAGCATAATTTTGATATCGGTATGCTCCTCGGGCGGCAAAAAACTCACCAAAACAAAAAGAAAAGGCTAAGATATCGGGCTGGCGTTTTTGTGTTTTCGGATTTTTTTTTTCATTCGCAAGTGCAATGTTTTTATATGTAAGCGCTTTCAACTTTGGCGTTGACACCGCTCAGGGGTGGACCATTAGAAGTTGGGGGAGGGGGGGGGGGGGGGGGGGGGGTGGCAATTTCCCCAAAAAAATTCGCGCAAGGCCAATCCTTCCAAAAAAAAAAATATTGCAGAGATTCAAGCTAGGAAATAAAAATCCTACAAAGACATGGCTTGGGTTCTCATTAAAAGATGTCTTAAGTAGTTATTCCAGCAACTTCTCTTTTGCATTTTTCTACTTCACTTAATAAAAATTTCGGCGCCCCCAATTAAAAATACCATCAAACATATAGTCGGTCAGAACTCATGCACCGAAGACACTGCCCTCGCGCCGCTTACAAGAACAAGTGTATCTTGCCGAGGAAACACAAACTCTCCCAAAAAATGCCCTGTAGTGATAGGCCTGGAAGGCAGTCACTATGTTCGAAAGAATCACACTTAGGTAAGCGTGAGTTCGACGTTACAAGTATAGAAATTCGTCATGTGGACCGCTTCACACAAATGAATAATAATAATTTCGTAATTTGCGGCATCAATAATAAAACCTACAGGCATTGTTTATTATACACAAAAAACGGAACGTTCGTCTACCCTTTCTCTTAGGCTTGATGAAATGCGTTTATAAAAATTCGAGCGCGCTTGGCGCGCAACGGAAGAAAAAGACCTCTACCATGTCCAATAGGGGCAGGGGGATGGCGAAAACGTTTAACAGCTTCATTCTTTTTTAACGGCAACCAAAAAATATATCATTAAAAAAATTTGTTGTATCTATACATACAGCAACAAGATTTCTTAATCCATTTCTGAACCAAATATAGTCTATAGTATAAGAAAATATAGTATATAGTATAAGAAAATTTTGTTGATTTGTTGATGCGCGGATTTGGACGGCCTGTGGGAACGGAACGCCACGGGAACAGGTAGTGCTCGATGCGCAAGATACCTCTCGTGGGTTTATCCTTTCCACTTTTGTGTGTGTGTGTGTCTGCGAAAAAAAAATCGTACATGGCCCTCGAGTCCGAAAAAAAAATCATACGCAAAATTATTGCCACCCCCCCTCCCCCAATTTCTAATGGTCCACCCTTACAGTAAAAGCCGCTTACAGATAAAGCGCTCTGGATCTGTATGAGAAAAGGCGCTATACAAATTATCTTCTTGTTTTTATTATTATTATTATTAAAACATTGCACTCCCGAGTAAAAAAACATGGTGCATGCGCTAACGGATAAAAAACAGTGCGTTCATCGTAAAATAAAACTCTAAACGAGCACGCACCAAAAAACACCAGCTACACCGGCTAGGCCGTCTCGAACACGACACAAACGTTTGCTTGGAATACTGAATAACTGGCCAGGATTGCAAAAGAACTTCATCATTCGCCATCGTGTCATTTCCTATTCCGAGGGTTCGAGAACAGCTGAGAACACACCGGCCGACTTATCGCCTTGCCGAAAATTCGGCTTTATCAAACGGAGGCTCATGAATTATTAGAGAACTGAGAGAAGGTTGCACGTCTTCCAAACTTTTTGGATTCATGTATCTTTTAAATTTGTTGACTACATGATAACAATACACTTGAGACGACGAGTAGACAGGGGCACTACAATAGCATAGCAATGCCAATTACCAGAATTACTGTAGGCCCGTAGTAAAAGCTATGAAACATGAAATTCTAAAAAAGCCAAAAAACATCATTGATAAAAAAACAACAAGAAATAGTCATATCCAGGAGGTGTCCACTACCACCAAATAAGGGTGCGACGGGTTTGTGAGCCACCAAAGGCACTTACACTTGTCTTCGTTTACGAGTTACACTCCTCGCTACCGATCTAAGGCCCAATAAGGTGCATTTGCCGTCCAATTGCATACAGAATGGGGAGCACAAGTGCTGCGACAAGAAGTGAAATGAAAATCTTCTATTCTGGCCTTTTTAACGTCTAAAGCGGGACGAAAAAGTCCCAAGCATTCACCTTGGCTACAAAGCCCTAAAGCCGCAAGCCAACGCGGGAACGAATATGGGAGCTCAATATGAGGCTCATGCCTTCACCAAGAAGAAAGGAAGAACTCGCGAAGTACTGAAAGCGTGGAATCGGTAAAATAAGCTCAGTAGGAGAAAATTGTACGCCGCAATTTTAATGAATTTGCGTGCGTTTATTTATCACTGAAGTTTCAAGTCTATACCCGGGATTTGGTACAGCGCAGGATTTTGGAAAACTGCCAGATAAAAACAATAATCGGCCGACTAAAATGTGATGAATGTCTACACGTAAGCACAACTGATAAGTCTAATAACGCAAAAGTACCGCAGAACATCAGCCATTAGAAATATATTGAAAAAAAGGAAAGACGAGGAAGAGACGAAGAACGTAGCGAGTTCGCGTGCTCACAAAACTACCAGGCGTTCCTTGCTTAAAAAAAGAAAATGTGTCTGTGTTCAAAATGACGACTTCTTCGTTGCAAATTATTCAAAAACAAGTTTGTTTTAGTAAAAATATGTAGCAAAAATCTTTCAAGTTCCACAAAAGTATAACAACATTTATTTTCAAGGTTTAAAAAATTGTTTTGGAGCTTTTGTGACTCGGGTACCCTGTGGTATATCCTTCAAATATTTACCCCCTTAATTTGAGCATGTTCCACCGCAGGAATTTTGGAGAACTTTTAGTATGTTAGTAACTTGACTACTAGCTTTCATTTGGCAGGGTCAGAAATTCTGTTGCAATTAGTTCAAGTTCGAACCACAGGATGACTGGACTAAAGGTCCTTCAACAGAAATAGGTTCTTAAATTTTTGGTAAACACAATGGACATTCAACATAAAAATTGTTATGTCAAGTTTCTTTTAACTATACCACTCACCTATTACATACTGCAACTCCACTGATAAGAACCTATGTCCGAATAAAACCCAGGTTCTTATACGCGGGCTTTTACTGTATATTTTGGTGGAAAAAAAGTTTAAAACTGCGGTCAGTCAGCGGTATTTGATTTAGTATAATGATATGCAATGTTCTGCGAGCGGATGTATCCGCGATTTCCTGGTTAATAATCAATCATTGTTTACGTCTACTGTAGGCAATACTTGACTCTGCGACCTCTGGACTCCGACTCTAAGCCGACGAAGAGAGGAGGAAATCACTGCTCGCAGGGAAGGGGTTTGCAGTGAACTGCTAACAGAGGCCTCGTCTAACAATAGCAAGGAAGCGAAGGACGTAACATTCTGCCCAGAAAGAACAACGACTGAGTGATATTCTTCTACAGGGATGAAGCGGATCGGAGTAGAAGTGTAGAAAGAAGAACGCTCAAGCCAGCAGTGAAGGGAAGTTCGGTAAGTTAGATTTTAGTTCAAGCAACATGCTTCGTAGCCTTGACCTGCGAGACCTGGCTTTCGGGAAAGAGGGCCGCATACTCAGGCTAGCCCCTGCGAGAATCTGTCAGTCTTTTTATATTATCCGGTTGTTCGTGTAAAGACTGATAGAAATAAACCTTTGCTCGTTTAGAACGCAGAGGCGGAAATTTTCCAAAACATGTTCCCAATAGATTTCCTGTAAATAATACAAACAAGAAAACAGCCCGTCCCCTGTTTTGGCCCTTTTTAGCCCTGGCTTCAGGATGAGTGGCCGATCAGAGAGAATTGGCGTGTTGTTCGGTTGCGACCACCATGAGTATGTAATCTAAAACCAAACGCTGGGGTTCCCTGCGAGCAGAGGCTGCTTTTTATCTCCCTCCATTTTCTTTCACTTTTAGTTTTCTTGTCTTTTTCAACTACGCAAAGTAGCCTCTGGCACACAAAACACAGAACAAGATAATAGTGGACTCTGCTAGCGGGGAAAGGCAGGGTTACCTGGGGGCTAGAAAGCGGAATCTTTTTATAATATTCGGTTTTGATTGTGACAAACCGGCAAGCACCCCTCTACTAAAATGTGATTAAAACGGCTTTGTTCCATATCTGCAAGGAACAAAAAAAGTGCTGGGAAAAATGTATTCCTTTCTGCCAGAGGCACGTCCTTGAGCATTGAGTGATATTTTCCCGGCTACTACTGATTTTCCCAGCCAGGAAGGGGGGGGGGGAGTGATATTTTCCCGGCTACTGATTTTCTCAGCCAGGGGGGAACTTTGAGGCTGATTCTTGATTCCACGCCCGCAATGCATCAATGCTTGACAGAAAGTAAAGAATAAAACCTTTCTATTAAATTTACTACCATAGTAAATGTAAAGAAAAATTGTTTGTAAAGCGATAAATGAAAAAGCAGAGGGAACATCAGAAAAATTTCGCTAACAGCACATTTTTCCTCAATCGGTTTTCCCAGGAGAGCATTTTTATTTTTTTCCTAGCAACTTCCTTGTCCGAGCTTCTCCTACTAAGCTACGGAAAGGGCTGCAGATCAACATATTTTGCGGAAACAGATCCGTTTTGTAACACCTCCAATGATGGGATAGAACCTCGTGTGTGAGGACGTTCTCAGTATCTTTTACAAACACGCTCAGCTTGACGCCCCTACACCGGATAACAAAAAATATCATCGAATATCCAATGCGATTAACCACAAACGATGCATGAACCGTTGATATCGATTAAAATACTGATTACTGAGAGTTTGACTGATTATTCCGTCGTGGATGTGTCGTTTACCAGAGCGGACGGTAGTGTAGCTTTGACCAAGTCACTTCTGCACGCCAAGGAAAAATACTACCGCATTCATTGTTATACCCCTAGTTACTGTTGCTACGTCGGACAAGCCAGATTTTATCTTTGGCATAGAGCGCGGAAAAGACACCGATTGCAGGGAGGTGTTAGAATTTGTTGCATGCAATTCGGATTTTATATTTTTATCTTGAAAAGCTGAATTATTGAAAAATCTTCGATATTCAAGTTCGTTGCTCGGACATTTTGAATTCGCATGCGCAAATAAAAAGTGACCAATTAAGGCGTGTCACGTGGATTATGCCATAGAAAACAATATATTAGCGATAACATATAACTTCCGAAATACACGAAATAAATAGAATAGACAATTATTGAAGACAGGAACGAATAACATTAAATGAAAAGTTGTCCTTCCGTCTGCGTTACCAGATTACTGTAGGGATAAGGTTGGTTATTAACTATAACATACAAAGGGCGTCCTTAAAACGGTCTGGTGGCCGGGCGTACTCTCACCGCTAGGTCACAGTCGCTGAGCAATTAACTGAATACCCTCGGGATAGCGGCTGTCAGAGCCGAAATCTCTGGCGTGGACGTAAGAACCGTACGGTCGCCATACGCCCGCTTCAGCTCTCGGGGATAAGTCTGGATGTATGGTCCCTTTTTTTCTGAATGAGCCACTCCGATTCCGCCTTTGAAATATGCCTATGTTGTTTCAATATCTTGACTTGAGCCTGTTTTGTTTAATCATTGCCAAGCGAGTAACTGTAGTATAAGTGATTCATAAGAAAAGCTTGTTGTTGTTGGACTTTTCACGATCATAACACAATCATTACTCGCGCGCGCTCCCAATCCTTTCAATGTTTTTTTAGCCGTCCGGTATCCATGAAATCGCGCGCTCTGATTGGCTCGCGAGCGTTCCGGAATAATAATAAATACTTTATTTAAACAGGGTAAAACACGTAATAGTGAACATACACTAGTAAACTTGTGGCCCTCGGCTACGATCCGTACCCCGTGTCCGGATGAATCGCGCGCACGCTAATTTCTGTAAAGTATTAGTTATGCTGTTTCAGTGAAAGCAAAAAAAAAAATAAATAAAAATATTATTTACCGTAAAAGTAAAGTAAAAAAAAAGTAAATAAACCGTGCTTATATAGCGCTTATCCTCGCGGCTCAAAGCGCGTTACATCAACGGATAACTCATCCTAAAGAAACCAGCTTTATAAACATGAGTGTGTATTAGCATTGAGTTCTGTGACACTGAGGTTGGGCAACTTCCGACGGTCCTTTCTTTAACGTCCCTCTGGTTCCGGTTAGTGTAGTGTGAGAGACTGGACCTACGGTTTAACGTCCTTATCCGAGAAGACGCGAAGGTCTAACCAAAACCGGTTAGATCGTCTTGTGGTCGGTCCAGATCGTGAAATACCGTGACCTCGGCCTTGAAAATACTATTTTTAAGAGTCACGGTATTTCACGATCCGGACCTCCCAGTCGGCAAATAACATATATACATATTACCTGTAGGTGATTATAGCGAGAGAAAACGAACCTCTCTCGGCCAATCTGCGCGCGGAAATCCTTTTACTTATTATAGGAAATTAACGCTAGACTTGATTAACAAGGATTTGAGAAAACCGCGTTAATTTGGTTGACGATAATTTTGTTTAACGTTAATTAGTCATTGTCGATTGAATATGATATTTAATATTTTTTATTATTTGTTGTCTCAACCGCGCGTTAATTTCCTTTATTTGAAAGTCTTAAGCCCGATTCCGCGTTAATTTGATTCATTTGCAAGCAATTTCGCCTCTGAACCGCGTTAATTAAAGTTACGTAAATTTAAATCATGTTAATTTGTACAAGCGTTAATATATAATTCCTATAATAAGGTAATCACTTGAGTAATCATACTAAAACGATATAATTCATCACTGCTTGTGATTACTTGTTCATCCTATGGTTGATTGCTGTTGAATTTGTCCTTGTTCCTTGCTGACTGTGCACTCACTTTTATTATAGTTTTCTGCACTGTTTTGATGTCCGCTGGGCCTCTATTTTAAATTAGATTAGATTTCCATCTTTTGATGGCGAATTTTATTGGCGAGTGTGTACTCTGATTGGCTGTATTTTCTGTGGCGTGGTATAAAGACCACTACAAATACTACTTGAACACTGGATACGAAAAAGTAGACTATCAACTCTTTATCAGGGGCGTAGCCAGGAGGGGGCCGGGGCCCCCCTTTCTCGGGAGATCTTCCCATACATTTACTGCATTTACTGTTTTCACTATTCCCCCCCCCCCCCCCCACCAAATTCCAGGCTATGCCCCTCTTTATTATCGAGCACATATGAACTCTTTATTATCCCACAGGGTACTTTATTAGCAAATCTGATAGAAGTAGCTAGAAGTAAATATAATTCGTGAACTTGCATTCTAGCCTGTATTCTCATCCGCTACGGTAGAGTACGCTTCACTAAAGCCGCGTCTGGAAAACATGCATCAACCAGAATGATGCTTTCATTTTCCTCATCAGTCACTCAGAATTAAGCTTATAGCTAACGAACAACAAAAGTCACACCGATTCAAGTGAATGATGGCTTATGAAAGGACATTTGCCCCTTTGTTTTAAGTTTTTTCAAAAGAAATCACCCAGCAAATATGATTAACATTATCTTCACATTGTCATCTGGTCAAAGGAAAACAGATGGGCAGAATTTGAACAGATGAAAGACAACATTGCTCGTCAAGTCGACTTGTAAAGTGACTTTGATCAGACATGGTGGTAGAAAGTGCAAAGTACTGAACCGTAGTGGATGAGAGGCTAGTTCTTAGCACACGTTAAAATTTATGGGTTTTCCTTGTGTCCGTTCTCTTCACTGTATACTTCAAGTGACAACGTGCTATTGTCGCTATCCACCCCATCATCCGGTTGAGCATTAATTCCAGCCTCGTTATCTTGAATATTATAATAAGCTGACGTGAAAGACCATCCTGATCCGTATTTTGCCGCATTGCGCGCCGCAACATGACTGTCCCTGCCGATGCTTTCTCCGGAGTCTGAATTTCTGGAAACTTTCCTTTTTTGTTGTTTTCCTTCCGTATTCTGTAAACTTGTAAGTGGGCTTTTAAGGGAAAGGCTTATTTCACTGAAATGACGTTTGATTTCCACCATATTCATATCATCGTCAAGATACATTATGTCATCAAAGTTGTCGAAATCCGAAACAGTACTTATAACATCAAGCTTCTCTTTTGCGTCGTCTTCATATTTGTCCTCATCTTTAGACTGATCTCCCTAAATACCTTCTCTGATTGCCTCATACCTTGAAAGCTCTGCATAACAAAAGGTGTTACTGGCCCATTAGCTGAATTCGTTTCAGTATGAATTGGAACCTTGTTGTAGTCAATTGATGAGTTGCTTGTGTTGTTGTTCTGACAGCACGTGCAATAGAGGTGCTCGAATATT
This sequence comes from Scolanthus callimorphus, assembly GCA_033964015.1. Taxonomy (NCBI): domain Eukaryota; kingdom Metazoa; phylum Cnidaria; class Anthozoa; order Actiniaria; family Edwardsiidae; genus Scolanthus; species Scolanthus callimorphus. The sequence goes on from CM066915.1 coordinate 21,436,585, forward strand.
TTACAGCACGCGTGCTGTTCATGATGACACGAAGAACTGTGAGCATCACTTTTGGCAAGACTTAAGCTAGTTGAACTGTCAGAGCTTATGGATGTTTCCCATGCATATTTATTACCACCTTTTCTCCGTTTCTGAAGTTTGCTACTGACCTTGTACTTTCCTTTATGAAGCGCACACTTCAGTTTCATGTTTTGGGCCCAGTGGTGCCAAAACGTACAGGTCCATTTTGGCAGAAATTCCAGAAAGTAATACTTAGCAAATTTGGCAGTTTCGACGTCCTTCAGTTTTTTCCCAGCTTGTTGTTCGGCAGAAGCAACAGAATACGAAAAGTTTAAAATAGCAATAAACATGTTTATCAATATAAAGAGCACAATGACCTGAAGAAGAACCATGTAAATTGGTCCTAGTATAGGATTAAAATCACGGATCTCCCCAAACTTGATATCACCTCCAAACGCACCATTCTCCATCACCTTTCTAGCCGAAGATACCATACTAGAGTAGGACCTGACTCTTGACCCGAACGCAACGTTACTGAACATAGAGAATGCTAGTACTGCAGTAATATAAACCACGCTATAGGAGATGAGTAACGGGGAAGCACTCTTCAATATATACATCATCAAAGCTATATGCTTATTAAAGCGTATCAGCTTCAGTAATGACACTGTTAATATGAAAATGATCACCCCTAGTATGTAGATTTCCAGGTTTGACCAGAAGAGGAACTCTTCCGTGCTCCAGTTTTTATAAGGATTTTCTTGAATATCTTTTACATATTGTTCAGCGAAATACGCCACATAGGAGTTCATTACGAATGATAGCACGCACAGAGCAAGTAGAATGATTTCCAACCAGTTGCTAGGGTTCTTGAGGTACTTACATCCAACAGTGCAAGACTTCCTGATCTCCAGAACCGCACAAACAATAACAAAGACCATGAACATAATCTTAAAGAACGTGTGGACCTTACGGGTTTTTGGGTCAGGCGACGAGTACACTGCCACTGTTTGTAAGCTCTTTCGGATGTATCTTGCCCCTGTCGGGCTGAGCTCATAACTGTACTTCACCATGGAAAATAAGCTACTGGAAGGTTCAAAGACGTTAAACTCTACAAACACAGCTGCCGTCAGGTCATCAATCCATGCACGGGTCTCCAGGTCATTGGTGACATTAAGAGCAGTGTTCATGTTGTAGCCTAGCTCTGCTATGTATCCGCCATTAGAGTATGAAGGCGTATAGAGGGACAAAGAGTGGACGGCACTATCGCCTTGGTATCTCCAAGGTTTTGGACAGATGGCGTCTATTGTTGCATTGGAAGTGTTGTGCCTTGGAACCCACAATGGTATCCAATACGGCTGGAAATAGGAAGACAACTCTTCATTTTCGCTAGAGAAAGTCGATATGCACCTAGGAACATCTGAGCAAGTTCGGGATTATGCGACTTCAGGCTGCAGTATTCATCTGTAAGAAAGGAATGAGCACGTGTATGATGATAATTGGGTTTTTCGTGGGGTAAAGTTATGGGGTTTGAATCCTGGTTGAACAAAGGGGTCTCGCTGGATGATGAAGGGAAGGAGTTGACAAGGATGCAAGTGGAGAAAGATGTTTAATCGTAGGCCCAATCTTTCAGTCTCACTTTGCTTACACAAGCAGGGAAATGCTACATTCCTCAGTGACAATACTTGCGAACAAAAATCTTATCTTTGTAACAATGCAACTTTAGAGCATTTCCCTCCCGTTACAGTAAACTACAACAAGCAATTAGTTTTTTAAAAGTTGGGAAAAATAATTCATTGTAATGCGCTTAGAGAATTGAGTGCAGCACACTTTTAACGTCAAATAGTTTGTAGTCAAAGGTCAATAACAGGAAACATTAGAACTGATAACCTGACAAAGTAACAAACACTAGTCATCTAGTATCAGATTTTGCACTGCCTCCTCACTCTAGAAGGCCCTCCTTTCCTGGAAGCCTCTCTAGTTAATAAGGCCCCCTTACCTACACCAAGCTCCTGACAGAACGTAACCCCTATAATCCCCCCTCCCCTCCTGCGTAGGTGGCGGCGACTCCACTGCAAGTCGGAGTTTAGCCTCTGTCTCTGGAAAAGGTCACGCCTGGAGAAGGTGACTACATTCACACAGAACTTAAAATGTTTGCATATATGACCAGCACGGACAGACATAGACAGACACATGTTAGCTAACAATCGGAGGTCAGCAACCTGTCAGATATAAAGACCTACATATCTAGGAAGCGGGAGCTTGATGGGTTTATGATTGATTGATCCTTCATACGTTTGTATCCCGTGTGCTAAAACTACCGAATAGCAGCCAAGGCGCTATTTGTCCTTCGCGAGAAAACGATTTTTTTTATCAGTCTTGAAAAAGATGTAACATGATTGGCTTTAGTTAATAAAATTGATTTACATTTAATTAGATTTGAAGCAATTTTCCCTATTTGTAGATGACTCGACGTTTCCGATAGCCTGGGAAAACCGACGTCACTTGGCGCTCGTCGAAAGAGACTCACCAAGGGGCCTCTTTGCGAGAGTCTCTTTCGACGAGCGCCAAGTGGTGTCGGCTTTCGCAGGCTACGTTTCCGAGTCACGAGACGTGGTTTTACTGGCTGGTTATTCGACTGTCGCGAAAGCCCGGTTAAAAAGTAACACCCCGTGTCGACGTTTTGACCTTTGAGTAGGGAAATTCCAACTGTTAAACTGATCAAACTCCCATTGTTCTATCCCGTGCTTCACAAACCTGGCTTTATTCTAACTTGACGCAACCTGGGCATTCCAAGAATAAATACTTCTCTGTTGCTCAAGAACCCTTCTTGGTAGATAAATGGCTTCCCATTGTACCAAGTGGTGTTATATAGTCCAGGGAGCAAATCATGTCGAGTCCAAGACCAGAACTCGTGATGCTCGTCAACCTAAGAAACGCAAGTAAAAAGGTGATTAGAGAGAGGGTGTCAGGAGATAGTCAAGAATTATTTGTATTTGTGTCCACTGTGCATTTCGATCAGTGAATCATATGTTTGCATTAATGTTGCAGACTCAGGACATATAAACAAACCCGCATCCTGTGCTGATAAAAACAAACACCTATGGTGCTACAAGTTACCAAGGACAATTTTCTCACCTTCTGAAATGTCTGAAATATATCCTCCATTGACTTTGTCAGCATGTATCTCGATTTGCCTCGGTTCCCGTAGCAGACAACCATGAATAGCACAATCATAATTGTGACTCGCACTATTTCACGTAAGACCCTGAACAGTTCCTGTTTGTGTTCAACGAACTGTCGATCCTCAACCAACATATCATCAGATGGCATGTCCACATTGTTTTTTACGCCCATTTCCTTTGCGCGTATATTTTCAGTCGAACCTGCATCACTTGGAGGAGGCTTCTTGAACAACCATGCCAAGAAACATGCAAGAACTATAACCTTTATGGGGTCCTTGATGAAAATATCCTGTGTAACAAATACAGCCACTGCTACCAACCAGCCATCGGATATCTCCCTACCCCACTGCATGCTGTAGAAGACTACGTACGTAGCAGAAACTAGAATAACTGAAATGCACAGCACCCATGCGGATATGTGAACAAAGTAGGCCAAACACGGTGAACGATGTTTCCTGCCATCATCCCCTGGCTTGATGGGCCGTCCAGACTTAGAAAACATCAACACAATAATAGCATTGATGGGAGTCGCGATGAGCGCACTCTGGATCCCTATTTTTACATCAGCTAAGTTTATCTTGATTGGTCCTATTATAAGGGTTTGGGATAACCTTGGTCCGGAGATGTTATAAAACATAGCGCTTGTGATCATAGCTGCGAACAGGATTGACATACAGCAAGACAAGCGCTGGCACCTTGTGAAAGGGCTTTGCGGCGGGCGGGCAAACACAGACATCCACAGGTGCCCCTCACTCAATCCTTTGTCCTTCCGCAAATAAAACAAATGACGAAATCGATCCTTGAGGTCCTTTTCATACGCTTGTACCTCAGCTCCGAGTTTACCCCCTTCCTTTCCGCAGGCAAGCCATCTATTGAATAGAAAGTGCTTCACTTGTTTGCTCTCAATGTCCGTTATAACAACTTGAGTGACAAACCAGTCTGGACTCGGGCCGCTGTTGTCATGCCATAGCTTGACCTTTACCAATGTACCAAGGTCTTCTTTGAGTTCGACGTTGAACACATTAGCGCTTCCTCGTGCGAAGAATATCGTATCAGTATCATCTGTATTCTCCAGACAGATCGCCGGTGTGCAGGTGTTTTCACCGAAGATGATTAGTCCGACACGAGCGGTAGTACCATTTCCCCGCCATGAGCCAGTGTGTATCAGGATCTTGTATGAGTACGTATTTGGATCATCCTCGGCAACCAAACGCATGGTTTTGTTAACAACCTTGAATAAAGAAAACAACAGCATTTCAGGGTTTTGTAAAATACTAATACAGCTACGACCTACATCCAGTAGAAGATAGCTGGAATCGAAGCGTGCATCACAGCCTTATTTTCTGCTTAATAATAATCGTTGCATGTGACGGCTTTATTATGTATGGCACAGCAATTATTATTTCTGAACTGTAATTTCTTTCTGTTCTGGTCGTCATTGGGACTGGTTAATACTGTGTTTGAAACCAAGTATAAGGTTCGGATGAGTCCATAAAATAAGGTTCTGTTGGTTTACAAACAGCGCCGTCTGTTAAAGCGCAACTTTGCAGTATGCCAATCCCTCCAGCCTTGCATTGTAAAGTAGTAAATTTAGCCTTCGGTCTGCAATGACTTGAATCCTTTCCTTTCCTTCTCCAAAATAGACTTGCCCTGCCTATGTGAAACAGGGCTACAGCAGTTACCTTTTTCTTATCTTTATTGTCAGCTCTCCTGGCAAACACCAGCCCTATTAAATACAAGGCCAGTATAGTACATACTGCAGCTAAAACTGCAACATTGCCAGACTCATTCAGGGTTAGGAAGGCGTCCCAAACTTTGTTGTAATCAATCGGATTTGGTGCCACGAAGAAATCCCCTCCAAATGGAGTCAAATGGTTGCAGATGCAATGTATGTGGGTGTCATTAGAATTTGGACCAAGCTGTGTTAACAAAAACATCAGGTCAGTAAATTTAAAGTGACTGGATTTAACCTGAAAATAGCGTATTACACGGGGCCCGTTGCAAGACTGAAGATCTCAGCCATTTACTCGAACTAGGTTGGTACGTTCTAGTGAGTATAAATCAATTAAGAAGGAATCCGCCAGCAGCTCGAGTAAGCAGTGGACAAAAATATTGTACCAAGATCATTTGTATTGTACTGTAAACTTCCTTGAGCCTGTTTTCAATATCTTGTTAAAAGAATCCGTTTCTAATAACACCAAACACTGAAGTTCTTGCAAAACATTGGGAAATGGTAGTGGAATGAAATTGACAACAACTTTTTCTTGTGTTTGCAGTACTATTTTCAACTTTGAAAATTATTTTTACAGGCTCCAATGGGAATTAGTTTTTGGTGTTACTACAGTTAGTGAGTAACATCTCTAGCTTTAAGAAAATGCAAACAATTTGAATATCTTTGATATTACTCTAGTACACCAAAAAATGAAATTCGTCGATGGAAGAATGACTACTGATATATCCTGATAGAAATTCTAACACAGCGTATCACTATCAGAACCTCAGGCATTCCAAGGAATCCAATTCACACATTTTAAGTAATACTTACCCAGCATCCTTCTGTCTTCCATCTTTGATGTTCCGTATCCCAGTACATGCAGGTGCCTGAAGTCACATCAAACGTGTAATTGACATCAGTCTTTGCATTATAGACAGGGATGACGTCATGACCCGGTGATGGTGGAGCTGTAGGAGGATCCTTATATGTAGGGCATGCGCGTCTTTGCCGATGCTGCTGAGTAACAGGACTCTTTGTCCCTTTAAGTGATCGTTTTGAGCGCGTCATTATCAAGGGATCAGTGATGTCCTTTAATACGTTTTCGCTACTACGAGAGACTTCTTCCCGTTGAATGTAACGAAGACCAAGGTAATGCAAACCAGTGTAGCCTGTAATATTCTTTGATATTGAAAACGCGTACGGATTGCACGTATTCAAAATTATATCTTGTTGTGAGCACCTCCGATGTGGCAATGTGGTCATAAATGTATAATTCTCTGGCGTTGGTCTTTCATTATATCGCACATAGGCCTCAAGTAACACTTCCTGCATAGGGGATAGGTGTATGGTGACCGTTGCATGTGGTGAGGTGATGTCTATGACGTGATATCTTATGAATGAGTCATTTCCATCACTTGGTTTTAGAAAGTATTCTTTGTCCCCTTGCGTTTCATCAGTTCCTTTTTGTCTTGTTCTCGGTAAGTAGAGCTCCATCGGTGTTCTAAATTGGGTGACTTCTACTTGCCTCTGTTTTTGCCTTTGCCTTAAAATTCCACCAGGAGAAGTGCCATTGCTTCGATTAGTTTGATTGGCATCTAGTGAACGGTTTTGGAGTGGAATCTTTTGCATGTTTACTGACATATTGATATCGATAACAGCAGAACGAACATTCTGAGCTGACTTATCCCACGTGAAGGTATTCTTCTTGATTACGCAAACCTTCAAAAGAATGAAGACCAAAATGAAGCTTTCAATTGTGGCATTGGCGATGCCAACATTTAAGCCAAATAAGCACCGCTGCTGCTACCGTGCCGGCGGTTAATTCAAAACTTGTTATAACAGAATTCTGGCCTCTCAATATATATATATATAATTGATTTCCGGTAGAACGTCCCTAAAGGAACGTTTCTGATCGGTTGAATTTCATCCCTATTTATTCCCGCAAAATTTTACGCGCGTGGTCACAAAGGAAACCCGCAACAGGCTGAGAATTTGGACAATTGTTTTCCAATTTTCACGATTTCGAGGTGTTTTTAACATAAATTTATCCTCAAAGCCAGATACATGTTTGTATGCAAACATATATTATTATTCAGCCATGCCACTATCTCGATTCTGATTGGCTAAGAGTACACAGCGAAAGCATGTTGGCGCGCAGTTCGTGACGTCAAACTCCAGACATTCAGATTGATGCACTCTAATGACGTCATAACGCAAGCCAATAGGTTTGGCCGCCATATTGGTGAAAGCCATTCTCGCCAATATTCTCGTTGAATCTGCTATGCTTTTTGCCCAAAGATCATTGCTCATGATATCTAAACATCAACAATGGCTATTTGAATTGAATGCGAAGAGAAAAATACTAGTGGACGTAAGCTGAAGTTGAAAAACCGTTTCGCCTTGCATTGCCTCGTCGTCGACTTCGTTTAGCTGGATAAGAATTCCTGGTTGCTGAATAATAAAACAATTATTGAATTCGGTTTTCGCATGATAGTGAGATTTGTCAACGCCTCGAGTTAGTGTTATCGGCCTCAGCTTCGCCTCGGCAGATAACACAAACCTCGGCGTTGACAAATCTCACTATCATGCTCAACCTCATCCAATAATTGTTAAATGTCTTTCCATAGCTTGAGGAGCCGAGTAATGCGCCATACCTGTAAGTGAACATAAACATCGTCATTAACGACACCTTCGTAAAATGCTGAATAAGGAGGTAACTTTATGGCAGCACCGTTAAGGTTAACAGTGTAGCCACTGAAGGAAGTGAGAGGCCGTTTGGATACGAGAATAGCCATAAATCCCGTATGGATAATGTGGTCCGTCTTCTCGTCTTTCGTATCCAAAAACGTTTTAGAGACGCTTTCAACCAGATGCATACTTTCTTCTGCGATCTCACGTTTCTGCAACCAATTGTAAAAGTGTACAATAGTAGTTAATTTGGAATCCTAAGAGGTTAATTGAAATATTCTTGAAACCTTATTTAAAAATAATCTCTATTAAACGTCTCTCTTTTCATTGTTAAGCTATGCCCCGAAAACGTCGAAAATTTAGCGAAGCACCCTTAATCAGATCATGTCAGTTAGGCTTCTTCAGAAGAAGTATCGGCTGTTCTTGGTGGTGCAAGGAACCAGAGGCATAAAACAATAGAAGACAAAAAACCGTAGAACGAAACAATAAGATAGAATACAATAGCTCCAATCCAAAATACATTACATCTTGCAACACCAAGAAAGACCCGAAGCGTCTTCTTGCCCTGAAAAAATAGGTACAACTATTAATCGTACGTTGCAGCGATAGAAGAGAAGATGACGAAGAGGACAGAGGACAATGTCCATTCCGCTGGCGTTAAGATTTTTAATGTTTCGTTGTTTGTTTTCTTCGTGTCATGCTTAATATGCTGGTCGGTCAAACTTCTGTTAATTCTTACCGCACTCCTTGTTAGATTGGCGGTGACTGAGGACGCTGACTGTAGGATGTCACCGACTGCCATAGCAACGCTCTCCCCGACAGAATGCAGTAGAGTCGTCGGGTTTGGCTTTTGTGATTTGAGAAAATACCAGCCATAGTGTAAAATCCTAAGAGCAACTTCCTGAAAAAGGAAACCAAGACAGTCTTGCATCTACTCCGGTAACTTAAGGCCTGGGTGGAAGCCAAATCCAAAATGGCGGACGTAAAACTGAGGGGGGTAGTCTATCTCTAAACCAATGCCTCTGAGGGATGCAATCAATTTGCATTTCCATACCTTTGGTCATTCTCGATCATTTTCACCAATGTTGGTCTATATGGCAACAAATGTATGATCTCTGACCTTAAATATAATTTCTTGGAAAATGGTCTCTGCACTCGATGGGGATAAGTTAAATCGTTCCCCTGAATGTGTGATTGTGTTTGTTATCTAGTGTAGTTTATTGATCTAACGAGGCTGGCTGGAAATATTTTTTCGAATAGCTATAATTGTGATGATGTAATATGATACCTCTCATTTTCTTAAAATGTGGATAACTTGGACAGCCAGCCTCGTTGGAATGGTAATGTACGCCCGACACTGGTCATAATATAAGACCCATTGGGAAACCACTGGTATGATCCCCGTCGAATACAGGTCACGCGATCCGTTGACATGGTAACCAATTACATCAAATGAAACGTCTCACCGTTTAGAGCAACCTCAACGAAAAACATTCTACGCAAGACATTTTATCTACCCTAGGGAATTTTTTTCAGTGTTTTTCGCATTTTTGTCACAATATACCTGAGTAAACGTCGTTTTGGATGGTAGTCGGACAATGGTTAAAACGTCTCATCTCATACTTTATTGGAAAAATCGCCTGCTTCTGGAGAGCTTTTGAATTGTTATGATTTACCGGTAGTCCTTTTGGCCGAGATCCTATGCACTTAAGCTCCGAGGATGGTAACATCTGAAGACTTTTACTTTCTTCAACATTCCGCGGATGGTACGAAATTGTTTCCGAAAGGCATCGTGGAAAAACTAACTTGCTCGACGCACATATACGAGTCCCAATGGAATCCCTAACCGAAAAATAATGTATTTTGTTCAAGCCGGGAATTGATATCGGTATGCTACTATGAAAGGCCATTACCGTAAGCCTGTGCGAGGAGCTCAGCAGCTTGACTTACATAAAGAAACAAATTTGCTCTGAGATTTTTAATACCTGAGCTTCCTGCGACATATTTTGTCCGAGGCACTTGTGCACAATGTAGAGTGCCTTTTGAACATTATGCACACTTTCAAAGGTTACATTTCTCATTTCTCGGAGGATAAGCCCTTTCACCTGAAACGGAGAAAAGACGATAGTATAAACAATATGCTCATATACATTTATATCTATATTTATTGCAACTTTATTTTGACTCACTTTGCCAAATGAAACGAACGGCTGATAGGGCATTGTCGATTGTCGATGATATAAGGTGATTGATGTATTCGTAGAAAATATTTTGCTTTGTCTTTCAATACTGCGCTAAATACTTACGATGTCTTTCTCGACACTCTCTCCATTCTCTAATGCCGACACCGCTGCCAAAGCCGTTCCTAACCAATCCGTAATGTTACCATGGTCATCGAGATGATTTAACACTTCTGACGGACGTATGCGGGTTACCTTCAGTTAATAATAGGCAGACAATAGTGGAACAATATTGTTGTTAGATGGCATTGGGCAATTCAAAAATATTAAACTTGGACATAATGGTTAGTTAGGCTTGAACATCTGACGAGTAGGAAGCAGTGAGGAAACAAAGCCGGAAACATATTTTACGGGATGTTGTCGTGCTTGTTTCCGTCATATGCCTGGTTTCCATATGTTGCAGCTGTTGTAAGCAAACTTGTTCTGCAACAGCTAATGTGAACAAAGTTGTTCTACGGCAGCTGCAACATATGGAAACCGGGGTCGTTCACGACTTATGTAACACGCTTTAACTCGTGTTTCAGGAATTGCCAGTGTTCTATCTCTGCGACAGCTGCTATACTGGAGATTCTAGACTGCTACGACCCCGGTTTCCATATGTTACAGCTGTCGCAGAACAATTTTATTCACGATAGCTGTCACAGAACAACTTTGTCCACGACAACTGCGACAGCTGTAGCACATGGAAACCAGGCTTTAAAATGACGACGATGAGAGCAATAATAATAAGAGCTCAATAGACCATTTTCAAAAATGGCCGCTCCAAATTCAAATGTCTTAAAATTAAACTGATCGAAAATCAAATACTGGCACTAGAAAGGGTATCCTCACATTAGTAATACTATAAATTTTCGTTATGCCAAATGCCATGTCGGCTGAGAACGCAGAGTCTGAAAATTGAAATCAAACTTTCAACTTTCGTTTTCTCGGAAGATATTGGATATAATGCAGCGGCGGCCATTTTGGAAAAAAGTCTATAGTAATGTGATGATTGATTGCAGTGATTGATGGTAGTGGCGGTGGTGATATTGAGATTGGTAATGGTGGTGATGACGATGGCGACGTTGGTGTTGGCAAGGTGCCGTGAGAGATCTTAAAAAGCGGAAGGATGTCCATGCCTCTTGTTTTGCTTTACCTTCAGCTGTAATTCCCGTGCATCCTCTACCGTCGACTCTCTAATCCTCACCAACAGCTGAAGCCTGTAGTCCATATCGTCATCTCCAACTGGCAGTACCACATTTATATCTGGTACTTTGCTCGTTGCCAAGACGATGCCCTTCGTTTTTCTATCTCTTGAGCGCAGAATTACCTGGTATCTCGCAGTGTGATTCCACCCTTTGCAGTGGACAATAAAGTTTGTCACTAGAACCTCGCCGATGAGAGGAGACACGAAGCAATGCTTGTACATGAGAGAGCTTTTAGTTGTCATAAGAATACCGTCTCCCCAATCATAGGTCGTTTCTACATCAACCACATCATTGCCTTGAATCCAAGTGTTTCCTATGTTTATGAGAGGAATCATTGTCTTTGCTTTTTTCTCTGCTATTGTAACGTTGTTCAGTGCAGCCTTAAAGCTTTGTGACTTTATTTTAGTGCATGCATCGCCACGGCAAATTGTTTCAAAAACAATTGGTTTGGTCCTGTTAATTCGGTTACCACAGTTCTGAAGGCACTTTATTAAAACAAAAGGCCGTGCTAGAACAGAAAACCGTTTTACTGCGTCTACTGTGCGATTCCCTTTTTTCGCTATCAATCTGATATCATAAGTTTCTTTCTCTTTCAACTTTGTTACTCTCAAATGGACTTTTGTAGCTGTGACCGTTGCATTATAAAGGCAGTATTCTTGTTTACAATGTAGCAGCGTTCTGGTACTGTTATGTACAAAGACGTCATTCATTGTCTTACCCTTGTGAAGGCATTCCCATTTGAAGCCGATCCCTTTATTTCCTCTCCATCTTTCCATATAGTCAACAGAGTCCAGCGCGTTAAACGAAACGCTTTTAATGCCTGTAATAGCATAGTCTGGACCATTTATTCTTGCCACAAGCCGGCTAACGCGTACCTGTAGATAACCATAATCATATGACAATCCCACCAGGGTTCTGTTGGCAATTGTCTGAGAGGAACACATGATGTATGCTAATTTCACATTGTTCTGATTGTACCCAAAACTAAGCTGCATAAAACGTCTCAAAGGCGCGTTTGGATGTCCAAGAGGGTTGAAAAATTTGAATAGTCCCATGTCGCTATCTATTCCAGTCCCGACACAATTGATGATGGTAAGTGCCGACGGATCGTTGCACCGATCAGTTTTCTTGACCTTAAGAACGATTATCCTTCCCTTGATTGGTTTCGTTTGTGATGGGAGCTTGGGTAGTCCAATATCTAAGATAGGAGGCTGGCATATATCTTTTACAGCTAACAAAAGAAAACAAAAAGATGTTAGTCCATGGTCCCGTTTTTTAGAAAGTAATATTGTGAGTCGTAACAAATATCTAAGAAAAACATTGTTTCAACTTTAAGAAACATAGCTCTATTCCACATCAGTTTCTTCCCTAGAGGACCCTACCAATATCGGATACAAGACGAGAAACGGATAATTTCCAAATGTAAATATGTTGTGCTTGTTATCGTATAGCCATTGGAAATGCATAGTTTATCGTCTCAAGACAACCTCAAGGGCATCTCCACTACTTTGTCCAGAAAGAGTCTTTGACTGACAAATAGGGGCTACCGTAGTTGGACCATTTGAATACTAAAACCAAAACCTTCTAAAAACTAGCCAATGTTGCTGAGCCAAAATATCGGGAATCTTTGCGATTTGTATTTATCAATCAATATCTGACCGCGTGTAACAGAAAGTTTCAGTCACAAGCCTTACCTGGCGTATTAACCTCGAAGAAGGAGGAATCAAAGAAAGAGGATTTCTTGATATAGTTTTCCAGTTTCAAAAGGATCATTTCCCCTTCACTTTGCAGGCAGTAAATCTCCACCTCCGCGGTGGTCTTTGGCAAATAGTACTGATTTGGGAAAGGCCTGAAACGTTGAACAATTGAGCAATTCATTTAGGACAAGGAAGGAGCTAACCTGCGTTATATTAACACTTGCCCCTTATTTTATACGCAGAGTAACAGATGTCAGACCCTTCCAGAACCCTAAACTCAGGCATTCCCCAGCGCGCATCTTAGGTCCCTTACTGTTCTTGATCCATCGCGATGACGGATTTTGTTGAAGGAAATCTAGAAACTCTCCGAAGCTAATCATTCCATCATTTTAAAAATTGGTGGCAATAAGCGCGCTTTAGGGAGTACGATGATTCCCAAATTGTTTTGATAAAAAAGACAAGTAATCAGCTATGTGGAATGAAAGACCTGAGGAATAGGCTATCGAAGGCAAAGGATGCATACACTAGACTAAAGAGAATATGGAGTTCGAAGAAGATCACGAGAAGTACGAAAAAAGTTGTATAAAGTTGGTACTATCAGTTTTGTTATACGGTTGCGAGACCTGGAAGTTGAACAAGGAAGATGATAAGATGCTTGATGTTTTCCAACTTAAATGCTTCAAGGGAATTTTGAAGATTAGCTGGAAAGACCACATCAGTAATGAAGAGTTGCTTAAAAGGGCGAATATAGATCCAGCGAAGTCAAAAGGAGAAGGTCGAAGATGATAGGCCATGTGTTAAGACAGGATCGAGAAAGTTACTACAACGTAGCCATGACCCGGGCATCTAAAGGAAGACGGAAACGGGGAAGTCAACTTGGGGAAGGACTGTGGAAAGGGAGAGAGGCGGGGCGGGATGGAGGACAAGGGAAGAGGTGCGGGCAAAGGCGGCAAACAGGTTGGAATGGAGGAACGCTGTGAAGGCCCTATGTGCCACCAGGCACGAGGAGGATAGGTAGGTAACAATCAGGTATGTTACCCGAAATTCTAGTTGTAGACTTTTCCTCCTGTGCCACCTAACTCTCATAACCAGTCAGGTCGCCCTTGCTCTGTTTCGCTTGTTGAACTCGTCAGGCTTCCGTCGCGGCATTTCTCTTTCAACCTGATGGTGTATAGACGGAATGCCGGAAGGTGGAAACCATACATTTGTACAGTTCTAACTCCCCCTTTCCCAAATCCTGGCTACGCCCCTGACCTTATTGGCTTCGATAGATTGAGTGTCGGAGCAAAGAAGATCCACAAAGTCGAGTCGACATTTCGATGACGCTTAGGTCGCGTGATATAAGATTTATTGTTTACTCTACCTTAAATGTCGTACCCTCAGTGTTAAATATCCAGCTGTTGTCTGGAGGAATGACTGTAGCTGTTTAGTAAAAAAAAACGTTTAATTCCCAGCATCAATCTATCCCATCAAGTGTTGCCTAATTTTAACCTATATACAAATAGACACGTTGTTCAACTCGCTTCTTTGATAAGTATACGTTTTACCTTCCTAAGTTCAATTCAATCAAGTTGTAATAAATTAAAGGTATTGGAGTGTCTCGTATGAATTTGCTAATAATACCAACTCGATCAGTTTTTCTGTAATCACATCATAGAAATGCTAGATAGATATGGTAAATCCTACACTCCCTAAGCATTACTACGATATATAGCTTCATGAAGGAGTTGAGTTCAGGGTGCGCGAGAAAAAAATTGTTTACGGAGTCACCCGTGAAGCCCTCATGAAGGTGAAGCGTAACACAAGATATTCTGTAAGATACCTCTGAGGTCATTTCGTCTTGCACCATTTTGTATTCTCCGGAATCTGGGTAGATATAACTCATTCGGAATGTTCTTGAGGTCATCAGCCATACAACAATGAAATAGTCTGCGAAATAGTAGGAAAAGTTACTTGTTGACCTCTTCTACCACATACGGGCTTTGACAGAGGAAAAGTGGCATACTTCAAATAATTATTCTCACTATTATTCTATGCAGTTGGGGTGGAACAAGCAGACGACACAGCGCTATAAGCTGGTCATATTCAGCAAGTCATATCTAAACTCTTTCTTACCTGGTTGGCAGCCATACAATTCCATCCTTAGGCCCACCTGACGCTGGAAGGGTAATACCACTACAGATGAAGTCAAAACAGGATATTTAAGGTAGCTCAGCTGGACACGGTGACTATCTGTATTCCCTTTAAAAACCTAAGAAATGAGATACCTGTTAGGGGTGGACCATTAGAAATTGGAGGAGGGGGGGGGGGTGGCAGTTTTTTTGTGCATGAATTTTTTTTTCGAGGATCAGGTTGTGCAAGATTTTTTTGGGGGAATTTATATCATGTTTTTTACTAGCTTGGATCTCTGCAAGATTTTTTTTTTGGAAGGATTGGCCTTGCTCGAATTTTTTTTGGGAATTGCCACCCCCCCCCCCCCCCCCCAATTTCTAATGTCCACCCCTTAGCATATAATTTGCTTTTAGTAAAATGTATGCCATACCCAGTTTATTTGCCGGCCGGGAGGATGTCGAAACTATTCGGTATTCCTGAGGAAGTATTGTTATACTGACGTATCAATTTAACTAGCGCACGCGCGAACATTCTCTTGTAAAACTATCGGTACAAACATCAGTAAAGTAAAGCCTTCAGTATTGCAAGTTTACGATAATATTTGAAAGGAATAACACTTATCTGTGTTGAACTACTTCAACTTATAAGAAAGCTTTGTACATAATGCGAACACATTATGCATTAATAAGTAATAAGCAATGTTATCGTATCTCTCCTATCCTTTAGTTCTGCTTTTAGCGACGAATGTCGCCAACGACGTAATGTGTCGTTCAGAGGTATGGGGAAGCTTTGTTCAGGGGTTCCTTTGGCAACATAATAGTCATTTCGTATCATGTCTTTAAAATAGTTGCTATCATTATTAATGACATTAATAATTATTCATCAAAAATGATTATCTCGTTTGGGTAAGTTCTGGTCCATCAGAATAATATAGAACCACCCAGTTTTGTATGATAATGAATGACATGGCAGACTTCAAAAGTGTGCCAGCGATGTTTTGTATGTTGAATATTATTCCTGTTAAAGTTCAGACTGAATAAAAAATCGACATAAAATTTGAATAAAGAAAAGTTTTGAAAATCGCTGGCCTGCTTTTGGAGTCCAACTTTAGTGTCATTCAAGACGGACTAGACCTTATCCAAACGAAAAATAAATAAAATAAAAATAAATAATAAATAATTTTTAATACCATCAATAGTTTTTTTTACTTTTCAAAAGCTTCAAAATGATGGGTATCTAATAAGCTTTAACAGTCCTCCTTAAATACGTGAAATACGACTGCCTTCGCTGACCACCTTCTCACAAGAGACGGTCTGACGCTAATTTCACGCATCGTATAGATTTAACAAATGTCCTCTGATTTTCCGTGGTATGTCCTCTTATATACCACGCGCACGGAATGACGTAATAAAGTGGTCAAAATGTTCGCCAGAAAATTTCGCCAAAAGCTGTCGTTTTGCCGACGTTGCAAAACTTCCTTATTAGGAAATCCCCTTACCTTATTTGGAAGGTCTGTAAGTACTTTTCCTCATATCTTAGCGAAAAAGCAGGAAAAGTGACCAAAACTTACAGATACTCGAGAAACATCCTTCTCTTGGTCGTCATTTTGTTTTTTTTTTTCCGTGGGGTTCCGTGGTATACATTTATGTACCCACGGCTGAGAGCCAATCAGAATTCGAGAAACGCGCGCGTTGTGGTATAAATCGGTATAAACTATATGTTTTTCAGGGAGTCATACCCAACTTACCATTCCGCTGTTACTCTTGATCACTTTGTAGATATTGCCATCTCCGTACAGCAGTGCATACCTTTTCACCCATTCTTTGACACTTTCGTCGCCATACCCTTGCATGGCAATGCCACTTATAACGGTCGGTTTACCGAGGTCTACCCGTATCCAAGGCATAACGAAAGAACCATGTTTTGATCGGTAGCCTGGTGGCCACGTGTGTTTATTTAACCTGGCTTGGTGCGCTCCATATGTATCAAAGTCATCCTTGTATACCGAACTTGACCAAAGCTGATTGTCCTTTATCCGGCCATCTTCTAGACCAAGAGGCTCGTTGCATCCTTAAATGAACAGCGTTGATTGTTATTCTCGTCTTTCTTTTATTGTCTCACTGCCTTTACTTTTACCCTTTTTTGTATTTTTCAACTTCGCAAAAGTAGCCTCTGCGCACAAATGTAATTTTATGTATATACATGGTACTATATGTTTGAGCATTTTTCTTTGGAGCGAAAGCATACTTTATATATCGATACAACATTCCTCTTCCTCCCTCGTATATATGCTTCCAAGTAGTATACCGTGGGATATCCCACGCGTCATTTATATGTAATAGAAAGATACATGCTATGTAAATTGGCTATAAAAAGAAAAACACATAGATAGATTTGTGTAATATGGAGCAAACTCAAACAATAATCCAATTCCTTAATAAAGTCTTGAAATTCTCAATCGCTTTTGTTGTTCAGCCTTCCTCATTTAATACATGCTCAAAAAAATGCATGGCCAAATATATACAGACTAATACAGAGATAGGAATATAATTGCAAAAGAAATCGAGTTATTTCCTAGGTGTCAGTATAGATTAATATAGAAGCTTATAGATCTAATATAGACTAATATATAGAAGCCCTGTATGGGTAACGGACGTCAATTACTTCCATAGTGCACTGAGCAAGGATGGCCGGCGTTTATGGATGATCTTGTGTTCGTTATTTTCATATACGTTATGGTATTTTTTATAATTAAGCAATAAAAGTACTTTCCGCGTGCTCTCTGCTTTCTTACAAACACGAGGGGGATGTTGGGAAAACTGATCAAAACTTGAAAGCACGAGCCGAAGGCGAGTGTCTTTCAAGTTTTATCAGTTCGACCAACATTCCCCGAGTGTTTGTAAGCAACCAGAGAGCACGCAGAAAGTATTTTTATTGCTTTTAGAAAATAACATACACACGCGCGACAGCGTTGCGTGACAATCGTGTTTCTCAGGTCTCTTACAAACACGCTTTTTAACCAATCAGAATGCGCACATTCACAATACAACATAGGTGTTATTTTCTAACTAGGGGTGGACCACATAGGCTGCGTTCTACAAAATATTAAGAATCTGAGTAGAAAGTCGAGTCGGATCATTGGCTTTCAATCAATCTAGGAGGGCAACCATTCATTATTGAAATAGATTAATATTGGGTTCCTAATGACGTGCTGCGTTTGGTCTAATAAAAAAAACATATTTTACTTTTTAGGGATTTTGACATTGGAAGCACTTTTTAATGTGATTATGAAGATTTTTTTAATTTCAAAGCGCTGTAAATAATTAATATAATAAACAAGCTTTAGATAAAACCTAGCCCCTTCATAAATTTCTTCCATGCTGCTATGTTAAAAGGAAAGGTTAAAAAGAACATAAAGCTTAGCTAAAACCTTTTCCTAGACCCCACCAAGGAGCAGAAGCCAATTTACATAGCTTGTGACTGCAGAATCCTTTCATAAAAAACAGAATAATATGGAGTTTAAAGACGGAGGCGTTGCCAACGATTGTTTTACTTTGCAAGATCGTAATACTATTGTTTTTATCACTAGGATGTTATATTTATTTAGAAATTGAGATGGCTATCAAAAATCTATTACAAAACCTTTCTATTCGAAGCGTACATTATCAGTTTAAAAAAACTATTGGCGATCACGTACCATAAAAACAATGAACGAAAAACTGAGACACTTCATAAATAGCCTACTTCATGACCACGGCCCCTGTTTAAAGGCAAATAACTTCAGCCAAGTAGTGTGCTTATGCTACGAGAGGTAAATGCTGTTGAACGGCTTCTTTAAAGTTATCAAAACATTAAATTTTCATAGTCTTTAGGTTTTACAAAGTTTTACATAAGGGAGTAGAGTAATTAAAACCATAATTCACGACCTTCGAAGAACTGTCAAATGTATTTGCACCGAGCATCATTTACCTTGATTTGTAGTCGCAACTCCTCTTGAAATGGAAAGAGCCACAAAAAGAAGAACTGACTTCATGGCGACTCTTCAGGTGCTAAAAATTATTTTTCTCTTTATGACCTTAGTATTTGTCTTTGAATTAAAACACCGTAGAGGTTCTTATGATAACTCCACAAGTCAAAATCAGCTCTGAATGACACTTGAATAATACGACGCGAAGGCGACTAGATGGTTGTCAAACCCTATTAATAATTTATGTCGTATAAACTCTCAAGACGGGAAGTGAAAAATATAAAGCCAAACGTTATAGCATTCTTCAAACTCGGGGTCTAGGTGATGGTGTAATATTTAAGAGTGCTACCCCTCCGGGGGGTACTGATCGTAAACTTTCTCGAATTCGTTTATTAAAACGACATTAGAATCGCCTCCCGGTGTGATGGTGTGGTCAATTATTAATCATTTGCCAGAGGAGTATTCTTAAATACCTTGTCTTTTAACGATTTCTTGTAGGACACGCTAAACATTAGATAAACGTTGCAGCCGATAAAGTTAACAGAACGGTATTTACAAAGGGACGCGGTCTAGCTTCAAGGAGTATAAATTACTGTCGGAATTTGCGGGTGCAAGGATCGACGTAAATTGACTTTTCATAATGCTTATTTCACAGTTGGTAATTTGATTTTTCAAGGAAACTAGCTATTGCACAAGTGATCGTAGTTACTCAAACCCCAATAGGTTCACATTGAAAATATAATTAAACAGTCAACCGGAAGTTATATCATGACATTATGATCACAATTAAGCGTAGCATTGGCATTTTAAAACTTATTACTGGTAATATTTCTGGTGTGGGAATTGTAGCTCGAGGAGAAAAAAAATTAAATGTTAATAGATATTATAATCCCTTAGAAATATAAGTATTATTGTACTCGGCCTTAGGTGTGTTTTTTCGATAATTTCGAAAAGTAACTAACGAAAATAATTTATCAGCTATCTGATTAGTGGTTACTAATCAATGATAAGCTTTTCTCCTGTACTGGTATATGTTATCTTTTAATATTAAAATTCCTGATAATGAAACATCTAGAAAGAAAGATATTGTTTTCGCGAAATGGAAATGGCTTTTATGTGTACTACATGTTATAAATACATATCTTTGTAAATACTATTGTTGAGTTATCAATAAAATGATTACAGTTAAACACGAATTGAGCATAAAAAAAATCTGTTTCCGAAGTTATGACATTGTAGGGAATCTGTAATTCCTAGGATATATATAGTGCGAGTTGTGAATACACAGGAAATTTCTGCAGAAACCCATTCATGGGAAAAGCTGAGTTTCACCCCATGACACCCGAATATGAAGTGTTCGGCTTTCCCATGGACAAAACGTGAATTCCGAATACATACTTCACATTATTGTGTTATGGGAAATTCGGCTTTTCACAACAATGGTTTCTGCGGAAATTCGCTGTGATAATCACAGTAAATTCCAAATGAGTGCGTCTCTACCATTACACGAGGTTTTTCCAATTTCTTAAATTTTCCCTATTCCATTTAGACTTATCAATAGTTCTTCGCCTAAATGTGCACTTTTCGATTTTCTAGATGAAACGATGCGTCTCCCTGCGGTCACTTGTAATTAAGGTGGCCCATGGTTAATTCACCAAAAACACAACTTAAAAGTAAATCGCCTTATTTGCTTGGAAGACGGCAAATTGTCTGAGCGTTTTAACTTGCGAACGTGATAAAGGGGCTCTTCTCACAAAATACTTATGTGTGATATATGTTCAGGAAGTTGAAGTAATTTCTACATGCTACGAGGTCGTATAAATGTTGTTTAAAGCTTAAAGAATGGTTAATCTTCTAAATATATTTGCAGTGCATTCACGTTCAAAGATCATAGATCATTCATAGATTTTTTGGTTTCAATGAAAAATGCCGGTTTTCCAAAAAAAGCTCCTTCCCCTTCCCCTTAAAGGCCCATAACCAACCGGGAGCCTTTGCGCCCCGTTTTCTATTGTATTCAAATTGTTCCATTGTTTTCCGGGTGCTCTGATTGGCTAAGAGTCCGCAAAGGCTTCCGGTTGGTGATGGGCCTTTAATAACGCGTACAACTTCAGATTTGATCGAAATCTATTTTCCAAGAAGCGATCTCAAAATCGGTGTCAGCGATTTTTGACTCCCTTTTAAATCATTTTTTATGCTAGTTTTCGTGTCAGGATCGTCTTTAAAAAATCGAATGTTCAACTTTGTCACGTAATATTTCTATAAATATACAAAATAAGAAAAATCCCTTACACCGATTTTCAAACTTTCTGTCTATAAAATGGAATTTGATTATTTCTTCGTAGGCACGCTTTAAAGTGAAGAGGCTGGAGGTTTTTTTGTTATGCCGGTACTTATTTTTTAAGCGAACTGATAGAATAAAGCGAATGTCACTGCAAATATATTATTTTAGATTAATAGGTTATTCCTCGTAGCATGAATTCTGACGAAACGCGGATTTTTCTCCGAGGACACTTCGCTTTCGTGAACCTATTATACCGCAACTATTTTCAGATTTACACACTCGTGCACAAAGTCAAGAGTGAAGATAGCTACAAAGAGTTCTTTTTTGGTGAGAAATACTAAAACTTCAGTCAAAAATTTTTAAAAAATCATAAATCCCTTAGGTACACACTATGCTCGAGCTGACATGCAGATATCCTTGAATCTTTCTATGCAATTCACATTTGTAGAAAACGGCTCTTATATTTTTATTCATTATTTATAAATTATAATGGCATTAATGATTATTTATCAAAAACTAATTTTCTTGTTCGGGTAAGTTCTCGTCAGCCAGAATTCACCCAGTTTTGTATCAGCTTGAATGACCTTCAGGCTGACTACAAAATTTTGTTTGTTCTTATTTTATAAAAAAAATTTGTTACAGTCCGGGCTTTTCGGGTAATGTCTAATTTTAAGATAGCCTGCGTAGCTGGCGGTTTAGTGGGTTTTAGCAGGTTTTTATCCGCGAAATCTTCGTAGAAGTCTTCGGTAGTTTGCTTGTTGTTCGATGAGATGGCCGCGCGAGCGCTGGGTTGAGTGCGCCTGGTTATAAAATGCGCCCTGGGGGAGGGTGGGCGCATTTTCTCCCCGCCCGCCCTCCCCCCAGGGCGCATTTTTTAACCAGGCGCACTCAACCCCAGCGCTCGCGCGGCCATTTCATCGAACAACAAGCAAACTACCGAAGATTTCTACACCGACGATTTCGGGGATAAAAACCTGCTAAAACCCCACTAAACCGCCAGCTACGCAGGCTAATTTTAAAATTAAGACGTAACTGATTCCTAAATATCGAACATCCATAAAATCTGACAAATTTATGCTGGTATTGTTCTCCTCTATTGTATTGCCTCGTTCTATAATACACTCCATTGCACTCTATTGTTTTAGACAATGCCTTGCATAAATTTGTCAGTGTATTGGACAACCCTCTTGAATTCTGACGGACTAGAAATTACCAAAACGAGGAAACATTTTTTTATATTATTAATGCAATGATTAATGTATTAATATTTGATATAAAAATATAATATTTGTTTCCTACTCTTCGAAAGCATTAAAATGATATGTAATAGAGACAAAATGACAGCTATTTTGTCAAAAGGACTCCTTGAATTTTTCCCCGTACCTTAAAATGTATGAAGAGAACAGTCTAGTCAGTCACGGACTCATATTTGTTATCATCCGATTAACGCAAAACGTGATCCAGGTGAAACCCCTGTAGATCCTCCCTATGCCAGTAAGTGGCTAAACCCGTTGTAAGTAATGATCCCCTGAGGCCTGATCCATACGTCTCTCAAGTAGTTCCTAATGCGAATGAGGAAACTATATTTCAGTTAATTTCCATCACGGACGGCTGATGGTTAGACCAGCGTTTAGATTAGATCTACAAGTTTTAGTTCCAACATTTGTCGTTTGGAACAATTGACACAACTTGAAAGAAAGAAACGTGGTCGTCGTTTGGTATCACTCAGCAAAGCATTCTCTTTAATTTCTAACGCTTAATTCCTTAAAAGCAATCTTCATTAATTAAATGAAGTAATTTCAAGGAGGAGCTTCTTAACATCAGATCTTTAATGAAGTGGCTATTATCTATGAGACTTCAGAAACCGGAATTTGTGCCGTTATCCGAAGAGGCTCTGAAGTGACATAAGGGCCTGCATTACGAAACTGTTACCAAAATACCTGACGACTGTAGTTAAATAATTTTATGACGGCATAGAGTTCCTCGAATCGCAGGTTTGAAAAAGACGTTTCGCCAGGAAGACATCCTGGAGGTTTCAAGAAAGCCCTGGAATTAATTATTTATAATGCATTTTGCTTATGAATATGTAATTAATGGGATAGTGCTATATTATTGCTTTTATATATATTTATTTATATTCCTTTTGTCGTATTCCGCACGATGACTACGCTTTTGTAGAGTAAATTCGTGAATTACTCTTTGCAAATGTTTCCACTCTTTTCAATACTACTAGCTGATATGTACGTGAAAATCAGTGAATAAACTAAAAGCACCATGTTGTAATTTCCCTTGAAATTAAGATGAAATACCTAAAGAGAATATTTAACTACCGCAAACATTCGTAGTCGCTTCCATTTATCTTACTTAAAATTAAAAATTCATGTTTTGATGTACATATAATCAATTAAAACGGACTGTACAATTATATGTTTCAAAGTGTTTTATCTTTCGGAAGGATTCTCGAACAGTCTTGCCTGTGGCAGGAGAAATCAAACTCACCAGTTTCATCGCTTTTGGTAACATTTATCTGTTGTTGTTTTTTTTCATTTTTTGTATATTTTTCTCTCTCGATTACTCGTATTTCCTTGTTAATATACTAATTAAATCCTCCCCAAAATGACTCTGAAACAGTTTCGAGTTGTAATCTATAGACTGCCATACATGAGAAAGTCGTTGCTACGCGCGCCGTTATTCACCTTCGCCCATGTGTGGGTGACGAGTTTCCGCCAAAAGAAGCATTTATTTGAATGGAGCATTCATTTGCAGCGCGGTAAATAGAAGCGCGGAACATCAGATTTGTCGAAGGGGCTGGCCATATCATGCGACCGAGAGTGATTACGGCAACAAGGACAAAACCCGGCTGAGAAATACGCGTGATTATATGTATGACGTGAAAATGCATTTCAACCGTTTTCATAACTAAGACGTGTAACTGCCAAGTTTTGAGGTCTCGTGAGAACGTGAGCTTGGAAAGCAATTTTATCATAATTTTGTTTAGCATGTTTGCAGTTCATCTGAATAGACAATTTCAGCTATAAGTGCGCGCGCTCTTCTTTATATTAAAGTGACTCGCTCGAAATGGTTTGTGCGCTCATCTGTGTCCAGAGCTGGACTACCAGGTTAAAGAAATCGGGCTATAACTTTTGCGTTTTTTTGCCGATTCCAGTCATTCTTTCTGTAAATCAAACAAAAATGAGCCTAGATTTCCTGCGAATTCTCCGATCTTTGCAATCTTTTTTATCTAAGTCACAATTCTTAAATACAAAGACGACCCCATAGTTTTTAATGCCCTCTCAGAAAAAATTATTGTAGATATTTTCGGCTGCAATTTTGGGGATGCTCATTACAAGACTTGAACTTACATCTGGCCAAGTTTCAGAAAGTTTGTAGGCGCAGAAATGTAAACGCAAAAGTTATAGCCCGATTTCTTTAACCTGGTAGTCCAGCTCTGATGAGCGCACAAACCATTTCGAGCGAGTCACCTTAAGAAATGCCCAAGCCGTGTCCTACAACTACCAGAATGCAGCGCGCGCTTTTTTAAACAGTTTATTCACAAATATTCCTCATTTATCGTCATGCAACGCGCGCGTGCGTTATCGCTGGAATCCATTTACTTAACTGTTGCTGGATATTGAGAAATATGAACAAACGAGTTAGAGTTCACGAAGTTCAGTGTCACGTCGTTGTCATCGACTCGTTGCCGTCGTCGTATTCTACACTTGTTTCCGGTAAACTTAATTCAACTCTTTCAGTCAGCTTCTCAAACTCATTAATTATTCATGAGGGCGTAGACCAATGGGGTTCTTGCATTTGGTCAGGTGTATGACTTTGGAAACCCAATGAAACACCAGTTGAAAATCACTAGTGTTTGGAAACGATTTCCAAAACTAGTGATATGAGTTCTTAATTAGCATATTCATAGACTACTCAAACACAATTCAATAACATGTTTAATTGTCTTGATCGGCAGCTTCTTCTCTTTCTTGTTCTTTAGCGCCAATCCTGCCCGCTTGTCCCGTCCTTCCCTTCTTCGTCCAGCAAACGTCTGAAGTGAGCTAATCTAACAAAACAAAAATGTTATAAAAAAGAATAGTGTTATCAGAACATGCAAACACCAGTTCGTTGTTGCACTCGAATCTTGTTTTGCCCAAAAGACCCAACAATATTTTCAGCAATCAAAACTAGCAATCCATTTCCATCCGCTTTAATTTGAACCAAACGCTGCAAAGCGCTGTTAATTTATCAGTCGAAAGCTTACTTAACAAGCGTAGGCTAATATTTTGGTTGCTCCTAGTAAATTCACTGCTTTCTAGCTCTCCAAATTACACTGATAATATCGTGGCTAATGGCATGCTTGGAGCAGAAACGTGGACATATAAACATAAACTAACCTTTGTCGTTGCCATCCAAGAAATTGAAATCCAGGTTGGGCTCTCGTTCCAGTACGTAACGACGTATCTCGCACACGATGTGGTAGAGAGTTTTGGGCGGATACCGCTATCCTTGCCCGCAAATACTTTCTTTTTCTTCCGCAGTCTTAGGCGGACGAAACCTTGACTGCGCCATGTTCAAGGTGAAATGGCGATTCAATTAGCATATACAAGGTTGTACAATCTAGCAATTGATTAGATGGCATGTTCTTTGCCTGAACAAAAGGGCTGATGTAATCAGCTTATTTGGCGTCTTTGGGCTTATGTAATCACGTTTTTGTTCTTTAACATTCTAAGCGTGATTGCATAACATGATATAAACTGTGTATTATTTGTGTGAGAAGTAATTCCAAAAACTCGTTCTGCGTGTTTCATTGGGATTACAAACAACTCGAAAACAATAAAACACTCGCGGCTACGCCGCCCGTGTTTTAATAGTTTTCTCGTTGTTTGCAAACCCAATGAAACACTTGAACTCGTTTTTGAAATATTACGTAAAAAATCTACCTAAAAAATATGCATCACCTCCACCCACAACGGAATGAACGGAAAAACATTTTCCTTGGACACACTTTTCCCAGCCAATCTTGAATTAGTTGAAATAAAATGCAATGACCGTGGACGATATACTGCTAACGTAGGATATGAAAGATCTAATCAGCGTTAAAAACGATGAAGGAGAAAAGGCTGATACTACGCAAAAAATCTTAACAGGACAGCGGCATGATAGAGTCCAAACTGAAAGTCAATAAGCAACCGTGGACAGTTGTTTCGACCTTGTTAGGTCAGCATGGTATAGCTAAAGCAGAGCGGTTCGTTGGCCGCCTACTAGAGCAAATGGTTATGACACAACCAGCTATACAGTGCTGACGAGACCTAACAAGGTCGAAACAGCTGTCCACGGTTGCTTATTGACTTTCAGTTTGGATTCTATCATGCCTTTCCTCATGTTATTCTTAAATTAGTGCATTTCGAAATTTTCCAGAGGAACGGGGCCCTTTGTAGAAGTCTCTCTGTTGTGGAGGTAAGAATTATATTTGGAATTAGATAATAGAGTAAAACTTCAACACAAAAGGGTCATCAATAAAATAATATGCGTTAATGGTATAATATTCTTGCTTCGCTATTTAATGAAAGCATTTATAAAAATAAAGCCTTTTGACCACTTTAAGAACACCAAGAAATAACAATCTCACTGAACATTTATACCAACCCAGCGTCTACTAGCCTGAATGCTCAGCCCTCTTTTCTCCGTACACTCCATAACACTCGTTGCGGGAGAAAAAAGTGATTGAACGTCGACTTCTATTAAAATATTGCCGGTAACCTTAGGAAAAAACTCCCTGGCCTTTTTCAAACTTGGAAGGGGTGAGGGAGGGTATGACTGTTTAAAAACAATAAGACGGAGAAGGAGTGGCCTTTAAACGGCCTCTCCTGTCTGATACGTCACCACGTCACTCTCTTTCTTCTCTTACAATACATTTTCTTGGATAGGAATATAAAGTACCTACTAATACCTGCAGTAAAATTAGAGCAAATTGCAGATGAGCGGAAAACAAAACGCAAAATAAGTACACGTAAACGCTGGATAAACTATGGTTCTGCCATGTTTCCCAATTGAACCACTCGAGAAACATAGTTATGGACGACAGATTTTGTAGCCGGAACACAAGAAAAATGAGTCTCCGTCAGACAAGAAACATTTTGTGTTTGCGAGGCACACGCGTGCAAGGTTTCCTAGTTTAGCCACTCGGGGAAACATGCAAAAGACAAATGTTGTGCACTACATGGGGTGAAGTAAGCATGACTAAGCATACTATCAAAGAAACTGAGACACTGTGTTTTTGTATTTTTTTCGCTTCCTCATTGGCTAACTAAACAAAGACCCAATACCTCAACCAATAGGAATGCGTAGAAAACGTCTGATTTACTTTCGACAGTCATCTGAAATTTGCTCTATACTAGAAAGCATAACACTTCAAAGGTTTGTAAATTCACAGCGCTTAGCATCTATACTCAGATATGATCCCATCGTAGTCAGCGGTGCTGAAGAAGTCCTCGTCAAAGCACTCTGTGCTCCTTGAACTAGCATTGCTGTCCGTAATAGAGAATCGTATACTTTCCATACTTTGCGCAACTTCATTCAACAGTTCATCTTCCGAATCGATGTCGTCACAAACGGAAAACGTCCCGAGGCTATCATCGGAGTCGAACGTTGCAAGTTTCGCACCTTCAACCTCCAGCTTCTGAATGCTTTTCTCAGAAACTATTGTATAGTGGCTTTGTAAGGGAATGTCATTTACCTGTAGAAAACTGCCCTCATCGAAGATTTCAGGCGTGTCGAATGGTTTGTAAGATAGGCCTCTCACTGTGCGTGCGCTTTGAGCCATTGGTATTTCGTTGGCAATAATTTCATAATGGTACCCCTTTGTGTTGTCAGTAAGCATGAAATCGTATCTCCCTCTTGTTTTCGGAAACAGACTTTGCTTGACTTTAATATCCTTGCAACAGAATTGAAACTTTTTCTCTGTTTTGCGGCGTAACAATAAATCTTGCCTCTTTTGTACCTCGTATTTTGTGCCAATTACTTGCTTCGCGAAGACGTCCTTTATCCAGTGTGTCAACTTTTGTCCGAGGTTGATCCTTAATTCCTTAAAATACACAAGCATAAATCTTCCCAAGTCTGCGTCCTCAAACTTTTGCCCTTTGATATTGCGAACGCTTTCATAAGATTCATTCAAAATTGCAATAAAGACATTGACGAGAATAAAGCCAGCCACAAATAGGTATGTTAGTGTAAAGAGGGGACCCAGCATAGGATCTGCTGATCTAATTGAGGAGAGTCTAGAACTTCCTCCAATAAGCAGTTGCAGCAACGTCCCAAGGCTACGCAGTAGTGACGAGTAGGACGGTACTTGCGAACCAAAACAGGTCACAGCCATTTCGCAGAATGCCATTACAGTAATGACAAACACTACTATATATGACGATAAATACTTAGCAGAAACCTGAATTGTTGCTGTCATTTGGCAAATATGTCTGTTGAAGCGAATAATTCGTAGGCATTTTATAGTAGCAATAAATATAACCGCAGACAGAATATATATCTCGACCTCAGACCAGAGGATTATGACATGGGGGCTCGTTGTCTGGAAGGGATTTTCTTGCACTGTTCTTACAAAATCTGAAGCAGATTTCTGCTTGAGAAAAGAAACTACCACTGCAGCCACTGAGCCAATACATTGTAGTAAATTGAGATAGTTCCAGATACTTTTAAAGTAGGATTTTCCTTGTCTGAAAAGGTTTTTTAGTTCTAAAACGAACAGAAGTAACACGATCAGCAGAAATAACGGCTGACAATGTGTGTACAGTGTCGATCCTTGACTACTTAGCAGGTATACAGTAAGAGTGTTGATCCTTTTGCTCACAGAAATTCCTCCCGTGGGGAGTTTCTCAAACAGCATAGTAGAAAAGGTGTAGAGCTGGCTACTCGGCTCGAAAACAGTACACTCTAAAAACACTGCCGCGGTGAGATAGTCTATCCACCTGTTTTTCTTCACTTCCTCGATTACAGAAGAGGCTTGCTCGAAAGTGTACCCCAGGTCCGCAACGTATCCTCCGCCTGTATACAGAAACATTTCGCCCTTAAACGGTAGCACCTTAAGGTCCCAAGCTGTGCGGTATCTCCAGTATTTCGGACAGTATTTGTTGAGCTCAAACGTATTCTTGAATATTGAAATATTTGTCACTGGTTTCCAGCCTATAAGATTGTACCTTGACTTTTCCTCGTTTCCGCTCGAATAAGGGGTAATGCAACGATCGAAGTGGTTAATGACTGACGTCTCAAGGAGTTCGTCGCAAACCCCTGGAAGAAAAAAATGACAGTCAATTAGTAATATATCGGTCCTGTATAAGATTGGATATTATATAAATCCATGCAGCTTTAAGTAGGTTCCAGATGAAAATATAACTTCCACAAAGTAGGAACGGGCATGAAGTTAGAGAGGTTCGAGTCAATAAAAGGAAGGAATCATTCGGCTGGAGGTGGACCATTTGCTTAATGTCACTAACGTTTCGACAATCTTAACAGAATCCACCTTATAGTCAGGCCAGAACAGTCTTCATAATCATTTTAGGAAACCTTGAAGTTTCTTGATGTTCAGGCACTTGAAGAATCTGACCGTCTATTTATCCGCTCATTTTTTTACTCAGTAGCGTATCTCAGTTATGATAGATTCTCGCCTTGCTTTCCTAGACAACATTTTCCGAAGTATACCCCCTTCAATCGGTACATCCGTGCAACTTACGTCGTTTTACTCGAAGTTGTCGTAGCCTTGGCATGCCCACCATAAACATGTCCTTGTTGCTGAGAAACCCCTCCAGATAACTTGAATCTTGGCCGTTGTACCACGAATGGTTGTACATCTTTGGCAAAAATGTGCTCTCCATCCAGTTCCAAAATGATATTCGCCCCTGACCTGAAGGCAGAATGCAAATTACAAAAAAAACGCAGTCTGTAAATAAACACAAACAGGGCAGAGAGGACCGATGAAATTAAACAAAAACGTGCAAGACAAAGGAGATTTTCATGTAGAGTGCAGGAGCTCGTTAAATGAACGAGAAAGTTCCAGCAATATAAAACTGATTGGTACGCGTAATAGTCAAGGAACATGCATCCGACTTGCGTGACGCGGCATTTCTTAGCCCAAAAACCTATATTCTACTGAGTTTCTGGGCAGTGCTGATAATCACAACAAAATTGTCACACAGTGTGTGTAAGAATGACCATATTTGGAAAAAAGAACATGGAAACTGTCCGAAGTGTGGGCTCCACAGCTCCTTTTTTTTCTAAATATGGCCTTCTTTGCACCACGGATAGTTCGTCGCTGGTCCCAGCGTTTTCACTCACTGTTTTTTTTTTCTGATTTTAAACATTATCATTCGACTTTAAACCTGTTCTTACCCCATCAAATCCTTTAACAAGACTTTCAAAGGAATTTGTCATGGTATATCTGATCTTTCCTCTGTTTCCATAGACAACAATGTTCAGCAAAACCAAAAAAATTAGAAACAAACTAATTTCTCGTACAACCATAAGTACTTTATATTCCTTCGTTGTTCTATCGCGGGTTTTCTCGAGCTCATCTAAACATGGCTTTGAGGAGACCAGCTGTTGTTTCGCGATGCTGGGCTCAGTTTTCGTCGTTGCACCGCGCACATCCTCATGCTCATCAGGGCGTTTGAAAATTAATGATAAAACTGTAGCTAACATGATAACCTTTATAGGCTGCATAACTGCAACATCTTGAATAAACGATACCATTATAGACACAAGCCATTGATTTACAGTCTCTTTCCCCCACATTAAGCTGTAAAACACGACAAAAACTGAAGACGCCAATGAAGACAGTATGCAAATGACCCATCCTATGTACAGGAAGAAATGCGGCAGTCGTCCAGGAGGTTTAATGCCCTCCACCGTACTTTCTGATGTTGAAGGCCTCACGTTTCGAAAAATCACAACAAGCATTATATTAACTGGTAAGGCTATCAGTGCACTTTGAATTCCAATTTTCAATTCCGTGATACTAATTTTGATACTCCCAATATAAAAGGCATCGGAAGACTTGACACCGAACCTGTAGAACATAGCGTTGGTAATCATCGCAGCAAAAAGAATTGACAGACAACAAGACAGTCTCTGACAGCGGGTAAAAGGGTTCTGAGGTGGACGGCTGAAAATCGAAATCCATAAATGACCTTCTCCTAGTTTTTTCGACACCCTTGCATAGAATAAATTCTTGAAGCTCAGCTTCTCGTTGTCTTTTGTCACCTCCAAAGTGCATTCGATTTCATGGTCCTCTTTATGTACAGCCAGCCAACGATTCGCTACAAAGTGATACTTCTGTTTCGTTTCTAAGTCAACAACGAAGACGTCCACAAGAAACCACGAAGGACTTTCCCCACTGTTGTCATGCCATACTTTCATCTTGTATACAGGCCCAAGAGAATCTGGTAGTTTTATGTGAAAATTGTTCACACTGCCTCGTGCAAAGAAACGGCGGTCACTCTCAGGAGGGGTCAGCTGAATCTCTTCGCTAGTTTGGTCCAATCCATATAGCATTACCACAACATTAGCTGTTGTTCCATTGTTATACCACATGCCGGTCTGGATAGAAAGTTTATAGGTGCATCCTTCATCTCTGTTATTCCCCTGGAGTTTGGTAACAGCGACCTGTGTAGACACAACAAGAGGGATATTATGTTTTGCTAAATTTTTGTCACACCGGTGTTTTCGTCATCTTCCATGCGATATACAATATCAGAGTTATAAAATACCATTTTATGTTCAGTTTTGGGCATGCAGGATACTTGCTGTCTCTTTGTATCCATAACTTCCCTTTCTTTTTTATCCGCAGTTAGACGATTTTGATGATATGAGATAGGCTATTAGATAGGAAATGAATGCAATAAAAGATTTGCGTTCTAGACACAATTGTTAATAGGTTTGAATGTCTAAAAACGTTGCCAAGCAATATTTCATTCGAATCCGCGTGCAAAAGTGTTTTAGAAGCAATTCCAGTCGACAACCCCATGAAGACTGTAGTCCAATAGGTTTATTACCTTTTGAGCGTCGTTTATGTCTGCCCTTCTTGCGAAAACAATGCTGATGAAATAGAACAGCCAAATTCCTAGGACGGTCCCAAGGCACACAAAGTTCCCCGTCTCGCCAAGTCGACCGAACTCAAGAAGTACTTTATCAAAGTCTATAGGGTTTGGCGCAACAAAAAAATCACCACCAAATGCAGACATATGACTGCAGAGACAGTGAAGTTGAGTAGGTGTTGATTCAAGAGCAACCTGCAGAAAAATACAGAAAAAGAACCATACGTACATACAATTTATACAAACACAGTAAAACATCAGTTAGAAACTCAAATATACGGATTAGTGTGAGATACACTAAGTGTGAGGTACTTTCTACTTTTTTCAGGAAAACGTTATAAAGGGGTCCCAACGTCTGAGTGACGACAGGATCGAAATATAACGTGCCGTACGTGCCGTAAGTCTGTGGCAGTTGGCTGGAATAGGGCTGTTTGTACAAACAGGACGACAGACGCTTTCCATAAGAACCGAATGTTGAAATTCATTCACGTTTTGAGTGTAGCAGAGAGAAAGTCGAAGAAGTTAACTTATAAGATAGGGATCCTTTGTCTCTTCACTTGAAAACTCTGGGGACGTCTTGGAAGACTGGATTTGCCTCGCTGATTAACCTGATTTTCCGGGTGCACAGTTGTTCATGTTACCCTACCTCACAGCCTCTTGCAGTCCACATCTCGTCTGTAGGCGACCAATAAACACACGATGCCAAAGACACGTCCAGCGTGTACGTAACATCTGTACTCTCATTATAGCTTGGCTTTAAGATGAAGAATGGAGGTGAGGTCGTTGGTGGTGGATCTTTAACGCCCACGCATGATCGTTTCTGTCTCCCACTATGATTTCCACAATCTCTTTTGACACGTGTGTGCTCATTAGAATTGTTCAATCTTATACATACTTTACTCCGATATAATGCACCCCTATTGCACCTGTTACCTTGCTCGAAATGCTGAACTTGTAAGGGTGGGATCCGCAAAGTAATTTGCTTCCTATTTTTATTGAATGCTTGCAGTTAGAAAAATCTGGAATTCTGGTGAAAAATAAATGCTTCTTGAGTGTTGGCCGACGCCTAGGGCTGAGATAAATATCAAGATCGCTTCCATCTGCAGGTTTAATAGTGATAGTTACAACTTGCGATTTAGAAGTGATGTTGAATGAATGATATTGCATTCTTGAAGGCTTGACAAAGTAGAAAGTGGACTGATTATCGTAGTTTGCCGAAGGCCCTTTTGAAGACTTTGTCGGTATAACAAGACGAAAAGGTTCCTTTAAATTTTCCATTACCAAACTTTCTTTCTTGTATTTTAATGCTATGTCAACCACTGAAGTGCTCACAGTCAATGAGCTGTTGGACCAAGTGTAGGGGTTGTCGGAGTATGTAAGCATCTGTCAAGGTAGAAATAAAAGAGTAACAAGTAGCACGAGCCAAACTCGAGCTCGATTCAAATATGAGTCACGAGCCAGCTTCGAGTCACTTCGAGACGGATCAATTAGAAAAAAGTCATATTTGATATTTTGTTTCTTATTGTATAAGGATTCTCTATGCAAAGAATCAAGCCTATCTGACTTTACCTGACCTTAGGGTAGAAATCTTGACATTTTTGGATTCTGTCATAACGAATCGAAATATGACAGCAAATTTGAACAACAATACGGTTCTTGACTTACTACGATCGTGTTCACGTGGAAACACAAAAGCTAGAGGCTAGTAAGTCAAGAACAATAGTTATTAAAATTTGCCGCCATATTTTGATTAGGTTGTATTGTTTGTGGTTTTTCAAGGTAAGAAACGTATTCCGTCCTGTAACAGCCAATTTAGACTGCTTGCAGCCCCTTCTTCGACGATCGTCCGTAAATCGAGAAACGTTTTTTTAACTGTGGCGCGCTCCAATTTGTTTACGGTGTCGAGTTACTCAGGAGAGGGCGCGTCTCTCCCCCGTGGGTGCCTGTCCCCCGTGGCGCGTCTCTCCCTCTCCTGAGTAACTCAACACCGTAAACAAATCGAAGCGCGCCGCGGGTGAATAAAAAAAAACAGTTCCCTTGATTTATGGAAGTCCGTCGAAGCAGGGGCTGCAGGCAGTCTACAACCAATTCGCTTAGCAAACCTTTCTTTGCGGCACATAGCTTTGAAGTTAACACGTCACATTACCTGAACGTCAATGTAATTCATAGAGCTCTTTTTCCCACCAAACAAGACGTCCGAAGAAGGAAGCTGGACGCCGGTTTGACCTTCCAACAAAGTTTTATTCCCAATCTTTGCAGACGTTTGACGATATACCAGGAGCTCTGTCTTTTTGGATCTCACCACTGTCGGAGGTTCGCCGATAGATTTCAGTGATAATAAACCATCGGCTACTGTGTCAGCAACGCTTAGCGCTTGAACTGTCACATCACTCGTCTGCCAAGAGAACAATAAGGTAAATAATGCCGCGTATTTCAGCTTTAAAAGCATGAAAATGGAGTGTTAATTTTTGTTTGTAAATGTTATAACTTTTACTCCAAGAATAGCTTTCATTAGCTAGTATCTTCGATGTTTCTTGTTAGTACTGTAAGCACTGCAGGATGGTCACTCCTATGTCCTCTTGTGGTTTCATACCATCCCTCTGGTAAAATAACGTCCAAATACGTGACGTTCTTTATATAGTGGCCCGGGCTAGGCAATCGCATATTAAGTACCTTTCTTCCATTTAGAACATTCTCGACTCCTTGCAACACCGCAGAGGTGATATTTGTAACAAGGCCCATATCTTCATGTCCTGCCTCTATTCGCTCGACCATGACCTTGGCCGATGACCCCAATATTGCAATTGCTTTAAACTGGAAACAGATAACACAATAAAGAGTTCGTATTTACACTATTTAAATGTTTGCACCTGGAACGATTATTCTGATCAATGTGAAATTTAATAGCAGTACATGTCTCCCTGCCTATAAGACTTAAGTGTTACTGGTACCTTACCGTTCTATTCCATAATCTTGGCGTAGATCACATATAGAGTATATGGGGAAAACTCTATGAAACATCTAGTGGAAACGGAAAACCATAATGGCGGCCAGCCATTGGAGACTGAAAATTCTGAACTAAATATCCGTATGGATCTTCGAACAGCTACTTTCCAATGTTTAATAGACTATATTGAATTATGACATTTTAACACAGAGGAAGCATTCGGATTTCGTACTAGTGCCAACTTTAACCAAGCCAGCTGGTACAGTAGCTAATTACCTGTGAAGTTCTCGATATGGCCGCTTGTTGATTTGTGGCAGCGGCTACAACAGCAACGACTTTGGAAACTTGAGGCAGGGTCACTATTCTAGCATGTTCCATGGCTGATAAGATTTTGTCCTTGACCTTTTATCGCAATAAAAGCACATTAAAAATACGTCAAGAAAAACGCAATCTACAGCTGAAGGCCTTACCAAACGATACAGGCTGAAATACTCAACATGTTGTGCGTTATTTTAAAGTTTGGTAGCATTCCTCAACATGCTAGGCGAGGCCTTCAACATCTCCAGTCATGTTTCATCTGGACTAAACATTCCACTAAGCACGGCTCGACCTTTCTTTTGTTCTCGTGCTAAGTGTTGTTGGTTGGCATCCACACCCCACCCAACATTGATGATGCTCAACTTCATGCTCTATTCGACCGTTTTCAAAGACGCGGCGTCTCTGAATTTTTCAAATGTAAAAAAGAGTTGGGTTGTCGCTCAGCATTTGTTGCTTGTCCTGGACTTAATATGGAGGAATTCGGGATGAGACAACAAAGTAAAATTGGATTTAAAAGAAAGTCACATCAAATACTTCCTATGGTAATCCGTTTCAACGGTCGAGGTCTGATTTCGTAAAAAAAAACTTCCCTCCGGAACTCTTTCGAATGGATGTCTTATGCATTTGCATAATGTTCCTAATTTTGAATTGCAAAAAAAGAATGGCATAAAAGGATAATTATTTGGACCTACCCGTGTTCTATTTGGTTCGGAAGGTAGTACTCTTTCTGCAGTTTGGATAACCGATAGTGCCCTTTCAGCTGCTTTGTCAATCTCGTCCTTGGCGACAAATCCAATCACACTGTCGGTCAAATTCTGGACCTTTTCTGTGGATGCCTTCCCCATTTTTGGAGCGTTTACCTTGAAAACAATAAAATATATTTTTTTCAAGCCCAAAATAGTAATACTTATAATCTCATAAAATGCAACTGAAAACCAGAAATGTACGAGATCAAAGAAACGATACTTTGTCAAAGGTAATCTTGCTCACTGTTGAGGATAATTCAAACAACAGCAGGAACAATAAGCCCCCCCCCCTCCCAAAAAAAACTTGTTTATGGGTGTCAATAGTTGAAGTGGGGAATGAAATGCTCGGAAAAATATTTTGTTACCCCTGTACTGCTTGGTTGACATGAAACAGCAAACCTTTGACCCAAAAACGATACTGTGCCTAAAGTCAGGAAATGAAGAAGGCGAAAGAAGGTCAGCGTGTTTGTCTGCGTTAAAACTATCTGTAATATTTCAAAGGGTCCTACAACTTACCTTTGTTGTCTAGAAGGTCTAAACATATAACATTAATGCAAAGACAGACAGAGTTATTTTCAGTCACGTATAGTTAGAGAATAGATTTCAAACGAATCATTTACTGGAACGTTTCTTTATTGTTTCTACGCAAACGACGTTGTAACGTTCTTAGCGATAAAATGTTCTACTTGATTTATCATCACACAATTACTGCAGAAAACCACTCTTGGAAAAGCTGTATTTCCCATGACACAAAAATGTGAAGTGTTCGGCATTCGACATCTTTTCCCCGGGAGTGGGTTTCTGTAGTAATTCCCTACTAATTCCGGGGTTGCTCATGGACCAACAAGACTAATATCAAAAAGACCCTCATCTGATGTATGAAGAAACATGTACTGAACGGCCTGTTTTAGTTATTTAGTTATTGTAGCAGAAATTAAGTGTCATTACCTTAACCGGAATATAGAGTGATGTTCCATCTCCCAGAGAATCTCTGATCAAAACCTGTATCTTGAGCTCACTGTCCTCCCCACTACCAGGTGGAAGTGTAGACGTCACTCTAGGATTCAGCCCCCTTGCCAGGACAACCAGACCAAACTCCCCATTGATGTTAAACTGATAACTTAATGGCATATCGTCGTCTATCCACCCTTGGCAGTAAACTGTGAATTCTGTCGATATGGCGACTCCTTCAAGTGGAGCGACAAAACAACCAGCACTCGAGTTTATTCTTGTTGGTGCTGCATTAATTTGAAACAGTCTACTTGCCTCCGACCAGAGAATTCCGCCTTTATAAAGTTGACATTCAATTTTGAATTGTTGATCCTCGCCTCTCTTGGGAAAATAAGAATCTAGGCTGTTGATGTTGAAACTTGAACTGTTGGTGCTTTTCTTATCTCTATCGCGTATTTTAATTTCGTTCCATACTGTGCGAACTTTCTTGTAAATTCTCCATTTGTACGTTTCCCCAAAGGAACATGCTAATCCAGTGCAATGTGCATCAAATTGGACGTCCGTTAATCTTGGACTGAGTTTTGTCCCACAATTAGAACATCTAATCATAAAAAACAAACCAGAATTCAGGAGTTCATAGTAATCATGCACCTTATTATATGGCAACGACCGTGCGCGCGCTCTCATTGGCTGTTACAAGGTCATGAAATCCCGGCATGACTTCGATAACACGAGAAAAGAAAGCCATATAAAAAACAACTTACTAACCTCTGCCGTTAGTAAGTAGTAAATTAACCTTGAAATGTAGAATGCTCACGGAGTAGTCATATTTTATTATCACGAAACGCTGCACTGAGATTTCACCGCCCAAGGAAGAATATAATTTTACGTTAGATGTCATTTCACACCGTCCAAATAATGGCAATAATAGAAAATCGTAATAGGTAAAAATGAGTATTTCTAATCATCCAATGGAATATTCCTACGTGTACCAAAAAGCCGTACTTGAAATAGCAGACACTGCACGTTGTCAAATGTGGGACAATCGTAAGACATTCAGCGCGTGTGCCACGCAAACTGAGCTGTTCTTTAGAATGGAGATAAGGAATTAACCTTGTGTGAAAGCTAACGTGCTAATGAAATTTATTTATTCCAGTGCATCGAAAAATGTGTGAATAAATGCTTACGGCAGTTTCCTCTACGAACCTTTTTTTAGCAAAATGGGCAAACTAATTGGAATGATTAGATTAATGCTTCGAAGTTTTTCATTGTCCTGCTGAGGTTTGATAGTAAAACTTGTGGTGAGGTGGCGCCTTAGGGCAATTCTTCGATGGAGAAGATGAAGGCCTGAGATGCGTTCAGGATATCTAGTATATTTACCTTATGTTAAGAACTGCTACTGGCACAACTTTAACCTGAAACAAGGCTTCCGAGGAACGATTATCACGTGCGGTGACGCGCATTTTGAACACATAATCACCAGCAGAAACCATATCTTTTGTATTGACGCTTAATAATCTCGATGTCTGACTTAACCTTCCAGGGCCATACCCAAAGCAACCTCCATTAGTACGACTCCTTCCATTTGCTCTATCTGTGATTTGTTGTGTATTCGAGAAGACTTCTTCTTTTCTTCTGCAGTACCATGCAAATGACAACCCAAAATATCTTGCCTTCTTTCGCGTAGGATCTATCGACTTTGATGCATCTAGTCTGATGTATTCCTTTCCTTTTACAGCGATTTTTCGTCCTGTGATGTTAGGAATAACAGGTGGTTTGACGATGCGATAAAAGCTATATCGATAGTTAGTGGTCCCAGAAATACCTATCATTTTAGCAACAAAGCGCACGTAGAATAATTTGCTTCCCCTGTACATAAACGAAGGAAGCATTATCATCTTTCTTAGGACACCCCTTTTCCCAAAAACAGAACTTTCAGCGCCCTTCATGAAGCAGGATCGAAATGGAAGAAATCGCAAGGTTTTTGGATCCTGTTTTGAGACTCCACAATCCAGGAGAAGATTGTTCGTCGTATTACAATGGCGTGTAAGTGTGACATCAAACATCATCCGGAATTTCGTGGAGTAGACAACCGCAGGGTTAGATGCACTCGTGCTTAGGCCGGTGATGGTAATTTCAGGAGGTCGGCAATTGCAATCATCTGCTTAAGCAAATGAAGAATATTAATGACAATGTCAGCGATCACACCCGAAATTTACGGCTTGACATAGTGCAAGAAATATATCAAACACGAGACAGCGTGTTTCATCAGGATTTCCCAACACCCAATCACAATCACATAACAAATACTAAAGCAGAAAGTAGATAAAGGTGTAGATAGGGCGTCCCAGTATGTTTGATGTTACTTACTGTGGTATTGTAGTTCTAAGTATTTAGGATCAAATAGATCGGGCATGGATTTGCGCAGAGATCCAAGTTTCCCAAGCAACAACTGAACTGCGCTTGGTAGGCAGACAATCTTGATTTCAGCCGCACACCTTGTTAAACCATTTGCTGCAGTCTGTGGACTGAAAATGCACTAAATATTACGCTGTTAAAATAAATAGCAAGAAAAGCGATTCTCAAAAGCAATCTTATCAGTTAAAAATCGTTTAACCAATAAAGTGAAGGTAACTCCATTTCCTTACCTGAAACGCCTGAGACTTGCCACTAAGAATCCTGGAGTAGTGCTGAAGTGCGCGTTGACCTGTAAATGCCATGGAGCATTTTAACGCCGCTGTTAGACACTCATTCCAGAGAACTTTGTTAAATGAATGCTACACCAAGTGCTAACGGGAGAAAATCGAGCCCACAGAAAGGATCCCAGAGGGAGAGCATAATGGCAAAGAGTCGTAATGTTCATTTTCATCATTTGGAGTCCTTCCTTAGACTCGATTTCCTCAAGAATTTGCGTGGTAGCATTCATTTAGTTACTTGTCCAGCTCAGCATTTGTTGAAAGGGGATGAAAAGGGTGGATACGTGTGGCGTCATTTCAATAATTTAAAGCCGTATCATTCCAAAACAAAGACATTTGTTATCCACCTGCAAATATTGAAGTCACCCAAAATAAAGTTAGGTGTTAAAATCAGTATAGAAACAGCTCCGCGATCGTGAAGTTGAACGAAATAAGATTGAAATGTTCGCGCACTTTTGCTCACCTCAGACATGACGATGTCGGCAAGAGAAATGTAGGCGTCGTGTGTGACGTCATTATAGTCGGCGATGTACGGTCTGTCGACAAGTAGCCAAGCTGTAAACACATACCCTGAAATAGATAACGTCAAAGAACGTAAAGTGACTACACAAATGATGGAGCATGTATCCAAGTAACCCAACAGGAAAGTCAATCTTATTGCCAGAGCCTCTCGGTCGTGCTGACTATCGGAGGCTCTGGACACATGAATAAGATAAGATATTCGACTGTAATTTTAAGCATCATTTCTTACAATAATAATTTTAATATTATCGCCATAACTCTTTCAAAAATGGCCGAAGTTCTAAGTGAAACTTCCTTCAAGTGTGAAACACCTCGTTTATGTGACAAACACGTCGTTAGCCTTCCACTGTGCGCTATCAAGAGAAAATTACGGAAACATTTGGTAAACATGAATAATAGTTGAATCTAAAAATAACTCAAGATGTTAAAGGAGATGGCATAGTAGATGAAGACTTCTTGTATTGGACTCCTGGGTATACCGCATTTAATTACCAGGTTTGCATCCGTACAGCTCCATGCGTAGTCCAGCGTTGTTGTGACGCGCAGTCGGGACAAGCATGACATTTGATGCGATGACAGGAAGAGGAATCTTGTTCATCCTTACCGTGCTTCGGTCCTTGTTCCCAATGAATACCTGGCAAAACATGGAAAATCATCAATATAGCCTTCTCCCAGAGCTCATTAGGAATTTTAGCTACGATGGGAACGAGAACGACAACGACAGAGAACAATGTATAATGCAGTGGCGGATCCAGGATTTTACAAATAAAAGGGGGGGGGGGGGGGTTCCTCCGTTTCTTTCGTCACACCTTCGAAAACTGGCAAAATAAAATGCAGAACTCGGTCATGCGTGGTCTTAGTTCAAGGTATATAAGGAAATTTTAGAAAACAAAACATTTCAACGTGAACTATCTTGATATGCCAAGAGACATTACAAGGCACTTTTGGTAAATGCGTTTACTTCAAACGCAATCGTATTTACAAATATGGACCAAAATCATGGGTGAAAAATCAAGGTTCTACTTTGAAGATGACATTTCACCCGAGGTCGCCTCTCGGATACACCTTTATTCGGCTCCATGTAGCCTTAGTGGAACATATACATATATAGAACAAAGAATCGTTCGGCCCAGAGGGTATAGACGA
The DNA here is from genome assembly GCA_033964015.1 of Scolanthus callimorphus. Classification (NCBI taxonomy): domain Eukaryota; kingdom Metazoa; phylum Cnidaria; class Anthozoa; order Actiniaria; family Edwardsiidae; genus Scolanthus; species Scolanthus callimorphus. Next base: position 21,478,078 of record CM066915.1, read on the forward strand.
TTCCAGCTATAATGAATGCGCGCGGTGCATGTCGGTAGATGTGTTACATGTTCCAAACTAATTGTGTCTTGTATGCGCGCGTTGCATCCTGGTAACTGTGTTGCATCCCACAAGTATTTCTAAATAAGAGAGGGAGTGCGCGCTTATAGCTGGTATCGTCCATTGTCATCAGTTAATTTCCTAGTTTGTAAATGACTTAAGGTTACTGAGAACCTTCGCGCACGAGCTCGAAAAAACAATCATACACGTCCTTACTTTTACGAAAACATATCAACCTATATATCGTTGGAAAGCTTATGGAATGGACTAGCGGGCTATGGCAAAAAGAAATATTTTTTTCATAAATATAATTTTTTTAAAGGTTATATAAAAAAATCGTCCGTGACATTTTTAAGAGATAACCCTGTCGAACAGCTCGACCTTGACTCCCAAGTAACACATTGTTTTAATCCTTAAAGGTGTTTCTCAAAAACCGTGTCTGCGATTTTTAAAATTTTGCCTTGTTCAAAAGTTATCAAACTTTTAAATTTTGAAGGTCAAATTTTATTGAATTTTCACGCTCTAAAAATTTTAAAAATTCATAACTTTTGAACTAGACAAAATTTAAAAAAACGCAGACACGGTTTTTGAGAAACACCTTTAAGGATTAAAATAATATGTTACTTGGGAGTCAAGGTCCAGTAGTTCGACAGCGCTAGCTCGTGAAAATGGCACACCAAAATATTCAATCAATGCTTAAAAAAAAATTACAGATATCAAAAAGAGATTTCTTTTTGCAATAGCCCGCTAGTCCATTCTATAAGCTTTCCAACGATATATAGGTTGACATTTTGGTTTTGGTTAAACTAACGACGTGTATGATTGTTTTTCCGAGGACGTGCCGCGAAGGTTCTCAGTAACCTTAAGAACGGGATACAAAACTATTAACAATTCAAGACGATGATAAGGAAAATCTTGTACAAAATTTATTTGAAACTTGGAACAATAAGCATAAAAATTGGCACAAAAAGCATAGCAAATCGCCGCTTGTGGTAGATCGCCGCTTCATGATAGTTCAAATGATGCTGATGATTTTGAGAACTGCTTAACGAGTTTCAGTTTCAGGTCAACAACTTGCTCAAAAACTCTTTCTTCATAAACCTGCCCAGAACGCTTGTTAGACAGGCTATTTTTTGGAAAAAACGAATTACCGTCATGACATGACACAGTATCACTTTGCGGTAAACCACATGAGCAGTTTGTTGTTATTAGGATGCTAACAAAGATGAGCCAAGTTTTTCTTACCTTAAGTCCACCTTTCCCATCTTTAAAAAACTTGAAACTTCTATCCTCGTCGCCATAAAATAAATTATACTTTGTGACCCACTCAGATACGGCCGTATCTCCATACCCTTGCGTAGCAATACCAGTTATAACCATCTCGTGATCCAAGCTAACTTTCACCCACGAACCGCCGATATCTGTCTCTGTAACATCAGCGCGATAACCAGTCGGCCCGTTTAATCTGGCCTTTTGTGCCCCGTAGTTTGCCACATCGCTGTTGAATGTGCTTAATGCCGTAATCTGACTGTCCTTGATCTTCCCAGATTCAAAGCCAAGCGGCTCATTGCACGGTGCTGTGGTGTAAACCAAATAGACCTTTATCGCGTTAATATTGTCTAATAAAATGCTATAGTTTTCAGGAGACGGAGTCTAACATTAAATTCAGTACATCCGAGACTTGCCGAGACGCTGACACCCGCGCTTCAGAATCCGAGCCCGAGACTTTTGACAAATTTCAAAATCCGAGACTTTGAAACCCGAGACTTTTCGCTTCGTCTCCCGGGAAAAATTAAGACGACTGCCATCCGACTGCCATACATTTACTACATTTCTCCACATTTCTCCCATTTCAAGGCAGTCTCCAGTTTTTTTAGTCTTGGGGTTGGTGTCCCTGCATCTGACGGTATCATACTTTGCTTACAAGTCAGAATGATGAAATAAAAATTCGAGACTCCCAGACCGCGGTAGAAAAAATGCGAGACTCCGAGACGGCCAAAGTTGCGAGAATACTACGAGACTCCGAGACGTGCGAGAAAAAAAACGCCGAGATTCCGAGATTTTGCAATATTTTACCGAGACATTCGAGATTTTAAGGTACCCATCGCTATGCCTGCATTAGTTATACTGCAAAGTATGGGAAGAATTCAAGAACGCGACTGAGATATAAATACTGGCTTTTTTGGCAAAGAAATGTATGGGCAAAAACAACAAAACGAGGCTGGTAGTGCATATAGTGGTAGATACCCGCCTACCAGCAACATTTCGTTGCAAACATGATCACTTATGGAAATCTCGTACACAATTCAGACAATCTCCTCTCCAGACATTGCAGCTTTACTAAAACGGATGTGCCCGAAATTCGTTGGAAGCAAAGAGCTTATTTTAGAGTTTAGTCGTGTTTTAGGCCTATTTTTCTAAAATAGGCACTTTGCTTCCAACGAATTTCCTGAAACTTCGTTAACACTTACTCCAACTGACTTCAATATGATTAACGGAGTTTCGTTCAAAAATACCAGCAACTTTTTTTTTGTGCGGGGTTGCTCTCTCAAGGAAGGGGTCCATTTAAGCTCAGATATTATTAAAAGTATTAACGCTAATGAAGATCTGATAATACGTACATGTAGTGCCAAAAGATACCGCTGCTTATATTCTCCAAGACTGAATTCATAGCGGGTATATTTTTTAAGTTGTAGACGAAAATATATTTTCGCGACATGCGCTCTGACTTTCGCATGAGTCACCTTAAGTCAGTTTCTGATGCAATTGATCATGTAATTATAAAAGCAATGCATTTATGTACAGGGTGAGTCGGCCCCTATAAAAGATGAATTCCGTATAGATATCGAAAAAATCTACGAACAAAGGCTGATTTTTTATTGAACGAATACAACAGAAAACGTTACACCATAATCCCTATATCAGCCGATAGAAATGAAGATTATTTCTGACATGGTATTTTACTAGGCTAGGAAAATGGCGGCTGAAAAATGGCGGCTATTGTTTCTTTTTTTTTTTTTACGGTGCCATTCCTGCCACAATGTCATAGTTTGTCCTCAACGTGTATTGACCATAGCTTTATTCTCTCTGACTCTCAGTCATTTTAATAGTAGTATTAATCTGAGTGATTTTAGTTCATTTACACGTTTTAGCGAGCCTCTGGTCCTTCAGCGATTTGCTTTTTTTTTTTTTTTGCTTTTCAGCGTGTTTTTACGGGTAGGTAACAGCAAGGAGTCTTCCTAGTGATTCCATTTTGTATATCTTTTTTAAAGTGCAGGTCACAAATAGACTTCTGCATTTTTGTATGACAACGGCTTTACGTTAGCTGAAAGTCATGGTAGACGCAGGCAAATTCCGCATGCACTGGCGAAACGACTATGTTTCACAGTGCTTGAAAGAGAAGCAACGCTCGAGGATGACGGTAGAAAAAAATCGAAGTACAAGATTATATTGCTTTAGGGCTTTGAAATGATATGTCTATATGTCGGGTTTGACTCAGGTCAGAAATTAACGAGGGACTAATAATTTCAGAGAATAACATAGTACCGCAAAGTTCCCTGCAATGCTAAAATGTCAACTAAGGAATAAGCGCGTTGAACCACAACAAAAACAACTTTTTGCAGAACATTCAAAATCCTAATTCGACATAAGCTTCTTATTATGGAACACAGATCACAACGGGGACGATTCTATATGTTTTTATATTTTACGCTCACGGTACGTTTAATTTCTGCCCTAACGCCTACAGCTTTTTAACAAATTTATCGCTACCATGCAGTTGTCTTCTATTAGAAGGCCCTCGTCAATGAGTTCCCCCGAGTTTAATTTCCCACGATCTTGCTCTGGAATCCCCTGCTCAGAAATTCACATTAAGTAAACATAAAACTTTTGGTTGAGTCCACAAATAGAACACATTTCTTTAGAAATAGAATATATGATATAAAGCCACGCACTCCGTGGGCTAGGACACAGCTAGACTGATTTCAAATTGTCTTATATCAGCGCCGTATGATTAGTGAAAGCCAATGTTTAAGCTTGTTATTGGCATCCTACCTGCTAGTTTTAATAATACACCTGACATGAACATATTTTTCCTTGGATTTTTTCCCCGGATTTTTTACTGCTCTTTGTTTTCTTTAAGCGTGAAAGTTTAGGGCAGGACCGTTTGGAAATACAGTCACTCGTGCTCTCTCAAGCAGCCTGTTGCGGATTTTGTTCTAAAGAAACACTTATAAACACCATGGTGCTCAACTCAAGGACGGCGCATTTTGCACAATCAAACAGGAATTACCAATGAATTTTATATAAACACCACGATCTACTTACCATAGCAAGAATTTGAAGCCGACGAAGTGGCAATCAGGCAGGCTAGAAGCAGTAGAATTCTCATCTCTTGGGCGTTGTTAACATTGATGCTGTCGTTCAAAATACGCAGAGGGTCTCATAAACGTCGCAAATACACAGGTTTTTTTTTTTTTTTACATATACGATCCTCACAAAAATGCACCTCCCACATCAGCTTTTGAGGGCATAATCAGAACACTTTACAGCAGCAATCGCGTTAAATGTACGAAGATAGTTAACCAGAGTAATGAAGTTCTGCCACGGTTTGTTTGGCACATTTGGCAATTATAACTTGTCCTTCTTGCTGGCAATACGTGTTGGCAATTCTGACTTGTTGTGTTAAAATAGTGATGGGAGGTCTCATATATAGAGCCATTCAGTAGCGTTTAAGTAGCGAGGGATTAAGGCCAGTAAATTATTAATAATAGGCTTGAAGCTTCCTGTAAAACTTAACGTGAACGAAATGGGCATTGCAATTGCAATAAGTCATCAAATATGGCCACATAAACAAATATCAATCTAATATTATACCACCGATTTGAAAATATAACCAATTCTGGGACATTTTATTATCTTATCTAGCGAAAGTTTACTATAACAAAAAATGCATATGGCGGTTTGAAACTGTGACACGTTTCGGAAATTTTTCACAGCTTGAAAGTCAATGTTTCATATTTAATTTGATTATACGTTCCTCGTAAAATGCCGCAAACATGAAATTAGAACCAACTAGAATAATGATAGACAACCACAACATCCTGTGCCAATTTCTGATCTCTACAAATTGCGAAAATGAATTGGAAAGGCGATGAAACGTGATTTGTATAACAGTTGGAAAGACCCTTATGAAATGCAAGGTTTATATGTATATAAATAATAAATAGCAATCCGTGTAAATATCATATGTGAAACCCGACATTCTGATAATAGTTAGATTAACAAGTTGGTGATTTTAGCAATGCACTAATTTCAATGACGATAAGTTTTCGAGATGTCCCTGATGTAATATTAACGACAGATTTTTAGGAGAGAAAGAAGAAACGAAGGCTTTAGTTTTAGTCTGAGTCTTAGGGGGAAATTCAACACCTGAGCGTGTTTTTGGTCATAATCTCTTTACCTGCATAGGGAGAATATTAAAAGGGAAGCGAATGAAACGCAGCAAAAGAATTTGAATAATTTGCATTAAATTGATAGAACTAGATGTTATGACGTAAAGGGTATCAAAATTCATACGAAAAATTTACTACTATTATGTTGTCAAAGCGCATTGTCTACGTTTGAGTGCCCCCTCGAGCTCTTTCTCGTATCCACAGTGCTTCAGACCCCGTCAACACATCCAGATATTCTTTTTCTTTCCGGCAGGCTTTCGTGTTTTATAACTTCAACCAACAGCAGATCTTGCTTCAACATCTTTTTCTATATCATTAATGAATCTAGTGTAGTTTTTTTCGAAAACATATCGCGACTTAATTCTCTGCATCATATTCCGCATTCTTGGCGACGATGAAAACGCGAGAAATCGGCCCGCTCTACACCTTTCCCGCGCTTGGTGCCATTCGCGACAGGTTTCGCGCGCTGCCCAGTTACACAGGAATCCCGCGGCTCCCAGTCAGAAAACTTCTCCCAGAAGGAGCTTTTGACTCATTTTAAAATGATAGGGATGCCCGTCTTTTTAGGAGTTAAAATTGGGACTCGAATATTTTTAGGGCAGTCAGAGAGAAATCTAGAGCATCCAAGGAGAATTACAATTGTTTCGGGTATAAAAAAGCCAAGAGAGATTCGTTTTTTCTCGGATTACTGCGGCTTTCGTAATTCTGCGAACTCTCGCTATTGATTTCCAACCGTAAAACCGCCTTCTGGCTTCCGTCAATCAAACTCCCGAGTCTTTTCGTCGTTACTCTTTGTGCTTTTTGATTGGCCAGCGCCTAAGCAGTGCTAAAGTGGCTTCCTGTCGCGACAGCAACGTTACGTGATGGCCAATCAAAAAGCACAAAGAGTAACGACGAAAAGACTCGGGAGTTTGATTGACGGAAGCCAGAAGGCGGTTTGACGGTTGGAAATCGTTAGCGAGAGTTCGCAGAATTATGAAAACCGCAGTAATTGCTGCAATTATCGCTCAAGTGTGAACGCCGAAGAAGTGCCTGGACATGAACACCATGTTGTGCTTCAAGAGCAGAGCACGCAGGTTGTTTAAAGATGGGTTAAAGTTCTGAACAAAACCATGGAAATTAATCTTGGAATAGTGATCAACCTTTTTCCAGCAACCATTATACCCTGCAGTGGCTTGTTTACGAAAACATAAGAATATTGTACCAAGGGTTCGTTATCGGTAAAAAAAAATAGGTTATATCTAGCAACCAAATCCAAACTAGCGTCGGAAAGCCTTAAATGAAAGGCATGAGCTTGCCAGGCCCATGGGCAAGTACATTGAATGTAAAATAGTGAACCATGCGTCCATTTCATATACAATAGCCCGAGCCAATCAGCGGTTACTGCCATTCACCAATTCAACCAATCACGGCACAGAAGTCAAGACATGTTGTGTTTTTCGCGGCAAAACATACAATAGCACTCCATCCTTCACTCGAACAGCATGTAGTCGGCTTCAAACGAAAGCCCCTACGTCAAATCAGTTTTCATTGTAGAGAAACATAGCAGCCAAATTAAACTGCAGTGAAACAAAGAAAGTAATTTCTAAAGTGGCGGCAACCCAAGCACTGAAATGGGAGGCAAGAGTGCTTCCCATCCGTAAAATGTCTTTGCGATTTGACGAATTTGATTAACTGAATGAAATCTCACTAAATCTACAGACTGAAGAAGGCAAACTATCCTTCTTCATGGACACATAGCAACAAAAAGATAGGCACACTCCTACTCTAAGCAAGTTGTACTTTTGTTAGGTAGATATTTAACAATTATTCCTCGAGCACGAATGGGCTCTGAGTCAATAGCCCATGAGGCCGAAGGCCGAATGCGCTATTGACTCAAAGGCCATGAGGGCGAGAGAAATAATTGTTTTAGTCAAATTACACTAGTAGGTCAATTTGTATATGAAATCGTTTTCTGGTCTGGTCATTTGCCACTTTCTGGCTTTCAAATCCAACACGTTTCGCTACTAGTAGTCTATAACGTATAGCCTACTGGTAGCGCAACCAATCAAAATGCAGCATTGACAATAGACCACTAGTGTGATTTGACTAATATATAGATATTTAGTAGATGTTATGAAATCGGGATCGAATTGTGACTTGTAGACGTTTTCCATTTCTTACTCCTTTGATGAAAGCATTCAATTTTGACGAAACAATCATATGAACATAATCACAAATGAAGGTTTTAATCATTTTAAAAAGAAACCTCCAAGACCAAAAGTAGCCTTTAGTATGTGTTCAATAAGAACACATTAAGATTAAGGATTAAGGTTTATAATTTTGTAAAGTAAATTTTATATATGAAAGACCATGGAAAGGCATAAACGAATACAACTTCATGCAAATCGTCCCTCCAGTATTAGAATGAACGTCGTAGATATTTGAATATCAGGTTACGAGAGGACTTACCTGACATTAAAAAGCGGCTGCAGCTTTTCCATCTCCCAATGTCCTCACAGGAAATAATCTCCGTGAAATCATAAACAGTTTGCAAACAAAGATAAGTAAATTAATAAAAATTGCCTAAAACAACTCTTCACAACACAGGACAAGGCCAGAAATACCACCTGCTAGAAGGAAAAGTTTGGTTTTAAAATTATTGCTCTTATCTTTGCATTGATGATAAATATTTCGCCCTCAACAGTCAGACTCAGCGTCGTCCCAGATATATCATAAGAAAAAACATGTAAAGGCGTCATGAAATGTAAACTTCAAGCCTCAACATTTGAAAAATTTCGTACACCTGAAAATTGAATTAGGCCTTGAAATGTCTAATCCATTACGGAAAGAAGCAAAAATAAAATTTGATTGATTATTAATAAAAAAAAGTAATCAAACGATCAAATATTAAGGTCCACAACAAACCTTTTTCATATATGGAAAATAAGCCGTATTGAATAAAACCAGCTGCAGTTTCGCTTGAGCTGTTTCAATTTCCGTTCTGAAAGACCTATTTATTAGAGTATGTCACAAAATTGTGGCTTTAAATTTCTTATCTCCAGAGATTTCATCATCAGCAGTCAAATGTTGCATGATCCTATACAAATCATACGAAAGACAATGCTAAAGTGTGAATAAAACTTTCAAATTTTGAAGGTGTGAAGAAAACTTTTTATATTGTAATATATACCTAAAATTTCACTCAACAAAACACGGTTTGCCATTGGTTGATTTGGGGACAAAGATATTATAGAGGCCTTACTTCTACCATTGCTAAGAACTATAATACGAAGATCCTGATCGCATTCGGGCACCCATAATCCAACCATCCTTTTAACCGGAATGGATTCAGAGCGGAAGATCCACCTCCAAGAAGATACATCTTAGCCCTTCGGTGCATCCTATAAGAGCAGGTGCGAAAGCAGCCTCTCTGCACTGATAACGGTTTTAGACTTCAGAAAGGCGTTCGATTCGACCCATTTGAATAATGTGTTGAAGATCTTAAAGTACCAAGATTTCTTATGGCCACAGAAACGATGTACACCAACACAAGGGCCAAGTTGTTACCGAAGATGGTATTTCTCATGAGTTAATGAGGTCCAAGGGGATACGCTTTGCTCCATTTTTCTTTGAAGTGGTCCTGGAGTAAGGCCTCCGGACCGCAACTGATGGAAGGCACTCTGAGCTTGGACAGTGCTACAACCCCGAAGATCGCAGAGGCGCTTGGCAAGGACGCTGATAGATCTTATATTTGCCGATGATATCGCCTTGTTGTCGAACAGTTAACAAATGTCAAGAAAGGTGCAACGACAAAAAGCTAAAAAAAACAAGCGATAATGTGTAACGACCCCTCATGGAACCCCGCTGCATGCAAAACATTACAAGATCATATAAGAATTGTTTCTGACGGCTCGTAGATTAACTTCACTTCCCAGGACATGCATGTCCTCAAGGCTCTGGCCTGGAGACCCCTTGTCTGGAAGTCCAACGTCAGTCTAAAACTTAGAATTAAGTTATTTATGTCCACTATAGAATCCAAACTTCTTCTATACGATAGCGAGAGCTGGCCGATGACTACCATTCCTTCAGAAGTCTCTAGATGGCTCCTACGTACGTCTGTTAAGAATCTTCCTAAACATCGGCTAGAGGGACCGCAGCTCCAACCAAAAATTGATGGTGATCCTCTTATGCACGTCTGTTAAGAGTCATCCTAAACATCAACTAGAGGGACCTCATCCCCAACCAAAACTTTATGGTTATCTACCGAGGGTCTATGAGAGAGTCCACTAGTCAAGAAGGTCTAGAAGGTTGGGAGTCGCTCGCCACTGTTATACGTCCATGAACTAATTTTGTGAGAGCCACCATATAACAAACGAAGATCTGGACGGCCGGCAGAAAACCCTGTTTGACACATTGAAAGATGCCGGGGCGGTGAACACTGCCGAGCTTGCCGCCTGTATGGCAAACCGGGAAGGGGGACTGCTGCGCTTCAAGGCGTGCAGCTCGAATGAGGCCGCCCAAGTAAGTAAAATTAAGTAAGTAAGTTATACCGCGCGCGTGAATTAATTGCCCAGTTTGTTTGACCTCCCTTAGATACTGATAAAATTGAACGAAGCGAGGCGCAATGAGTTCATACGTAACATGAATACGTAACATGAATTTCAAGCTAAAAGCTGGACTTCAAGCAACCATTATTTGATTTTCCCCTTCAAATTCGATATTCCCTTGACCTAGTCAAGGGAAATATCGAGATCTCGGGAACGTATTCATGTGCACGATTGTGTCATCGATGTGCACAGGAGTCAGCTATTAACTTCTGGCATACATTTTACTGCTCTCGTGAATAAGGCTCGCCGAACGAACCCGAAATCATCGAAGATGATCAAATTTTCTAGAGCCAGTGATCAGCTTTGAACTTTCTTAATATTATATAAATCTCGTTTTAAATCTTGTGCTGCTTGACTTTTATTGTCACCGGCCCGAATGTTTATTAAAATTTCACTCGAGCGGTCATGGCCGTGACTTGTAAGGATGGCGGATTACTTTCTGAATCAAAAAACTCGCCACTAAGTGATCCACAGGAATGACTGGGACGCTCCAGGGGTTGTTTGCGGGAGATAGGATAACAAACATCGAGTTCGCTATCATAGTAAAGTGCATATCATCCCTAACATTTCAAACATTTCTTCCAATTATCCCTATGGGGGAAATTTAACCATCCAATTTCTCTAGTGGGGGCCCTAGTACCATGGCATTCAAGATATTTAGCTTTTTTAATATTTAAAGGGGTAGTGCATGTCACGATTGTGGGGTTAATACAATAAAATATTTTCGTGTGTTATCGAGGAGATGGAATTAGATTGTGAATCGGTATTTTTGAGTTTTCAAACATGGAAATTTGATAACGAAAGCTATTAAACATACGTTCCCTGTTTCTATCTAAGACTAATTTGGAAGTATAATATAGGATTCTGAGTTGCTAATGTAATGCCACTAGTCTTATCTTATAACATTTTTTTTATCAATCGCGACATAGCCCATGATTTAATGCAAGTTCAGGTAAAAATTGACTGAATATGTTGTCAATGAAAGGGGTCTTGCTTTTGAGATATAAAGAGTACATTATAATGTGTCTGACCAGACGTCATCGAATAAATTAGAATAAAATATTTGCGATTCACTAACAGAATGGATATTTAAGGCTAAAACTGCTTATCGAATATACAGTTTTAACAATGTTGCTATTAGACAAGAAAACGGGCAATGTTTAAAAATATTTATTAACATTTAATACAATTTATATACTTAAGCAGAAAATAACCCCTCACTTTGTGACGAATAAGTTTTACTGCGATTTTCATGATTCTGCGAACTCTCACTTACATTTCCGAACGCGAAACTGCCTTCTGGCTTCCGTCAATCAAACCTTTTAAGAGAGGAGCATGAAATTTTTCAAAGTTTCGTTTCCATTTTATGCTCGAAAATGTTTTTAAGCCTGGCTAGTCCGAATTAGTTCAAAAAACATCTCGTTTGATTGACGGAAGCTAAACCGCGGTTTGCTAGCTGGCGTAGAGTTCGCAGAAATTAAAAATTGCAGTGAACTTTAGAACGGATTCCAAATGACTGCCGTGAGTAATAGGCCACTTGCACTAAGTTGGTCGCGTGACCCCAACAACCTCTTAATGAGATGTTTTGCCAAAATCGATTCCAGAAATACAAAGAACGAATTGATATTAGTCAGAAACTGAAGTTTCATCATAAAATCTCTAATCTGGAGCAAATGGCAGCGAGTTGAATTTTCACGATTTTACTCAGAATGTATTGGATTTGGGTCACGTGGCCTATTGGTAATCACCTCTTGCCTTGGGCGATATACCATGGATGCAAACCATGACTGAGAAGGAATCACCTCTGCTCACAGTTTTGTGTCAAATTTAACATCAGATAGTGAATCTCGAAGGATATTGTTAATTTCTTCCAATTGACCTTCCACTTCCCACAATGGCAGATCCACCTCCTCCAAATCCATAATCGTCTCAACCAAGAACAAGTTGTCCATGTCCATATCCATGACCATCTCACTAAATACTTGTGAAGACTCTTCAGACTGTTCATCACTTTCAATCTCCAAAGCCTCTCTCTGTTGTTCAAGAAGACTTTTAATAGCTACGCGCTCGTTCCTTCTTTGAAACACATCATCAAAAATTTGTTTGCGTTGCGTATTGACTGTATATTCTCCGTAGTTTGCCAATGACACCATAGTTGTAAGTTTTCTAAATGCCGATTTCTTCTTCATTGCTAGCTTTTTACCGAATTGTTCCAAAAAGTATTTCATATAGGCGACCTCTTGACTTGGGCAATATTCCACGACTGCCATGCGATGACATTCAATTAGGATTGAGAGGAGCAAATTTATTAACACCACATACACAGATACTGCGTATACAACATTAAACAATGGCGCGAGAATTTGATCGACGTCTTCGAGGTTCATCGAGGAGAAATCGGCGCCCAGGACTAGATTTAAGCATTCCGCGACGGAGCGAATAAAGGACGAAAACTCAATACAGTGCTGTCCAAATGCCACGGAAGCCATCAAGCTGCAACCAAGAACGACCACGATGAAGAGCGTAAAGAACGACAGTACGAACTTTGTTGAATGCCTTAACGTGGACGCCAGCAGAGAAATGTGAGAATTAAACCGCAACAGTCTGAGCATTTTAACTGTTACGAGGAAAGTAACGAACGATAGTAGCGTGATTTCTATGTCACTCCAAAGAACGAGGTAGTCGGTGCTTGAGGTTTGGTAGGGATTACTGTGTATACGGTTTACGAAGTCACTAGCGTATTTTTCCTTGATGTAAAACATCACAATGGCAGACGTCACGCACGCGAGCTGAGCAAGATCAAACCAGTTCCAGAGCTGTTTGAAATACCCTTTACCTTGTTTGTAAAGGCTTAGCAGTTCCACGACAATGTATGCAATTATCATTATCATGAGAAAAAGCTGACACACTTGGATAAACATGTACAATGAGGCGTTGCTTGGTGAATACACCGTGAGAGTATCGATTTTTACTGACGTTGACGAGCCGGCGGTCGGGTATTTCTCGAACAAAAGTTTCAGTGAGCTAAACAAAGAGCTTGCAGGATCGAAGACAGTGAATTCTACAAACACTGCTGCTGTCTTGTCATCAATCCAGTGATGTTCGCGTAAATCTTCAATCACACCTGTCGCCGTTTTCATGTTGTAGCCGAGATCAGCCACAAATCCTCCACCGTTGTACAGAAATCCTGAAGTAAGGAAAGCAAGGGACTGTAATTCCTGAGCGGTCTTGTACCTCCAAGGTTTTGGACATAAATTCTCAAGTTCGAAGACATCACGGTAAGCTGTTATGTTCGCCACTGGCTTCCATCCAGGGAAATTATAGGAAGTAGTGTCCTGAGTTGAACTGCTGTACTCGGGGATGCAACGGTGGAAAGCCTGCATGAAATCAGGTTCCCATTTGTTTATGCATTGCCAATCTTAAAAATAAAAAGGTCCATTCAATAAATCAGCCGTGCGGAGCGAGTATGACCGTATGACGTTTCGTCAGGGATATTCTACTCTAAAAAGGGACCGGCATAGTTGCCGAAATTTATGTGTACTTCAAATAAAGAAGCATTACAGATACTTGAGACTTGTTCAAATTGAGGTAGGGGAAAAGGGTAAGGTGCTCCGACTTGGTGATGTCCCCCGCCTTTACTTAATCCTGTCTTCATGAGAGGCCCAGGTTGTTTGGTTGCCCAACCAGCCAAGGCGATCTGTTCCGCTTCACGCGGTCTTTTAGTGCAACACCCTGGTGGGGTCGTAAGCCTCGCCTTTGGATTGGCTGAAATCATGTTGTTTTGGTATGATCGCATATGGAAGTGTCTCGAAAGTGGTGTTTTGTAGAGAGGTATTGTTTCCTCATTGGAAGCGTAACTTCAAAAACAAACTCGTAAAGTTTCGAAAGGCGACGCTTACAGCCATTTTCATAATTCTGCGAGCTCTACACCAATCGAATAACCGCCATCTGGCTTCCGACAATCAAACAAGCGAAGAGCTCTGGTTGATTTTGCAGAGCATTTGAGAGATTTTGTTAAATAAAAGGCTTTAAAAACAAAATGTAAAATACAAACGAAACTTAGAAAGCATCCATGGGCCTGTCTTAAAAGGTTTGATTGACGAAAGCAAAAAAGTAGTTCCGCGCTCGGAACTGTAAAGTGTGAGTTCGCAGAATTATGAAAATGACAGTAAATGCAAGTAGCTAAGCGTTGTTTGAGTATCCCCTTACCTGGGGTGACTCTGAGTTGTCTGAATCTTGGCATGCCCACCATAAACAGGTACTTGTTACTGATGAAGCCTTCCTCGCGATTGAAAGTCTCACCATTGTACCAGTCCAGCTCGTAAAGACCAGGAAGGAGCGTCAGTTTGATCCAATTCCAAAACGAAGGGGCATCACGCACCTGGTAAATACATTAAGAACTTCATTACCTATTAGAACCCTACATTTCAGTCAAGCATCGTGACTTTCTCTCCCAGCCAGTCAGATACAAACAAAAACTAAACATATGTGTTATTTACTGGGTGGGGGGTCCGGATCGTGAAATACCGTGACCGAGGTGTTGAAAATACTGAAAATACTGACCGAGACCAGAGATAGATCCCAAGCCGGTAAATAAATATATTTTTTTCCTATCACTGAAACAACGTAAAACTTCATAGAAATTAGCGCGCGCGTGATTCATCCGAACACGGGGTCCGGATCGCAGGATTCCGGACCGTTCGCGAGCCAATCAGAGCGCGCGATTTGATGGATACCGGACCGCTGAATAAATAAAAATGATTATTTGCGTTTAGTCCTCCTATCGTCAGTGTTTTCGTTGGTCGCGCCTAAATGCAGATTGTAATTACTTCGCGTCCTGATGATTGGTTGGTTGTTGAATGGATTTCATTTTTGATTAGCTTAGTGTATTTTCTTCGCGTTTCTTTACTACAGTGAAGTGAAATCCGCTCTATGCGAGTTTGTACTGTATCACGTCTATCGCTATCGCCTTTAGCGTGACGTGTTACTGTATTTTATGGACACTTGAACAACTGAATACCACTTACTTCATCAAACCCGAGGAACAGCTTTTCCAGAGTGTTCTTCATCAAATACCTCCTTTCATCCCTATCACCGTAGCAAACGATAAACACAAGTAGCGCGAACAAGAGGAATAATCCAATGTCAAATGAAGTGATTGATATCCATACTTTCCTCAGTTTTGCTTTTCGTGATCTATCCAATTGAATTTCTGGAATGATGTTTACCTCACGATTCTGATCCACCAATTTATGATTAGAAAAGCAAGCCTCTTCTGTCCTATCTACCGGTTTTTTAATCACAAGGGCCATTAGCCATGAGAGTACGACGATTTTTACAGGCTGAAGAAGAAAAATGTCTTCGAGAAGTGATACTATTATTGAAAGCAGCCATTGATTAGAAACGTCTGCGCCCCACATTAAGCTGTAGAAGATGGTGAAAACCGAAGCAATTCCCGCACCAGATAAACAAATAAACCATCCAAGGTAAACAAACCCTTTAGGCAGACAGCCTTCGGATTTCACCTCGCATGTTTCTAAATCACCATTCCTTGGTACCAAGTTACTTCGTTTGATGTTTCTAAATATCATGATTGCCAGAAGAGATATTGGAACCACTATTAGAGCACTTTGTAAGCCGATCATGATCCCTCGGACATTCACTTTTACAGGACCAAGTTTAAAGGAGTCTGTTCCGGTATCACCAAACTGATAAAACATGGCGTTAGTTACCATGGTAGCAAAGCCAATTAGCAAACAGCAAGAGAGCCGATGACAGCGCGTGAATGGACACTGGGCTCGCCTTGTGAACAATGAGATCCATATATGGGAGTCACTTAGCTGCCTTGATGCTCTTGAATGGAATACGTTCTCGAATTTTAGCAAATCTTTCTTACTTGAAGGAGGAACATCAATGTTTGCCGTTCTATTTCCTTTGTGAATAGCAATCCACTGCCTTACCAAGAAGGTCCACGTTTCTCTCGACGTTTCATCTGTTATTGAAATTTGATCAACATACCAAGATGGACTACTTCCCGAATTATCATGCCATAAGCTTACCATAGCGATGTTACCGATGCTTGCAGGAAGACCTACAATATACGTATTGACGCTTCCTCGTGAAAAAAAATTGTGCTCTTTCTCGTTTTTTAGAAATAGTGCAGGTGATGTGCCGTGCTCCCCGTACATGATCACTCCCACGTTTGCAGTTGTTCCCGATCCTTTCCATACCCCCGTACACACGGTTATCTTGTACTTGGCTTGCCCAGCACATCCTCCATTAGACAGCATGGCACTAAATGTCTACAAGTCAAACAATAAACTTTATATTAGCTTCCATCAAGTTCAAATTAAAGTGTGAATAGCATGCGGTGGTAGAAGAACTTGTTATCGAATGTCACAATCAGTTTTTGTTGGTCCGATAGAAAATGCCACTAAAAATGTTACATCATGAGTTTCCATGCCAAATTAAAACCCCATCGAAATTGAGGTGGCCATCTAACCTCTAAGTCTTAATAGTACTCTGTGCTACTCTGTGCTAACATCCTCGTTGAATATTCCTTTATCTGAAGTATCAGTACTTTTTGAGTGAGTAATTAAGGAAATGGAATATGAGACAGGATTTCACTGCAAGGTGCTATTCGATCGCAGAATACCTGGAACAAACTAGAAAGGATATTTGGTATGGACATATCACAGATGGAGGGAAACGAGCTACTGTGAGTGCTGGACCATTTGTTCAGAGACGAGCACCCAAGGCCCCCAGTGTGACAAGAGGGAAAAATGATGATGAGGATGATGATAAAGATATATAGTAAGGTGCAATACTATGCATCTTGGTTAAACGTGACGTAAGTTCTGAACTTGACAAGGGTTTCATGAAAGAAAAATACATACCTTTTCCTTGTCCTTCTTGTCCACGTTTCGCGCTATGATCAAGCCCAAACCATACAACGCCCAAATTGCACACACGCTAGCTATCACGACATAATTCCCTGTCTCACCAAGGCGTGCAAACTCCAGAAAGACATGATCAAAGTCAATCGGGTTCGGAGCGACAAAAAAGTCACCACCAAACATTGTCAGGTGGTTGCACAAGCAGTGGACATGAGTTTCATTGGAAAGTATGCCAACCTGGTAGAAATAATCAAGTATCCATTATTTTACACACCAAGGATGGTATGACTGATTACAGTAACGACTAATGGCTTACTTGAGCCACGACGTACTTGATTTGTCTATGAGAAAAATGAGGCCAAACAGGCAAAGCGGAAATCACATTTAGTGATCCGTTTCTATTATAAGTTTACTCAGATTCAGTTGTTTCTCAAACAATTTTGTAAAAAACAATTGTTTCCTCTCCTTGCATAATTTACTAATTTTTTATACGGTCTGCACAGAGCTAGTTACAAAATATTCAAGAATATTTCATTTCTATGCTGATCAAAGTATTACCTTTCCCTAAATGTAGGCCTCGATATCTATACCCTGCTAGCAGAGTTTTCTTTCTGTCAGTCTTTTATTAGCTAGCAAAGTTGTTCGCGTGTCTCGTATTCTGCGTACCAGACACGCGAACAACTTTGCTAGCTAATAACAGACTGACAGAAAGAAACCTCTCCTAGCAGGGTATAATATCTAAAGATCATATCCTCCTTATTTCATCAAAATTTTGGAATCGTCTTCGGCTGAAGGGCTACTTGTGTACAAAAAGGTTATATATTCATACACTGCAAAGTTAGAAACTCGTAGAAAGCTCGGGCCATCAACATAGTTTTTAAAGAATGAGCCTGGAAAATCGTACTTTATTAAAACAGCCAATGTGAGAAAGCATTTTCGATCTATGTTATACTGTTATCATGAAAAACTGGATCGACTACAATAGGCCACCCTCTTTGACAGCGGGGTAATTTTTACGTACCTTGCAACCGTCGCTTGACCATTTACTATTATCTTCTTCCCAGAACACACAAGCAGATTCGTCCACGCTAATATTATAAGTGACGTCAGTGGTCCCATTGTATTCCGGGCGAAGAATTTTCATTGGTGGAGGAGGGGTCGGTGGAGGGTCCTTGACACCAACACATGCAGCTCTTCTTTGCCTTCCACTGCTGCTGCCACATGGATCAACGTTTGGAACGACACTTCTTCTTTTTACAGATGCAAAATCAGAGGACACGTTTTGGCTCCCATCATGTTCTTTTGGAATATATCTGATACCAATGTAATGGACTCCAGTAGCTCCTGTAACGAGGCTGGTAATCTGAATGTCAAACGGGTTAATCGAGCAGTTAGAGGGGTCCTTCCAAGATGACAATTCGTTATTTAAGCACGTGGTCAGGTCTGGAACTGATGTTTTCATGTCATATTCGCCGTTGGTAGGTCTAGATCCAGATTTCACCAGAACTTGTAATGTTTTACCCATTTCGGGTATTACCCTTACAGTGGTTATAGTATATGACGAAGTAAGATAAATCCGGTGGAATGAAACGTTTTGCATGCTTGACACGTTGAATGTTGGCTTAACAAAGGGTGACCAGAGCTCCGAGGGCTTCTCAATTTGCCGTTCTTCGGGGTTCTTGATTGGAATTATGATATTCACTGGTCGTGTGAGGTTTGTTACTTTTATTATACCGTGTGGTCCGAATACACTAATATCCACAACCTCTGAGTTGACAGGTTCTGCGGTTTTGTCCCAGTAAAATGGATTGGACGCGAACTTGATGATCTAAAAGGAACCAGCACATTTCTTGATGTCAACATGTACAAACGCAAAAAAAACCTGAATATCAATTTAAATGATTTAAATGTAGCTTCACCTGAATATCCAAAAACGCAGGAATGGTGCTCCTATTCGGGAACAAGTCATCAGAAGGCGGTAACAGGACCATGCTCTTTTCTTCCTTCTGCCATATGCCGTCAAACGACGAAGGCTTGTCTCGGGTGACCTTGATGGAGAGAGTGTCGGATCTGATAGTGACAGGCCCACTCCCTATCTCGTTAACAGCTGCTAAAGCGCGGCCGATGGTCTTGGCAATCTCTACACAGCCGAGGGACTCTTTTTTGGCCTTGCAACAAAGAAAGTTTGAGAACGGATTTGTTAAAATGAACGCCAGTTTCTGGAAATCATCAAAATGTAGGAGAACTTTAAGTCACATATAGACAATTTACCAATGAGAAATGGAAGTGCAGTCTTACGAACAAATGTGCTCCAAAGGGTGCCTCACTATTTCCTTATTAGTCAACCAGGAAAAGGCCTGCCCAACAACCCTTATGAAATGTAATTGGAATCTAAACATGGAATCTAAACATGTACAGATTGGGGGAAAAAAGAAGAAAATTGTGGCTATAATAAACAACTCCCCCAGAAATTTAGTCTGTTTAGTCCAAAGACTTAGAGTTTGGAAACACCTTCCAAATTATTTTGGGCATGTTATAATGGATTCTCTGTCAAAATATTCTATAAATCGATTAAAAAAATTCCCTCTTTAACTTTATAATAATCACAGCGTCACAAGCTACCTTGTCGAAAGTACTAATGTATACATTATTCTCCCTGATCTAATAACTAGTGTTTTGAAAGTTGACAAGTAATATACTCAACGGTTTCAGTACCTTGTCGAGAGCGGATTTTCGGACGTCCTCACTCGGGTAAGAAGAGGAAAGAACATTGTTGACTCCGTCGGTCAAACCACCAGCAACCATAGACACAACACGCATGTCGACACCTGCGGTTCCATTCCTTGCCAGAGCTTCAATAGCATTCGCTGCGGCTGTTATCAAATCAATTGCCGCCGCCTGGAAAAATGACGATTTGCATGACGTAGTTTCTTTATAGCTTCTCTACAATAGTTAATATATCATTTTCAAATAAAGAATGAACCTGGTGGCGAGGAATTTTCAGTTTACTGCAGTTGACTGAACCACGTAACTCCGTCGGCACACATGCAACATATGTGGCGCACGTGACGAACATTGCTCTGATGGCGCATGTGCAATCGGTTTACAAAAAACACGGCTATTATATATGTCGCCATGGACCCTACTTTTCGACGGGCGGCAATAGGGGGAAAACAAAAAAGAAAGCGAATGTATGTATTGCGGAGGTGACATCAAGAGGCACGCAAATTTGAATTGGTGCAAATTTTCCATTTTGTCAAGAAGGTTTATAAAAGATATCCCATCTTTTCAAAAATAGATGGACTAAAATGTCCGAACTGTTCTTACATCCAAGATTTGGTAGGGAAAGAAGGGGACAATGCAAAGTTGCATTGTAACTTTGAATGTTTTGTTATATACCTGGGAATGTTCTGAAAGTTCCTCTTCTTGGTCCGTCGCCTCGGCACTCAATATTGCGTATTTAATGACTTGAGGGAGTGAGGTCATGTTCACCTTTCTTAGCTGTTGAAGAATCGTGTTTTTTACCTGAGAAACAACATAAGAGACCGGAGGGGTAATTAGCATTACTGCTTTATAAATGTTAGTTGCTTTTTTTGTTACATTCGTTGTATCAAAATGTCTCACGATGATCCAAAGTGCAGGTGCACAAAACGGATCTCTTCCGCAAAATACAGATGCAAACAAGTACGTTGCTGAAAAAAAAAATGCGTTGTGCTCTCTGCTTAAAAATGATCACTTTAAAATTTTCGCATAATATTTCAATAGAAGAACGTTGGCCAATAAAACCCTTGCTGGATGGGGAACATTGGAGAGCTGAGGAACTCCTGGGAAATAACACTCAAGGTGCCTCTTGGCGCAAAGGAACAGACACATCTTTCCCAGCACTTTTTCAAAACTCATATTTTCAAAACAGAAATACCTTCAAGCAGCAAAATATGCCTTTGATTTAGTTCACAATTTGATTGGCTGAAATACGAAAGACTCTGGCTTCCTCTCGAACGGTCATCTGAAATCCGCTCTATGCGTTATGCGACAAATACTTGGCAGCATTGATGACAAGCTGTTATGCATTCTAAGGATAAAATTGCTTGCCTTTCTCTCTTCAGTTTTTGGGGTGTCGTAGATCTTCATCAAGGAAAGCGAGAAAAGTGACATCTCTGCAGCCTTGTTAGGATCTCCCATAGATACCAAGTTCTCAAGCGTACCGTCGATACTTGTTAATACGGTGTCGGCTTCGGATCTGGAAGGAGGGCTTACCTGTTTGTAATAAGCATTTTCAAATCAAATTTACGGAAGCACTTAAGGCACCAACGTCCCTATGTTTCCCTTGAGAAAAATGCCCTCTTTTTGAACGTGGAATGAAAATGAAACGATTGCTATAAGTAACCAAAACAACGTGCCCCATGGAATGAAAATCAAACGCCCCGATTCAGCGTCTTTGTTAATTCGTTTCATTTAATCATTTGCCGCATTCAAGAAATAACCTTTTGCAGATAGCAGACTCGCAGACTTACTGTAATAGGTAAGATCACTTCAGCAGTAGCTCCAAGCGAGTCGACAATAATAAATTCAAGGTTGACCAAATAATTAAACGTAACATTCCCGGGCAGTACTTGAGTAGTAGCATTGGCGGAATATCCAGACTGTACTATAATTAATCCAAAGTCGCTGAGATACTGGTACTTGAACGACAAAGGCTTGTCCTCATCTTTCCAGTGTTCACAAGATAGGTGGAAGTTCGTATGCATAGCAATTCCCTCAAGAGGCTCAACAAAGCATCCCGATTTCCCGGATAGACTCGCAGTAGGTACAGAATTAAGAATGAAATCCGCAGAAGATGAAACTTGTAAGGAGTTAGTCATGAAGATATTAACGTCCACGTGGTAGGGTTCGTCCTTTTTACCTGAAGTTTCAATTAGTTTTTGTAAATTGGTCAGTTTCAGCTTTTCTCCTTTTTGATATTGCGTAGAATTCAACAATAAAACGTCCTTGTATCTCAAAGTTTCCTCGTTGAGGTAACGTATTGACCATATATAAGAGGTAATGTGTTTGCATACTGGTTTTGAACACAGGGCATTCAGGATCTGTTGCTGTTGAGGATTGATTTTCTTCGCGCAGTTACTTTGACACCTAGGAATAAACGTACGCAATTGCTTGGTAAAGCCTACTCGTAAACGGCCTTTTGGGTCGGTATTAGGGGTGCCAAACCTACCTTTTGCTGAAAAAAAAAATATTTCACGGTTTGTTATTACTTTTGATGTTTAAAATGAAGAGCTGGTGTTTTTTGGAACCCCTGGCAACGCCCCTGGGAATGTTTTGAGTAGTAAATCGCTTACACTTAATTAGCAAGAAGAATAAGAATGAAATATGTGGCTCGTAATGTAAGACCGAGGATTACACTTTTCGTAATATAATTGTGAAAATTATTCTCAATAAACACATCTGAAACTTCTTTTTGTTTGAAAAGAAAAAAAACTGTGCAAGGTTTTCCATAAGCTTTAGCGCACTAGCTTGCTTTAGAAGGAGCTGTGAACATGCGATAATGGGGTCCCCGATCATCGATAGGTTCCCGTGTTAACTGTGTGGTGGCGAAACGTATTAGTTTCACATGGCCCCCTGTAAACGGTCACTCACTTACTCTATAGACAATTCGGGGAATCCATATACCGTAACCCCGCAAACAGTAGATGATCGCACGCCATAGGCATTCACTATTAATTCGAACGTATAATCTCCCAAAGCCAGTTTGTTTGCATCAAACATAAGCATTGCAGACGTTGAAATCGTTGTACCATTGCCGCTGCACGTGATGATGTTCCCTTTCGTTGTACCTTTCCATGATGTAAACTTCCTGCAATACCAGTAGAACTCAAGGAAAACGTCCTTCGACCGCTTGGATGAAATAGTCAGATATGACGACGAGGCATCGAGTGTCAAATTACGTTGTCCTTGTATAACGAATGGTGGTCCGACAATTTTCGCTACGAGGTCAGCCTCGATGAATGTAACATATTTGTAATCCAACGAAAAGGACCCTACGGTGCCCTGTAAGACCGCAATACATCGTATATAGAGAGTTGAACGAGGTGGATAATCCTTTGGGGATAGTTTCAATGTCGGGCTATTAGGCTCCGCAATGTACATGATTGGTGTCATGAATCCTGATGATTGATGAACCTCTGCTATTTGCCAGAAAAATAACAGCTTATTTTCAGTAGTGCAGTTAAAATCTATGTTTGCACGAAAGGCAGGGTAGGATTGTCTTAACACGGATAATACTTTTGGTGATCCTCTTGTGGATGGACTTATGCTCACAGAAGGTGAATTGCAACCGTCAGTGCCTAAAATTGAAACATAATCAATGGATTAACTTCGTACAGCCTGATGTTTAACATAAATGCCTGTATGCGGGCGTAAACTTTCGGAGCGTGCTATGAAATTCCGAAAATATGTCACATGTGTATAAGTCCTCCTGATAATTAAAACTATCGTCCGAAATAAAATCGGTTTTAATTAAGCATGCTCGCCATTTCAGCCAATCAGCCAAGGTCCTCCTGTCACCAGCGCCTTCTCCACGAGGCGACGAGCCGTGGAGCTCTCGGTACGAGCATGGTCCGCTCTTCAAGCCAAACATTTTGCGCATGCATACCCGAGAAAACGATCTATTGACTCACGTGCAAGACGTAACACCAGGAAGTCAGATGACATTACATATCTGACAACTCTCAGGTTGCACGTATGTTGAACAAGAAAATGACTCACGTGCACTAAGCGTAACATCAGGAAGTTGGATGACATAACATATCAACAGTTTTAAACACAATGACAACTCTCAGGTTGCACTTATGTTGAACAAGAAAATGACTCACGTGCAAAGCGTAACATCAGGAAGTCGGATGACATAACGTATCCACATTTTTAAACACAAGGACAACTCTTCGGTTGCACTTATGTTGAGCAGGAAAATGACTCACGTGCAAGACGTAACATCAGGAAGTCAGATTCAAAAATAGAATCCGCATTACTACTGAGCATGGTGAGTTGCCTGATGATGAGCTCCGATGCCTCGCGTAGACACAGCACTCGTATCCTAATAGCTAGCGCAGTGAACCCCGAGGACGATATCTGAGGACTAAATAAATCATGCGTCGGAGATAATATGATTTTCAGGGATTTATCCTTCCCGTGTGAGTACAAGTAAGTGGCAGTGTACGCCACCTAGTAACACAGATCTAACATCAGTAAAGCATCATGCGATGATGCGGCTATATCGTCTGAAACTGTCCTTTTAACGTTTCAGCATATCAATATCGAAAAATGATTAAGATAACCGACCACGTTTTCCTTAAGTAAAGAAACTTTCCAGTTATATCTTGTGAGTATTTTGAAAAGCAAAGTCTTTAGACGCGGACCTTTTTTTTACTTCAAGATTCAATATTGCAATATTTTCAGTTCTGCTCATTTGTAAAAAAAAAAATGTCAGCCAACTCCTTTGTTAGTTGTTTCATTCGGTATTTGAAGACGAATTACGTGTAGAAATGTTGTAACAATTATCTACAATTATCTTCTTTGTTTACCAAATTGAAAAATAAATATCTACATTCCCTAAAGCAGCCGATGGAAATGGATGCTTTTTCAAACTCAGTATGCAGCTTGGCTGTCAAAATGGCGGCTGACACAGGCTCTTTAAGAATACTGTAGTAACTTCTTTGGCTGTTCAAAGCAGATCTTGAATTTTCCTTACCTTAGGTCTATGAATCGAATTCCAAGATAACCATAGACATATTCTCTCTCGAGTCCCTCCCTGATCTAGAAGATTAAAATGTAAAAATGTTAATGAGACAGCGTTTTCTATACCCTGTAACGTGACCTCGAGAATGATACAAGGGTGTATCATTTCTAGCACTTCTGGTGCGGCGTTTATTCGCAATTTCTTAAATCACTGACAACAATTGCGTTTTGGGGAGTATTTGGACCGATTTTCTATAGAAAGGAGTGTTTAGATCTAACTGTTGTTCATGCTCGAGGATCCAGCGTGCTTTTCCCCATCCTCATATAAAATCCACATTCTTCTGATTGGATGCGGCGGCTTTTATTGGCAATTCTGCTTCCACCTGTTTAATTTAATTTCTGTTTAATTCTGCTTCCTCCCGAATAAATACGCTAGTCAGTTTCTATTGCGCTGTAAAGAATAATATATATGTAATTACAAGTTTAATTGCAGAGACTATCAACACCCTCGAAGCTGTTCCAGATGAATTTCTATATTCATTTTGGAACGGTGTGTCTTTGTACATCAGCCATGCGTCGACATGGAAATCTAAAATGCAAAAAGAGGATCAAATATATTATAATAGCTAAC
Organism: Scolanthus callimorphus; assembly: GCA_033964015.1. Classification (NCBI taxonomy): domain Eukaryota; kingdom Metazoa; phylum Cnidaria; class Anthozoa; order Actiniaria; family Edwardsiidae; genus Scolanthus; species Scolanthus callimorphus. Next base: position 21,503,417 of record CM066915.1, read on the forward strand.
CTAATATATAAACAAGCATATAAGGAAGTTCATGGGAAAAGTTTGAGCCAGATAAATCAAGCGTCTGAAGACTTGTGACTTGATGACTTGTTGTGGTAGCAGTTGACGATGCCAGTTCTGTATAGTTACCATTGTTCTTTGTGTGGGCAGTAGGGACCACGGACACAGAGAAAGTGTGTTGCAAAATACTTCAGTCTACCATAGTGTGAATCTCCTTACTTACCTAACTCGCACCCATACAACTCCATGCGAAGACCAACATTCTTGTGCCAACGTACTGGGACCAATCTCACGCGTGAAGCAATCCGCGGGCGAAGGACATCTTGTCGATGGACAGTGTAATCGTCGCTATTGCCTTTGAATGTCTGACACATGCAAAGTACATATTAGACATGTCGTTGTTTCTCCTGCTGTCACCTCGCTCCCTCCCCAACCTCGTCCCCCGCCCACCACCACATCTTTTTTCTACGCCTCTCTTGCTCCCGCTAACCCTCTCCCCGTTGAGGGCAACGCCTACATCTACCTATCTCGCCGCTTCCATTCCACCTTTTCGGCTCTCGTGGCCCGTCCTATTCAATGCCCCCCTCATACTTTTCCTACAACTGCCTTCGGAACTGGTGAATACTCAGGGCGTTGCGGCCCTCAGAAGATCAGTCGACAGAGAAAGAACGACTGAAGTTCGACCTTTGCCGTAGGGCTAAGTTTGTGAAGATTGTGAACATCATGAATCAATCCTGGTACTTACCCACATGTCGCTCCCTTGTGAGGTCGTGAAACTTTCTTCCACCTCACTGTCGTCAGTAGAATAGAACAACATAAACTCTTCAAGCCATTCCTCCGTTCCGTTTTCTCCATAGCCTTGAGTAGCGATTCCGGTAATTACAATATGTCTATCAAAGTTCACTAAGAGCCAAGAATTACGTGTGTCGTTAATGTTACCTCGGTATCCCTGTGGCCACGAAGACAAGTTTAATCGGGCTCGTTGTGGGCCGTATAGTGAGAGGTCATTGTTATAAGACGTTGAAGCCACGAACTGGGAATCTTTAATGATCCCATTTTCGAAACCAAGTGGATAGTTGCAAGCTTCTGTAAATTAAGGAAATGGTTAGACGCTTTTGTGACATCGTCAAAACGTTTACTGTGGCACTAGTACGAAATTTGAATAATATCGGCGTACGCTGTTTATCTTCTTGTCAAACAATTCAGATCATGTGATTATTCCTTTGGGAGGTTAGAATTGTTCATCTTATACTTAGTGGAATGCGTTCGGACGTGTGTAAGAAATTGCACAATTGTAGCCACCCAACAATCATCCACAAACGTACCTTCGATGACACTTTTATAGTTTGAAGATGGGTGCTACGTACAAAATCATGGCACGAAATATTTTCAAATGCGTGTTTCTTTGACAGCTCGCTTTGCTAATGTCTAGGCGGTAACTTTTTGTTGTTCATCAGTTTCGCGGCATTTCGATCGGGCCAGTGCGCATACTGGAGAAACAATGATATTTTATCATTATAAAAGCAATGATCATTTCAATCATTGTTATCACCATATAATACCTTGACAATTTTCAAAAACTGCTTTTGTAGACGTTTCTTTGCATTTCAGAAAGCATATTTTCAAAATCTCAGTCGTCAAACTTACCAAACTTTGACATTGAAAATCAAGAAGAAATATCAGAATACTTTTTAAACTACCAGATATTATCTTGCAACAAAATTGCGACAAGACTAACAACGTACAGATGAAATGCGTGAAAATATTCGTGAATTCTAATTGAAACAAAATTGAAGCAGTGTCGTGTCTTCACGCGTCCCTTGTTGAAGCAAGTATCGCTAAGCTATGAACAACAAGAGAGAAGACAGCTGCCACAATAGCCACACGAGCTCTAAAATGCAAATTTTAGACGTGTTTCGCGCCCTTGTTTTATGGCACCAATCAGAAAACTTGTATCAACCGAGTAATATTTGTTACAAATTTGGTCCTGTAAACAGAAATGTATGATCCAGGCATTTTAGCCCCTAATTGATGACACTACTCTAAATCGTTCAACATAATTATTATCCACCTATTGTAATCAACAAAACCAGCGAGAAACGCGTGCCGCGGCAGTCCTTTTAACCACTTGGTTGGACGCCAAGGTCCTTTGATTTAAAACGAACCATAATAACAGTGTCAAAGTGTATATTTGCTACCCTAAAGACATTCTTCAGTCTCGCTAACCTCATCCTGACACTGAAGTTCAGTCGCTGAGGAATTTCAAATTTCCTCGTGTTTTCTTAAAATACACTTTTAATACACTTTGGTCTCTAAATCAGTTATTCAACTAACCAAATGTTTGCAGCAGGTAACATGAGGTAACGCTAAATGTAACGCTGCAGGCCTGCAGGGAAAAGTTGCGCTAGAGGTTTAACCAGCATGTAATGCCCAGCATGTCCACTGCCAATTGCAAGAGGAAGATGACGCTGCAGTACCCAAAACACTATATGAAATACCTTCAAGAAACTTTGGCTACGTTTTTATGGATGAAAGTATCAAATTATTTTAATACATATTTTTAATACACCTCTTTCATAATTCAGTTTTTCTAGTTAAAGACGAAAGGAACATTTTCCTGAAGGAAACAATCCTACTGTTCAAAATAAACAGTTTCAGAAAATTATGAGAGAGAATTATAGGACCTAACAAATACAAAGCTTTGTAAGGAGTTTTCACTAAAAGTATTTGTAGCTTCGTTGTTGTATTTTGAGAATTTCAGATGCTTATATCTTGTACAAGATTCGCTGGTTTCAACTCATCTCCATAAATGTTTTGTAAGTCATTAGACCGAAAAACTTTTCATAACTTTCATGTCAACATTTCATGTAAATGAGCGGCGGCCATTGTGAAAGTAATGTGTTTGATGTGGTCCAGCAAACTAGTCTCAGAATTGAAGTAGATCAATACACTGTAGAACTGGTGGTTTTCGACCATTATAACATATGCTAGAAAAACTCTAAAGAAAGGTAAGCCACTTAGTTAACCAAAATTAAAATCAAAGTCACTAGAAACATCATCTTTATCAATACCTGTATACGAATTTCCTGGGATGGCTAAAAGAAGCCACAAGGATAACAAGCACGCCATTGTCATTCGAATCTGAATCCAGCCAAGACTATATACCCAAGACTATATACTATATAGATGTTTTCGTATTTTCCCACTAAGAAACTCCGGTAGATCAGGTTACGCTGTCAGCGTCCCCTACAGCCAATAGGACTGCAGATTAAATGAAACCTCTGAAACCTCGGTGGAAATTTTATTTTGTGCAAATGCAAATGAGCTACATATTCTACTGCCAACCACTACCACTGCGCCGATGTTTAAAATTACTGACCTGTCTGCTTCGGCATAGACATTGATAAAATTCTACTTAAAGTTTTCACGTTTCCAAACAGTTGAGTGCGAGTGGCTTGTTATATAGCCCGTATGTCTGATACCATAACGACGCGTAAATTACTGATAACAGCCCACCTTAACGTCTACCAATATTTGAAGCCTCGAGAAGCCTAAAGGCAGGTTCCATAAAAATAACGCCTCCATTTAACAGAGGTAACATATGCTTCATAATTTTTGGTAATTTGTAAAACGTATCCGAACAAAAGCAACGAGACACGTAACCAAAAAGCAAATACTGACCTGATGGTGCTCAAAGAGCTTTAGTATTCAGCTTGTAATTGAAAATAATCAATGCAATAGTCCACATTTCACAGTTCCTCGCTCTATTGTGATTCAAAATGGAATTATAGCCTGAAGTCGAGTCTACCATGTATTGGTCATTAAAATGTGCTTGAGAAATTGCATTACCCCCAAAATACTGTATACCCCAGCAGGTTCGTAAATCCCTAGGTTCTTACACGTGGGTTTTTACAGAAGAAGGTAATTTAGTTACCTTTACTAGAAATAATCACAGATTAGTGAAGTGCGCTTCGTTTGAAAGAGAGCAAGTTGCCGTTGAATAAAACCTGGGGGAGAGAATGCATTTTAATTTGGAAACAAAAATATACCCGAAATTCCTTCACTTTATTCTGATAGCCCAGCAACTATAAACAGTGCATATTGATCGCACAAGCCTTCAGTCCTCACGGAGAGTATCGTGGAAGCTTATCCTTATCCTAGAAATAATCACAGATTAGAGAAGTGCGTTTCGTTTGAAAGAGAGCAAGTTGCCGTTTTAATTTTGAAACAAAAATGGAATGTTATTTCATATTCATTCATGTTCGTTATTCAAATGTGAATAATTTGCAGTTTGGAGGCAATACAGTGACATTTTTGATCGAGAGGGACCCATACCCGAAATTCCTTCACTTTTTAACAATTATTCCTCGAGCCAGAATGGGCTATTGACTCAGAGGCCATGAGGGCGAGAAAAATAATTGTTTTAGTCAAATCACACTAGTAGGTCAATTTGTGTTGCCCAAATATATTTCTGGTCTGGTCATTTGCAATTTTCTGGCTTTCAAATCCGATACTTTTCGCTACTAGTAGCGAACTTATAGCCTACTAGTAGCTCAACCAATCAGAACGCAGCATTGATAATAGACCACTAGTGTGATTTGACTAAATTCTGATAGCCCAGCAACTTTAAATTGATCACACAAGCCTTCGACAAGCCTCCCTCAAAAAGAGTATCTTGGAAGCTTTATCCTGGCACTGTAGGATGCCGAAAGTTTGAGAAGTTAAAAATATTCCTCTGAAACAGTAAACATTGATCGCAAAAGCCTTCAGTCCTCGAAGCTAATATCCCGGTAGGATGCCGAAAGTTTGAAGCCAATATCAAAATCTCAAAACACCCGCGAAGTTCCTTCACTTTTAATGTTCTGATAGCCCAGCAACTTTAGACAGTACTCATTGATCGCACAAGCCTTCAATCCTCAAAGAGAGTATATTGGAAGCTTATCCCGGCTGTGTAGGATGCAAAAGCAAAAGCACCCTAAAATAGGTTTTCACTGTAATTCAGTTGCAGGAAGGGGATCCTTTTTGTCAGTGAACCCAACAGGATTTACCGGTTAAGATTTGTAGCTACTTGAGCCAAAGTCGGGAACATAAGCGATAAAAAGCGGACTGATTTGCGTATACTTGCGCTGTTAAAAGTGATAATTTATGTTCTTTAGTTATATAAAAAATGTGGAACATCTGCACTTTTTCTCTCTGCACAGAGTTTTCCATCCAAGAAGACAATAGTTTTGAGTTTTATCAAGACTGATGTCTGTATTCTTATACAATTCACTGGCATTTTGGTCTGACATCCAGGAAGTGACAGTTTTGTTGATGGAACATCCAAAAACTAGCCAAATTTTACCGACAGCAGCAGCAATTTTGTCAATTAATTATTTTTTTGCATTTGGAAAATTATTAGCCTTTTTGTATTCCTAGTTTTACTGTTTTGAATAATGGAGTTATTAATCTATATCAATTCCAAATGCCTTAGAAAACCAGAGAGCTCAGTGTATGGGCTTTGATGAAAGCTTTTAATGTCTTCCCCTTGTACGGTACAAATTGTTTGTTGTTTCAAATTCAAAAGCATAAACATAGCTGGTTGATTTGCCTTTTGTGTTTTTTGTCATTAATTTCCGTCACAAGGTTTATAATATTGAAGAGAGTAGAACAAGTTCAAACCTCTGTTTCCATTCGTTTCTAGAGAAGTATTTAGGCGCTGCCATAGAAGATTTACAAATGTGAAAAATGTAAATTAAGTTAACTTACAATCGGCCAAGCTCATTCTCCATCTTATTTGGGAGTTTTCAGACAGCAAAACGTCTTCGGCTTTTCGATTATGAAATAAATGGAACTCAGATTCGCTGCTTTGTTGAGCAAGGAACTCTTTATTTGTCAATAAAGGTGAGTACTTGTCTTTTAAAGACTTCTGACATTTTCGTTTTTCAAAAGATGAAGAAACTTACCACGCAAATTCTATGCCGCGTGCCGCGCCAACGCCAAATGACAATAGATTCAGTACCAATCTACTATGATCCCTAGCAGTTAGAAACGATCGGAAAAGCATGGGTTTGAATAAGAAGCTGCAATGAATGATGGGAGGCTTTGAATACAAAATGGAGGAAGGAAATGGAGGTTTTTTCGCGAAGAATCGCTGCCGTGTTGGTTGTTTACGCGCACCGATCGTGCATTCGAACAGGAACTGCACTCCAAACGTTCTCAGATGCCATTTTTCACTAACTTGAGCGAAATTTGGAACCAGTTTAGCCACTGTTTCTCATTATATTTTCCTCTTGAAAACTGTGTTTACATCTTAAACTTTCAATCTGGATATATGCAAAAATTGCCCGTATATCAGAAGTAACTGGAATAACTCGTTGTTTTCGCGCGAAATGACGAAAAACGCTGTTTCTCTGTACGGAACCATTGCCAGATGGCCGAAAAACTTCAAGCGTGAATGGAACCGATTGGAAAATCTTCTCCGGGGCTAGAAAACAATCCTCGTCGATAGGGTGACTTAAAAAACTGGATATATGCAAAAATGACGCACACAATCTGATCTCCTACAGAAAGCAAAATATACCAAAGCATGGAACGTTTCAGTATTAATTTTTCGTTCTTCTTATCGACTTTTTAAAGATTCTAGTGCGCATGCGCGACGACCAGACTGTATAGAATTGTGCGCCATGATATAAAAGGTAGGCATTTCGTTCTTACTGTTCTACTGCAACTTTAAAGTGACAGAAAGATTAATAAGGGATTTAAACATATCGTCGCGTACGATTATCTGAACTTTCTATCATCGTCCCACCCAATCCGTATCAGTAGGAAGTAGCTCCTAAAAGATTAAAGTCCTTCAATGTCTGATCATCAGCACACACAAGTGGACTCATTTTTACGAACTAAGATAAACTCATCCCATGATAACGTAGGCGACTCTGTTGAACTTGATAAGAGTTTGGTCCAGTATGGACCTTGTGAGCAGTCTAATAGGCCGGGGGGATGGGGGGGGGGGGGAGGGGGTTACTCCTGCCAATATAGGATAGTTGTGTACCGCCTACAAAACCCCAACATCATAAGGGTAGCGTAATAGGGGGTATGTTTTTAGGTAGGAGAGTTTTTACAGAGCGTTGAATTGTATTTCGGCGCGGTGGAAGAGGAATTCAGGCACCTTTTCTAAGGATCAAACTAGAAGTTCAATGCCAAAGGGTGCAAAAAGGATTACCTTTTTAAGGGCCCAGAACCCAAAACCACAAAAACCGGCGCATACCTGTAGAGCTTACATATGGGAGCACCCCCTAGAATAAATGAACCAGTACTGCCTAAGAAACTCTTGCCTCTTTTGTTCACTCGATGAAGTGACATTATACAACAGCCCGTCTTTTGCACCCCTCCCCCTAACTTGCAAGATTGCTTAGGCATAACAAGTCTTTGTCTGCACTTGCTTGCTTCCGAATTCTATTGCACTAGCAAAAAATTGTTCCACTAGTCAAAGGTTTTCTTTCTTCAGTAATTGTCGAGTTGCAGTTATCCACTCAGCAAATAACCAGATGAGAAAATGTGGTACTCCGATATTTTGTAGTCTAGAAATAATTGGCCGTGCTATCCCTGATTTAATCGATCACATTTATGGCTAATTCGTGGCTTTCATAGTTGGAACGACTGTCAAGGAACGTTTAATTACAATATACTATAATCGTGAAACGCAGAATCTTGAGTTTAGGTTTATTCCGGTTGCCTCCTATTTGTGCTGATAAATACATTAAGGAAGAAAGGAGTGGTGCACTGATAAAGGAATATCTCTGAAACAGCATGCATGCTTGTATAAAACTAAAACTTCCTTTCATATTTAAAGGATTCTCAAATATTTTAAATTAGAAAAGTAAATAGAAATTAAAAACAATCGCGTTTGAAATGTTTGCAAAACATTGCCATAACTTTGTTGTGTTAATGACAATAATTTTGAGAAATAATACAAATACTGTGGACACTTACCTTGACTGTTGCCGATTTTGAAGATGGTGAAGATTACGGCCACAAAAAATGCCTGCATTTCTTCTATACTAGACATTGCAAGATTCCATCCACAGCATATAAAAAGCAAGTAAGTGGCAGTAGCGGCCCTGTGGGACTGCCGTTAATAAAATAAAACAACAATACTTTAGAACCGTGCTGTTTACAACTTGAAATCTGCGTGCGGTTTGCCCCTGAAGACCTCACACTATCTGAAGGTCCAGATGAAAAGCAGAACCGAAAAATTTGAAGTGACCTTTTAAGAAAATTAAAACACATTTTTTTGTATAATACCTTGGTTAATCGTGAAGTATAACAACATTTAACTTCGGCTGGAGTGAACTACTGTTATTCATTATGAAAATTTGGTGACACAAAATTCATGTTAAAAAAAATGATTTCTTGTAAAAATAACTTAACAGGGCTGCAAGTGTTTAGAAGGGAGACGGCTTCCACTTGGCAGACATCAGTAGAAATTCAGGAGCGGAATATACTCCACACGTAGACAAACAAGACACCTGCAATGCCTTAAATACATCCGCTGGATTGCCCTAATTAGAAGTCAGTAGAATAAAACATTTACCACAAAACTTGGGCAAAAAAATGGGGCGAACTATCTTTAACCACTTCAAAATGTCATTGCGCCTTAATGTGGTTACACTTTGCCCCACTTTTTAACCAATATACTAGCAATGAAAGCAAATTGTATTTTTTTAGTTATACTAGATACCCGTCATATATCTCTAGAGAAAACAATTAATATTTTATATCTTTTATAATGAAAGGTTTTTATGCAATGAGTTTGCTTGACGTGCATTTAAGAAGAATGCTACTAGCATGCGTTTAGTCCTCAACATTGCTCATTTTCAACCAGTCTATTTTTGTATTTCGTTTCCCTTTTCAATTATCAATGATTATAAACAATTCTTAGCAAACAATATACTGTGCGTGAATAAAACGCCACCATGAGAGCCAGGGGCGGATTTAGGGGAAAATCTGACTGTAGCGCAGTAGTTATTTATGACAATAGATGACATAAACATATAATATCCCTGAAATCTGACTGTAGCATTTGCTACAGTTGCATGATAGTCATTTAGGAACGTTTTCGACGCCAAGTGACGGGTCCATTTCTCGATTATACAGGGGCACCCAACGATTATTTTCGGTAAAATATCTGTTCGGATGGGGGCCTGAGAGCTGAAACTTTCGCTTCAAAATTTCAAGCTTTAACTTTCGTATATAGATCATAAGATCCCTGGATTTTTCGAATAGCACAAAAAGGTTAAATTTTACTAATTTTGGGGGGATTTTTGCCGTTAAAAAGGTCACCTAAAATTTTCGGATAGAGTCTTTCCCCTAGCATTTTCGAAAGACTTGATTTCAATCCCTAAAATTTTCGCAACCCAAAACTTTCAGCTACGAAATCCGAACAGATATAAAATTTGTAGGGATTAAAAATACCCAGTTTACAGTCATTTGTATGCTCAGCAACGACTTATAATGGCATTCTGAGCTGTTTTACGGTATTGTCTCGTTGGGTGCCCCTGATTATACAAGATTTCTCGTCTATTAAAGGAGCGATGCCACAATTTGAGCACACATGTGATGTAAAAAACATCCAAATAACTAATGGATAGCCAAAAGAGTAGTCTAGGTTTGTATAGCCCTTCAACTTCAAAGCGATCATGATTGTAGGCTTCATAGACCTATATTACAGAGCGGATGGAACCGGATTGCAACAATGTGGTTTTTTTTACTCTTGTTGTGATGATCAGTTTTCAAAGTTTGAAGTAAGATCAAAATTTGTAGAAAAATCGGCAGGCCAATCAAACTTCCCTACAAGCTTATTAGGCTAATATCAAGTGATGTGGGGATGATTACAGATGATTACGACTCTCAGTTTCTTGATGGCATATAACATATCATACAACATCATTTGCTCTCTTTAATTAGTCCAAACTAGTTACTGCCCAATTTTATGGAATGACTGCAAGGTATTTGATTAATTATGCTAGCAGTGCTACTTTTAAAAACATCAGCTAAAAACATAGGTGAATATAACATTGAAAGCATTGGGGATCGCGCGCGCACTTTATTACGAGAAACTTACAAAAATACCCCTTAAGGGTGTACTGACTTATTCCGTTGCCATGGCATTGACGTTGCTATGCTGGCTTTCGACGCGCGCGCGCGCAGTTTGGGCGGGAAAATATTTTACTTCCGGCGCAGGCCGGCCAGAGTTTGTTTTGCTTTTGGAAAGATTTTCGTCATGCCCCGATGTCTGGGAAAAAGTTTGTTTCTGTAAAGAAAAAAGCGGCAAATGCTGCCAAGTCTCGTTGGTTCAAAGAGACCATTTCCCAATTGGCTATCAAGTCAGCATTTGTAATTGCGATAAAAACGAGCGAGAAACTGTAAGTGTTGGGACAAACAGAGCCGAGTGAGCCGAGCCACGAAAAATCCTCTGCAAAAACTCCACCTCTATCTCCAACAATTAATGGGCTGAAAGATAAATGGCAAATAAATTTAGAAGAGCTCTTTGAAAGCCTCGGAGTTGAAAAACTTTCTCAGGAAAACGACTCAAATGCCGCGGGAAGCTATGGCAAGGAAGTAAACAAGATATTCACGAATGCCGCGCATAAATAAACAAGAAAACCTCACGAAGAATTCCCTGCAAATCGATGTGAACAAAAAATATCTTTTCACCAACACAGACGTTATTCAGAAAATAGGAAATGGAACACGTTGTAGTGTTTGTAAAAATGCGATACGTCAAGAGATAGGAGAATGTCGCAGGGAAGTAACTTATTATTGTCTGACTTTCAACTCGTTTGGCATCAGAAACAGTTCAGCTCGGATTACAAAAGCCCCGCGCCTACTTGCCGAATTTTGTAGTAATATCTTTTCTGTCGGCTGGACAATACTATAAAGATTACTTTAACTGTCTGGGAAGCATTGGAGTGAGTACAATCAGCGAGAAGCAGTGGCTACGCATAGTCGAAATGATCGCACCGAACGTGAAAGCAATCGCAGATTGGAGCGTGGGCGAGGCTCGAGAAGAGGTGATTCGCCGGGGGGACAAAGAGAAGATCCAAATCCAATTTGACGGCTTCTATCTTACAAGGGGTCACTATTCTAACAACAGTTCGGCGACAATTCATGACGCAGTCACAGGAAAAGTAATTGCATTCACCCACCGCACGAAAAGAGGCCAATTGGACTGGGACCAGTGGAGGTGCTTGAGGGGGACATGTTTGCGGAAATGCTCGACGACTTACTAAAGGCTGGGTTCAAAGTCACGTCATGCATCTTAGACCAGGATGCATCCTGCCAGGATAATCTGTTAGAAAAATGTCCCGAAGCAGAGATCATTATATGTGGTAACCACAAGTCGAAATCGTTTCACTCAGACCTTGAGACAGTGAAAAAGACTCCCTGCAAGGTAGGCAGGCTTTTTTCATACTATAATTCTTATTTTGTGATTTTAGTCTCTCCAAAAAAAGATGAACAATAACAAATAATGTATTGTTACATTGACAACTTCATTCACAAGGGTTCAGTCTCATTCATTGCAATATATTATTTTAAAGGCAAACTCAAACTAATATTGTATGGGTCTGGATTATAATTTAGTGCAAAAAGGAATCAGGCAAGAAGTGCAAGAGGATGACTGATTCGATGATTCAAAATGCAAGGAAATGCCTCAGCAATCTGTGCAAATCATCTGAGATTTTTTAGTCCAGTGATCCCATAGGCAATTTTGCAGATGCAATATTGAATTACAGCAATCATTACCAAGATGTGATCTGGTGTCAATTTCATCCCAAGGTATGTGTGTCAGAATCACCATAGTTTTGAGCACTGTTTTGTCCTCTGCAGATACAGCAATTATAGCAGTTCAGCAATCAAATAACAGCAATTAATAAAATTACTCAAGTGCTTATAAGAATTTCTGCATGCTGATTGGTCGATAGGTTTGTTTTCACTTGCTATAATCACCTCTCTATTAATAATCACCTACCGGTGATTATAACATTGAAAGGATTTTGAGGGCACGTGCACGTTTTGTTATGATCATGAAAAAATCAACAAAACAATTTTTGTCTAAAAGCCTTATGAATCACTTGAGCAATTATACTAAAACAATTAGTCGCCGTAGGTTCCATGATGATTGGCGAATAGTCACTGTATGGGCAGTATCATTTAATTATCAGAACCGCCCTGTTGAGGACCCGTGTGAGATACCCACCCTGGAAATTCTGGGTTGACTCCACCCATCCTGAAATTCCAGTCAATTTCTTCATATCATTACCATCCTGAAATTCATGTTTACCCACCCTGAAATTTCATATTTAGAAATCCCACCCTGGAATTTTGCTCCTACCTTATGATACCAACCCATAAACTCCAGGCTGCACTGGGGGTGCCCACCCTGCCCTTCCAACAGGGAAGTGGTGCAGATTTTAAATGCTACTGACCAATATAACTGAATGACGTATCTCTCTTGATGTTTATTCTTCTGCTTTGGCTGGGTAGTATGTACTGTAAATGAACAGCTGTTCTTTTTTTACTATACTTATAGAACCAGTAAATTAACACCACTTCATCCCTACAATATTATACCACAATGCGCGCGTTTCTCGAATTCTGATTGGCTCTCAGCCGTGGGTACATAAGAGGACATACCACGGAACGCGCCATCATAAGCGCACGCGCTAAAAAGAACCAACGAAAACACCATTTGGCTGCGTGCGCGCTGCTTATTTTTGCCTTTTGTTGTGGTATAAAACAAATGTCCTCTGATTTTCCGTGGTATGTCCTCTTATATACCACTGAATGACGTAATAAAGTGGTCAAAATGTACTGCGGACCCACTCGGCTACGCCTCGTGAGTCCACAACATTTTGACCACTTTATTACGTCATTCCGTGGTATATAAGAGGACATACCACGGAAAATCAGAGGACATTTGTTAACTGTACTACATGTAACCACATTCTTTGACTCTATTGATATATACATCACTTGAATGTTCCTGTCTTGTGTTCACATACATAAACAATGGAGGGATAAGACACAAAAAGCCAACAAAATGTGCAAAATATTTTTGCAGGAAACACCCGATGGCAAGCCATACTCAACAAAACATGCCTTCACATGCCGGGCACAAGTCCAAGCCTTCAAGGAGCTGTTAGAAAAGATGGCTGCAAAAGCAGACGAGTATATCACCCCTGATGGCCATCTCTTCCAGTCGGAATGCAAGCTTATCTTCCCGGTTTATCTTCCATCTTGATTCTCATAGCTCTGTATTTTCAATCGAACTGGCGCTTGTATATCACGAGAGCGACGTAAAAATACTTGTGCAATGTTGTAAAGTATCAAAGCTGTCATATCCAGTAGATCCCAAACTGCACAACCTAATTTTCTGAGCGATTTTGGCTGAATTGTACTCATCACTTGGGTATATGCTTCATCGCTGAATGTCACAATAGCCGCCTTATTTGAATATGAATGGCTTGCACGATTTCTTGACATTCGAACGCGCGTAGCTTAGTGACCACTCGTTCTTCTAAAGGCCCTACAACGCATGCGTAGAACTTCAACTTCCGGTTTCCTTTCAAATTGCGGAAATCTCAAGGTAGATAAATCGAATTGAGACGATGTCGATAATATACAATTCTGACAGCCTTTTCTTTAGAACCATGCATGGGATAAGCGTTTCTTTTAGAAATGCCAAAGCTATCAACAATTTAGTGCTCACAGATATCCTTCAAAAATCATAACATTTTTGTTTCACAACATTTTTTAAAGCGCATGCATGGTTTTGAGCACATTTAATAAACAATTAATCGGAAATATTTAAAATGTCAAAATATACATTTCCTCTGGAGATTTTCGATTTTTTCCGTAGAGCCATGGTCACGTGATTTCGGAGTGCGATGACGTCATCTCATGCTAACTTCGCTTGTAACGACCCAAAATATCGAATATCAAACGAAATTACCGTTTCTGAGGCTTTTTAGAGCATTTTAATTTTCCTTAGCAACGGACTCATTTTAGATGTCAGTACACCCTTAACCCGATAATTTTTTTCTTGCCAAAAATCGCTTAATGAGTAATTATACTAAAACAATTAGTCGCCGAAGGCGACGTAAATATCGGCGAATAGTCGATTTTTACGTAGCCTTAAATAATAGATATTGTAATATAAGTAGTAATAAAAACGTAATGACAATGCAAAATGTTACATATGTATTCGTACTACCTTTGCAATGATAGAGAAGATTTCGTATGAATGTGAAACGTGGCGGTGGCGGTCTGGAACCTGGCCTGCTATAGAAACGCAGTAATGAAATCGTGTAGTCACGGCACGGCCACGGTCGCGGCGCGGCATAACATTGCCGCGGCACTTTTAGCAGTCATACGAAATCTGCTCTAAAAGCTGTCGTATATCTAAGATCCCGTTCACACGAGACCGGTAGAAAACCGGACCGGTACAATTCCGGTACGGTACCGTCGCGCGTTCACACGAGACCTGCGGTAGCGGACCGAATTTCGTACGGCTAGGTCGTGTGAACACTGTTGCAAAACGTGCCAGAATTGTACCGGTACCGTACGAACAAGCGGTACCGCACCAGAATTGTACCGGTCCACTTTTGTACCGGTCTCGTGTGAACGGGGTCTAAGCCTAAAGGTGGGCGTATCGCGAGTTCAACTTGCGGGAAAGCTGCCGAAAATCCATCCATACTACTGGGAAGCACTACCTAGAATTGGTTTATCGTACCAAGTTGTTTTATCGTAACCAATTTGGTTACATTCATCTCCTAACTTCGCACAGGAACGGGCTATCTAAAACCTATCCACACCATTGGAAAAAACACCCACAAATTAGTAAAACTGTAGCGAAGATATTTTTTTATACCCTGGTTAGCACTAAAGTAAAATCCCTATCCCTCTCAAACTTAGCAACTTTACTAAATTAAAATACGCGTTTTCTGCTACTGTGGTCAGATGTTCCAGATTTACTAGTTCGTCGTTTAAAAAATCAAAATTGCATGACGCCGCCTAATTGGATGGATGCCCACAGTGCAAAACAGTAGTCAGAGGATAATACAATAGAACATGAAACAATATGATGTTTTGTTGGTATAACGAAAATGTATCACTACTTCACGGATACATCTTTTTAGACAAATTGATCGGAATTTTAAGGTCATAATTTAAAGTCATAATATAACAGCCATGCGAAATCTCCCTTACCTAATACTGAATAGATGCTTACACCCGAATAGTTTATACTCAAAACTTACTTAAACCGAAGACTGCTACTGCAGATACGATAGACGTTTTGGGTTCTATAAGATATTGGTCTACGACTTGGTCATACGTAAGCCATACTACACAACTGTTTCAGGCGATATTTCGCCGGCTGATGTACTATCTCCGTCCGTTGTTGAAGAAACTGCATCCAGCAGTCTCAAGCGTTCAGGCAAAGTTCTATTGTTGGAAGCATATCCGTCTAGTGTCTCGCTCGGCGATGTTTCATCTCCTGTCGACAGCGAGAGATAAGGAGTATCTCTACTCTCAAATAGCCTGCTAGGCGAGTCAAACAATCTTCTTGGTGTATAAGGAGAGACATACGCAGCGGAGTATGGAACGTAGGGCGGCCTGTCCACCAGAGACCCTGCAGCAAGAGGTGGCGGTCGGTCGAAAATCGACCTTGCCCGTGTCGGTTCACCTTCTATAGGAGGACTGTCCCATTTCCTGGATGGCTGATAGGTTTTGGTCTCCTCAACAGAAGCTAGCATGACGATAGACCTTCTCAGGTCTGAAACACTGCTTTTGAGGTCCTCCAAATCATGATTAACCTCCTCATCACTGAATAAATCGGGAATTGAATCCAAAGATGCCATCCGTATCTTACTTATGACATCAACCGCATTGTCAATATCAGTTTCTTTACTAAGGTCTGTTTCGGAGTTTGTGTATTCCATCTCCACAGACAGGACTTCGTCTTTCTTCGGGCGAAATTTGATTATCAGGTGTCCTTTGAACATTTTCAATGCATTTTCTCCTTCTTTTCGTAGATAGCCAACGCGTGACCTAAAGTACTCGATCATAAACTCCGCCATATCTGCATCAGAAAACTTCTCCCCATTTTCTTCTCTAGTTTCTTCGTATGAGTCATTTAAGATCGCCAAGAACATGTTCAGTAAAATCATAGTCATTGACATAATATAAACAAATGCGAACGCAGGGCCGAGGATCCTGTTAATCTCTTGAAGCTCAAAGAAATGCATATTACCACCAAGCACCATAGTCAAACAAGAACGAAGCGACTCGAAGAACGAGGAGTAAGCCGTGGCTCTTGATCCAAAAGCGAGGAAACCGAGTTGGGTGAATGCTAGAAGACACGCCACGAATACTGTGAAGAAAGAGGCGATGCCCTTGGCAGAGCGCGTTATGGTACCTGTCATTTGACATATGCTGTGGTTGAATCGAATTAGTCTTAAGAATTTTACAGTCACAACGAATATTACCAGAGAAAGCAAATATATCTCTAGATCAGACCAGAGCACAATGTAGTCTGTACTTGACGTCTCATAAGGATTTTTACGTACACGCTTAACAAATTCGCTAGTGTATTTCTCCTTGAAAAAGAACATTACTATAGCAGCAACTGTACTGAAGATTTGGACAAGCTCCATCCAATTCCAGAACTGTTTAGGATAGTTTCTTCCCTCTCGGTAGATTTTGCCGAATTCAACGAACAAGGAAAATACAATCATCAGCATCAGCATCAACTGGCACACCTGGTAGAACGACTGGAATTTTGAATCGGATGACGAGTAAAGTACTAGTGTCTTGACAGTCTCGCGAGTGTGGTATCCTCCATTCCTAAATCTCTCGATCACATACTTAACTGCCGAAAATAAAGACGTTGTAGGCTCAAATACCGTGAACTCAACAAACACTGCAGTGGTTCTGTCATCGATCCAGTTGTACCTCTTCAGGTTATTAAGTATCTCTGACGCCTGTTGGATGTTGTATCCAAGATCGGCAACAAATCCTCCTCCGTCGTAATTCACAGACTTTCCCTCAAACGACAGCGATTGGAGCTCGCTTGAGCTTTGGTAACGCCAAGGTTTTGGACAAATATCCTGAAGCTTTAGTACAGACATGGATTTTGTGAAATTTCGCACGGGTTTCCAGCCAGGCATGTTCCACTTAGTTATATCTTCCTTCTCGTGTCTGTAGAGCGGAAGACACCTTTGAAACATGTGAGCTAGAACTGGCTGCTTGACTTCCACAGGGCAAAGAGGATCTGCAAGAAAAGATATTTATGTCAGCTGCCAGGTTTTGTAGCAGTTAGAATTCAAAGGGAAGGAAGTAAGGTTTTACAAAAGATCAAAAGAAAACGAAGAAGAAGAAGAAGAAGAAGAAGAAGAATGGAACGAAGGTGAACGAAGAAGAGGAGAACTAAACCAGCCATAATGAGCGAATGAGGTTAGGAGGCTAAACTAGGGAATTTCTTACCTGGTTTAATCCTGATCTGTCTTAGTCGAGGCATACCCACAATGAACGCCTCGCGGCTGCTAATGAACCCCTCTGCGTATTCAAATGGACGGCCATTGTACCAATCAACTTTGAACAAGGCTGGCACAAGCTTTGTGTGCGTCCATTCCCAAAACATCTCTTTCGATGCAACCTAGTAGAAATAAAGATTCCAATAATTTTATATTAAATAATAATAATAAGAAAGATGAGCTAGACTCGTTGAAGATTTGCATGTTCACCCTTCAATAGCGATATCACCGTTTGACCACGGGCCAAACGAACGCCAATTTATACCTAACGTAAAAGTAGCATGTCCTGATAATGGGCGTACTTCGTTTTGGTCGCTTTAAGTATGTGTTGGTATTCCTACAATATATTAAAAACTGAAAGTTCTAGATAGGTGTAAACAGGGGCGTAGCCAGGGGGGGGGGCACAGAGGGCCCATGTTTTCACTGCCCCCCCCCCCAAAAAAAAAAAAAATTCCTGGCTACGCCCTATGTAAAGATTTCCAGTGTTTGACGTAAGGATCTTGTGGTACATTTAAGGTGACTTGCTCGAAATGGTTTGTGCTCTCATCTATGTCCAAAAATCAAACCAGGTTATAGATATCGGGCTATAACTTTTGCGTTTTTTTTTGACAATTCCAGTCATTCTTTTTGTAAATCAAACACAAATGACCCTAGATTAGCTGCGAATTCTCCGATCTTTGCAATCTTTTTTATCTAAGTCACAATTCTTAAATACAAAGACGACCCCATAGTTTTTAATGCGCTCTCATAAAAAGAATCTTCGACATGCATCTAGGTACCTTGTCCCAGAAATTGATACGTTGAAATGCTTTTATTTGTACGCAAGAAATATTTACATTCATGCCTTAAGTGAGAGGCATTATTTATGGGGCGTCTTCGACCTCGACCTCGACCTCGCTAATGCATTTCCGCGCCTACGAATTTTCTGAGACGTGGCCAGATGTAAGTTCAAGTCTTTTAATGAGCATCCCTAAAATTTCAGCCGAAAATATCTGCAAAAATATTTTCTGAGAGGCCATTAAAAACTATAGGATCGTCTTTGTATTTAAGAGTTAAGACTTACATAAAATAGATTGCAAAGATCGGAGAATTCGTAAGAAATCAAGGGTCATTTATGTTTGATTTACAAAAAGAATGACAGGAGTCGTAAAAAAAAACCCGCAAAAGTTATAGCCCGATATCTATTTAACAATTAGACCTCGAGTCCGAAAGGGCTACGGGCCAATAGCCCATAAGACCGAAGGCCGAATTGGCTTTTGACCCCTGGCCTTTGAGGGCGAGAGATCTATTTGTTTTAGTATCACCCAACTAGCTGGACAAAAAAAAAGTGAAAACTTATCTAAAAAAAATCACCAGAACCTCGAAAAACGAGAAGCGGCCGCCATTGCTTTCATGTTCAAAATCGGATTGATAATAGTCCCCTAGTAGCGTAGCCAATCGGAATGCAGCATTGGCAATAGTCCACTAGTTGGGTGATACTAAAACCTGGTAGACCAGCCCTGGACACAGACCGCACAAAACCATTTCGAGCGAATCACCTTTAGCTACCTCAGGTGTGTTAAGGCTTGACTTGAGGCTTATACGCGGGGTGAGAAACACATTTGCAAATATCTCGTGAAGGAAACCGCGAGGTAAACAAACTTGGCAGTTATTTTAATTTTGTCATCTTCAAGATATTGACAGTACTGGTTGCCATGTTCCCCTGTTTCATTTGAATGCGAAAATGACAGAATTAGCATCGTGACCCCTTAATTTGGTTGCCATGGCAACAAATACTGGCAATATATTAAGGATGACACAATTCAGATACCTGCCAAGTTTGGTTACCTCAGCTAAATCCCTTCACGAGATATTTGGGAGATATGATTTTGATCCGGGGATCTTTGTTACTCGTACACTGTCTAGTAGCAGGCATTTTTGACATGCTTCATTGCATTCGCTCGCACCACAGTATTTCTTTCGTAATTTCTGAGTTCCATATTGAGCGGTTTGAGACTGCTGTGATCATTTTGTGGATTGTTTTGGTTCACAGCATGGCCGAACTGTTTCCTCTCAACGCTGAGCTTGAAGTCTTGCGAGGCAACAAATCCCCGTGTTAGTCGAGCCTTAACATACCTGAGACTTTTACTTCGAGGCCTTTTTGCGTGGTGTAAAGCGCATACGTGGACAACGTTCCAAACTCATGTGTGTGGTACCTTAAATCCATTTGTGTACAGTATACACTTCTGTAAAGGATTGTTGCAACAGTTTTATGCGTACAATAGAAAATAGGAATGGTTCCACAGGAAATTGCGAGAATATAGCAAAACACTTACTATTCGTCGTATTTTATTTACACACGTCACTTGGTAAAATTATGTCTCCCAAAATATCGCGCAAGTGCATTGGAAGCCCCGTAAATCCCTCAAAAGGTAACCGAGAACGAAACAATCAATCAATAAATTAATTGTGGTTAATCAATAAAGTGAGAACTTCCTAAAATGCCTGAGAGTGCAATACTTTGTGGAATTCTGGAATGCTAAACATCCGGGACTACAACAAACGCCTGATATAATATGATACCTT
Organism: Scolanthus callimorphus; assembly: GCA_033964015.1. Lineage (NCBI taxonomy): Eukaryota > Metazoa > Cnidaria > Anthozoa > Actiniaria > Edwardsiidae > Scolanthus > Scolanthus callimorphus. The sequence goes on from CM066915.1 coordinate 21,523,561, forward strand.
ATCAAAGTTACTGAAGACCTTCCTTATGCTTTTCGTCATTTGATAACGCGAGGACGTCCTATTCCCGTAACAGACCACAACGGTAAGTATAAGGAATATGATAAAGAACACAATTTCCACCACCGTACGAAACATAGCAATGACGTTATTCCTGTATATCCTCTGTCTTTCGAGCTCATGTCCAGCTGGAGGAACGATACTTCCGTCCCTGTCTTTAGTTTTGGAGAGCGACGCGCCAAGCACTTTATCTTGAGCTGGTGGCTTCTTTAGAATAAGTGATAAAAGCGATGCTATTGCTACGACTTTGATGGGCTGCGTTATTATCACATCTTGGAAGAATGACACCATTATAGAAGTCAGCCAGTTATTGGACACGTCTGCTCCCCACATTAAACTATAGAAAACCGTAAACACAGAAGCACTCAGCGCAGTAAGGATGCAGAGAGACCATCCGAAATAAACGAAGAAGTGAGGAAGGCACCCAGGTGTTTTCTCTTTTTTCCTGCCCGCATTTTTGGTATCTCGCTGCGGAGTCGTTTGCTTTATGTTACGAAATATCGCTACAAATATAATATTGACTGGAATAGCTATTACACTGCTCTGAATCCCTATCTTGATTTGAGTCCAGCTCATTTTAAGAGGTCCAATTTTGAAACTATCTTTTGGCTCGGCACCGAATTGGTAGAACATTGCGTTTGTTACCATTGTGGCAAAAAGTATTGACAAACAGCAACCCAGTCGCTGACATCTTGTGAAAGGGTTATGTGGAGGTCTCGTGAACACTGATAGCCACAAATGGCCGTCACCAAGACTCCTCGCTGTTCTGGAATAAAATAAGTTCCTAAATCCTGCAAGATCTTTCTTTTTAGCTTTTGGAATTTCAATATCAATTTTTCCATCGTCCTTTTCCACTGCCAACCATCGATTAGCAAGGAAGTAATAGCTTTTGGCTGTTTGCACATCGACAATCATAACTTGATGGAAAAACCACGCCGGACTTTTACCAGAATTGTCATGCTGGATTTTAATCTTTGTCAATTCTCCTAGGTCATCTGGCACAACAAGGGTGAAATTATTAATGCTTCCACGAGCAAAAAACACTTTCTGTAGTTCCGGGTCCGTTAACGGAATCTCTCCAGTTTTCCCTTCCTCGCCGAATATCGTGAGACCAATATTAGCAGTAGTTCCGTAGCCGCGCCACATTCCCGTTTGGACTGATATTTGATATACAAAACCTTCCTGGATGTCATCAGCAAGGTGCACGTTGGCAAAAACCTGAAATGGAAATGAATTGTCGGGCTTTCATAACTGAATGATGGAGGACCATAAAAAAATTATCGGGTTTGCAAAGCAGTCATCCATATCTGCTTTATTTGATTTATTTTAATACAACAGTCAGATAAATAAAAACGATTTCGTGTGTAAAGGTAGTTATTAACCATATCATCGGTTATTGTAATGCTCTCAATATAATGCAATCTATGAATTGCCTCACGAATAACTATTACTTTCTAAGGTTAGCAGAAACTGACGTCTGGCAAAAAAATATTTCTCTGATCTTGTGGTAAAATTGAGCTCTTTCTTGGCCTTTTTTAGAAATTGTGCGGTTGAGGTCCCGTTCTCCAAGAGCAATAGGCACACAAACATTTGTAGTTGTCCTCTTTCTAATCCCTGTCCACCGAATCGAAATGTGGCGGCAAATTTGAATAATAATTGCTCTTGACTTAGTAACCTGTCATTCATGTGAAAATGCTTTTGTGTTTCCACGTGAACACGAGGTCAATAAGCCAAGAACAATAGTTATTCAAATTTTCCTCCATATTTCGATTCGGTTCACCAGCCCCTCCCCTTTCGGCCGAGTCCAATTTAGAGTTCCGAGGAATCATCCATTTTTTTCCTAATTGGACAAGCATGGAGTCCTATTATATATACAAATCAAAGCCACGCTGTGGAATCGTCATTGAGGATAAGCAAATAATCATATAAATATCTTGATGTCCTTTTGCATGTTCGATAATTTCCTATAATGTTGGGTAATACTGCCGGAAGAAAATAAAAGTTGAAAAGTGCGGCATCTTAATATTTAAGGAAATAAAATTTGAAAAGTGTGGCATCTTAATATTCCAGGTAAAAGGAGGTTGGAGACTATTAGTTTTGGTCCTTCCTTTTGAGGTTTCTTTGAAACTAGAACCATGCCCATTAAGAACTACAGCTGTGATATTGACTAATAGAAAAAGTCGAATTGTTAAATAGATACCCACATGGAAGATTGTAAAATGGGTTTCAAACACAATGATGCAATATGAGAGAGACAAAGGCATTATTGGTAAAGTAAAAAGCGAAAGAGCAACTCAACTAAGTATAGTTTAAAATGAGTAGATGAATTAACATACATCCTTTGACTAAAAAATCAAAGAAGAAATGATGATTTAACACAAACAGTCATCAATGAGGATAAAATGTAAATGAAATAGGGACTAAGAATGTGCTACAAGTCACACGCAAAATAATGCATTAAGGCATAAAAAAGGTTATAACCTCATACCTTTCTTCTGTCTTTTTGGTCTACTTTCCGCGCTATAATCAAGCCCAGCACGTACAGCGTCCATATTGTACAGACGGTAGCAATCACTACATAATTGCCTGTCTCCTCAAGGCGTGCAAGCTCCAGAAAAACACGATCAAAGTCAATCGGGTTCGGGGCGACAAAGAAGTCTCCACCAAACATAGTCAGGTGGTTGCACAAGCAGTGGACATGAGTTTCATTAGAAAGTGATCCGACCTGGAAGAAATAACCCCGCATGATTACGTACTGTCAAACATAAAAAAATGGATACTTGCGAGCATTGTAAATGACATTTGCAAAGAAACATGGCAAATTTACCTTGCAACCATCGCTTGACCATTCACGCCTATCTTCTCTCCAGAACAAACAAGCAGATTTATCCACGCTAATGCTGTATGTGACGTCAGTGGTTACATCATATTCCGGGCGAAGAATCTTCATTGGTGGAGGTGGGGTCGTTGGAGGGTCCTTGACACGAACACATGCAGCTCTTCGCTGCCTCCCACTGTTGCTGCCACATGGTATATCTTTTGGACCGACACTTCTTCTTTTTACAGATAAAATATCACGGGAGACGTTTTGGTTCCCATCATGTTCTTTTGGAATATATCTGATACCAATGTAATGGACTCCTGTAGCTCCTGTAACGAGGCTAGTAATTTGAATGTCAAACGGGTTAATCGAGCAGTTAGAGGGATCCTTCCAAGATGAGAATTCGTTATTTAAGCACGTGGTCAGGTCTGGAACTGATGTTTTCATGTCATATTCATCGTTGGTAGGTCTAGATCCAGATTTCACCAGAACTTGTAATGTTTTACCCATTTCGGGTATTATCCTTACAGTGGCTATAGTATACGACGAAGTAAGATAAATCCGGTGGAATGAAACGTTTTGCATGCTTGACACGTTGAATGTTGGCTTAACAAAGGGTGGCCAGAGCTCCGAGGGCTTCCTTACTTGCCGTTCTTCAGGGTTCTTGATTGGAATTATGATATTTGCTAGTCGTGTAAGGTTTGATACTTTTATTATACCGTGTGGTCCGAAAACACTGATATCCACAACTTCTGAGTTGACAGGTTCTGCGGTTTTGTGCCAGTAAAATGGATTGGACGCGAACTTGATGATCTAAAAGGAACACATTTCTTGATGCCAACATGTACAAACGCAAAAAAAATTATTTATTGAAATATACCTTAAGGATGATTTAAATATAGCTTTACCTGAATATCCAAAAACGCAGGAATCGTGCTCTTATTCGGGAACAAGTCATCAGAAGGCGGTAACAGGACCATGCTCTTTTCTTCCTTCTGCCATATGCCGTCAAACGACGAAGGCTTGTCTCGGGTGACCTTGATGGAGAGAGTGTCAGATCTGATAGTGACAGGCCCACTCCCTATCTCGTTAACACCCGCTAAAGCGCGGCCGATGATCTTGGCGATTTCTAAAGAGCCGAGGGACTCTTTTTTGGCCTTGTAACAAAGAAAGTTTGTGAACGGATTTGTTAAAATGACAGTCTCTGGAGATCATCAAAATTTAGGTAAACTTTAAGTCAGATATAGAGATTTACCAATGAGAAATGGACATGCAGTCTTACGAACAAACTTGCTTATTAGTCAGCCAGGAAAGGGGGTGCCCAACAGCCCATTTTTCTTGGAATCTAGACATAAACACATTGCTGCCATGATAAAAGACTCCCTCTGCATTTTAGTATGTTTAGTCTAAAAATTTAGAGTTTGAAAACACCTTCCAAATTTTGGGCATATTGTAATGGATTCTTGGTCAAAATATTCTATAAATCAATTTTAAAATACGCGGTTTTACTTTAATAATAACACAGCGTCACAAGTAACCTTGACGAAAGTCCTGATATATAATGCATTTATTTTCCCTCACCGAACACCACACCTGATGAATAATGTTTTGTAAGTATTATACTCAACTATTTCAGTACCTTGTCGACGGCTGATTTTCGTACGTCCTCACTCGGGTCAGAAGAGGAAAGAACATTGTTGACTCCGTGGGTCAAACGACTAGCAACCATAGACACAACACCCATGTCGACACCTGCGGTTCCATTCCTTGCCAGAGATTCTATGGCATTTGCTGCGGCTGTTATCAAATCAATTGCCGCCGTCTGGAAAAATGACGATTTGCATGACGTAGTTTCTTTATAGCTTCTCTACAATATATTTAATATATCATTTTCAAATAAAGCATTAAGGATGAAACTGGAATTTTCAAGGGCATGTTTCTCATGCCCCGTGGAAGCAGTTGACTGAACCACGTAACTCCGGTGAGGCACATGCACCATAGGTAGCGCACGTGATGCACATTACCAGTTAACAGAAACCACGACTATTATATATGTTCAACAATTAGACTACGAGTTCGAGTTTTCTATAGAGTGGTTTTCATCCGGCTGTGAAACAAAACTAGTATCAGTGTTTAATAGTGTCTACTAGTCATAATTACAAAGGAGAATATAATAAAAATGACCTTCATAGTGTATAGTAGTGTGTATTTGTTAGTATCTATTTCACAGCCGGATGAAAACCACTCTAAGTCCATAGATAGTTAACGAGGAACGTAGCGCCGAGTTGACTATTTGACTCATAGAAAACGAGAACGAATAGTCTAACTGTTTTAGTAGAAACCCACTAGCATACTACGTTCGAGTTGTTGCTAAAACGTATTATTTTCATGGTTTTAGGAAGTTTGCCCTAGCGCTTACGCTACTCACTATCTATTACGTGATAGATAGCGAGTAGCGGAGCCAATCAGATTGCAGGATTCGTGATAGTAAAGGCGAGGGGGTTCATCTACGAATATTCAATACGAAGCAATAGGAGGAAAACGAAAAAGAAAGCGAATGTATGTATTGCGGAGGTGATATCAAGACGCACGCAAATGTGAAATGTGCCCATTTTTGGGTTAAATCCGGTGTAATAACCATTCCCAGAGGACACCTTTGTGTTCAGTTCTTATTTCATCCTCATTCGTTCTACCAAACAAAGGAAGCTTTGTGACGCAGTTCGTGAGCACTCACAGGTTATTACACCGGAGATAAGCCCCATTTTTCACAAAGGTTTATAAAAGATATGCCATCTTTTCAAATATAGATGGATAATAGATGGGATAATGCAAAATTGCATTGCAATTTTGAATATGTTTTGTTATATACCTGGGAATGATCTGAAAGTTCCTCTTCTTGGTCCGTCGCCTCGGCACTCAATATTGCGTATTTAGTGACTTGAGGGAGAGATGTGACGTTGACCTTTCTTAGCTGTTGAAGAATGATGTTTTTCACCTGCCAAAAAAAAAACCGGAGGGGTAATTAGCGTCACTGCTCTATAAACATTAGTTGTTATATTTGGTTGAATTCGTTGTATCAAAATGTATCACGATGATCAAAAGTCTACAGGTGCGCAAAACGGATGTGGTGCGCAAAAT